>OX393559.1:4488827-5178827 GCA_947650365.1 Chamaelirium japonicum | reverse complement strand
GTTTTACGTTGAAGTCGGTATTTGGAATACGGGTTTTAGAAACTATATTTTCCAAGGTTTACAACACAACTGAACATTTGAAAATTGGTATTCTGAATATGTGTTTTAGAAACCGGATTTCAAATATGATTTTCATACACACTCAATTGTTCTCAATAGTAGGGAAGGATTAAGGTCTAATGACAAACATATTCCACATACTGAGTTTGATGACTAGGGAAAAAAAACTGGCAGCCAACGTGGCGGGCGCTTAGCGACGCGCTCACGCCACGTGGCTGTCAGTTGGCCACTTTTGAAATTATTTTTGAAAGATGGCTATTAAAATAATATTTTATTTTTAAAATGCTACTTTGAAAAAAAAACCCAAAAAAGATTAAGCGGTTAACTTCACTTTGAGCAACAGAAATCCCGATTTCAGCAACCAAATTAAACATAATCAATCTACAAGAAGGAAAATTATTAAAATTTTATTAATAATCAAGCAATAAAATTATGATAACAAATCTAATCAAAATAAGCCATACTTTTACATCGGTAATTTCCAAAAATTGCAGCAAAATTTGAATCTAAAACCAAATGGATTGACACCAAAGTCCTACAAGGCCAAAATAAAATATGTATTGAGCTATGAATGGGCACAATAGATTCAAAAGTAGAAAATAAAATGAAGTTTCAGCAAGATATGGGTAAAATAGTAGAAGGCAAGGCGGAGAGGAGGAGAAACTGGATGAGTGAATCGAATGAGTATCTCACCAAAGTATGTGGAGTGTGGTCTCTAATGGCTCAAGGAACAATTTGTCGACGTCTGCCAGAAAGTATGTGGAGTACCACAATTATTTTTTAAGAATGTATTATGGAGTACCACGTTTTAAAAAAAAAACGTATTATGGAGTACCACGTTCAAGTGTTCGACTTTTGAGGATGAAAAAAAAAAAGAATGATGGAATAGAAAATTTTGAGGTAGAAAATATAAACACAAAATAGAAGAGAAATTTAGAGAATACCATCAAAAGCCTCAAGATTCAAAAACAAGGAGTAGAGGCGATGATAAGGAGAGTGTAGAGGAAAATGTTCAGAGAGAGTAGGGAGGAAAACGACAGGTGGGGCAATTTCACGAAAGAAAAATCCGATTCCGAGAGGATCTTAATCTCCTTGAACGAAGAGAGGGCATGAGAGGGTATATGCCAACCAGTTATGGTTTTTAAGTGATGGACCCCATGACATAGGACCATTGATGCAATGCCTAAGTGATATGCAAAATCAGCAAACATTTGAAACAAGTATCCAACTATTGACTTAAGCAAATACTGATTCGATTATAAGTGAAGTTTAACAATAAAGTAATATGAAGTTAGTAGGCAATTGCAATTTCGTAATATGTACCGATCTAAAATAAGGAAACGATTTGGTTGTTGAAAGCGTAGGAGCTTCCGTTAGTATAGGGAACAATTCTATAATTAACAGTGGAAGTCTAAATAACCGCACAGATTTCAAAAACAGGATAGGCTTAACAGGTTGATGTTAAGGGTACTATAAGTGATCATTTATATGCACAAGTCAGCAGTAGTAATTTCAAATATTGATCATGTGCAATGAGGAACTAGATGGAATTTAATACTATGCAGATGCAGGAAACGGATAGACGACTTCACGAAGAGCAGGTTTCCACAAGTAGAAGGCGAGTTTCATGTGGCGGGACTCGCATTCCCGATGGCGGACTTCATGATCGGAAGTTGTGTGATCTGCGAGAGGAGTCGGAGGCCTACAAAGCTGGGCATCCAACAATCGAAGCTGCAGGTACCAAAAGAGATCGGTCGGCTACACGGGTCGCTAGTGCCGATCAAGGTAGGCTGTACTGCGGGCGACAACCGACGGGACTGCGGGCGACAACCGACAGGACAGCAGGCGGTTGCCTGGGCTGGACTCGACTCGACCGGCGGGGTTCGTGCGGGTCATGCAGCAAAGGAAGAAAGGGGGGAAGCTGGTTCGGTGGCTCAACCCGCACGGTGGAGGGCCAGACGCAGGCCAGCTAGGCACTGTCGGCGCCAGGAAGGGTGGCCGGACCTCGGGCAGTAGTCAAACATGCGCGGAGGTGGGCCGAGCGCAGGCCTGCTGGGCGCTGTCGGCACCAGGGAGGGTGGCCGGACCTCAGGCGGTGGGCCTGTGCAGGTCATGTAGCAAAGGAGGCCAGGGGGGTGGGTCTGATGGCTCATAGAAAAAAACAGAGGATGAAAAGAGAAATGAAGAGAGAGAGAGAGAGAGAGGGGAGAGAGAGAGAGAAGGAGAGAGATAGGAATTCACCGAATAGAAAAGGAATTTTTTTTCATTAACTATCAATGCCACCAGTACAACCATCCCCTTCCTTTTTGCCATCCCAACAACTGAAAAGAAATAACTACACCCACTATTCATTAACTACCCCACTACCAACAGTACAAACAGACAAAAGAAATAACTACACCCACTACCAATATTACAAACAGATGGACTTCAGCAAACAAAAAAGTTGAACAACATAAATATTTATAGATAACCCACTGTATGTCTTAGAATAGCAAGTAGCTCCTCTCAAGTGAGCAAATAGCTCCTGTGGGCCTCCAAGGCAGTAGTTGGGCTAAATATACGACGAGCCCATCATCCCCTGATCCAAAGGGTCGTTGAATCCATAGCTCTCCTCCGCCGGCGTTCGTATACCTGTGTGATGGGTGGTCGGATGTTCCCATCACCCCATCAATAGTTAAAACATATGCTTGATTAGCCATTGATCAACCCCTCTAAATAAGATTTTATCTCATATTATGCCCTACAGTATAGTGTGGAGCTTCCGAGTTATTAAAGTTGTCGCAAAACAAGCCAGAGTTATTAAAGTTGTGGCAAACATGCCATGCCGCTTGAGTTGTTGGGTCGTGCATGTGACGACTTAAGTGGGTAAGGACAACCACCACACCTTTGGTTAAAATAGCACAAGTTTGAACCCAAAATCGTCGAAGATAGGCATTAAAACAAGTAGAAAAAAGATCTACGCATAAAGAACAAAACAACAGGTGGACTGAAAATATCAGCAACCAAAAAAACCCGCTACCACAGAAAATAACGTGCTTAGATACCATGTACCATTGTATTAAATCCCATTACCGAAGCCTAAAATATATACATAAGGATAAGGGCATATAAACCTATTTGGTCAGATTACCACAAAGGTTTCAAAAGCCGATGGATACCGAGTCGTACCGGCCTTCTACTAGCTGGTAACGGGACTTGGTCCGTATCGATCGAAACCGGTGTCTACCGGTTCATATCAATTGAGTCAGCCCAGTATCGGGAGATGCAGTAGAGTAATATCGACTGTGTTATCGACTGGGACTTGATTATTTTTTTAATGTTGAAATCGGTATCAGCTTGGCTGACACTAAGTCAACTCAGTCAGGTTGACTCGGTTTGGTCAAGGCGGATTTCGTGACAAATAACGGGTTTTAAAACCTTGATTACCATCAAAAAAATGTGAAAATACTATAAACGGTGCTTATATCCACCAATAATGTCCAGATATCACGTATCTTTGTTCACATCTATATCCATGGTTCCACATCATAGATCACAACCGCAATATGTGGCTCTTTAATGCTTAGATCTAAAACTTATTTCAATTGTTTACTTGCATTAACTCTATCAATCTATTAGACCCTATTCCTCACAGCATTGTAACCTTAACAACTTAAATCCTATTTCTCCCAGTTTTTAGACATTATCTCCCAAAAATGTTCCTTTGCGTCCCTTATCAGTTAAGTAACCCTGACCATAAGGTTAGACCACTTGGTCTAAGAGCGAAGGTCCTGGCGAAACTATGGATACTAGATGTGCATATAACGAGAGGATGGAACATAAGATGGACAAAATGGCAGAGAACTTTATGCTGTGTGAAAGCAGTTGCCTTAATATATTACATGTAATGAAAGGCCTAAGGAGTAATGATGAAAAAAAGAATCTACTAGTGGTGGCTTACAAGATGTGACTGAAATTTCTCCTCAATCTAAAGGTTCTAAAGATAATCACATAAACAACAAAAAGATGATAAAGAGTTCTTTAATGAAGATACAATCATCAAATGGATATCACGATGACGTGATAAGATCCAGGTGTCACCATGTCAAATGCCATCAGATACAATAGTTCTTTCTTTCAACCCTATGAAAATCCTTCCTTGCAATGAGCCTCGACTTCTATCATTTGAAAACAAAATCTTAGTCGAGAGATGGTCTTGATGATATATCAAGTGTATGGCTGGCGTATTCATTGGAGGATATCATGATGAAGTGTCATATACAGGTGTCACCATGCCAAATGCCATCAGATACAATAGTTCTTTCTTTCGACCCTATGAAAATCCTTTCTTGAAATGAGCATCGACTTCTATCATTTCCATTTGAAAACAAAATCTTAGCCGACTTCTATATTCCGTACAAAATCTTGGTAAGGATGGCGTATCATTGGAGGATCAGAGGCTGAAATGTGCCCATCCCATAGAGGAGCCATAAAGAAAAAGTTACCCAAAGAGGTAACAGAAACAAGCATTATTATGTGATAGGATTGCATTGGCTAACAACTACAAGATAAAACAAATATAGAGCAACACAGTGTTGCTGAACACAAGAACCACCTACTCCACAACTGAAAGTTGATTTCACCATCCACCTTAAATTTATATTACTTTTGGGTTTAACAAAATTTCCATAATTCTTTATTAAGGCCCCATTAATCTAGAAGTGATGGTGACTACAAGCTTTTTATAGTGGTGAACACTTCTCTTATGCTTTTTTTCCTAAGGAAGTGAAAGGGAAAGCAATTTCATAATGAAGATACCAAGCTAAGATCCGATGTAAAAGGGGGTGAGACGAGACTGCGAACTCCGAAATGGAAGGAGCTTAAAAATAAAAAAAAGTTAAATGTTGAATCGAGTCGGAGAACAAGAAGTTTAGAAAGCATCTCATAGTTACAACTGTTGATCGTGTAGCAGCGAAGGCTTAATGAAACAACCAAAGAGGGGTGTGGTCCCCAAGTGATGGACACACTGATGTTATAGTCTGTAGTCTATATAAAGTCCCATGGTGACCTCTCTGTCATCACCATCTTCTTTTTTGTTGTAGCTAATAGTCTGATTTTACTCTTTTAAATCTACAATCCATACTTAATCGTTTTGTCTAACAGATTTGTGAACATATGGTAAAAGAGCTTGATATAAGCCAGCACTCAAATGTTTCAAATCATTCTCTATTATTCTGCATACTGCAAACATCCACTAAACACTTATATTCATCTAAAAGTGCAATCTACTCCAAAGATGCCTTGGGATGGAAAACCTCAAATTCACCCTTTCCAAAACTAAAGACCTTCTAGTAGTAAGCAGCAGAAGCAAAACCTTCCCTTTAAAATGGTGATGGCTATGGACCCTGGCCCAGAAAAATGAGAGAAGTCCACGGGTTGAACAAAATCAAACAACAGGTTGTCAACCTAAACATTAACCCACCAGTAAATGGTGCTAGTTATATAAATAATTTACTAACAACTGATTGAAGGATAAATAATAAGGCATTCATAAGTTGAGAGGAAGGTGAATAAAGTAAACTGAAATGACCAAACCTGCAAGGCATAAATCAAGTGCAACAAATAAACAAAATCATATTACTAAAAAAACTGTAGAATCGTGCATCTTCCATGAAACTCAACACAGATAACATATTAACAACAGCAATCAGAACAAGACCACTTACTTGAACGTCGCGTAATAGGAATTTCTTGCAATTCACGTCTAATGCACAACCATTCACCAAGCAAAGACATCAATGCCAAACCAGTAACATTTACAACCCACCATGTAATAGAAGATGGCCAACCTCCATATATAATGCATATAAAAAGGTGGATGATGTACAGCGTAGCTGAAAAGTCTAAACACTTCTTGGCTCTTTCAATCAAATAAAGCATGTAACCTGCCCTGCTTAAGCAACAAAATAAGGACTGTGAGGAAGACTCAACTCCTCGACCAAGTTTCACAAAGTTCATATGCCACAATTTTACTTTAAAGAGGATAATGTTAAAGAGTACTAGTGGTGAGAACAGTATAACAGGTTGATTCATACATCAAAGAAGTACCTCATACAAAAGAGGATAAGGTTAAAGAGTACTAGTGGCGAGAACAATATAATAGGTTGATTCATACATCAAAGAAGTACCTCATACGAAAGAAATCATATGGAGCCTGGGGGTTATTAGGTTTGGGCCTCTGCATGTCTATATTATGGTGTTGTCAAGGTCCTAGAAAAGCAGATCTTATTCACTAATCATAATTTCATAAAGACAAGACAAAATCTTCTACACCAAGTAAATAAGTGTAATGAGCTTAAGAGAGGATGCACTACCTAACATTTATTGCTTTAAATTATCCAGAAAACGGAACATCCTGCTCAATATATTTTTATGTTCGGACTATGGAAACATTGTGTTTGACCTATGTCAGAACAGCCGCTTACTTATTTATTTGACCATGCATATATTTTCCAGTGTCTGAAATTTTTTGTGTCCTGAACACATACACAAACATATATTGATGCGGGAGCATCTGGACCGCCCGTACGTTTCATCACACCGGTGGACCGACGACGTGATCCGATTTGGCAAGCAAATAATAAATTAATATTTCGGGGTTAATAAATGTTGAAATCAATATTTTTGGAATAAAATCTTAATTTCGGAATAAAATATTATTTTCATTCCAAGCTTATTATTTTAATCCGAAAATATTTTATTTTCGGATTTATTAATTATGGTATTTAATTAGGAGATTTCAGGCAAGATTTGATTCAAATCTTCTAAAATTATGAGTTGTTATTATGGTAAGATTTGATTTGAGTCAAATCTATCATTATTGGGTTGTTATTGTTTTTCTTTTTTGAATTTGGTTGCAAGCCTATTTAAAGGCCCAAATATGATGAATAAAATTGATTGAATGATGATTAAAAAAAAATGGCAATCTTTTGCTTTCAATTCCTGTGAGAGGTTTCGTACTGCGTTCCTGAAAGAGGATCGAAGAGTGAGAGACTTGCCGGCGTGAGATCAGAGTATCGTCGGTGCGAGACTGACAACCCCTTTCGCCCTTCTACCCCCTCCCCTATGTTGTCACAACAATCGTCCTGTATTAATTTTGGTATCAGAGCTCCTATCAAGATGTCATACCATCTTGACCGGTCCTCTACTTGGCCTGAATCGCACGATTCACTGTGAATTGCACGATTCGATCCTGCGGGTTGGGCTGCACGAGTTGGACGGGCTGCAAAATGATTTTAAACCCTTTTTTTTAAAGGTTTTTGTGGGCCCCACTTGTTTCTCTAAGTCTTAAAACCCTAAAGAAAACAAAAGGACACATTAGTTTACAAGATTTGAGGCCAAAAGTGAAGATCTGGTGTTCTACCAACCCTTTTCCCCAAAGATTTGATTCTTCGATTACTTCGTCGTTGCTTATCGGAATTCGATTCTGTTTGTTGGAGAGTGATTCTACATCCTAGGAGATCCCAATAGAAGGTACAATCACAAGAAAAGATCAATATTTTATTATTTTAAAGATTCAAGTCATATATCTTAGGATTTTGCTTGTTTCTTGATTGTAGGAGAATGGGGAAGGCCAAGGAGGTTGATTTCACTTGGGATCATTGTCAAATACTGATTCCCAATAACAAAATAAAATTAAGGTGCAACTATTGCGTGAAGATTATAAGTGGTGGTGTTTTCCGAATGAAACACCACATTACTCGTATAAAAAGCAACGTTGCGGAATGCCTAGGTGTCTCTAATGACGTTTGTGAGAGATTTAAATATTTTTTTGAAGTCATCTAAGGAAGAAAGAGAAAAAACCAATGACAAGCAATATGATTTGATAAGGGGGTCATTGAACATCAATGAAAGGATGGATATGAAGGGGAAGAGAAAATTGGATGGTTTTGTTGAAAAGGGGAAGAGTGGATATGAAGGGGAACAAGCTACTCTAAATCAAATTTGGAAAAAGAGCGATAGAAACAAAGTTTGTGAGAGCATTGCTTGATTTTTTTTTATGCGAATGCCTTGGCCTTTAATCTAGTAAAAAGTCTATTTTTTGCTAGGATGATGAATGATGTGGCAATGTTTGGACCCGGCTTGAAGTTCCCTTTTTATCATGAGATAAGAAATACTTTTTTTAAAAAGGAAGTGAAAAACATGGAGGACTTAATGGAGAGACACAAGAAAGAATGGAAAAAGACCGGGTGTACCATCATGAGTGATGGTTGGACCGATGGGAAACAACGATCAATTAACTTTTTGGTGAATAGCAGTGTTTTCACAGGCGGGGGCGTAAGGCGGGGCGTTTTGCCTACTGTGGGGCGGGGCGTAAGCCCCAGGGCGTGGGGCGTAATCCCCACGAATTTTTGATTTTTGAATTTTTTAAAAATATAAATATTAATAATATTAGTATACAAAATATACCATGGAGATATTAGGCCTATATACATGGTTGATAAATCACAAACACACAATAAAGATAAGACAAGCCAATAATTCTAACCATGTCATCAATGCCTTGCCTCTTCCTCCATCTTTACCTAACATTAATGGAAGTTGAGAATCTTTTAGGATTATAAGGTAAATTAAGCAAAGAGTTAAAATTTGAAAGCAATCATACAACTTCTATTTTTTTTTCCTTACTTGTGCCTTCACTACTATCACTAGTATTTCGCTTCCTTGAAATAGAAGAGGATGATTGAACATTCATTGTAGTCTCCATATGTGCTTGAATCTCTGCTTGTCTTTTACACACGGTCACCGGCACGGACCTAATGGCATCAACATTGAAAAGGTCATCCTCGTCAAGCCAAGATTGATCCATTGGGAGGGCAGGATCTTCCTTCTCCGTAATCCATTCGTCATCGGATTCAACTTCCTCAACTAATATTGGATCAATATTTTGTCTCCTTTTGATACTTCTTTCCCTTAGTCTAGTGTTGTACTTCACATAAACTAGGGTATTCAACCTTTTGTGCTTGAGCCTATTTCTCTTTTTTGTATGAATCTAGCATCATCACGAAAAAATAAATTTGTATATTTATGTATTCAGATAATGATATTTAGGTAACAAGATCCATTAAAGAAACATACCGACTCGAAAGTGCTCCAGTTCCTTTCACATCCTGAAGAACTACAAGTGAGAGAAAGGACTCGAATAGCAAACTTTGTCAACTCGGGTGTCCTACTTCCAAAACGCTTCCACCAATCGGCTACAACAAAAAATTGAATAATTGTGTATAAAAGTGATTCATTGCATAATTCAAATATTCAATTGAATATATAAATGGTAATAGGTTAATACCTGGAGACCGCAACTTCCTTGAATCTATAGCAACTCGACTTCCGAAATCCCCTTTTGCATTATCATACAAGTCTAACTGAATATCGGCATTGAGGCGATCTTCATAGCTAAGCATCCTATCCATGCACTCATACAACCCTTGCCTCACTTCATCAACATTAGAGAAGCTATCTTTGTAACGTAGTTGAGGGTTTAGATAATATCCAGCAGCATGCAAGGGTTTATGAAGTTGTGGAGTCCATCTAGCATCTATCTTCCTCCAAATTGCCCCATACTTTTTAACATTCCCACCACAATTAAAAACAATCTTCTCCTTTGCCGAATCCATCAATTCATAAATGTATCCCATAGCCGGTCTCTCCTCCGAATCAACCTCTCTCAAAACACTTACAAGAGGGATTGTGCTCTTGATGCAAAATGCAACATGAGACCAAAAGTTAGGATCAAACATTACTTTGGCACGAGCTTTAATGCCTTCAACTTTTTTTGCCCAAGAACTCAAAGCCCATTTTTCTGAAGAGAACATAGCTTGAAGGGGTTGCTTCTGCTTGTAGATGCTTTGAAGAGTTAGATAAGCTGTAGCAAAACGAGTTATTGCAGGCCGAAGAAGCTCGTGGTTCTTTGTGAAAGTTCTCATCAAGTTAAGAACCCATGTATGCCCATAGATAAACTTCACCACTTGCCTTGCCGCCAAAAGCGTGTCTTGATGAACCTTCAACTTTCCAATGTCTTCTAGCATTAGATCAATGCAATGAGCCGCGCATGGTGTCCAATACAGCCTCTCCCTCTTCTCCATAATCCTCTTCCCCGCATTCACGTAGTTACTTGCACTATCCGTGATAATCTGAACAACATTATTTTCACCAATTTCTTCAACCACATCATCAAGATACTTGAACATTAGTTCACCATTTTTTATTGTATCCGATGCATCAATTGACCTTCGAAACCATGTACCGGCAGGGCTATTCACAAGAAAGTTGATAAGGCATCTGCTTTTCCCATCTGTCCAACCATTAGACATGATTGAGCACCCATATTCTTTCCAAGCTCGTTTATGTTCTTCCATTAGGACATTGATGTCGGCAACGTCTTCGTTGAGGATCCATGTCCTCAACTCATGCATAGATGGGGGTTTGAAGCCAGGCCCATAAGTAGCAATGCCCTCAACCATGGGCAACCAATAAGGATCATTCACCGTAGTGAATGGAAGCCCTTTTGAAAAAATAAAACGACCAATTTTCCGGCAAACCTCTCTTCTTTCATCTTGCTTCCACTTGGTGTTCAATGTACTTTGTCGGGCTTCAAAAGTAGTGAATTTATCCATTGGTCCCCTCGGTCTAGGAGCAATATGACTTCCACTAGTTATGCTTCCACTCCCACTAGTTATGCTTATGCCTCCACTCCCACTTTCCAACACATTTGAATTCTGAGTAGAAAAACCGTCACATCTCCATGCAGGACCCATTTGAATCTCCTCAAGTAACTCGTTTTGCTTGGACTTTTTTTCGAGGAAAGTGGACAAAGCATCTTTGCATTCTTTTCTTACTTCATCGGGAACTTTGGGGCATGCTTTAATCCTATGTTTGGTGCCGGCTAGATGATGTTTGAAACGGTTCACCGTACCACTACATTGTTGGTCACAAAAAATACATCGAAAATACTTTTCTCCATCAATACTCTTTGCATACTTCCATGAAAAATCTTTCTTCGTCACTGCATCCGGCATATCTATAAAAGAATCAAGTATAAATTATCAGTTAGATATTACTATTAGCAAGTAGCAACAATTAGAAGAGGAAAAAAATGAAAAAAAGATTACATCTAAAAAGATTAGTGAACATTAATCATTATGAATGTTCATATTATTATAATAACTTTGACATATTTGTAATTTTTTTCATATTTCATACCAAATTTATTTTTCATTGCCATATAGTTATTTTTCAATTTTCATTAATAACATGTTATTATCTTGTGTACACAGTGTCACAGAGGAGGGGAAAGAAAAGCATAGCAGAGGAGGCCCAGGAGGGGGAATTGAGGAGGGGAAGAAGAGGAAGAACAGAGGAGAATGAAAAAAAAAAAATCTTGGTGTCTGTGTCTCTGCGTGACAGCGTGAGAAGGGGAAATGGAGGAGGAGGAGGAGGGGGGGCGGGGGAAGAAGAGGAAGAATAGAGGAGAAAGAAAAAAAAAAAAAAACCTTGCTGACAGCCTGACAGTGCCGGATGAGGAAGAAAAAAAAAAAAAAAACCCTGCTGACAGCCTGACAGTGCTGGATGAGGAAGGGAAATGGAGGAGAGGAAGAACAAAGGAAAAAAAAAAAATCTTGCTGCAGAACAGAGGAGACAAAAAAAAAAAAAGCTGGCAAGCTGCGCGAGGAGGAGGAGAAAGAGGAGGAGGAGGAGGAGGCGTTGATCGCAGTCGGACTCGGTTCATGAGGAGGGAACAAAAAAAAAAAAAAAACTGGCTACCTGTGCGAGGAGGAGGAGAAAGAGGAGGAGGAGGAGGAGGAGGAGGAGGAGAAAGAGGAGGAGGAGATCGCAGTCGAACTCAGATCGGGAGGAGGGAACAAAAAAAAAAAAAAAAACTCGCTACCTGTGCGAGGAGGAGGAGGAGGAGAAAGAGGAGGAGGAGGAGGAGAAGGAGGAGGGGGAACTTACCTGGAGGAGGAGGATCCGACGTTGATCGCAGCTGCAGCCCCGCAGGAGGTGATCGCAGACAGGCGGGCTCGGGACGATGTGGGACTGTGGGAGGCGGCTAGTTGATCGCAGTCGGGCTGGCGGCTTTTAGGGATTTTTTTTTTAAATCCAAGGGGGCGTACGCTCCTGTTAAATGGGCGCTGGATACGCACCCCCAGCCCTGGGGCGTACGCCCGGCTCACCGGGGCGTGCGCCTCCGTGGACTCCCGCCCAAAAGAGCTGCGCCCGGGGCTTTTTCAGCTCGCCTCGCCCTGGGGCGCGTTTTTAAAACCACTGGTGAATAGTCCTAGCGAGACTATATTTTTGAAAAGCATAAATACATCGGGGCACTCTTCTAATGCCGAATACTTGTTATCTCTTTAATGATATTATTGATGAGGTGGGTGAAGAGCATGTTGTGCACAACTTGTTACGGACAGTGCGGCGGCTAATGTGAGTCAGTCAAATGATCATGGACCAAAGGGAAAAAAAATATTTTGGTCCCCGTGTGTCGCCCATTTGATAGATCTCATGTTGGGAGATATTGGAAAGTAAGCGGCTCATGCGGATACAATAACAAAAGCAAGGAAGGTATGTGCCTACATATACAAACATTCTTGGTGCTTAATCCGATGAGGCCATGGATAAAAATATCGGTCGCAGACAAATTATCGGCCGGCCAGAAAAACGGTTCGAACCGGGTAGTACGAACCGGTATCGGTCTGAACCGGTCCATACAGGTGTGAATTGATTTTTGGTTTCAAAATTTTTTGAAAAAATAACTAAAAAATCCAGAATAATCTAAAATACTGGTTTGTGATGTTTTTTATCATTAGCAAACTAGTTATAGGTATGAACCGGTCTTTTTAAGTTATAAAGTCGTTGTTTTCATTGTATGATTCTAAATTGTGGAATTTGATATAGTTATTAAATTGTATGTGTTAGATTAGCCTAGTATTATACTTAGGGATTATAAAACACAATTCATGACCATTGCACAAACATGAATTACACAACTAACACGATTACATGAGTCATATATTACAATTTCACATAATAAACACAAATTCATAGTTCTAAGACTTCTAACATGTTTAGCAAATAAAATGCATATCCATATCTATAGATCTACGTTTTGATGGCATAGATCTGGCCCATATCAACATTTTCACCACAATTATTTGGTTTATTTTCAAAAAAAATATAAAAAAAGAAAAGAAAATTGAAAAACCCCAAAATTTACATGAACCGATCATGCAAATTTGGAGATGATGCTTATAGATCTAAGATTTGATGGCATAGATCTAACCCATTTCAACATTTTCACCACAATTATTTGATTTTTTTTCAAAAAAAAACAAGAAAACAAAAGAAAAATAAAAAAAATTATGAAAATATATCTTCAAATGTGATTTTGATCTTGCAAATCCGAGTTTTTGGCATCAAATCTTGCAAATCCAGCTAGTATGGAGCTTCACCTCATGTGGGAATGAAGAAAGATGCCCAAAAAAATTAAACTGGAATGAAGAAACCACTCAAAACTATACCTAATACCCGGAACCGGTTCAAACTGGCCAGTTCGAACCGGTATTTGGTCGAACCGGCTGGTATTTACACGATTTGATCCTCGCGACCGGTATCGACTGAATACCGGTGCGGTTCGGTCAGGTTCCCGGTTTGAACCGGCTGGTACGATTCGTACCGGTCGGTATTTTGATCATTGGATAAGGCAAAACACTAATGGGAGGGAATTTACTAGAGCTACAGTGACACGATTTGCCACTAACTTCCTCACATTGAGTAGTTTGTTAGAGAACAGGGCTGGACTGAGGAAGATGTTTACATCGGATGAATGTGAGTCTAGCCCCTATGCTAGAAAGACAGAGGGTGTCGCAATGGTAAAGATTCTATTGGCGGATTCTCATTTTTGGGCTATAGTCCAATATTACTTGAAATGTACAATTCCATTTGTGAAGGTCATTCGCTTAGTGGATTTAGAAACATCTCCAATGGGATATATATATGAGGCTATGATAAAGCCAAAGAAGGCATAGCAAAGAACTTGGGCAATGTGGAATCAAGATACAGAAAGATATGGAGGATCATAGATGCACGATGAGAGTTACAACTTCATAGGCCTTTGCATACCGCTGTATATTCTTTGAACCCCGCCTTTCATTATAGTGATAATTTTAAGGCGAATTTGGAAGTGAACGAAGGCCTATATGAGACCCTTAAGAGAATGATGCCGAATACAAGTGAGAGGATCAAGATAGATGGTCAAATGGATAGGTTCAAGGATGCTTCGGGACTTTGGACAAGATATGACGATTCTTACAAGGGAAAAGAAACAATCAGGTAACTCTTTTAACTTGTTTCTATATTGTTTTTTACTTTCTTTTATGTTTCATTTGAGCATGTGTAATTATGTTTCTTTTATGATGTGAATAGCCAAATGGTGGGACTCGTATAGAGATAGTATCCAAGAATTGCAAAAAATTGCAATTCAGATTTTGAGTCTAACATGTAGCTCTAGTGGTCGTGAGAGGAACTAGAGCAGATTTGATCAGGTAACTAAATCAATCAATGTCATGTCATTGTCATGTATCTATGTTTACTTCATTCTTTACTTACATTATCATGTCATTGTCATGTATTAATGCATTATTAGATACATTTTAAGAGGAGGAATAGATTAGAGCAAAAGAGAATGAATGCGCTAGTGTATATGAAGTATAATCTTCAATTGGAATTGCACTAAAAGAAGAGGGGAAACGCAAGAAGCCGACCATATTTGCTTATCGGACATGGAGTCCGATGATGAGTGGATCACCGAGAAGGAAGATCCCACCCTTCCAACTCATGGATGGACATAGGAGAGTGTTTCACGGAGAAAGAGATGGAGTCATCCCAACGGAATACAAAAGCATGTAAGTAAATCATTTACTACTTAATGCAACCATCTTTTATCTCCAATTGATTACATGTCTTTTTTTCTAGATGACTCTCGAGACCTATGAAGAAAAGATGGAGCAAGGGTTGCATCATCGAAAGGAAAACACAATAGGACTTTAGAGCATGTTTCCGGCGATGAAGAGGAGTTTATTGAAGATGATGAAGATGAAGATGACTTGTCCATGGAAGATCTTGGAGATGATTAGATAGCTAGATGATATAAACTTTGAAGTTTTTTTTTTTGGGATATTAGATGATATTGTCTATGCTTGATGGGTCAACTTGATAGTTATATTTTTGGATCATTTTGGAATTAATGAAATCATTTTTATATGTTTTGGTAGAATATCATGTGTATGTGAAAGTGAAAGAATAAATGAAATCATCTTTTTATATATGTCATTTGTATTTTTTGTATTTATTTAATATTTTAATTAAATGTTGTGAATCTTACGATTTACGATTCGATTCGGACCCCAGACGATTTACAAACCTTGATACTCACCCTTCCTCCTCCCATTTCTGCCACAATCAGACAGTCCTCTTTACACAACTTCTAGGATGGATGGATACATTTGGTCGTACCTTCTCCCCAGTTACATTTTCTGAGTCTACTTACATCAGGCTCATCGAGGGTCGATCCCAAAAACTACATTTGTCGGCCGACCCATTTGTCCAGTGGTTCTTGCATTAAGGAGGATCGAGTAGTTCTCAGCTTGCTGATGTGACACATTTGCTAGAAGAAATTGAACAAGAGGCTATAAGCCATCATTGACGTAGAGTCCGTGCCCCGACCAAACCTCCATCAGTTGTGCCTCCTGTACCGACTCCTATGGTATTTCCACCTCCCGTGGAGCCTCTTCCGACAGCATCACTTTCAGTGGAGGTTCCACCAGAGCCACTTGGGGAGGCCCCACCACCACCAGCACCCACAGTGGAGTCCCTCCCAGTACCAGCAATATCACCTTTGGTGGAGGCCCTATCTTCAACAAGGTTGCCACTGACAATTAACTCCAATGGGTGGGTCGTTATTCAGCACATGGACTTTCTCGGAGTAGATCGACCGCCAACGACCCCACGCTTTCCCCAGCACTACTTGGGCATCGCCTCTTTTGGGCATCCCTGTCAGCTTGTCACAATGGTTGTTTTCTTTGGCATGCGCCGACTCTTGGTCCCCGATCGACGACATTCACTTTCTCGTAGGACCCAAGAGGTGCCTACAATGTGACACAATCACATCTTTTAGGCTTACATCATCAGTTGTAGACTCAGGCGACTGAACGACTTTACAGAACTCGAGGTCGAGTTCTTTCAAGTCGAGGAGTATGATGCGGGAGCATCTGGGCCGCCCATACGTTTCATCACACCGGTGGACCGACCATAGTTGTCAAGGCGAGGCTAGGTGCCCGGAGGGAGCGGCCTTATGTGCATAGGCATCCTCCAGGCACGAGTATATATGTATAGCCTATATTTGCAGGTATATATGTAATAGGCAGCTATATAACACCTTACTAGCATGAAATTAATTTTTTACTTTTTGCTTTCGTTATTTTGTTTTTGTTGGGCTGGGTTGCCTTGTAATTGCCTTTTTTTATCTTAATGCACTGGTAGGGGTCTAGGTCGAACCCCCCCTCATTCACTGAGAGGGATTTCTCAAAAAAAAAAAAACACCTTACTAACATGAAATTGAGCATATTCTAGACAAATGCATGCAACACAATGACACATCTATAGTATAAATAAGTAAACAACAAAAAGAACAAATAGAATACAAACAATGGCTAATATAAAATTGAGCATTCTAATCAAATACATCCAACACAATGAACACATAGAATAAACAAATATATAATAACAAAATGAACAAAGAAGATGAGGGCGGGTTGGTTTTACTTTAAAATAAAAACAAAAGTCAATGCCTAAAACTAGGCGTGCGCCTAAGTGTGCCAAAGACGCCTCTCAGTGCTTTTCGTCTAGGCGCACTAAGGCCTAGCTAACTCCGGGCGCCTAGGCGCGCGCCTTGACAACAATGGGACCAACAACATGATCCGATTTCGCAAGCAATTAATAAGTTAATAATTTTGGGGTTAATAAATACCGAAATTAATATTTTTTGGAATAAAATATTAATTTCGGAATAAAATATTATTTTCATTCCGAGCTTATTATTTTAATCCGAAAATATTTTATTTTCGGATTTATTAATTATGATATTTAATTAGGAGATTTCAAGTAAGATTTGATTCAAATCTTCTAAAATTATGAGTTTCTATTATGGAAAGATTTGATTTGAGTCAAATCTATCATTATTGGGTTGTTATTGTTTTTCTTTTTTGAATTTGGTTGTAAGCCTATTTAAAGGCCCAAGTATGATGAACAAAATTGATTGAATGATGATAAAAAAAAATGGCAATCTTTTGCTTTTGATTCTTGTGAGAGGTTTCATACTGTGTTCCTGAGAGATGATCGAACAAGTGGCTCGCCGACGTAAAGTCGGAGTATCGTTGGTGTAAGGCCGACAACCCCCTTCGCCCTTCCATCCCCTCCCCTACGTTGTCGCCACGATCGTCCTAAATCATATATATATATATATATATATATATATATATATATAGAGAGAGAGAGAGAGAGGAATGCTACAGTTAGCTATGAGCAATAAGAGGAGAAAATGAGCTACGATCGAAAATGACACTATAACTTTTGGAATTTGTTGAAATTTGGTAGGTATATTGTCTAGGGTAAGATGAACATCCTCACCAATTTTCAACAAATGTCAAAACCTCTAGGGTCATCAAATGGTAAAAGCTTTTTCGACCATCTATAATAACCGTTAATTTTTCTTGGCAATTTTGATGACCCTAGAAGTTTTGGAGTTTGTTGAAAATGAATGAGAATGATCATCTTACCCTAGACAACACACCCACCAAATTTCAACAAACTACAAAACTAATAGGGTTGCATTTTCGATCGTAGCTCATTTTCTCCTCTTATAGCTCATAGCTCACTGTAACACTCCTCTCTCCATCTCTCTTTATATATATATATATATATATATATATATATATATATATATATATATATATAAAGAGAGGAATGTTATAGTGAGCTGTGAGCTACGAGTGGAGAAAATGAGTTGCCCTCATTTTGATCCCCCTAGGAGTTTTGGAATTTGATGAAATTTGGTGATGGTATTATCTAGGATAAGATGACCATCCTTACCAATTTTCATCAAATTCCAAAACTTCTAGGGTCATCAAATGGTAGAAGCTTTACCTACCGTTTGCATTCACCGTTAATTTTGCTTCTACCATTTGATGACTCTAGAAGTTTTGGAATTTGATGAAAATTGATGAGGATGATCATCATACCCTAGATAACACCCTCACCAAATTCCAAAACTCCAAGGAGGATCAAAATGAGGGCAGCTCATTTTCTCCACCCGTAGCTCATAGCTCATTGTAATATTCCCCTATATAAATACACTATTGCATGCCCGTGCCTGTCGGCACTATAGCGGGCCGCCTTCGATGGCAACACACATGAATGCCTTCGGTAACAAAACACTTTCGACGACAACACCGACATTCATAGGGATATCCATTTTCCTCGTCTGTGCTGATTGGCACGAAGCAGGCGCCTTCGGCCCGACCAACTTCCCCTCCCCCAATAATTGATCAATGACAGATGTCTCTATTCAAACGGATTCCTCGAGATCAACCCGATGGTTTGGGGCGGCTGAAATTCCAACAGGCGGATTTATAGCCGTAGATGCAAACAACGATCACGGGATGAACAGTCCGGTTTAGTGTAATTTAAATGGGCCAGGATTTTAGGGGTTTAGTGTAGTTTAAATGGTTAGGGAGGGAGTTGGTTGACGGGGAAATAGAGATCGTGCGTTGATTTTTGAACAGATAGTTACTGTTAGATCTGTTCGGTTCATTTTTGTCCAGTTAGTATGTCTTAGTCAGCTTCCGTTTTATCTAGTCAGCACAAAACCAACGTGCCATGTTATATATATATATATATATATATATATATATATATATATATATATATATATATAAAGAGAGAGAGAGGGGGCGTTGTTACGTTGAGCTGTGAACTGCGGTAGGAGAAAATGAGCTGCGGGTATTTTGACCCCCTAGAAGTTTTGGAATTTGATAAAATTTGGTGAGAGTATTGTTAATGGTAAGATGATCATCCTCACCAATTTTCATCAAATTCCAAAACTTCTAGACAAATAGTCGAAGCAAAAACTGCAGATTTTAACGGTGACTGCGGACGACAGATTTTACTTCAACCATTTGATTGTCCTAGAAATTTTAGAATTTGATAAAAATTGGTGAGGATGATCATCTTACCCTAGAAAACACCCTCACCAAATTTCATCAAATTCCAAAACTCCTAGGGGGGTCAAAATACCCGCAGCTCACTTTCTAAACCAGCAGCTCACAGCTCACTGTAACATATATATATATATATATATATATATATATATAGAGAGAGAGAGAGAGAGAGAGAGTGAGGTCCTATGATAGTGTCAAAGGGACTACCCTTTGACATGGAAAATTCCAGATGTTAGAAATTTTAGAATATGTTGATTTTTTATAAGGATAATCACCTCATCTTAGATAGAAGGTTCACAAAAAATCAACATATTCTAAAACTTTTAGAGGCAGCAAATGCTAGAAGCTATATCGGCCATCCATTTTAACAATTAATTTGCGAAGCAAATTTGATGCCCCTAGAAGTTTTAGAATATGCAGATTTTTTGTGGATGTTCTATCAAACGTAAGGTGATTATCCTCATAAACAATCAGCACATTCTACATTCCAAGTGTCGTGAAATCACTATATGTCATAGGTAATGTTTTAAAAACGGAAGGCGGAAGGCGGGCGGTCAAGTTGTTTCAAGGCGGAAGGCGGACGACTAGGCGGGCAACCAGAGAAAAAGTTGGATGTTCTATAAAACGTAAGGTGATTATCCTCATAAACAATCAGCACATTCTACATTCCAAGTGTCGTGAAATCACTATATGTCATAGGTAATGTCTTAAAAAACGGAAGGCGGAAGGCGGGCGGTCAAGTGGTTTCAAGGCAGAAGGCGAACGACTAGGCGGGCGACCAGAGAAAAAGACAGGCACCCACCTATATAAAATATATTATATATATTCGATATGTATGTATATATATAAATTCATAATTCTAAATAAAAAAATAATAATAGAAAGTTTTACATATGCAAACATTAAAACAACCGATTTGAATATAAAAGTTTTATGAAAAGGGAAGGGATTGGGTGGGTAGGGATATTTCAGTATGGTTACCTTAATATCTATACCCGATTGTCCCGCTAACTTTAGTATACTAGATAATACAGTTGTACTCCAACTTTATTGTGATGTATCCAAATTTCAACCAATCATATATTATTATCCAAATTCTATCCAAACTCATACCATACAAGAACCAATATAGTAAGAAATCGTAAGAGCTTCTTAAATATTTCATCACAATACATTGAATTTTTTTTTCCTCTAGCAACATATGGTGGATAAAGAGAAAATTTCAGCCCAATTCATTACTGAAACCCGAGCCAAAACCCAAAACCCGAATGGGTATGGATCCGATATGGACCCTATATACCCGAATTGGTATGGATTGGGTATGGACCATGCCATACTCAAATGGGTATAAATATGGATTGGGGTAGGGTCCGACCCGAACCCGACCCATTGCCAGCCCTAACCACAATTAAAATGTAATGATAAATATCCATCATGGAGAATGATGTAACTTCGCCTAGCATTGACATTATTGAACTTCTAAAAATTTGACTATAATATAGTTTCTATATCTTAAAGTATCATATTGTTTCTTGTATACACTATTAATCTTAGAAATTTCCTTGATTAGTAGATAAGGTGATGGCGAGTTAGACCCGCCTAGGCCGCCTAGGAGGGTCGGATCCCGCCTAGGCGCTCGCCTTTGTTCAACCTGCCTGCAATGCCGCTTAATGTTGAAGTGGAGCGGCCAACCCCCTAAAACGCCTAGGCGGCCGCCCGGACCGCCTTATAGAACAGTGGTCATAGGGTACCTGCGAGCTACGACACTGTCATAGGAACCTATTTTCCATATATATATATATATATATATATATATATATATATATATATATATATATAGAGAGAGAGAGAGAGAGAGAGAGAGAGGAATGATAAAATGCGGCGTGAGGTGCGTGCGGTCACACCGCAGCCGTCTGATGCACCCGCTGCGTGAGTGCGATGCACGCAGCGGTGCATCAGATGGCTGCGGTGCAACACCGCACGCACCGCACGCCGCATCCTAACACGCCCCTATATATATATATATATATATATATATATATATATATATATATATATATATATAGGGTCGGGATCTAAAAACATGCTACTTTGCCACAGAGACACACATCATCCAAATCGTTAGATAAAGGTTTCATAATTTATTAATTTTTTGTAAGGATGATCATCTTCCCTTGGATAGCACATCCATAAAAAAATCAACACATTTTAAACACTTTAGATTGATCAAATATTCTTTCAATTTAACGGTTAAAATGAACGGTCGATAATGTTTTTTAGATTTGATGCACCCAAAGGGTTTTGAATGTGCCGATTTTTTATCGATGTGCTATCTAGGGGAAGATGATCATCATTACAAAAAATCAATAAATTCTGAAACCTCTATTTAAACTCTATGGCAAAGTAGCGTGTTTCTGGATCCCGACTCATATATATATATATATATATGTATATATATATATATATATATATATAGGGGCATGCTATAATGCGGCATGCGGTAAGTGCGGCACCGCACTACAACCGTCTGATGCACCGCTGCGTGCATACGATGCACAGCGGGTGCATCAGATAGCTGCGATGTGGTGCCGCACGTACCGTATGCCGTATTATAGCATGCCCCTATATATATATATATATATATATATATATATATATATATATATATATATATATATATATATATATATATATATATATTTGGGTCAGGATCGGATGACCCATATTTTGACCCATCATACTAATCGTTGGATTCGGGTTTCAGAATGTGCTGATTTTTTGTAGAGGTGTTATCTATTGTATGTTGATCATCCTCACAAAAAATCAGCACATTCTAAAACCTCTAGATCCATCAAATGTTATAAGCTTTTTCGACCATCAATTTAAACCGTTGATTTGAAGAGCACATTTGATGCATCTAGAGGTTTTAGAATGCATTGATTTTTTGTGAGGATGATCAACATACCATAGATAACATCTCTACAAAAAATCAGCATATTCTGAAACCCGAATCCAACGATTAGGATGATGGGTCAAATATGGGTCAAAAAAATATGGGTTAGCGGATACCATCTTTTATCTACTCTAGTGGTTTCAAAATTTAATGAAACTTGGTGGGGATGCTATCTATGGCAAGTTGATTATCCTCACCAAAAATCATCAAATTCTATAACCTCTAAGAGCATCAAAAGTTAAGAGCTTTATTGACCGTTTATTTTAACCGTTAATTTGAATAGCATATTTGATGCTCTTAGAGGTTATAGAATTTGATGCTTTTTGGTGAAGATCAACTTGATATAGATAGCATCCCGACCAAGTTTTATCAAATTCTTAAACCTCAAGGTTAGGTAAAAGGCAGTGTGTAATTGTGTATATATATATATAGAGAAATGCTTGAATGCGGCATGCGGTAAGTGCGGCACCTACCGCATGCCGTCTGATGCACTGCTGCGTGCATGCGATGCACGCAGCGCGTGCATCAGACGGCTGCGGTGTTGTGCTGCACGTACCGCATGCCGCAGCATAGCATGCCCCTATATATATATATATATATATATATATATATATATATATATATATATATATATATATATATATATATATATATATATATATATATATATATACAGAGAGAGAGAGGGCTGTTACAGTGAGCTGTGGGCTGCCAGGGGGCAAAGTGAGCTGCGGGTAACTATGGACGGCCCGGATCATAGATAACTATATGAGTAAGAGGCCATGAGTAAGAGTATCCCTCCCATATATATATAGGGGAGGGATACTCTTACTCATGAGGGCTTACTCATGAGTTTACTAATGATCCTGACAATCCATTTGAATTCGATGGATTGTTGAGATTAAACCTTCTCTCTCTATCTCTCTCTCAATCGGGTAACCCCCCCCCTCCCGACCTTCCCCACCGGCCCCCTCCCGTCCGGCGCAGATCGACCCCTCCCCCCCGGCGGCGCTGAAATCGGGGCTACCGGCGTCGGAGATGAAGATCGGGAGCGGGGGTCGGGGCTAGTGCGATCGGCGCCGGAGCCGGGAGCGGGGGTCGGGGCTAGTGCGATCAGCGCCGGAGCCGGAAGGGGAAGGTCGAGGCCGGAGCCGGAGGGGAAGGTCAGGGCCGGAGCCAGAGGGGAAGGTCGGGGTCGGGAGGGGGATCGGTCGGGGGGGGGGGGGGATGGGTAGGTTACACAATTGAGAGAGAGATAGAGAGAGAGAGGGGGATGTTTAATCTCAACCATCCATCGGATTCAAATGGATGGTCAGGATTCTCCCTATATATATATATATATATATATATATATATATATATATATATATATATATATATATATATATATAGAGAGAGAGAGAGAGAGAGAGAGAGAGAGAGGGAGAGAGAGAGGATACGGGGTATAAGCTAGCGGCCCATTTTGACAAAATGGGCAGCCACCCATTTGACACCCATAGGAGTCTTAGAATGTGCTGATTTTTTTGAAAGCATAAGCACCTTACCTTAGATAACACACCCACAAAAAATCAACACATTCTAAAACTTTTAGGGGCATCAAATATTATACTCAGATTAACGGTTACAACGGACGTTCAATAAAACTTCTAACATTTGATGCCCCTAGGAGGCTTAAAATGTGCTGATTTTTGTGGGTGTTCTATCTAAGATAAAGTGCTTATGCTTAAAAAAAATCAGCACATTCTAAAACTCCTAAGGTCTTCATATAGGTGGCTGCCTATTTCGTCAAAATAGGCTGGCAAATCATTTCCCGTTTCCTTTCTCTCTCTTTATATATATATATATATATATATATATATATATATATATATATATATATATATATATATATATATATATATATATATATATATATATATACTCTTACTTATGGAATGGTTACTTATGGAATTACACACCGTCTTTTACCTACTCTAGAGGTTTCAGAATTTGATGAAACTTGGTAGTGATGCTATTTATGGCAAGTTGATCATCCTCACCAAAAATCATCAAATTCTATAACCTCTAGGGGCTTCAAATATTAGAAGCTTTATTAACCGTTCAGTTTAACCGTTAATTTGAATAACATATTTGATGCCCCTAGAGGTTATAGAATTTGATGCTTTTTGGTGAGGATGATCAACTTGATATAGATAGCATCTCCACCAAGTTCATCAAATTCTGAAACCTTTAGGTTAGGTAAAAGACGGTGTGTAATTGCATAAATAAGATTATATAAGTAAGAGTATCCCTCCCCTATATATATATATATATAGGCATGTTAGGATGCGGCGTGCGGTGCGTGCAGTGTCGCACCGCAGCCGTCTGATGCACCGTTACGTGCATCGCACACACGCAACGGGTGCATCAGACGGCTGCGGTGCGACACCGCACGTCGCATTTTATCATTCCTATATATATATATATATATATATATATATATATATATATATAGGGAACACGGTCCTCCCGACTAGCCAACATGCTAGTCCTCCCTTCAATTTGAGTACCATATGGCACTTTTTAACCGGGATTAGGGGTTGGTCAAGGTGGGTACACCCCTCCTAACAATGATCATGAAAAAAAATTTGGAAAAAAAATATGTTAAGTGGCATTTTTAAATTAACCATAGCAAGGGCTATTTGTCTGCTAGCCTATTTCGTCGAAATGGGCAGCCACCCATTTGAAGCCTTTAGGAGTTTTAGAATGTGTGCTGATTTTTTGCGAGCATAAGCACTCTCTACCTTAGATAGAACACCCATAAAAAATCATCACATTCTAAATCTACTAGGGGCATCAAATGTTAGAAGTTCTATCGAACGTCCGTTGTAACCATTAATCTGAATTATAACATTTGATGCCCCAAAAAGTTTCAAAATTAGCTGATTTTTTGTGGATGATCTAACGTAGGATGATTATGCTCACAAAAAATCAACACATTCTAAAACTTCTAGGGGCATCAAATGGGCGGCAGCCCATTTCGCCGAAATAGACCGCCAGCCTATACCCCGTATCCTCTCTCTCTCTCTCTCTCTCTCTCTCTCTCTATATATATATATATATATATATATATATATATATATATATATATATATATATATATATATATATATATATACACATAGGGGCATGCGGTAAGTGTGGCACCGCACTACAACCGTCTGATGCACCGTTGCGTGCATGCGATGCACACAGCGGGTGCATCAGACGGCTGCGGTGTGGTGCCGCACTTACCGCATGCCTCATTATAGCATGCCCATATATATATATATATATATATATATATATATATATATATATATATATATATATATATAGGGAAAGGGGTTGGTGAACTTAAGTTCATAAATGAATGGTAAAATAGGGTTTATATTGCACCATGTGTTCACTGAAAGACATAAAGCAAAAGGTAAAAGAAAACACGTACATGTGTCAGTTGGAAAACTCAAGTTCAATCTGATTATGAACTCGAGTTCAGCTTCCCGATCCTCATATATATATATATATATATATATATATATATATATATATATATATATATATATAGGGGTGTTAGGATGCGGCGTGCGGTGCGTGCGGCGCACCGCAGCAGTCCATCAGACGGCTGCGGGCCGGCGCCGCACGCACCGCACGCCGCGCCTAATCATTCCTCTATATATATATATGAAAATGCTAATGTGCGGCGGATTAACGTGAGGCTAACATGCGGCCAAGTGAATGGCCGCACGTGTAGATTTTTTTTTAATTTTTTTTTTTCAAGGGTGATCACCTACCCCTTGATGAGCCACATGTCAAAAATCAACTCATTCTAAGACCTATAGGTGCTTCAAATGTGCTCGGTTTTTTTGACCGTTCAAATGCCGAGCACATTTGAAGCACCTATAGGTCTTCGAATGAGTTAATTTTTGACATGTGGCTCATCAAGGGGTAGGCGATCACTTTCGAAAAAAAAATATTGAAAAAATAATATACACGTGGCCACCATTGAGGTGGCCGCACGTTAGCCGCATGATAATCCGCCGCACCATAGCATAACCCTATATATATATATATATATATATATATATATATATATATATATATATATATATATATATATATATATATATATATATATGGAATAATCCGCATGATAATCCGCCGCATTGAGGTGGCCGCACGTTAGCCGCATTGATAATCCGCATTGAGGTGGCCGCACGTTAGCCGCATGATAATCCGCCGCAAATAAGGCATCAATGTATGCTCCTCTATTAACATACATAGAGGTTTCCGAATTTGCTAATTTTTTGTGGATGTGCTATTTATAATAATGTGATCGCCTCACAAAAATCAGCACGTTCTGAAAATTCTAAGCATTTGAAATATGCACTTCAAATTAAAGGTTTAAATGGACGACTAATAAAGCTTCTAACATTTTGATGAACCTAGATGTTTCAGAATTTGTAGATTTTTGGTGGATATGATATCTATAGCAATATGATCACCCTCACCAAAAATAAGCAAATTCTGAAACCTCTACATGTATCAAAATGATAGAAATTGTATTGTCTGTCCATTTCAACCGTTAATTTGATGAGCTTATTTAATATATTTCGAGGTTTCAGAACTAGTTGATTTTTTGTGAGGATGATCACCATAATATATCTAGCACATCCACAAAAAATTAGCAAATTCAGAAACCTCTATGTATGTTAATTGAGGAGCATACATTGAGGTCTTCTTTGCATAAGCATACAAAGTTATGCTCCTACATATATATATATATATATATATATATATATATATATAGGGTCAGGATTGGATGACCCAGCAAATAACCCAGCACCCTTTGATGCACCTAGAGGTTTTAGAATGAGCTGATTTTTTGTAGACATGTTGTCTATGGTATGTTGATCATCCTCACAAAAAATCAGTCCATTCTAAAACCTATAGGTTCATCAAATGCGCTCTTCAAATCAACGGTTAAAATTGACAGTCAAAAACCGTTGATTTGAATAGTGCATTTGATGCACCTAGAGGTTTTAGAATGAGCTGATTTTTTATGAGGATGATCAACATACTATAGACAACATATCTACAAAAAATCAGCCCATTCTAAAACCTCTAGGTGCATCAAAGGGTGCTGGGTTATTGCTAGGTCAAAATTTGTTGGGTTAGCCGATCCCGACCCATATATATATATATATATATATATATATATATATATATATATGTATATATATATATATAGAGAGAGAGAGAGAAGCGTGTTAGAATGCGGTGTGCGGCGTCGCACCGCAGCCGTCTGATGCATCGCTGCGTGCATGCGCGGTGCATCAGACGGCTGCGGTGTGACACCGCACGTACCGCACGCCGCATTTTAACATTTCTCTCTCTCTCTCTATATATATATAGAGAGAGAGAGAGCATGGATACTCTTATGGAATTACACACCAACTTTTACCTACCCTAAAGGTTTCAGATTTTGATGAAACTTGGTGGGGATGCTATCTATGGCAAGTTGATTATCCTCACCAAAAATTATCAAATTCTATAACCTCTAGGGGCATCAAATGTTAGTAGCTTTATCGACCGTTCATTTTAACCGTTAATTTGAATAGCATATTTGATTCCCCTAGAGGTTATAGAATATGATAATTTTTGGTGAGGATGATCAAATAGATAGCATCCCCACCAAGTTTCATCAAATTCTAAAACCTCTATGGTGGGTAAATGGCATCGTGTAATTGTATAAGTAAGATTCCATAAGTAATAGTATTCCTCCCCATATATATATATATATATATATATATATATATATATATATGAGCATATGTAACACAAGACAAAATCGTCATCAAGTCACAAGGTATAATGAACTTAGGCACGGATTCACAACTAATATCTAATGGCTTTAATTTTCCCCTAAACTTGAACTTCCAGCTTGAAATTTTGTGTTGTGGCCTACAAAAACATTTTGTTTAACCTATGTTGATACAGGGGAGTACCTATTTCAGTAAGTTTAAATGAAATTGTTGGACATTTGCAATTTTAGGCACTTTAATTTCCTATTTGTTTGAGAACATATAAATGTAATACATTTGTCTTTTTATGTCATGAAAACAAACGTATATAGTAATTAAAAACAATGTTAATAGGTATATATAAAACATAATAACTATAATTTATAATAAAGTTTATATCTTATACAAGGCTTTTCTCTCCCAAAAAAATATGTTTCCCTTCCACATGAATCATGTTTTTCTCTAAATTCATTTTTTTCCCTTTTTTTCTAGCTATGAACTTTATTTATTCATATAGGTTCTACCGATCTCCGTAGAAACTCATCTAAAATGGGAGAAAGAACCAAAACCGTTTCACCCTAAGGTTGGGTCGAAACATGTCTCAAGACTGAATTTTTAAAGCATATAGCATCTTGCTTAGAGAAGAGAAAAAGGTAATGATGTTTAGGTAAAGTATCAACTAACTCTAAAATCAATAAAGTCTACCACAACCAAGCTAAAAAATCAGTTGTCAAAATTTTATCTCTAATTCTCTGCAAACAAAATTTTATCTCTAATTCTTAGGAAACACACTAAAACGATCTGAACCCATTAAGCCTTAGCAGTTAGTTCGGAATTAAGCATAATTTCTTTATTTTAGCTCTTTCCTGACATGCAACTAGAATGGCAAAAACATGTGCTTGTTCTTTGCAATTGATCTCCTTTAATTTTTGCTCTTTGATCAACAATCACCTTTCTCTAATACATGTATGGTTCTACTAGCTCATCTTCAAAATT
The DNA here is from genome assembly GCA_947650365.1 of Chamaelirium japonicum. Classification (NCBI taxonomy): domain Eukaryota; kingdom Viridiplantae; phylum Streptophyta; class Magnoliopsida; order Liliales; family Melanthiaceae; genus Chamaelirium; species Chamaelirium japonicum. The sequence continues at coordinate 5,149,683 of OX393559.1, read as the reverse complement.
ATCATGATCGCCTGCCCATTTTCAAATTTGTTTTTTAGAGTAATGCAGGAATTGTGTAGAAACCACTCAAGAAAAAATTCATGTCGTATGCTTAATTATGAGTGGGTATAAAGATCCAGTTTTGGTCTTTAGCCAAAGAGATGTCCTGAAGCAAGCTTATTGTGAAGATTTCGATGTCTCGCCTAGGCATTTTGGGGGTCAGACTGCCAAGGCACAAGCTAGGCAGAGGTAAAAGCTAGGTGGCACCTAGGTCTCGGGCTTTAAAGTGCCGCCTAGGTGTCCCATTTAAAATTGTTGGATCGGACTCCTTTAATTCCTTTCTGGTGATCTAATTGGATCAGGACATCACTTAATTCGGTCGAGTTCTGACTACTAACTAATTCCTTTCAAGTCTCGGTTTTGGTCCAACCCTCGGAGATCGGTTTTCGATGGTTTCTATGATTTGGGCCTGAGTTCGGTGGCTTTGGTTTTGGATTTCTAAAAAAAAACCCTTAAAAATAGGGAAATTAGGGGGAAAAAAAATAGAAAACATTAATGAGCTAGAAAAAATTTAGGCACACCATATTGTCAATGCATTATTTAAGAAAATTTAGAAACTTTAGGCACAACAACCATTCAACAATATCTAAATGTCATATGCAAAATGTAAATGTCTCAAAGACATATATTATGCAACAACATAACTAACAAACACACAATGGTACTCAAAGTCGCAAACCTTATATTTAAGTCTCCACCACACCGCATGTGATGTGGGCCATTCTTCACTACATCGCATGCGGAGTTAGAAAAAAAAAAATGGCCCACCCCACATCACATGCTTTTTCTAACAATTTTTAATTGCAAATTCGATCAATCAGTGGTGGAGGTGAACGGTAAGTTTCAATGGTTATGCATGTGATGAGGCTTTCCTAAAAATTATCCACCACACCACATGTGTTGGTGGGTCATTTGTTTTGACTTTTTTTAAAATTCATATGCATGTAATATAGGTGGGCCATTTGTTTTTTACCAGCTCATAATTCATATGCATGTGATGTGGCGTGGACCATTTGCATGCATGACTTTTATAAAGATTCTCCACCACCTCAACTGATGCATGTTTTGTTTTACTTCATAAGTGTTAATTGGTCGGGTTTTAGATGTAATTTATCGGTTTCAGGCGAAACTAAAATCAACCAAATTCGGCAATTTTGGCCAAAACAAGACCGAAACTTTATATATGGCCAAAATTGTGGGGATCGGAGAATGATCCCAACCGAAACTGATCGGTTTCGGTCGAAACTCCAAATCATGATTTCATCCAACATGGAGTGGCTCATGCGTTAATTGTATCACTGAAATTTGAAGATTCCATGGATTTCTACCTTTCTATCACCAATTTATACAAGGTTTGGTATCATCATGAGCCCCATCATGGATTACCTCAAATACGAATTCACTTGGACACTGGAGGTAAAAACACACTTTGAGAAGATGAAGACCTCAATGATAGAAGCTTTTCTATTTGTTCTTCCCCCATCATGGATTACCTCGAATAAGAATTCACTTGGACACTAGAGGTAAAAACACACTTTTGAGAAGATGAAGACCTCAATGATAAAAGCTTTTCTATTTGTTCTTCCTGATTTCAAGAAGTTTTTTCTGTAGAGTTGTTCTTCCTTATTTCAAGAAGTTTTTTCTGTAGAGTTGGATGCATCTCAAGTCGGGCTGAAAGGGACACCTAATATCTTTCAATAGTGAAAAGCTCAACGAATCGAAGTAAATAATTTTTTTTTTTACAACTTGGAATTCAATGATGGTCATCGTGCTTCCTGCCACATGAAGCATTACATCTTTCATTGAGAGTTCATGGTATACTCGGATCATGAAGCCCTTACTTGAAATTCTATGATGGTCATCATACTTACTGCCACAGGAAACACAATCTCTTTCATTAAGAGTTTGTGGTATACTCCGATCATGAAGCTCTTCGTCTTCACTCCCAGGGAAAGCTTGATAACCTTAATCATGTGAAGTGGAGCTCATTCCGCCATTAATTCTCGTTAATGCCATTGTACAAATCGAGAGAACAAAATAATATTCTCCATGCTTTAGGACGGAGGACTTTATTGCTGGTATCCTTATTGTTGTTGTACAAATCAAGAGCACAAAATAAAAATGTCAATGCTTCAAGTCGAAGGGCTTTATTGCTGGTATTCTTGTCGACTGTGAAGAGATTAAAAAAATATGACAATTATCTTTTCTTCATTGATGTGATTAGATAGCAAGATTCTTTGCAGCAATTAACTCCCCTTACTCCTGGCATGATGTCTATCTCTTTAAAGGGACTCAATTGTGCATCTGCAAGTCTGCCTTACATCAACAAATTCTCAAGGAATTACATGAAGGAGGGCTTGGAGGTCACTTTGGATGCACAAGACTTTTGGCAATCATATTTAAGCACTACTGTTAGCCAATGACGGCAAGAGAACAATGGAGTATGCCCATATGCCAAAAGTCAATCCTAAACATGGGTTAAATTATAAGCACCACTTCCCGTCCAGGAAGCTACTAGAGTACATGCTATCAAAGATGTTGTTCTGGGCTTCCTCGGATCGGGAATTTGATTCCATCTCGTGATTGTCGATAGATTCTCAAAGATGGCATACTTTATCTCATGTGCCAGGAAAGTGGATGCATTGCATGTAGTCGATCGTTCGTAGTCCTACAACTAATGTTTTTGACCAATGAAATCAAGGGTGGTGATGGAAAACATCCTCAACATGCAGGAGATGACATCACGGTCAGGCCAACGGAGATTTCTGGTCAAGTGGTCAGTAAAGCATCTTAGTGAAAGCACGTGAATTAATGAAGGGGCATGCAAAGATCAAAAATACCATAAATGCCCAATAAATGAAGACAAGGCGGATAGGCAACATCTGGACATTTGGCCTGTCTAGGCGAGTCGTTGCATAAGGGGTGGAGGTGTTCATGGATATGAGCTTTTCTTATTATAAAATTGTATTATAACATATTCTTCATATCTATTAAAATTTAATAATGATAAAAAAAATATAAAATGAATTTTTCAAGTACTCAAGTAGATGAAATTACATGATAATTTAACTAAATGTTTATGTGAAACTTGATTGGGCCTACACGTATTTATTTTAGTTATCAAGCATATGATTGGACCCGAGAGCTCATATTGCTAATTTTAGTAAATAGTGAGAAGACAAGAATTAAAAAAAAAAAGGAGACTAATTTATTGTGGCCGCCCCCTCCTTTTTCTCTTTTAATCCAATAACTCTCCCCTTCGTGCACAATACAACGACCTCATGCATGCATCCCTCACTCTTTTTCCTCATTTCCATGGGGATCAATGTTTAAAAAGACGTTTGAGGCAATGCACACGCCTCAGCAGCCACATATAAAAATCATACGCCTCTGCATCAAGAGGCGTACACCTTCGTCCAAGGTGCGTCTCAAGACGTACACCTCTTGCTCCATGCGTGAAACATAGGGCGGGGAGTGGTTAAAACCAATGTTTGGTGTGGGGGGCACTAGTGGCTTGTAAGTAAATCGTCCCCATAGACCCTTTTTCACCCATTGAAACTAGGGGTGGCAATGGGTTGAGTCGGGTCGGGTCATGTCTAGTTTCGGGTTGTGTCCAAAACCCCTTGACCCGAACCCCTACCCGACCCGTTTAACTAATCATGTCTAGACCCTAAACTCGTACCCGACCCGCTTATAAACAGGTAGACCCGATAAGACCCGTACGAGTCTATTAAGTTGACCCAATCCGACTCGACCTGACCCGACCCGATAAGACCCGCTGGTACTACATACTACAGTATCGGATTGCAGGTAGACCCGACACGACCCGTTGGATTTTAAAAGGGTCTTCCTAGGTCTACCGTGTCCAGATCCTAAACCCAGACCCGGCCCGTTTATTAAACGGGTCTATCATGTCGATCTGTTTACGACCCGAACCCGTTTAACCCAGACCCAGACCCAGACCCACTAACTTCAAGTCGGGTCGTGTCAGGTCCAGAATTGCCAGGCCTAATTGAAATCTTCTAAACCCTTGTTAATCTCTTTAGGTTTTGAAACCCCCTTGTGTCCAAAAACCCAAAATCAATATCTAGTGCTCATTTCTTTTTCGATTTTGATTTCGAAGTTGTATTCTTCTTTGTGGATTGTCTACCAACTACAAGTGAGAGAAAGATTTATTTCAAATTCAGAGATATGGATTATGATCTTGTATCTTCTACTAGGTTTTTCTATGTTTTTTCTTTGTATTTTATCATTCTCATGTATATGTATCATTGTTTTTGTTTTTGAATCTTGACAATGTTAGTCCTATATTCGTATTTTATTGTTTATTACTTGTTAGTTGCTACTATAATTATTATCTTGAATATTAAAGAATTAAGCGTGTTTGAGTAATTTGACTTTTTATTTGTTGTTAGATTGCTCGATGGAGTCCTCAATCGTGTCATATAAAATATTTTCTAACACATTGTGATTTATTATGCATATCTAATTCAATTAATTATTGTTACACATTTAATAATAGCATTTATTCTGGTTTTTTTCTTTTTTTTTAACTTTTTTTTTACCAAAACGCCTCGAAAAAATTTGAGGTTTACGCCTCGCCTCGCCTCTCCAGAGATAAAACACCTCGGTACGTCTTTCGCCTTTTTAAACATTGATGAGGATCTCTCTTTTCCAACCCTAAATCCTACTTTCTCTCTCCCTCCAACATGTAGCCATTTCCTCTCCAATAACTTTAAACTTTCATTTTTTTGTTCACTTGGGAACAAGACATTTTTAAGACCACGGTGGGTTCCAAACACCATTTATTGAAGACGTACGGCTCAAAAGTTATTTCAGCAAAAGTCCTCAAATCATTTATCCTTCACCGTCTCACTTTTGAAACCCATGAATCCCTCTTGGTTGAAGGATATGGTGCATGACAAATGACCAACCTTTCCCTGAGGGACTTGGCAGCCTACAAGGGGTGGCCTCCCTCTCGGTGTTTCATCACCACCATGCGGTATCTTCCCTTTTCGCCAGTGTCACATTTCACCTGCACATTCACTACCTTCCAATAATTCATTCTAACACAACACTTTCCTCACCATCCAAGTTTTCCAGATTTATCCATGGTTTCATTACATTTATAGCTGTTAGGCACGGAAAAAGCACCAAGAGCCCTACTACTTTACCAGCAGTCCCAAAATCTGGTTCGGTTTATTGCTTCTTCTACCCTATGGTTTGCCTTTTTATTATTAAAAATCTAATTTTATGGAATTTTATTTAAGATATGAAGTTGAACGTTTTTAGTTCTGCTTTGCATGCCAACATTTGGAGCTCCAACATGGCCTGAGCGAACCTTGATTGTACCCTGCATGTGTTACCTCTGCCTTGCTCCTTACCAACTCAGCAATCCAATCTACCTCAAAATAAAAATAATTTGATGATAAGATTTTGGGGGTGCAAGGAGAGGGTATATGAACTATGAGCAAAATTCTTACGTGCAAACCTTCAATTAGCCAAAAAGACCATATAAATTTACCATAAACGGATAAGTACAATTATTTCTCCCATTACATAGACTTGTCGTCCGAATCGGGCCTTTTCTTTTGTAATATAACTTGGACAACTAATAAACTTCACAGATCCACAAATAGCCCTAACTGTGATGCCCTCGGTAATGCAAGGCCCCTCGCATAAGGAAAAAAAATCAAATGAATAATATAACCCAACAACTAACCATCATAAATCCTTTAATATTTTGCATAAAACCTCATCCTAAATTTCCAACACAGGGGATCTTTTCATTGAATAATTAACACCCTTTCTCAATTTAAGCGTAAGGTCCAACGTATATCAACCGGACCATCTCTATCAGGTTTCATAATAGTCAATTTCTATAATAACAAGGAAAAGATACAGAATAAAGCAAGTAATTAAAAGAACCCCCCCCCCCCCCCCTCCCTTCTTGAAGTTTAGCCCAAAATTACTTAACCCCCCTATAGTTAAGAAACTACATTTCCCCACCATACAATTCAGCTTTGATTATATAGAAATTACCAAAAGAGGAAATTTAGTAGTTGACAAAAGGGGGTATTATGCTAACATTGAAAACTATAGGGTTTGATTTAGAACAAAAAAAACTTCAGAGGGGTTAAGTGATTTTGGGATAAACTTGAGGGGGGTAAAGTGTAATTTACCCTTTAAAATTTTGATCACATGACATGTTTTAGTTGGCATATATAAAAAGCTTATGACCGATAGAGAAGCAAGTGTTTATTTGGTGGCCAATTAGAATCATAGATCTATTGCTCCTGCACAAGTAGTGCTAAGGAGATGTATCAAAGAGCAATGACAAATGTGTATGACTAGGCATTCATCACTAACAAACTCTAAGTCTACTTTCTTCAGTTTTCGTGCTTTATATTGATTCCTGAATCCCTGATAGCCATAAGATGGCCAACTGATAATGTGATCTATTCAAGCAAAGAAAGAAGTGGCCTTCCGATTAGAATTAAGGAGGATGGAGGCTAACATGTTATTTAGGCAAAAAAATTTCATTAAAAATTGTGAGAATACGGGATTAGTTGTGCTAGTAGTTAGAACTGAGGACAAGGGGTTCTCCAAATAAATTTCTTTCACTAACTAGAATCTCATAGCTATCTAACAAAAGAATCATTAGAAGTAAAATTGTCCAACTTGGATGGTCGGATAAATGGCAATGCAACTCTAAACTTTATTAAGTTGGCTACAAAATGTGGAGAAACTGAATCCATAAAACGAGGATAGCAAAAATGATAGTTGGACTACGAAGAATAAGATCATAAGGTACAAAATGAGCACATCAAAAGATGGTTGGGAGTGGCATAAGTTATGAATAAATGCGGAAATAACATTTGAGCAAGGTTCTAAAAAGCGCTAGGCGTTAGTCGGGCGGTGGGGGACCGCCTAGCGCCTAGGCGTTTTGCCTTTTTTTTTATTATTTTAATTATTATTTTGATATTATATAATATATATATGTTTAAAAATTAATATAAGTTCAAGATTATTCCAAACCATTATTTTAAAGAACAAGTATATAACCATAATTCAAGATTGAATGATTAATAAGAACAAAAGCAAACATGGTCCGCCTGGCCCGCCTAGCCCGCCTGGTCCGCCTGGTCAGCCTCAGCCCGCCTGGCTCGCCTGGTCCGCCTGGCCAGCCTCAGCCCGCCTAGACCGCCTAGGCGGCCGCCTTGCCCCGCCTAGACCGCCTAGGCGGCCGCCTAGCTCCGCCTGGGAGCTTGGCCGCTTTTCTGGAGCGCCTAGGGCCTAGGCGAGGCGGTGGGGGGCCGCCTAGCGCCTAGGCGCCGCCTAGGCGGCCGCCTAGACCGCTTTTTAGAACACTGCATTTGAGATTGTTTTGAATGTGAATTATAGACCAATGAGACTCGATATGGTATGAGGTCTTAGAGTATAGGTTGAAGATTCATGGAAAAAAGATGCCAAAGACTGAGATGGAAAATGGAAGCAGTGAGAACTGACCCGAAGACATATCTTAATTTGGATGACTTGGCCTTCAATAGGAATTAGTAACCAATGAATAAGTAGACTCCATAAAACTGAAACCAAATCAACGATATCAAACTTGAGGGGTTTCTATATTTAGTTCTCTTGAACGTTTTGATAGTAACCAATGCGACCAAATTTGTCGTTTGTGCATGTTTAGTTGATTGCGTAATGGGTTTGATACTCAATTTCTAGAATACAGAAGGTTGCGTACGTAATACATCGATCATAGTGGAGTATATCATTGTTATCAACAATGTAATAAACAAAACTAAGAGAAGAAGAAAGGTGAAGTGATTAGTTACCCGGCAAGGGAGCTGAGGAGAAATGAAATGATTGCACACCACCCGGTGACTGTTGAAGCAGTGAGGGTCGAGAAATCAAAGAAGTACATGAGGCTCATCCGAGACACCCGGGTCCCGACGAGAACAGACATGAATAACCCAAGTGTTAGGTAGTACAGGCACTGAAGACACACAATCTGCGACACGATAAGCCACGGATCCCATACCACCGTCCCATAGAACATAACTTTTCCCTACAAGTAAACCCTACCAAAGCGTTTGCTCTGGCCTTGCACTCCCCCAAATCCGAAGCAGAAAAACCCTAAATTTTGCCAATCTGAATCCCGTCTCCCGATCTAAAATGCCAAATCAGTTCTTTTATCATTAGTTTGATATACAGTCGAGAAACCACGAATCGATAGATCCAAGCATCGAAGCAAACGCATCAGAATCCCTTCAATTCGTAGAGAACTTCTTTTGATACACCAATCAGAGAGCTAATTGACGAGCATCGAAGACGAAATTGCTCGAATTTGTAAAGACCAGCTAGCAAAAAAAAAATTGTCAAAGATTTGACTGGAAAAACCCTAATGAAACCTGCCGGATTCGACGACTTGAGAGTTAAACATCAGATTCGAGCTGCAGATCCGTCGATCTCATCGTCGGAGGCTTGAAATTTTCGCTGTCCAAGAGCTCGGGAAGAAAAGAGGCGACGGAGAAATGGTGCAGAGATGCTCGGAGGCTCTGTTCGCGAGACGCTACGGCCTCACGTATCAAAAAGCCTCCGCTCTCTCGCGAGGTTCGATGGCTGCACCTAAATAAAAGTTAATTTACTGAGAAGGATCGGGTGTGAATTTTTATTTTTGGGGCGGATTGTATTCGGTCAATTTTAAGTTTTAACACTTAAATTTAACGATAAGTCCCTCGCCCATGTTGGAGAGGTTCCCTGTTCGACTTCCGATATGAACTCCGTGAAGCGAACCTTCCCTCAAGGTCGTTGAGCCTGTTTCTATGTGCGAATCCAGACCATTGATGCCATGATCACGGGATTATGACAAATAATAAATAGTACTTGTTGACTGCCTCCCCCTATTTCGATCTACGGACCTCATTGAGCTCTTACTCTAGCGCCCTGTCCTCTGACCGCCAGGTCCAACAAAAAAAAAAGACTACAAAAGAGACATATATCTAAAATAGTTATCAAAATAATAAAAAAAATACCAATATTTAGAGAACCTTCTCTGATTCATAATGAAACCATTGTGCAACATGTGGCACTATAGTATCTATCGTGAATTAATATGGGAGAAACTCATGGATATTTTTTGTATTTAAAAATGTTAGAAAATGTTTCTCTTATGTGCAAAAATTATGCGATAATATAAAATGTACAATTGTCTTTATCAAAATACACCTCATCAGAAACTGTTACCATTATACATCGTTCATATATAAATCGTTAAATAGGATTATTCCTGAACAAAATTTGATTCCGTTGACCTAGGCTTAACTGAAACAATTAGTTGTCTTACAAATCATGAAGATGTTATATACTAGACCTATACTTACTTTTTTCTTTAAAAAAAATCACACCCGAATCGATGAGTATACAAAGCTTCTCATTACTCCTAGTTTTTTTATTTTTGGATCCAACTATTTACAGCCCATATTAATTTTACTATGGGCAATATAGTTTTCAAATCAACCACATAAGTTGCCCCTGTTTTGAGGACAACCCTATTTTGGGGGCAGCACACACCCTTTCTCCCCATACCGCCGCACCTGTCAAACTTGTGCAGAACGTTGCATATCGTCTTGTCATTGTTGCAATCCCGTCCAACCCACCACTGTTGTTGCCTCCTCCTTCGCCTTCTTCCTTCTCATCGTCCTTCTTCCTCCGCCTCCACTTGTCAGACCCGTGAAGATCGATGCCCGTCAACCGTCGCCCTATTGTTGTTGCAATCCCATCTCCTATGATTGAATTGGTTGTGGATAAACTCGGTCTGACAAGGCCGAATGCACAATAGAAGGCCCACCTTACAAAGAACGAGTGTAGAGGAGGAAGTAGGAAGAAGAGGGAGGAGGAGAAAGGAGGAGGAGGGAGAAGGAAAAGGAAGGAGGAGGAGGAGGAGGAGAGGTTGTGGTGCTGGGTTGGATAGGACTGCAACGGTGGTGGGGCGGTGGTCAATGGGTGGCGATCTTCACGAGTCAGGCAGTGCAACGAGGGGGGAATGGAGTGGGATGCCCCCAGAATGGGGGTTACCCTTAGACTGGGGGCAACTTATACAATTGCCCTTAGAATTGTGTTGTCCCTAGTAAAACGTGTATTGCAAATAGTCGGACCCGATTTTTTCTTCTCTCTTCTTTTTTTTTTCTTCCTATTTTGACATATATACCCTCCCCTTACCCCAATGCATACCCATAGGGGCCATCACCCCATTCCATACCCTACCTGCCTCCTATCCTTCATACCCCACATGCATCCCCCCTTCCTCCCCTTCACTTTGTCCTTCTCCACCATAGTCACCACCACCTTCCCTTCTTCTCCTTCTCCTCCTCCAACGACCACTACCGATTGCCTCGCCTACTGTCGACCTCTGACGACTTCTGTCGTCGCATCTGGCAACTGTCTCCGCCCTTTTTTGTATATAAGATTTGTGTCGAGTCTTGTAAAAGGTATCTACTAACCATCAAGGATACACCTTTTTTGTATTAGTTTAACAATTAGGTCTGCAACTTGAACAGGTTGCGAGGTCTTAACCCAAGCCCAACCCATGGTATTGTATCCTTAACCCAAACCCAACTCGAGGTATGGTCGAAGTTGGCTTGCCCAAACCCAACCTGAGCTCAACATGGATAAGTCGGGTTTAGCTCGGGTTGCCCGAGCTTGTATATAAGTAGGGTTGGGAGGTCGGATTGGGTTGGATTGTTTGATGGTCAGGCAAACTACATGCAACCGATGATCATTATGTTCATCTTCATCTTCTCTTTGGAGCTATAGAGATTTTACTATTTTTCCCAAGTTGTTCGCAGTCCGCTACACGCGTCTTCGGCAGTGTCAATCATGATAACATATGTATGTTCTTACGTTGTATAGTGTATTAGAATAGTAATGCCCGTGCCTGTCGGCACACAAAAGATTTTGAGATCAGAAACAATATTTCGAGAAAGATCATAATATTTCAAAGTTGGCAAAAAAAATATTTCGGGAGCGGTGATAATATTTCGAAAGAGATAACAATATTTCGAGGATGATAACAATATTTTGTAAACAATGATAATATTTGAGGAAGGTGACAATATTTCGTGAGTAGTGATAATTGCTTGTATCTATTAGCACTCAAACGGGTGGCAAAATTTGTTTGACAGCACCCACAATCGACTGGGGCATCCATATACATTCGGCTGGAGAACCCACACCTGGCGAAAATAGCCTAATTCATCGCCGACACTCAAATTCAGAAGAAGTGCCCATATTCGGAACTGCAACTCCCGTATTCTGCGGCAAAACACTATACATTCAGTTTGGGCAGCAAAAAATCAGTTGTGGTGTCAACATTCCCCCCCACACCCACCCATTCACATTCGGCATGAGCGCCCAAATTCGTCGGGGGATCCTATATTTGATGAGTGCCCCCATAATTGGTGAGGACAGCCACATTCGGTGAGGGTCTACTTGTAGCGGGGACGACAAAATTTGGTACGATAAAACACAGTCAGTGGCACCGACATTTGCTGTTGGCACCCATATTCGGTTAGGGTGCTCATATTCGGTGGGGATACCTATATGTAACTATGTAAGTATCAAGTTGTTTCCAATTATAATGCACTGATATATAGGATGATAAATAGATTATTTTAAGTTGTGGACTTCTTTTTCGAAAAAAATCATATTGGGATTTGGTGTTTTTTCTATTTAATATTGGACTACTATGATATAATCAAATTGGTTTATTTTTAGAATTGTATGATCTATTTAATTGACATTGAATTATTTTTGTTTTTTTTTTCTTACAGAACTGCTGCTGCTTTAGCTGGTGCAAGAAATGAATTCATGTGAATATATGAAGATTTGGACCTGTAAATATCTTCAAAGAAGATATTTATATTAAAATAATCTCTAGAGAAGTTGTACTCCTTATTTAGCGGCATGGGCCTGGTTTATTTTTCCTTCGACGGTAATTCCACTCCGTGCATGTCAGCGTTGTTGCGGCTGTCTTCGACGCCAGTATTGTTATACTGAAACTGATATGTATAAGCTTAAGTTGCACCTATCAAAAATTCCTTAGAGAATTTTAACTTGAAGCGTCTCGAAACAAAAGCACACTAATCATATATAACTTAGCATAAAAAATTAACATTGATTCAACTTTCCATAATTTAATGTCATCTTGTACAATATAATGACCAAGGCTGCATATATTTTGTTACTAACTGAATTTCATGATGAGTGGAAGAAGCATTCTTGTCATTATCTATTGCATATTTATATTGAAATGAACAAAGTTTTTGATCAGATGATCGAGATTTCAGACTTTCTTTCATACATTAAATAAAAGATTTGTGGAATCACAATTTGAACACTCATAGAAGCTACAACAAATTCTTTGACATCTACAATTCGATGTTGAAGAGTTAAACAAATTCTACTCTTGGATTGTAACTGGGAGAAGGCAAAATCCTTGACATTTTACATACATTATATGTGTAGACACACGAATTTCATCGGACCCGGACCCGACTTACGTGTGCCGACGTGGATGCAAACCCGACGCGCTCGGACCCGGACCCGACTCGAAGGCCCCTACGTGGATGCAAACCCGACGACTCGGACCCGACTCGCACCTAGCAAAAGAGGAGCGGACCCCAGTTCAAGAGGGGCCGGCCCCTACTAGGGTCCGAACCCCATAGGGCCGGCCCTAGTGGGGACCGAACCCCATGGAGAGGCCGGCCGGCCCTGCAAGGAAAGGGAAGAAAAAAGAAAGAAAAGAAAAAAGAAAGAAAAGAAAAAGGAAAGAAAAGAAAGGAAAGAAAAGAAAAAGGAAAGAAAAGAAAAGGAAAGAAAAGAAAGAAAAGGAAAAAAATACCGCCATGCGCGGGGGGAGGTAGCGTATGACGTCTGCACACACGCGGATCTGCGCCGATACCTCGATCCGACGCACAAGACGAAGCGCCCGATCGCCATCGATTTCGTGTGCGAAATCCAGCCATAATTGCACCCGCCAGAAAAGGAAAACAAATAAACGTTATTCCCCTCATCAATGGATGAATAAATCCAGGGCAATTATGAGAGAGATACAAAAGGGATTCAAAATTAAAAGTTCCCATATCTCTCTCCCCACCCCTTTGCCTATAAATAGAGGGGGTGGGGGAATGAAAAAATGGTCGAAAAATTGAAGACGAAACGCCGGAGCTCTGCAGAAGAGGAAGCGCTTCTTCATCGACCCAAGGCTTCACGAGGCACAGTCAAGCCTGTCCCGAGGGATCGGCTTACTGAAAGTCCTCATCAATGTGAAGACCCTTGCACACGAAGATCATCCCTTCGACTCCGTGCACGAAGAAGAAAGCTCGGAGAAGAAGAACCCTTCGACTCCGAAGACGCCAGAAGCAAAGGCCGGAGAAGAAGAGGAGCGGCACTACCCCGTCGTCTCCAACAAGCTTCGACTCCGATCAAGCCCAAAAGCCCGGAGAAGAAGAGGAGCGGCACTACCCCGTCGTCTCCAACAAGCTTCGACTCCGATCAAGCCCAAAAGCCCGGAGAAGAAGAGGAGCGGCACTACCCCGTCGTCTCCAACAAGCTTCGACTCCGATCAAGCCCAAAAGCCCGGAGAAGAAGAGGAGCGGCACTACCCCGTCGTCTCCAACAAGCTTCGACTCCGATCAAGCCCAAAAGCCCGGAGAAGAAGAGGAGCGGCACTACCCCGTCGTCTCCAACAAGCTTCGACTCCGATCAAGCCCAAAAGCCCGGAGAAGAAGAGGAGCGGCACTACCCCGTCGTCTCCAACAAGCTTCGACTCCGATCAAGCTCAAAAGCCCGGAGAAGAAGAGGAGCGGCACTACCCCGTCGGCTCCAACAAATCCTCGATCCCGATCAAGCCCCAAAGCCCGGAGGAGAGAAGCGAAGCGTCATCACCCCGTCGTCTTCGACTAACGCCTGCCCCATCCACGAAGAAGAAAGCCTGGAGCAGATCGTCTGAAGCGTCGCTACCCCGTCATCTTCATCAACAAAAGTCGACGCTACAACCGTCGCACGGAGACCGTCGCTACCCTCGTCGTCTTCATCAACAAAAGCCGACGCTACAACCGTCGCACGGAGACCGTCGCTACCCTCGTCGTCTTCATCAACAAAAGCCGACGCCACAACCGTCGCACGGAGATCGGTGCTACCCCCACCATCTTCGAAAGCATTCTTCGACTCCGATCACGCCAAAGAAGCCCGGAGAAGAAGAGAAGTCCAGTCGATACGTAAACCGTCGAAGCACCGGAGAAGTAGCCCACGTCGTTCGAAGAAGAAGATCGAGTTGACGCCAAAGCTAAAGCCAACGCAAGAAGCCAAAGCAAAGCCCCAGTAAAGCCCGCGCCAAAGCAACGCAAGTGCCAAAGCCAAGCGACTACGCCGGCCACGAGCAAAAGCACCGCACGTTCTAGCCGATACGACGCGAAGTCCGGAAGAACGAAAGCATCGCAAGTCTCTCCCAGCTACGTCCAAGTGCAAGCGCCGAAGCAAAGCAAAAGCCAGAGCCACGCCGGAGCAAAGCCAAAGCCAAAAAGCCAAAGCCGAAGCCAACGCCAAAAGCTAGATCGATGCCGCGAACCGACGATCAAGGACACCGAGGTCAAGCAAGGAACGAGGAAGACGCGAAGACCGAGGAACGAAGCCGAAAACCCCCTAGCCGAGAAAGCGCGAAGCACGGAAGGGACAAAGCAACGGTGGACATTCCTTAGCCTCTCCAAAACCCTCTCCCTGTAAAACCCCTGTCCTGGGCAGCCCCTTCAGAGCTCTCGCACGAACACCACGTGGAGACGCGGATCAAAGGGATCCCCCAGAAGATCTTTCCCACAATCCCCTGATCAAAACTCGCCGCAACCCGGACTCGCTACACCCGAGCCACCCGGGTCCCGGCCACAATTGTAATCTCGTGTGATTCGCAATAAAGACGACCCGCGCTTTTTTCCGCGTCCACAGATTTCTGGCACGCCCGGTGGGACCTCTTCTCCTTTCATCCGTACGGTTGAAGAAGCTGCTTGAAGTTTGCAATGGCCGGAACAAACAACGATGCGTTTGCTCCAAGCCTCTCACCAATCGCCGAGTCTCCTCTACTCCGACACGGTGATCCAGTAAATCCGGAGGGTGATGCTCCTCCAATGGTCCGCGTCTACACTCGGCGTACACGGACTCTTGCGGACGTCTTCGTGCCAGAAGCTACTACCGAAGATGCTCGCCAAAGCGCCGACGAGGCCCTGGTGCATGAAGAAACCAGCCTCGATCCTGGAGCCCATGTCCAGAAGTTTGGGGAGGACCAGCCCCAACCCCGAACCCGTTCGGGTTCTCCAGCAGACGTTGCACCTCCTCTGCAGGGGGCAAACATCAATCATCAGCCAGAAGCAAGTCGGCGTAACTACGTCTCCGATGATGATGACGAGGATGCGAACATGCAACACCGAGACATTCTCCGTCACCATCCTCCGTCCGCTCTTCAGCTCCAAGTCATGCAGATGAACGAGCATATGGCGCAGATTACTCGGCTAATGGAGGAGAAGGATCATCACATCAACACTCTGCTCCAAAAGCTAAGCGCAAAGGACGCTGCACCAGTCGGCCAACCCGTCGCTTCTCCAGTAGCCGCTCCAGTTCCGTCTTCAACTCCCGTTCCTGCAGAAGTTGCTGCGACGGTTCAAGCAGCTACTCCAGCACTCTCCTCAGCTCCTGTCCCATTGGAAGTAGTCTCCCCAGCGCCAGCCTCGGCGGCCACTCAACCTCCAGCAACGGCGACGATGAATGCTCAGCAAGTCCAAGCGTTGATAGCCGACATGATGCGCTCCCACGGCAGTAGCCTTCCTCTGATCACGGCGGCATACTCGAAGCCCTACACTACGAGGATCCAGCAGCTACGCTTCCCAGTCGGATTCCAGCCACCAAAGTTTCAGCACTTCGACGGAAAGGGAAATCCAAGACAGCACGTTGCCCACTTCATCGAGACTTGCAATAATGCCGGCACATATGGCGACGAGATGGTGAAGCAATTCGTCCGCACCCTCAAAGGCAACGCGTTCGACTGGTACGTTGATCTTCCTGCAGGGACCATCGACAGCTGGGATCAGATGGAGAGGGAGTTCCTCAATCGCTTCTATAGCACCAGACGAACCGTCAGCATGACCGAACTCACCGCCGTCAAGCAAAGGAAAGATGAGCCAGTGATCGACTACATCGACAGGTGGAGGAACCTCGCGCTGAATTCACGAGACGCTTGTCTGAAGACTCGGCCATCGAGATGTGCACCCAAGGCATGCACTGGGGTCTGCTCTACATCCTCAAAGGTATCAAGCCTCGGTCTTTCGAAGAACTCGCAACTCGGGCTCATGACATGGAACTCAGCCTAGCAAACCGCGGGGACTCGAAGAACAAGGACTTCTTGAAGATAGAGAAGAAGGACAAGCCACCGGTAACGAAACCGAAACAAGTCAATGTTGCCGACGTTGCTTCGACCTCCAAACCGCTCAAGATCGGTGGCAAGCCAGATCAGAAGAAGGGAGTCGCCATACCACCGCCTCCGCCGCTAAGACAAAGGATGACTCTCGAGGAGCTCGAAGCCAAGGAGTACCCTTTCCCAGACTCGGAAGTCTCCTCCATGTTCGACCAGCTGCTGCAAGAGAAGATGATAGAGCTCCCTCCTTCAAAGAGGCCCGAGCAGATGCATCGTGTCGACGACCCTCTCTTCTGCAAATACCACCGGGTGGTGAGTCATCCCATCGAAAGATGCTTTGTCTTCAAGGAAAGAATCATGGCGCTCGCTAAGCAAGGGAAGATAGAGATCGACTCCGGGGAGGTTGCTACGGCCAACATGACGTCCATCACCTTCGGCTCCTTCTCGCCAGTACTCGTCGCTGCTCGGCGAAGCATGCCCAAATTGCGCATCAATCGTCAAGCTCCAATCGCTAAGTCAACTTCCCAGCCGAAAGTCTCAAAGCGACGTCAACATACTCCTGCGCTCACCGAGGAGGAAACACCGCTGCCCAGGGGGCAATCATCGCTCTTGCCAGCACCTCTTCCAAGCAATACTGCATCCCAACGAGCGCTCCAAAGGAGATACGAGTAAGGAGATCCAGAAGTCGGTTTGCTGGGCCAGCCTTCGGGCAAGTTCGACTACTACGTCCTCTACTCAAGGCCTCTGTCCGTTCCAATCGACGAAATCAAGCCTACCGGCTGGGGATCGGGAGACGAGCCAATAGAGCCTCGAGAAGAGCAAGTCCCTTCCAGTCAAGCTATGTCCCAAATCGCTCTTCGGAAAAGATACGAGCAAGGAGATCCGGAAGTCGGTCTGCTAGGCCAGTCTTCGGGGAAGTTCGACTACTACGTCCTCTACTCAAGGCCTCCGTCCGTTCCAATCGACGAAATCAAGCCCACCGGCTGGGGATCGGAAGACGAGCCAATAGAGCCTCAGGAAGAACAAGTGCCTTCAAGGGAACCAGTTGCTGCTGTCAACCATCATCCTAGCGAAGAGGAATCCACCGACGAAGAGGCATGGGTCATGCTACCGCGGCGGCGAAAGCCGTGGCAAGAAAAGAAGCTCAAACAAGACCGTGTGATGAGGGGATTCACCAAGCGGAGGACCTACAAGAAGAGAGGCAAAGCTCCAGGGAGGAAGGCGTTCAAAGTGCCGCCAGCAAGCCAAGACGATATCCTTCAGCAGAGTCTTCCAGAGACGACAACGTTGCAAGAGTTCTTCCCGGATCACTTCCTCCCAGTGGACCAACACGTCAAGGTGTCTTGTTGCATGGTCGAAGTCCATAAAGTATCGGAAGGAAAGAACGAAGGCGAAACTTCTGAAGAAGGCGACTCCACCGATGAGGGGGACGACTCCAACGATGGGGGCACCGCGGCTCACGACGAAGCGATCTTGCATATGCCTCTCGTAGAAGCTTTGCATCTTCCGAAGAAGGCTCGCCTAGCAATGGCGACGGCCTTGGCCGATCCAGATAGCTACAAAAGGAAGAGGAAGGACGATCAAAGACGTAAAGCTGTGGCCTCGTGTGATGCGACGATAACCTTTTCAGATGAGGACCTGCAACTCGGGGCGCGATTGCACAACCGGCCTCTTTACGTCTCGGGATACATCAAGGAGAAGCCAGTGAACCGAATCTTGTTGGACTGTGGCTCTGCCGTCAACATCCTGCCCATCCAGACAATGCGACAACTCGGCATCACCGACGACCAGCTCTCACCAAGTCAATTGGTCATTCAAGGCTTCAACCAGGGCGGACAGTCCACCGTCGGAATCATTCGTTTGAAGCTTTCCATCGGCCCGCTGGATACAACGGTCCTCTTCCACATCATCGATTGTCAGACGTCATATCGCCTCCTGTTGGGAAGACCATGGCTGCATGAGAACGGCATCGTGGTCTCCACCTGGCACCAGTGCCTCAAATACTACGAAGAAGGCGTGGAGAGGTGCATAGTTGCGGACGACAAGCCATTCAACGAGGCCGAGGCACACCTGGCCGACGCTAAGTTCTACCAAGCAAAGGGCCTGGTCGCGGAAGTTCTGCCAGCTAAAGCTCCTCGAGCCCAAAAGATTGAAGAAGTGAAGTAGGACAAGACTCCTCTTCCCGTAAATTCGGCGCCACCCTCTGACGAGGCAAGACTCAAGGTCCAAGGAACGCCGAAACCTGGGCAAAGGATGCGCATCAGCTTCGAGCCAAGAGCAACGCAACATACCCCGTTGCCGACCCAAACGGCGCCTGTCCTGCGTCTCGCGCCTCAGTGGCTCCGAAAATCCGAGCGATCACCTTCTACTCCGACAAGGAAGTTGGCCCCGTCGTTATCTCAGGCCAACGTCATCACTCTGCAAGAAATGACGGTGCCACTACCTAGTCTGACGCAAGCTCCGAACCCGAGCAGACCTGTCGAATCAGCAGACCTCGAGCAACTCGGATTCAAACCGGAAGGGAGTTGGGGGCAAAATGCTGCCAAGTTGCTGTTCAGAGCCGGCTACAACGAGGAAAGCGCCATGGGCACACTTCCACCAGCAGCAACTCCACATGGGATGACGAGAACTCAAGCTCGGCTGTTTCAAAATGGAGAACAAATTCCCCCGAACCGCCGAGGCATTGGCTCCAGTCAAGCTCCGTTGGTCATCAGAACCACAGCAAAGAGGACCTTCACCTCGAACTACATCGAGGCGAGGATGGCAGATGAAGTAGCCGAAGAATCGACAATCTCCGATGCACGCTCTACCTACCTCAGCCATCCAGACAGCAAGAGAAGACGACGACGGGTTCGAGGCCAAGCCTTGTTCCGGAAGCAAACCAGAGGTGGTAAAGACTGGTCGAATCGAAAACGCACATCCGTGTTCGAGAGGCTCGGGCCAGTCAAACAATCAAAGAAGAAGTCGGCATTTTTAATCGTCTGGGGATGCCAATCGAGGACTTTGTCTCAACACCCACCCACCCACCCATGGCTGCCGTCAATCATATCTCTATTACGGATCCCGACAACGGTGAAACTTCTACTTCGGACGACGAGTTGCCCGACGCCCCGCCAGTCCTCGAAGAAGGGGGGCAGTCCACCGTTGATGACTCAAAGAAAGGGGGCAGTCCAAGAAGACGACGACGGCATACTTCTTCAGTGCCTAGGGCCAAATCCTTACTGTCTTGGGGGCAACCGTCCCTCATGCAAGCACTCCCTCTTCCAAACGAAACTATGTCCCGGCACCTGCTCAAAGCTAGAGACGAACAAAGAAGCCCCGAAGTCAACCTGCTAGGCCAACCATCGGGCAAAATTGACTATTATGTCCTCTACTCCAGGCCTCCTTCGATTCCAAATGAAGAAATCAAGCCAACCAGCTGGGGATCAGAAGATGAGTCGGTACAGTCTCTAGAAGTGCAAGTCCTTCCGATCAAAGAAGTGCCTTCAGTTGCAGCACCAGTTCTTCACCTTGGTGAGGAAGATCTTACTGATGAAAATACACGGGCTATGGCGCCTCGAAGGAGAAGGCCACGACGATCAAGCTACAGGATAGCACGTCTGGCTAACCATAAGAAAAACCGGGCGACAAGAAAACTCCCCAGAAGAAAGTCCTTCAAGGAAAAGAATGAAGCTCCAGGAAAAAAGATGTCCAAAGTACCACCGGCAAATCTGAAAAATTTCCTCCAGCAAAGCTTTCTAAAGCCGGCGACACTCCAGGAGTTCTTTCCCAATTGCTTCCTTGAAGCTGATCAAAACTTCAAGGTCTCCTGCTGCATGATGGAAGTTCACCGCGTGCTCCGGAAATACAATGAAGAAAGCGACTCCAACATAAAAGGCATGGGGAGAAGCATCACTGCCAACGGCAAGCTGTTCAACAAGGCTAAAGCACACCTTGCTGATGCCGAGTTTTACCAAGTGAAAGATCCCGTTGCAGAAGCTCATCCAGCAAAACCTCTACGAGCTCAGGGAGTCAAAGCAGCTGCGAGGGACAAAAGCTCTCCACTTGCAAAACTAGTGACATCCTCCATCCAGATAGCGCACAAAGACAAAGAAGCGCCAGCATCAAGACGGAAAATTCACATCAACTTCAAATCAAGCTCGATGCGATGCATTCCGTTGCCTGCTCAAGTTGCTTCAGTCCTGCGGCTCGTACCTCAATGGCTTCGCAAACCAGGACGATCGCCTTCCCCTCCAGCAAAGGAACCAGCGTTATCATTCTTCGGGGCCAACTTCAGCACTTTGCAAGAGATGACACTACCGTTACGTGGTCTGTTGCACGTCTCGAGCTCAACCGAGTCTTCCGAGTGCACCAGCTCTGAGCAACTCGCAATCAAGTCAGAAAACACTCGGGGGCAAAACTCCACCGAGTCGATGTTCAAATCCAGCCGCAGCAAAGAAAGCATGGCGCACATGGGTTCACTACCCTCAGCTGCGATACCACATCGCCTGACAAAGACTCAAGCTCATCTCTGCAAAAGCGGCGAACAAATCCTTCCAAATTGCTGGGGCATCGACTCCAGTCAAACTCCAGCAATCATCAAAACTCCAGTCAAGAAGATCTTCACTTCCAACTATATTGAAGCGAAGAAGGTGGGCGACAGTTGCGAACCAGTGGCGACTCTGCCTACCAGTGGCAAGTCCCTCAAAAGGTACTTTGCCTAACGCAAGGTTACCCCCCTTGCCCAAAAAAAAAAAAAAAAAAAAACGAACTACGTGCGACTTGATCCCTCTCAGTAGGGTACGTAGGCAACCTACAAAGGTTCAGTCCATACAAAAGAAACATCCCAAACGTCGTCCGAGAAGGCCAGCCCAGAGAAGAACAAGTGCAAATCCACAAGTCCAGTCAGCAAACCAAAAGATGACAAGAAAGTCACAGTCCTTGAGGCGTCAAAGCAGCTCGCCCTCCGCAGCTTACACGCGCTGCAACTCCAGAGGTAAAAAAAAAAACCGTCAGCTTCCGACGCGTCGTCAGCTATGCACGCTGCTTCGCAAGCTCTGCTCCAGACATCTTCTCGGTCGCTCGAGCTTTCCCCAAATGGAACTCCAGCTTCTAAAGCGACGCACGAGTAGCAAGTCGAAGTCCTTAAGGTGCCGAAGTGGCTCGCCCTCCGCAGCTTACACGCGCTGCAACTCCAGAGTCGCAACTAAGCCCAAGAAAGCGTCCTCCAGCGAAGACGGTCGTAAGCAATGAAGCTCGCCACCCTCCAAAGAAGGTGCGTATCTGCTCCGCAGAAAAAGAGTCGTTGCCTTGAAATCCACCGGGCTCATGCAAAGGCTCAGGCCCACCTGAAGGATGGAAACTGCCACTGAAGTCAAAAGCAGCAACCCGAAGAATGGCGGACGCATAAACAACAACCGCAGCCTTCGTGACCTCCACAACCAAAAGAACCACTGGAGCTGTCATCAAGGTCAAGATCGACAAGCAAAAGACAACCAAAGCAGTCTACTCCTTGTTGATGCTCGTGGCCTCGTCATCCTCTTCAGAACGCCCTTCTCGGTATCCTTCAAGCTGACATTGCTACCAGAAAGGTGCAACCTCGCTAGTAACTCTAAACCCGCGGTTGACCTCATCAATAATCTAGCCAGCCTTCGGAAGGTACTCAGGGGGACGAATCTTGCAAGGATATGAAAAGCGCAAGACCGATCGAGAGGTAAAGTCAATTCAATTCAAAAAAAAAAAAAAAAAAAAAAAAAAAAAAGGGAGCCACCTTCCCTGGCCTTCAACGCCCCCGACTCATCCTCGCACCAGGCGATCGCCACCACACTCGGCTTCGTCTTTTCGCCGTGCCGTTGTCATTATGCTCCTGCACCAAGAAGACGATAACACTCCGCTGAAGAATCTTTCGGCTCCAAGCCGCCGAAGAATGCTTCGCCGCCAAGACTGAAGCCTTCGTCATCAAGCGCCGCGCACCATCGCCGCCGCCGTCGACGAAAGAGGCGACACCGGGGAGACGGAGCAAGTCTCGTGCAACCCCGGGCAGCACTCTTCCGCTGACGGTCTCCAAGCATCGAAGAAGCCTTCGTCTCCAAGCCGACGGAAGCCTTCGTCTTCAAGCGATGCGCACCATCGCCGCCGCCGTCGACGAAAGAGGCGACACCGGGGAGACGAAGCAAGTCTCGTGCAACCCCAGGCAGCACTCTTCCGCTGACGGTCTCCAAGCATCGAAGAAGCCTTCGTCTTCAAGCAACGCGCACCATCGCCGCCGCCGTCGACGAAAGAGGCGACACCGGGAAGACGGAGCAAGTCTCGTGCAACCCCAGGCAGCACAATTCCGACGACGGTCTTCAGAAGCCGGCAGAACCGTCGCGCAGAAGCACAAGGCCGACGAAAGAGGCGACACCGGGAAGACGGAACAAGTCTCGTGCAACCCCAGGCAGCACTCTTCCGCTGACGGTCTCCAAGCATCGAAGAAGCCTTCATCTTCAAGCAACGCGCACCATCGCCGCCGCCGTCGACGAAAGAGGCGACACCGAGAAGACGGAGCAAGTCTCGTGCAACCCCAGGCAGCACAATTCCGACGACGGTCTTCAGAAGCCGGCAGAACCGTCGCGCAGAAGCACAAGGCCGACGAAAGAGGCGACACCGGGAAGACGAAACAAGTCTCGTGCAACCCCAGGCAGCACTCTTCCGCCGACGGTCTCCAAGCATCGAAGAAGCCTCCGTCTCCAAGCCGACGGAAGCCTTCGTCTTCAAGCGCCGCACACCACTCGCGCAGCTTGAAGCCTGGCCACCGCCCGCCTATGCCGCGCCGGCGCCGCTCCACACACCCGTCGTCTGCGCCACGTACCCATGCCGCCTACGACCTCGTCACTTCGACCCTGCGCGCCCGGCCTCCAAGCCGGCCACCGCCCGCCGCTGCTGCTGCCTCCGCAAACCAGAGGAAAGAGAAGAACCAGAGCAAAAAAAAAAAAAAAAAAGGGGGCCCGCAGCCCTTTTCCCATCTGAGGCCGCACAAAGAAGGGGGGGCCCGCAGCCCCCTCCCCCCAATCAATGGTCGACAGCAAAGAAAAGGGAGGGGGACCCGCAGCCCCCCCCCCTCCTTCTTCTCCGACGTAACCGGGAAGGGGGGGGGGGGAAGCGCGCTCGGCCCGCGCGCGCCACCCCGCGCCGCCCCGTGCCGCCCCGTGCCCGACTCCTGCACGCCGCTCGCCCGCACGCCGCGCGCCCGCGGGCCGCTCACCGCTGGCCCCGCGCCCGGCCGCCGCCGGGCCGTCGCAGCCCGGCCTCCGCTGCCACCTGCGCCGGCCCCGAGCCCGACTCGCGCCCGCCGCCCGGCCTTCGCTGCCGCCTGCGCCCCCGCGCGCCGCCGTCACAGCCCGCACCTGGCCGTCGAACCCGCCACCTGCACCCCGGCCTCCGCGCGCACCATAGCCGGCCGCCGCTGCAGCTGCCCCCGCGTACCAGAACCAGAAGAAGAAGAAAGAAAGAAAGAAAAGAAAGAAAAAGAAAAGGAAGGAAGAGAAAAGGAAAGAAAGAAAAAGAAAAGGAAAGAAAAAAAAAGGGGAAGAAAAGAAAAGAAAAGGAAAGAAAAAAAAAAAGAAAGAAAAAGAAGGAAAAGGAAGGAAAGAAAAAGAGGGGTCCGCGAGCCACTGGCACCCGCACCGCAGCCCGCGCGCCGCTCGGCCATCGCCTGTCGCTGCTGCTGCTGCTGCCTCCGTGAGCCACCGCCGCCGCGGCACCCCGGCCTTCGCGCACGCTGTAGCTAGCCACCGTCGCTACTGCTGTACTCCGCGCACACACAAAAAAAAAAAAAAAGGGGAGCTTCGCCTCGCTTGCAATGGCTCCACCTCCTCCTCATCGCGCCGGGGTGCGTCACCATCGCCAACACTCCGCCCGGGTGCATCGCCTTCATCTTCGCGCCTTCGTCACCCGCGCGCCGCCATGGGACTACGTTGAGACATGTTGCCTTCGTCTTCACGCTCCCGTCTCTCCTAAGTCGCCTTCGGACATCGTGCAATGGTCGCCGTCGACAATCGGCCTCGTCATTGCGCTCCCACACCGAGGGACGGGCGACAGTCCTCCGCCGAGATGCACCGTCGTCGTCATCGCACTCCAGTCGCCCTCGCGCCAGTCTCGAACTCCGTGCAACGGCCACCTTTGACGTCCGTGCAAATTTCGGAGCAAAAGAAGTCCGCAACGAGGAAGATGATCGAAACCCTAGCGAGGGTCTTCTCCGCAAGCAGGAGCCGCCATCGCCGATGAAAGAGCCGACAACTAGGAAGACGGAGCAAGTTGCGTGCAATCCCAAGCAGCACTGTTTCGACTGCGGTCTCCAAGCTCCAGCCTTTCGCAAAAAAAAAAAAAAAAAAAAAAAAAAAGGGCACAGGATGAAAGGGGTAGGGGCTCTTAAATAAGCCACCAGGCCCATCCAAGAAAGGAATCAAGGACAAGTGCTCTACGATTCTTACGCGTCCAAACCCGACACGTCCTCATCGACACACTCGTCCTTGAGGGGGCATTTGTAGACACACGAATTTCATCGGACCCGGACCCGACTTACGTGTGCCGACGTGGATGCAAACCCGACGCGCTCGGACCCGGACCCGACTCGAAGGCCCCTACGTGGATGCAAACCCGACGACTCGGACCCGACTCGCACCTAGCAAAAGAGGAGCGGACCCCAGTTCAAGAGGGGCCGGCCCCTACTAGGGTCCGAACCCCATAGGGCCGGCCCTAGTGGGGACCGAACCCCATGGAGAGGCCGGCCGGCCCTGCAAGGAAAGGGAAGAAAAAAGAAAGAAAAGAAAAAAGAAAGAAAAGAAAAAGGAAAGAAAAGAAAGGAAAGAAAAGAAAAAGGAAAGAAAAGAAAAGGAAAGAAAAGAAAGAAAAGGAAAAAAATACCGCCATGCGCGGGGGGAGGTAGCGTATGACGTCTGCACACACGCGGATCTGCGCCGATCCCTCGATCCGACGCACAAGACGAAGCGCCCGATCGCCATCGATTTCGTGTGCGAAATCCAGCCATAATTGCACCCGTCAGAAAAGGAAAACAAATAAACGTTATTCCCCTCATCAATGGATGAATAAATCCAGGGCAATTATGAGAGAGATACAAAAGGGATTCAAAATTAAAAGTTCCCATATCTCTCTCCCCACCCCTTTGCCTATAAATAGAGGGGGTGGGGGAATGAAAAAATGGTCGGAAAATTGAAGACGAAACGCCGGAGCTCTGCAGAAGAGGAAGCGCTTCTTCATCGACCCAAGGCTTCACGAGGCACAGTCAAGCCTGTCCCGAGGGATCGGCTTACTGAAAGTCCTCATCAATGTGAAGACCCTTGCACACGAAGATCATCCCTTCGACTCCGTGCACGAAGAAGAAAGCTCGGAGAAGAAGAACCCTTCGACTCCGAAGACGCCAGAAGCAAAGGCCGGAGAAGAAGAGGAGCGGCACTACCCCGTCGTCTCCAACAAGCTTCGACTCCGATCAAGCCCAAAAGCCCGGAGAAGAAGAGGAGCGGCACTACCCCGTCGTCTCCAACAAGCTTCGACTCCGATCAAGCCCAAAAGCCCGGAGAAGAAGAGGAGCGACACTACCCCGTCGTCTCCAACAAGCTTCGACTCCGATCAAGCCCAAAAGCCCGGAGAAGAAGAGGAGCGGCACTACCCCGTCGTCTCCAACAAGCTTCGACTCCGATCAAGCCCAAAAGCCCGGAGAAGAAGAGGAGCGGCACTACCCCGTCGTCTCCAACAAGCTTCGACTCCGATCAAGCTCAAAATCCCGGAGAAGAAGAGGAGCGGCACTACCCCGTCGGCTCCAACAAATCCTCGATCCCGATCAAGCCCCAAAGCCCGGAGGAGAGAAGCGAAGCGTCATCACCCCGTCGTCTTCGACTAACGCCTGCCCCATCCACGAAGAAGAAAGCCTGGAGCAGATCGTCTGAAGCGTCGCTACCCCGTCGTCTTCATCAACAAAAGTCGACGCTACAACCGTCGCACGGAGACCGTCGCTACCCTCGTCGTCTTCATCAACAAAAGCCGACGCTACAACCGTCGCACGGAGACCGTCGCTACCCTCGTCGTCTTCATCAATAAAAGCCGACGCCACAACCGTCGCACGGAGATCGGTGCTACCCCCACCATCTTCGAAAGCATTCTTCGACTCCGATCACGCCAAAGAAGCCCGGAGAAGAAGAGAAGTCCAGTCGATACGTAAACCGTCGAAGCACCGGAGAAGTAGCCCACGTCGTTCGAAGAAGAAGATCGAGTTGACGCCAAAGCTAAAGCCAACGCAAGAAGCCAAAGCAAAGCCCCAGTAAAGCCCGCGCCAAAGCAACGCAAGTGCCAAAGCCAAGCGACTATGCCGGCCACGAGCAAAAGCACCGCACGTTCTAGCCGATACGACGCGAAGTCCGGAAGAACGAAAGCATCGCAAGTCTCTCCCAGCTACGTCCAAGTGCAAGCGCCGAAGCAAAGCAAAAGCCAGAGCCACGCCGGAGCAAAGCCAAAGCCAAAAAGCCAAAGCCGAAGCCAACGCCAAAAGCTAGATCGACGCCGCGAACCGACGATCAAGGACACCGAGGTCAAGCAAGGAACGAGGAAGACGCGAAGACCGAGGAACGAAGCCGAAAACCCCCTAGCCGAGAAAGCGCGAAGCACGGAAGGGACAAAGCAACGGTGGACATTCCTTAGCCTCTCCAAAACCCTCTCCCTGTAAAACCCCTGTCCTGGGCAGCCCCTTCAGAGCTCTCGCACGAACACCACGTGGAGACGCGGATCAAAGGGATCCCCCAGAAGATCTTTCCCACAATCCCCTGATCAAAACTCGCCGCAACCCGGACTCGCTACACCCGAGCCACCCGGGTCCCGGCCACAATTGTAATCTCGTGTGATTCGCAATAAAGACGACCCGCGCTTTTTTCCGCGTCCACAATATGCTTTTACTAATATATCACAATCAGTCAAAAGAAGCACAGATACAAATAGCAAATTCCCTGCATCGACCAAGTCAGATTCAAATTGCTCCCTCTCAATGGATTCAAGAGCCAATTGATGTGGCGCCTGATCATGATCGACCCTTGCACCTAGCTCACGACTTCATGTCCAACACCCTGCAAGATAACCAACCACCAACTCAGGTTCCCATCCGTTAACCTCGCGAGAAGAGAAGCAAGAATATAAGAGAAGAGACTGGTCAGTGTGGGTTCTTACTGGCGATTGAATTGGAGCTAATGTGATTGAGGTCGAAGATGCCGCCGGTGGCCACGGTGGATGGCTTTTTTATGAGGTGGACCCCGATCTCCTCGTATTCCTAGCATTCATTCACAAAGAACTTAAGTTGACAAACAATAAATTTTTCACCAACAAAACCAAATCTCGAAAACAAAAATTGGGTTACAGATTCTGAACCCATCCACCCATATATAAGCACTGGCCATAAAACTGTGTTTCATCAATGCATAAAACTGTGTATCAAAACTTGGAGAATAGAGCATGAGGAGGAGGGATAGAGATTACTCATGCAACATTTCACCATTAGTAAGCCAGACAAAATCTAACATTTTCTCCTTATGGATATGTGGTCACCAAAATCTTCTCTTTATTATCATGTATATGTGGTCGTAGTGGCTAGAAGAAATGATGATGAACTCACAATCATTGATTCGTGGTTTTTTTCGTCCTTAAATTTACATTTGATTTAAAATGCAAACATGCAACACTGGGAAACTCAACATAAACTAACAAACATATTTAAGTTGTTGGTGTAAAAACTAAAGGGGTAGAAAGAAGTTACCGCTGATGGAAGAGGCCTATTCGAGGGTGAATCATAGGATGGACTCCTAATGGCGGTCCATTATAGCGACGGTTGGTGTGTTAAATTATTGATACATAGAAAACAAATGGTTGAGAGAAACATCAACAACAAAGCCTTAAATTTTTTTGTGAGGAATGATTGGATTGTGAGTGCAGAGAATGGCCAAACAAAAATAAAAATTAGTAAGGCATCACATGATAAATAAATACACAGCAACCAAATCCCCAAACAATTTGAATCGAAAAAAACTCATTTCATCAAATCGATAGATGCATCCAATCCATAAGGGACAATGCACATTAAAGTCAAAGAAATATCAACAACACCGGTCACAAAAAAACCCAAAACCCATCACACGAGCCTCTTAATACAGACATCTGGATCACTTAAAGATAGCTGGGGATGAAGTACATAGTTGGTTATGAGCATCAAAATTTAGGAAAGTGATTTTGGGGGAAAACCTCCCTTCTGCTTGCGGATAGAAGTTAGAGGGGCACGGTGGTGAAGGACGTAATAGAGACAACTGTTCAAAACCACCATTATAGGGCCCAAGCACAGATGAGAAAGGTTGAGGGTTGATGTCAGAACGGCCATGGAAAAAAAACCAACTCAAAACAATGAAATGAATTCAGACACTCTGTTTAACTTTTCTTAAAGTGAGAGATCATATCCACATCCTACTAAAGAAAAGAACAGCAAAGCTTCCGGAGGCCATTCTAAGCTCATTTATAGTAGGGTGCACTTTCAACTCAATCCTTATACACATAGGACTTCTGATTCTTATTTAAAGATAATTTGTAGCATGCTGCATTATCAAGTCAATCCATTTACACATCTGGCCTCTACTTCCTTTTTCTACACATACAAGCAGATGTAGATCACCGTAGTCCATCGAAAACCAAAGTCAAAGAGCTACCAGATCCTACCAGCGACGCAGATCGTCGTAGATACAAATGATGACAAGGTCCACCGAGCAGATCGAGAGATCGAGCTGCTAATAGCACACATGGGGTTGTCAGATCCGAAAACTGAACTGGTGCCGGGCGAGTTGGCTGCATTCAAGATGGTTGATCCAAGGACAGAACTGGAACCGGAACCAGAACCGGAAGCAAGGTTGAAGCCAGAACCGGAAGCAGGGTTGAAGCCCGAAATGGAACTGTGCACTCGAAGATAAAAAGAAGATTATAAATGGTGAATCAAATCATATGCAGCTATGGAAATTATGCCTTTATGATTGTTTATCATTACCTTGATGTTGTATAGCTGCAAGTTCCAGAACCTGCCAGAATGTCAAGACTACTAAGTCACAACCAATGGATGGGGCCTATTAACTTGCAGGATAAAGCTGGCTATATGGATCTATAGTTTCACAGTTACTGCCATAGAATAGCATTTTGACAAATTTTCTGATAGTACCGAATTTTGGTCTGACATAACGAAGTAAGAGAAATATAATCAAAATCCAAATTCTATTTTTTTTAAAAAAAAGAACTTCCTATCTAGAGATCACAATTACCAACATCAATTGATGCAAGAGGTGACTTATTTATTTTAATTATCCATTTCGTTATTGGCTCAACCGATTGAACCCGTGATTAAATAAATTTGGAAGTTTTAAAAACATTGGTCCACGGACTCATAGCTTAGGTGGCCAACGCCACCAATGGCTAAACTCCCATGAGATTGTGTTTGGTTGGTGTATTTGTTGTTCTAATTAACCACTGCAGTTGGAACTACAACTTGCATTTTATATTTGTTTGGTTTGATTCATTGTATTTAATCGATGTAGTTTTGACTACATAAAACTCCCTTATGTTGTTGTTGGAACTACATCAAAAAAAAGTGTGAATTTCAACTACAACAGGTGGTATTTATGATCAACGACTGGGCCAAACTATAACAAAAGGCAAATAACAATAGATTTATGAATACATTCTATAATTACATCAGAGCCAAAAAATGGATTTGGAAGTATAACTTTTCAACTATGAGCAAACCAAGCTACAATAGTTCAAATTGCAGTAGTTTGACCTATGCGTAGTTAGAAGTATGTTGTAGTTAGTAGTTCTAACTACAAGCAACCAAACACAGCTTAAGGATAGACATAAATTATTTTTTTTTATGGAAAAAATTATATATACCTCATCGTTATGGGGGAAGATCTTCATGCCATCCGAAAACTCCACCCAACAATCAATCGATCCGGTCTTAACTTGTTGAAGGGTTTGGTATCGGAGTTCAGCCAAAGCCTACGTCTCCGTGCGGTAAGGCGCAACCTTAATTCACTATCTCTGAAATGCAATGACCTCGACGGGCCGAGTGTCACTTGTCTATATCTTCGAAGGGAGCGATAGAGAGAGATGACTGAGCTATGAAATTTGAAAGTTTGATCTGGGAATCAAAAGATCGATCTGGAATATTCATCGGATCTACTATTTATAGAGGTTTGAAAATATCTGGATCCCGGAGCGGCTTTTGAAACTGCTTTGGCAGGATTGGTGAGTCCCGTCGTCGTCTCAGTGGGCCCCAAGCAGGGCTGGCGGGTCCTGCCGTCGTCTCCGTGGATCCCAAGCAGGGCTGGCTGGTCCCACTGTCAAGCGTTAGCCAGATTTCGCACCCATAGTTACCTCCTCCCAGCTAGGGAGGTGCTAACCTAGCTATCTGGGACTTCCTGGTGCAAAACTGGTTTGTTGATGCCGAGGCGGCTTGGCGAGCGCTAGGAAGAATATGCTATCCCCCCGCTAGGGCTGACCAAAGTTCTGTCTGCCGACTCGTTATGGGGAGGCATGTCGCGAGGATGCAGGATTGTCAGAAGAATTAACCTGATCGGGTGCTACTAACCGATCGAGTATTGTCAATTGATCGGTTGATGTCACCCGATCGGTTGGTGATGCCCGATCAGTTGTCATCAACCGACCAGGTTACAGGTAATCGGGCATGGGGACTGGTGCTACACGCGATCCTTTTGGTTTTTGACCGATCACCTGCCAGTTGATCGGTCGGAGGGAGAAATGATCGGTTGTCAGCAACCGATCGGGTGTCATTGACCGATAGGGTGCGGTCAACCAGTCAGGCTTTTGGTGATTGGGTGAAAACATAGGTGTTCTGACCAATCATTTTGTTTTTTGACCGATCGTCTGCCAGTCGATCGGTCGATGGGAGGAGTGATCGGTTGTCAGCAACCAATCGGGTGTCATTGATCGATGGGGTGCCATCAACCGGTCAGGTTTTCAGTGATCGGGTGAAAACATGGGTGTTTTGCCCAATCCTTTGTTTTTTCGACTGATCGTCTGCTAGTCGACCATTTGAAGGAAAATGGGATCGGCTCCTAGCGACCGATTGAGTGTCGTCAACCGGTCAAGATTTTGGTGATCGGGTAAAAACATGGGTGTCTCGCTCGATACTTTGGTTTTTCGATCGATCACCTGCCTATCAATCGGTTGAAGGAAAAGGGGATCAGCTTCTGACAACCAATTGGGTGCCATCAACCGGTCAGAATTTTGGTAATCGGGTGAAAACATGGGTGTTTTGCCCGATCCTAGGGGTGCACAAAAAACCGATGGAACCGGAGAACCGAATCGAACCGGTCCGAACCATACGGTTTGGTTCGGTTTCTAGCAGGATCGGTTTGGTTCTGGTTCCCAAAGTACAAAACTGTAGGGGACCGATTCAGTTCTTGGTTCTGAGTGCCGGTTATCCTAATCGAACCGAACTGGTTCATGTATTTGCATCATTCACGGGTCAGGTAATACGGGTGATGTGGGTCGGGTCATTATGCAACGTACCCTGCTCATCTCCACAACAGTATCATGTATTTGGCTTGTTGTTTCCTCAATTTTGAAATATATTTTTTTATTTCTATATGCTTCAATGATGGACCTATTCTAACTTCTAATAGTGCACAAAAAACTAGTGGAATCGGAGAACTGAACCGAATCAGTTTTATATGGTTTGGTCCGGTTCCGGTTCCAAATATTTGAGAACCGTTAGGACCGGTTCGGTTCCTGGTTCATCCCGGAACCGGTCCAAACCGAACCGTATGCACCCCTACCCAATCCTTTGGTTTTTTGACTGATCACCTACCAGTCGATTAGCCGGAGGAAAAATAGTAGCGGCTCCTGGCGACCGATCGGGTGCCATCAGCCGGTCAGGATTTTGGTGATCGGGTGAAAACATAGGTGGCTCGCTAGATCCTTTGGTTTTTTGACCTATCACCTGCCAGTCGATCGGCCAGAGGGAAAATGGGATCAGCTCCTGGTGACCGATCAGGTGCCATCAATCGGTCAGGATTTTGGTGATCGGGTGAAAACATAGGTGGTTCGCTAGATTCTTTGGTTTTTTGACCGATCACCTGCCAGTTGATCGGCCAGAGGAAAATGGGATCGGCTCCTGGCGACCGATCGGGTGCCGTCAATCGGTCAGGATTTTCGTGACTAAGTGAAAACATGGGTGTTTCACTCGATCCTTTGGGTTTTTGATCGATCACCTGCCAGTTAATCGTTTGAAGAAAAATGGGATCGACTTCTGGCGACCAATCGGGTGCCGTCAACTGGTTAGGATTTTGGTGATCGGGTGAAAACATGGATGTTTCACCTGATCTTTTGGTTTTTTGACTGATCATCTGCCAGTCCATCGACCAGAGGGAAAATAGGATCGACTCTTGGCAATCAATCGAGTGCCGTCAACCGATTAAGATTTTGATGATCGGGTAAAAACATAGGTGTTTTGCTCGATCCTTTGGTTTTCGACCGATCGCCTGCCAATTGATCGGCCGGAGGGAAAATAGGATTGACTCCTAGCGACCGATCGAGGGTAGTCAACCGGTTAGGATTTTGATGATCGGATGAAAACATGTTGGAATTGATGAGGTCTACAGCTCGTAAAAACCTATGGTTTGGCCGTGTATAGTTGATAGCTTAAGATTGCATCTTGGTACATACGTTAGTACGTGTTCTAATTACAGAACAAAGAGCCATGGATATAAAGTAATCCACTTGAACAGAAGACTCAATGGACTGGTACCATGTAACCTAAATACGTTCGCAGCTCTGATTAGGGTCGGTCGTCCTATCAGGATAAGCTGTTGGGATCGCAGAGCGTGAGTGTCTCCACCACGGTCATTATCATGCACAATATCTATGGCTGAACGAAACCAACACGGTGCATCGATTGGTGAATAGATGGTGCACTATGCCATGTTTCTGCTTAGGGTTAAACGATCCTAAACCCTGAGGAACCACGGCTGATGGGCTAACTAGTTGTATAGTATTTTATCACACCAATATGTAGAGATAGAATATACATTCATGCTAGATTATTCTTTTTGCTAAATCGACGTTAGGGATTCACGTAGTTGCCATACTACATTCATACATACCCATTGTATACACAGAAAAAAGATCCGGGTCATCTTTATTGCACACACGAAGATTACAAGGCCGGAACCCAGGGACTAGGGAGTGATGAGCCGGGTGTGGCGAAGATTTGATCAAAAGATTGTGGGAGAGATCCTCTAGATGGTCCCTTTGATCCGCGTCTCCATGTTATTTCATGCGAGAGCTCTGAAGAGGTTGCCCAGGATAAAGATCTTTACAGAGTGAGGGTTTCTTGAGAGGCTAAGGAGTCTTCGTCGTTGCTTTTGTCCCTTCCATGCTTCGTACTTTCTCGACTAGGGGTTTTTTAGCTTCGCTCCTCGGTCTTCGTATCTTCCTTGGCACTTGCTAGATCTTGGCATCCTTGATCGTCGGTTTGTTATATCTACCATAGATTCGAATTGCATGCATGCTAGATATTCACATCGCTAGATTGTCGTTAGGGTGTTTGATTCACATACACATGTAGATTGGTTTCTATGAAAGTTTTAATCATGAAACACATACCACCTATGATATTTTGACTAGTAAATCACTTTCGTTGCAAGTCTCTAACCAAGGTTCAAAATCTCCATTTCGGTGGAAATTTTGGCCTTCTAGATTTGAAAATATTTCTTGAAAATATTTCAACAGTGTGGAAATATTGCATTTTTATAGAAATGGTGAAAATATTGATTTTTCGATGTAGTTTTTTAATGAAACTCCGAATAGTCATAAATAAAGCAATAGACATACACTTTGGAACACTCAAATAATATTTCTACCCTGTCTAAGGGTGTATAGCTTCACATAGCATATAATCTATATAGGCGTTGCTGATTTTTATGTACACTGCATAGATGTATCTCACTCAGGGGTTTCAAGATATGATATCCAAAGGCCAAACAATGTAAAATGATATTTGATTAACTTATATGAACAATAATAGCCAAGGTGGAATGGTATATATATACATTATTTTCATTTTAAAGAAGTAAAAAAATTCATTCATCATCACTTGTTGTTCATGTAATGACATCATCATCAGCCTTTTCTTCTTCACTCGTAGTCCGTGTAATAACATCATCATCAGCCTCTGGCGGACCAGCTTCACTACCGCTTGCACTGGTATCATGAGCAAACTGTGTCGGCATCCATCTTCTCTCAGCTTATCTCGAATCTAAGATCACTTGTCGATATTAAGCTTTCTCCTCTTCTGTCTCAATATCTGGCGGGGACTCGATATCATCATCTGAACGATTCCTGGCTGATAGAGTGCTGGTATGTCGAGACTTCTCAATCCGTCCCTTCTTGGGCTGCCTATGGGTTGGAAGCTAAACTCCTTTGTTTCTCCGCTTCTCAATAGAGTGCGCATGGATACTCTAACTTCAAGCGGAGGCTTAAAACTCTCTGCTATATCGGGGAAGCAGCTAGCGAGGTGTTGCTTCAGCCGTGTAACACCTCCAATTCTGATATGTTTGCCACAGTATGCACACTTTGACTTCTGCTTCTTTGTGTCCAAAGGAAAGTCGTGCTGTCAACCTATGTCTTTTGACCCAGAATCCTTATGCAGAGGAGGTTGAGAGGCCATCTGTAAATAATAATAAGTAATATTGATAAATTTAATTAATAACTCTGTACATACGAATAGATAAACGCATGCAATTGATAGATACGAGAAAAGCTTTAAATCCAAACGAGAGAAGCTTTAAAAAATCGAGATAAATGCATGTAATCGATTCGAAGTTTGAACTTTGAAGTAACGGATTAAGACTCACACGCAATGTTATTTAAACTATAAATAAACTTTGTGCAAATTAGGTACAAATTACACACTTCACCGCATATGCATTTGTGTGGTCGCATGCGCGATTTATGTGGGTTTTTCTTAAATGCCAAAAAATAAACTCCAAAAAAATCAAAAAATACCTATAAACATGCAAAAAAATATTTTAGTTATTTAATAAAAACTATTCTACTAAATATACGATGCATTACAAATCGATTTGACTACAAATATGGTACATTACAAAGTGACATGACATCATACTAAGAGAGGGAGAGGAGAGAGGAACAGAGCGGCGAAGAACAAACCCAACTGAAGACTCCGAAGTTTAGCTTTGACAGGGAGAGAGGGAGAGAAAGAGGGAGAGGAGAGAGGGAGGGAAAGAGGGAGCGGAACCCAACCAAAGAGCAAGACTTCGGTCCGATGGCTTTGAGCCTTTGAGAGGCCCATAGGCTTAAATAAAAAAAAAGCGTAGTCTTCAGCAACAGGTTTCGCACAAAAAGCAACATCAAAAGCGACATCAGCAACAGATTTTTCAGAAATTTTGGACCAAACCACCGTAAGCAATGATTCCCCACAGTGAAATCCCAAAAAATCATCGATATATCGTGATATCGCTCGATATTTCGCGAAATATCACGGTCTTGTCTCTTCCGTCCCGACACAGCACGTAAGAGGGCCCTAGCTATAGGTTTGAAATTGAGTTGGTTTCGAATCAGGTGATATTTCATGAAATATCGTCGACACATCTCATTTTGTCTGTCGCTTCGTACAGCCCCATGTGAGGTGGGCCCGACTGTCGATCGAAAATCCGTGATATTTTGGCTATGGAATATTTCATGCAATAAATCACGAAACGGCACGATATTTGGACAATTCAGGTCTGCTCGATATTGCAGGGCCTATTTCATCTCGAGGTTTCAATTTTCCGAGATATTTCACAAAATATCTTGATTTTTTGTACCTTGCCTCTAGCCAAGAGAGGTGACATAAGTAGGTTTGTGCGGTCAATTGACCCCACTCAATTTTTTTTTTTGCTTTGATTGTCTCAGTTTTGATCACACCGTCTAATCCTTTGACCCACCGTTTGAGCCTTTTGAGCCCATTCCCAATTACCGATGTGTCAAAAACCAATTTGCTCCTTAGGGTCTGTTCTTTTGCGATGAAATATGGGGTGGAAACCTATTAATGAGCGGAAATAGGGTTTCCGCCCGAATTTATCTCGTTCTTTTGGGGAGGAAATCTTGGAAAGAGGATATCCTGGGTGGACTGATTTCCATGTCGATCAAGGAAACCATATCCCAGATAAACCGGCAGAAACGAGCTTTCCCTTGTCATTGCGGAAAGCTTTAGCTGAGAAGGGCGATTTTTGCCCGACGCCTCTACAACCTTCCTCGCCTTCGGCTATCATTTCGGCGACGGATTCGTCCCCTCCAACCATCGTTTTGAAGTGCAAGATCTCACCGGATTTTTAAAAATCTAAGGTACTCTCTAACCTTCATGATTTGGGGGTTTAGATGGAACAATCTTTGGATTGATACGTAGGTTTTGAATATAGAAATTGATGGATGCCCTGTTTTCCCATCTTGGCTTTTCGTTGATCTAGATTCACGGTTTTCTGTGATGTTTTTTGTGGATGGACATAGATTCAAGGTTTTCTCATGTACTCACTTCTTCTTTTTTTATTGAGAATCAAGGATCTAAAGATTTTCTCTCATGTACTCTCTTCTTCTTCTTTTTTCTCATATGATAAACTTTATTACATAAGAATTCATATTCAACTGTACTTGTTAGAAGAAGTTAAAATAGTTAAGTGATTATTGTTCCAATCATGTTGGTTAAGAATTGGCATTTCATTTTATCACTGTTTTTACACCATTTTATTTAGGACTTTATGCTGGTTTATGCATGCTGACATGTCCTTGTTTTCGTGCAGTTTGTGGAAGTCATTCTTGGAATAAAATCAGACTTGCAGGTAAAACTGAGAATTTTTCAGAAAGTTTTTTTTCTTTGACTATGATGCTGAAAGATGCAATATTATTTTTTTGTCATATTATTATTATTTTGAATTATGTAACTGCTATACAATTTTTAGAAAAATAGGCATGATTTAGTATGTTATTGAATCATGACACTGAGAGAATACTAGTCTGAAGAAATTTGTTTTTCCTAGCTTGTTATTTGTGGTGGTAAAACTATAGTTCTTTAATCAATGCATGGTTGATCTATGTTTTGGGCCTGGGTTATACAATTTAATAAAGCCAAAATGCTATTTACATGTAATTCAATTGAGACAGATGGTGGTGAGTCTGAGTAACTCTTTTATTAAGTTATCTGCAAGAAAAAAATATTTTTAGCATGTAATTATAATCGAATCCAAAGTAAACAAAATTCTTTTGATTATTCAATTACTTTTTGTTTACAAAAGTATATTTAATAAAAAGGCTTCTAATTGTATACTCAAGATCATATTGTAATCATGTGTTGCCTTATAACATAATCAGACCATAAATAGAATTATTTGTGTAACTGAAATAATATGAGTTCTATTTGAATGTTGAACCCATATCTTATGAGACTAGGTTATCCTGGCACTTTGGAAATAGGGTCTTAGAAATGGGGTCATGCAATGGTTTGTGTGCATCACATTTATTTATATCCAAATACCAATATTTTTTTTCTTTTCATCCATTTTTTTAATGCAGTAGCAAATAGCTTTGGGGTAGGGTTGTAATCGGGTTGAATCTACCTAGATCCATATCCAGACCCTTATCTGCTTTTCTATTGGATCTCGGATTTGGGTTGGATCTTCATTGGATCTACAAACTTGGGTCCATTTGTTAACCATATTCGGTTGGATTCTGGTGAATCTCCGGTTTGAGTTTGATGCCAACACGATCATATGTTTATTTCTTTTCCTCCTTAAGTGAATTGCACTCACACTAACCCTCCATGATAACCCGGGATAAATCATGGCCGTCTATATCTCCCTCTATAAATGAGAGCCTTTTTTTATCAATTGTGAGGAAAAATCAGAGCCGTTCTTTATCCATTCATTATGCTATATTATAAGGTGGAATATAATGGCTCGCTATTACCTTTCATTACTTTATGTCATCAAACTTAGATTCTTGTCTTACTGTTAATTCAACATAGATACTTATATTAAACACATTCTATTAATTATTGTATGCTAATCATTGTTATATAAATTTAATAACGTAGATGGAGATGGAACAACAAACTGCACTACAAACCATTGTCGGTGCTTGTACCATATGGTTAGTAGTGCTTAAATTGGTATTACGTCGCAAACGACAGCAATACATACCAAGAAATCACAGCAAGATAGATACGAACGAAGAGAAAAATATCTCAATCTTTTATTGTGAGAAAAATAAAGATACACATAATCTTTTACGAGTCAATCAACCTATATTTGAGTTATTAGTCAAAGCTTTGAAGTCAAAGGGATTACGGTCTACAAAAAATATGAAAGTGGATGAACAAGTTGCTATGCTCTTAAATATACTCGGACATGATGACAGGTTGAGATCAGTAGCATTCCACTTTAATCGTTCATTGACAATAATTCATCATCATTTTCTGACTGTTCTGAACGTTGTGATGAAACTTTATATGGACATCGTCAAGCAACCCAGCCCTACTACGCTAGTGACCAGTGGGATTACCCCTAGGCCCTGGCACCATTTCTTTCGGGTAACTTGTCTTGTCTTTTCTATCCAAATTTATATATACTACATCTAAATTTTTGATTGCTAATTATATTGTATGCATAAATTAATATAGGATGCAATTAGTGCAATTGATGGTACATATTCCTGCAAAGGTCAAACTTGAGGATCAACCTCGATATAGAACAATAAAACATAGGATTGGGCAAAACATAATGGGGGTTGTAGGTTTCGATATGAAATTTACATATATTCCCAGTGTTCCAAAAGTGGCATTACACCAGTCACAGGCCTTAGAAGTTGACAGTGCTCCGGCACATACATGAAACTCAAGATGCCTGCACATACTCGATCAGTAGTGGCATTACACCAGTCACAGGCCTTAGAAGTTGACCAACATTTTTCAGTCTTCCAAAAGTATAAAGACAGTCGACAGTGCTCCGGCACTCAAAGAGTGATAGAAACACCTACAAACTTAACCCGAGAAGCTAAAGATGCTCAAAACAAGCTTCAGGCTGGTACAATGAGAAGTTGCACAAATGTATTCGTTTTTGTTACTTCACTCACTGGCACTCTTCATCCTGGTTGGTGTGTAATCTGGTTAAGAACAAAGTATGTTGTGTTGTTGATGTCCTATTATTTGATACAGAACTGGTTGATTTCTTCCCTTCGTTTCCCTGCTATAAAGAACAATGGAAATCTAATTAGATTTCCACTGTGTTTGATTTCTTTCTTTTATTTCCCTGCTAAAAGAACAATGGAAATTAAGTGGTATGAAAACAATTTCTGCAGAAATGAATTTCTGCAGAAATTGTTTCCTTTATTTTATTTCCTAGAAACTAAAAGAACAGACCCTTAAGAAAAAAACAATTTGCTTACCCAAAAAAAAAGAGTAATGATACTTGAACGATATACATGTTTGACAATCACATTGACAAACTAGACCCGTGGAGTGGTGGCGGGCCTGCTTGGTGAATGCTGATGTACTGAGCCCAGGGCCCGCTACCACTTCATGGGTCTGTTTTGTCAATGAGATTATCAAAAAAGATTGCTCAAATAGCATTAATAAAAAAAAAACTCATTCTGAAACCCAAACCCTAAGCCTCAAGCCGTCACGCGAGCGCCGACCCGACCCATCAGTGCATCACGACATCACCATCTCTTCTTTGGGTTCCCTCGATTTCTTCTATCCTCAATCCTCCAGCAAAAAAGAAAAAGAATATGTTCTGTCTGTGTATCATGCAATTGTACATGTAGCAACAACGTGGCAGTACTAGTACGGGTTGTGTAGTGTAGCGGTACGAGCTGTGCAACACCGGTATTCCATTTTCCAAACGATAATCGGAGATCATCAAGTGCAACGATTTTTTTTTAGGAACTAAGTGCAACAATTACCGAAGAGCTATTTCACAGAATATAGCCAGTCCCGGGAAGCATATTGATAAGGATTTCACATTTGATAATGTACCCCCTTTCGCCTCTCAGAGTTCATTGTCGTTTCTCGGTGCTATTTCGCACACATGAATAATCTTTATGGGTCATCTCTTTGGGACCACGATTTATTCTATAAAACTAAGTTAACTAATGGAGGAATGGCAACTAAGAGTTTGTGGGTTTAGCTTTTACTGATTTTTAAAACTTTTTTGGCCACAAATGCTTATTAAATCTTTTTTCTTTTGTACAATAATTGCGATATCTGCCAAAGTGCTAATGTTAAAAGAGCTTGAAACTCAGGAATTGCACTTTGGCAAGATTTTCAGCTATGTCAGGCAAAATTTGATACAGGGATTGCATTCTTTTATCTTTTTTTTTTTTAGAGAGAAATTAGCATCCCACATTATGGGAGGGGGTTAGGCGGACCCCTACCAGTACATTAAAAGGGCAATAACTCTAAGGTAGAGTTAAAGACAAATACATTCAAAAATACCAATACACCTACTAGCCAACCTCTAGCTAACTAATCGCCTCCCAAGATGTAGCGAGCCCCCCAGCAATCATGAAAAGGTTTTCCACTGGTCTACACAGTTCTTGAAGACTCATGCATTTCTCTCTAGCCAAATAGTCCATATCAGGCCGATAACACTCCTGTCCCACGAGGTCATCTGCAGTTGTGGTTTATGATCATGTCGCCACACCGTCCACAAAGAGTCAATGGAAGAAGGGAGAAGCAAGAAATCTGAAAAACTGTGAGGAGCTTAACCCAAAGGATTGAAATATGGGGACATATCAGGAAAAGGTAATCAATAGTTTCCGGGGATGAACAGAAAGGCCATGTGTGTGAAACGGGGATACCTATCCGGACAAGATTATCCACTATGAGTGTATGTCTATGAAGGAGAGCCCAAAGAAAACATCGTACCTTGAGGGGGCATTTGACACTCCAGATAGATACAAAAGGCCAAAAAAAGAGGACTGGGCTGGAACGATCATACATGCTCTTAACCGAGTAGACACCGATCACAATCCAAGCCCAGTACGAGTCAGGATCAGAAGATAATTGTAAGTCCACAAGAAAAGCATGAAGGGCTAAAAGGGACTGAAAAAAAGGGTTGTCCGAAGAGAGCAAGGGTGTCGTGTTAAAGATAGGGAGGATGAAAGAGACTTTGCTAAGTGAGTCGAGAGAAGCACCAAACATTATAGGAAAGGAGGATGCAAGAGTGAAGCCATAGGTACATTTATCCATCCAGAACTTAATCCTATTACCATCCCCTAGCTTCTATCTCAGTTCCGCAGAGAAAAAATTCCAACAGCTATCACCCCCCTCCAGAACAGAGAGATACGAGGGGAGGAGGAAAGGTTTAAGTCCAATGGTCTCCTCCTTCTATAGTAGAAGTTCTTAATCAACAAAGTCCATGGATGTCCACAAAAAAAGAATCTCTACCACCATTTGCAGAGGAGTGCAATTTTGAAATGTCTAATGTCAATTATCTCAAGTCCTCCCTTCTCCTTTGGCTGGCAAACAATGTTCCATTTGATAAGATCGAGGCGGTCCTCTGCCAAGTTCTTGTGTCCCCTTCCAAAGAAAATTTCTTCTAAAT
The DNA here is from genome assembly GCA_947650365.1 of Chamaelirium japonicum. Taxonomy (NCBI): domain Eukaryota; kingdom Viridiplantae; phylum Streptophyta; class Magnoliopsida; order Liliales; family Melanthiaceae; genus Chamaelirium; species Chamaelirium japonicum. The sequence continues at coordinate 5,107,518 of OX393559.1, read as the reverse complement.
CTATCAATCTTCCGGACCACCCAAGCTGGGAGGGTGAACACCCTCATATAGTAGATGTGCAGGGCAGTGAGCACCGAATTAATAAGAGTCAACCAACCACCCATGGAGAGAAGTTTACCTTTCCAACTAGCCAATCTTCTCTCAAAACTATCTATCAGAGGGACCCAATCCACCCTTTGAGGAATGCTATTTTGAAGAGAGAGCCCCAAGTAGGTAATAGGAAAATGTGCAATCTTGCAACCAAATAGATTTGCCAGCTGGTCACCAAGGCCATCCAAACTAGCCAAAGGGATAAGAGAGCTCTTGTTCTTGTTGATTGCATTCATTTTTTGTGACACAAATTTTATAGGGTTAATGTGTCTAAGGTCCTTGACAATAGATTGGTGGTGTGAATAGGACGGGCGAGATATCGGTTTCACCTAAGGTCCATGGACAACATATTGGATCGATGAAAGCGTTGCCAAAACCTGAAAATGCCCTCACCCCCTTTTCCCGCTTTCTCCTTGCTCCCGAGCGGAGGTCGCGAGTAGCGGGAGCAAGCGGTGACGCGACCATTGGAGCAGCGACATTGGAGGAGGCGGTGGCGGCAGTGAATGTGATCAACGACCGGAGCAGAGCCGCCAGTTGCAACTGCTCGCCGCTGCCCCGGTGGTGGCAAGCAGTGGAGACAAGAGGCAAGCCGCAGACATAGAGGTTCAATTCGGATTAGGTTTAGGTTTAGGATCATGTATAGGGTTCATCCCATGGTCTATAAATATTAGGGTTTATGATTTGGTTTATGTTAGAAGGTAGTGGCATTGAAAATAAAATTTGAAGCACGGTGATGGGGGTCTTTTCGTCCTTAAAATATGGTTGTCCTTTAGTTAAAAGATAATTCCCTCGGTACTTTAGAAAAGGTCATGTTTTCTTATAGAAACTAAGAAAGATGATGTTTTAAATTTTAGAAAGTTATAGAAGTGTCACCCTCTAGATTTTTCAATTTAATCTTAGGCTTTTTTGTACATTAGCCCCTACAAATTAGTCTAATTGTGTATTTATTCCTAAAAACTTTATATTTGCATATGAACCCTCCAAAACATATAAAATTATGCATATTCAGCCCTCTAGTTAACTACCATCTCAAAATGATGTATATAATAAAAATATTTCCCTATTGACTGGTAGGTGTAAACGATAAGGGCTGCGAAACCTATCAGATGAGCATGGAGGGCTCTCAAAAAAGTGTAGAGGGCTAGACGAGCATCTAGGGGATATCGAAGTGGAGTTCGGATTAGATTACTCACACTTAAAACAACTGAAATTAGCCGACGCAGGTGGTAGTAAAATTGATATTTGGACTTCAGGTTAGAAGATCACCGTTTAAGTTACTTTTTGTTAACGGATAGTAATGGAGGGGTAAATATGCACAAATTTATATGTTTTGGAGGGTTGATATACAAATATATGGTTTACAACGATTAATACAGAATTAGACTAGTTTGTAAGGGCCGATTTGCAAAAAACCCTTTAATCTTTAAGACTTAAATTGGACAAATCTCTTGTTTGAGAAGAAATAATTCTTTGGTACAACTTCCATACTCTAATAGTAGGAAAACATACTCTAAAAGTATGAAAAATCAAGCCAGTAATGCATTCTCATAATATATGTTACATCACTCGGCGACATCAGAAAATATAAAAAGGAATACAATAACATCACTATGCTCTTCATCACCTTTAGAGAGATATAAAAACATCTTAATGGAAGGGCTCGTAAAACAGGTCCTCTTTGTCCACCTCCTTAGCCTCCTCTTCTTTCAGCTACTCGTGCCCTGTATGGTTAGGCTTTGTAACATCTACATCTATATGGGAATGAGTGACTTCGCGTCGTATTGGCTATAACGTGCGGTGCTTTGATCGTGACCATCGTAGTTGCTTGGCTTTTGGCACGTGCGTTGCTTTGGCGCGGGCTTTACTGGTGCTTTGCTTCAGTTTTCTGGATTTGGCTTTTGCTTTGGCTTTGGCTTGACCTTCTTCTCGAACAGCGATGGTGATTGCCTTCAAGTCTTCTTTATTATGCTTCCTCGACGGTTGTGGCGTCAGCTTGACTTCTCCTTTTCTCCGGGCTTCTTTGGCGTGATCGGGATCAAAGGCTTTGTTTAGGAGACGACGAGTGTAGTGCCGCTTCGGATATCCCTCTTCAAGCTTTATTCTTCGTGAATAGAGTGGACGTTGTTGAAGACGACGGGGTGATGCCGCTTCGATCTTCTTCTCCGAGCTTGTTTTGCTTGATTGGAGTCGAAGGCTTTGTTGAAGTCGACGGGGTGATGCCGCTTCGATCTTCTTCTCCGACCTTTGCTTCTGGCATCTTCAGAGTTGAAGGCTTCTTCTCCGAGCTTTTTCCTTCGTGCACGGAGTCGAAGGATTGATCTTCTTGTGCAAGGGTCTTCACGTTGATGAGGAATTTCAATGGACTAAGCTGTTCCTAAAGGGTAGGCTTGCCCGAGCCTTGTGAAGCCTTGGGTCGTTGAAGGCAAGTCTCCTCCTTTGTAGAGCTTCCTTGCCTCTGGCCTTCCCCCTCCCCTCTATTTATAGGTGAAGGGGGGTGGGAGGGATATGGAAAGTTTTATTTGAATCCCTTGATTATCTCTCCCATAACTACTCAAGATTTATTCCCTCATTTATGGGGGGGGATTAATCTTTATTTCTTTCCTTTTATAGCGAGGTAGTTATGGCTCTATCATTTTGAATCTTTATTTGAATCTTGTACATTAAATCGATGGTGACCTAAGCTTTTGTTTCATCCGTCGGCTCGAGGGATCAACATAGATCCACATTTGTATAGATGTCTATGCAACCTCCCCCCGTGCATGGCGGTTTTACTTTCCTTTTTCTTCCTTTTATTTCTTTCTTTCTTTCCTTATTCTTTCTTCTTCTTTTCCTTTCTCTTCTTCTTTCCTTTTCTTTCTTTATTCTCTTCCTTTCTCCTCTTCTTTCCTTTTCTTTCTTTCTTTTTCTTCTCTTTCCCGTGACCGGCCGCTCCCTTCCCACACGAAGGGGGCGCGGTTTACCAAGGGGGGGCTAGGTGGGCCCCACTTGAGGATGGGCCCACTCTGCCTCTTCTTTGGCTTGGGTCGGGTCCGGTGGGCCCCGGTTGTATGGTGCGGGCCCATTCGGGTCCCGTTGTGTCGAGTTGGGCCTCAGGTTTGCACATACAGGCCATTGTGTGCGAGCCGTTTTCGCATGTGGGCCGTTGTGTGCGTGCCAAGTTTCACATGCGGGTCGGGTTCGATCCGTGGGCTAATTTCGGTACCCACAAATGCCCCCTCAAGGTCGAGTGTGCTCGCATAAAATGCGTAGCACTTTACCTTGATCGCGTATTTGCGTGAGATTGATGCCTTTATAAGGACCCCCTGTCCTTTTTGTTTCCCTCATCGTTGCTAGTGCGGGAGACGAAGGACTTTGGAGATGAAGACTTCCGGCGGCTTGTAGATGAAGGCTTCTTCGGCGGCTTGGAGACGAAGGCTTCTTCGACGCTTGGAGATCGTCGGCGAAGGGGTTGCCTAGGGTTGCACACGACTTGCTCCATCTTCCTAGTCATCGCCTCTTTCATCGGCGGCGACGGCTCTCACAGAGGATCGGTGCTTAGAGACCATCGACCAAGGGGCTACCTAGGTTTGCATGAGACTTGCTCCGTCTTCCTAGTCGTCGCCTCCTTCATCGTTGACGGCGGCCGTTGCATGAAGCTCGAAGGCGGCTAGGGGGAGACAGGGGCGTGAGGATGATGGCGAGTCGTCACGGCCAAGGTCGGTGATGACGGCGTGGTACGCGGAAGATCCGTCGTGGCCAAGTGATGATGGCGTGGCGAGGGGAGGAGACGGAGTTCTCGAATGTGATTCTTCTTCTTCTTTCTCTGGTTTGTTCCTTTCCTTCTCTGCTTCTTTCTTTCTTTCTTTGTTTTCTCTTTTTTTTTTTTTTGTTTCTTTCTTTCTTTCTTTCCTTCTTTCTTTCTTTTTCTTTTCTTCTATGGTTTGCGTGGCACAACAGTTGCAGCGGTGGTAGCGCGTAGACGAAGCCCGACGTTGGTAAGTGCGTGTAGGCACGGGGCAGCTGGCACGTAGGTTTGGTTGGCTATCCTTTAGCTAAAACTGATATGTTTTCAGGGACCGTACACTAAGTGCCCCTCAAAAAAAAATTATCTACATTTGATCACCTTATCAAAATATCGCTGTTGCTCAAAACTGTCGTCTCCTAGTCACTAGAAATCTCATGATCACCTTATCAAAATATCGGTGTTGCTCGAAATTGTCGCCTCTTAACCATAGAGATCGCTTATCTAAAACCCGAGGTGTTGCCAGCATTATATGCAGATAAGAAGAGGGTATATGATTACACACACGCATATAAGAGAGAGAGAGAGAGAGAGAGAGAGAGAGAGAGAGAGAGAGAGAGAGAGACAGAGAGGTGTCAAAAGAATTTCCCCTTGCCTCGCTTTATATCACCTTCTAGCGAGGAGTCAAAGAAGTGGCTTGGCCGACAAATTATAGGAGATTAATGACAATGAAAAGAAAAAGGGAGAGAGAGAGGAGGAGGAGGAGGAGGAAGGAGGTTGGAGACCACTGCGGCAACGTGCAGGTGAGATTGGGATTGGGGCATGACTTTGAGCACGGGGATTTGTCATCTAGGCCACATAGGACAGCATTCATCGGGCATGAGGGTTCGAGTGATCCACATCATGGCAGTGCATGGGAGGGAAGGGAGGGGCATGGGGTTGTAGGCAGAAAGGGCGAGGCTGGGTTAGCTGATGGCGGGCTATGACGGAGCTGCTAAGGGAGGGGGGAGGGGGGAGGGGGGGGGGGGGGAGATGGATCATAAGAAACATTGGATTATGATTTAATGTGGTGGAAAGAGGGAACTCAATTTTGAGAGGTGAGATGAGAGATTTGTAGGTCAGGTGGTAGTAAAATTTTCCTTTGTCAATTTGTCTCACAAACAACAATTACCCACATACCAATGCACCTACCCATATATGAAGCATGAGTTGGGATTTGACTAGGTGCATGACCCACAAGACTTAGCGTGACTAACGTCATGCTAATGTTAGTACGGAGGGTTCGCTCTGCTTGTCTGTGGGCATATATCTCTTCTGCTCTGTAGGCATAGCACAACTTTCATGGGTCTTGGACTCTTAAGGGTAGAGCTACTCCTCTTTGACCTTAAATCCATAAAGACATTAAGAAAAATGGTTTCTATAACATCTGCCCCAAACACACAAGATATTGGCCACTTTGTCCATGCTCGCACAAGGACTTCACAGGAGGTCACCCATCCTAGTACTACTCTTGCCTGAGAAGGCTTAACTACGGAGTTCTTACGGGATCCATAGCGGTACACAGTTTTAAAATACATGTACTATATTTGGGAGAAAAAATTATATAAATACCTTAGGGTCTCCTTCTCTCCAGGAGATGTGGGGCTAACGAATGGCCTTGGACACACATCATCCATCTTGCATCATAGCCTCAGGTGTATTGGCTATTGGATCTTGGTCGTCACAATCCACCCCCTTCCATGTGTAGAGTTAGACCCCCCCCCCATTGCGAGGAGAACCAATTCTGATACCATTTTGTAACATCTGATCGAAACACATAAGATATTGTCCGCATTGCCCATTCCAGCATGATGACTTCCCAAGAGGTCACACATCCTAGTACTACTCTCGTTCGAGCACACTAAACTACAGAGTCCTTATGGGATCTATAGCGGCGCACAGATTTAAAACACGTCTTCTATGATTGGGAGGAGAAATGAAACAAGTAGCTCAGGATATTCTTCTCTCCAAGCGATGTGGGGATAACTCGTGGCCTTAGACATCTCAACTCAACTCACCTCATCCATCTTGGCATCACAGCTTCAGGAGTCTTGATTATTGGCTATTGGTCATCACAATCCACCCCCTTTAAGGGCCACATGTCCATGTGTAGGGTTAAACCCCCCTCCCTCAATCGCGAGGAGAATCGGCTCTGATATCATTTTATAACATCCGTTTCGAACACACAAGATATTGTCTACTTTACCCGTGCTGTCACGAGGAATTTCTAGAAGGTCACCCATCATATTACTACTCTTGCATGAGCACACTTAACTATGAAGTTTTTATGGGATCCGTAACGGGGCACGGTTTTAAAACGTGTCTTCTATACTTGGAAGGGGAAATTATATAAGTAGCTCATGATCTCCTTCTCTCCATGCGATAAGGGGCTAACTCGTGGCCTTGGGCACCTCACCTCATCCATCTTAGCATTATAGCCTCAGGAGTCTTGGCTATTGGATCTTGGTCATCACATTTTCTTTTTCTGCTACCCCCCAATAGATTGGCGTAATTAAAAAATACCTCTATGATCATAATTTACGATTCTTACCTCATAAAAATCACTTTTCATTGCAAAAGCTTTCGGGGGGTTGGTATCCGAGACCTAAAATAGATTTCCACTTGCACCGAATTAATAATTGGTAGAGAGCCGCCTTAGCCCTCGCTCAGATGAGACGCTGAGGGGTTCTAAAAAAAATTACAAAAGGTCATGCTAGGATATTTTCTAATTACCCCAATTAATTGGGTTGTAAGATTGAAAAATAGTCATAAGTAATATATGGGTAGGACTATATATAGCCCACGAAATTCCAAAGGTAGCTTCCATCAAAAGGCAACAAGCCTTTTTTTCCATAGGCAGCCCCCGTCGTTGACTGCAGCCCACCCCCGTCCACCGCCGCCGATCCAACCCGTCATTTTCTCCTCCTCTCCTTCCTCCCCTTCTTCTTCTTCCTCCCTCCTCCCCCATCTTCCCTCCTTTTTCTTCCCCTTCTTCCTCCTCCTAGTCCCTTCTTACTCATTCTCTTTCCGTGCCTCGATCTTTCCCCCCATGTCCTCCATAGAATGTAGCATTCAGTCATACCAATTAGGGGTGCAACTCGGGTCGGGATGTTTGGGTTTGAGCCAACCCGGAAACGAACCGAACTAATTCGGTTCTACCATATTGAAACCCGAACCAACCCGACTCATGCTTAGGCCGGGTTGGTTTAGGTCGGTTCTAAGGTTGGTAGTTGATCCAAAAAATCAATGGTCATAGGCTATTTACTAGCAAGTTGGAGATGTACATTGAGCTTTAGGCTTTAGCCACCCGTTGAGTTCTCTTGGTTGTTAGTTCAACGTAAGCAAACAACTAGCGTTTACTCGGGTGTTAGTGTATGTAGCCGAAAAATCCAAACCCATTACATATATATATATATATGGTCTAATACATATGAGTTTGGTTCTCGGATTGGTCGGGTCTACCCTAACCCCAACTCGAAACATACCTGTATATAGTCGGGTCCACTAAGCATAGAACCAAACGAACACATTTAGTCAAAAAAACCCGAACCAACTCAACCCATTTAGGTCAGATTTGGTCGATTCTGGATTTTACCTAGGGGCGGCAATCCTTGACCCGACCCGAACCCGACCCGAAGTTAGCGGGTATGGGTTTGGCCTAAACGGGTTCGGGTCATAAACAGGTCGACCCGATTGACCCGTTTATTTAATGGGTCGGGTTCGGGTTTGTACTTATAACCCGATTGACCCGTTTACCAAATGGTTCGTGTCAACCCGACCCGACCCAACCTGAACTGACCCGACCCAACCCGGCCCAATCCGACCCGTCTGACCCAACCCGACAGGTTTACATGGGTTCTGTTGACCCAACTCGAGCCGACACGGTCTGACTTGTTTAGTAAACGGGTTAAACGGGTCGGGTCGGGTCAACCCGTTTATTAGGTGGGTTGGGTTTGGGTTTAAGTTTTTGACCCGTTTATTAAACGGATTGGGTTCTGGTTGGGAGTTTTGCCCTTTTACCCATGTCTCAACCCGACCCGAACCCGACCCATTGCCACCCCTAATTTTACCCACCCCAAGTTCAAGAAAAAATAAAAAAAAAAAAAAATAACTGAGGAAGAAGAAGAAGAGGATGAGAAAGTTGGAGAGGGCGGTAATAACCATCCGTTGCACACGGAAGTGGCAAACTATTATTAGTTGGTAATAACCGGATATCCTAATTTTTACCATTCCATCCGGATATCCTGCCACAGGCTTTTATCCCCCTTCCATTTATATCTATTTTTAGGATTATCTATCCACGTTATACAAATCAGCATTTAAATAGAATCCATCGGATATTACCTTCCTAAACTGAATCCAGCGTTCCTAAACCTCTCCGCGGCTCTATATATCTGCATCGCTCGCTCCCTCTCCCTCTCCCTCTCCCTCTGCCTCTCTCTGTGATCGTTTGTGGTGCATCTAGTCCCCCGGGCCCATATTGGATGCAATGGAAGGGGGCGTCCATAAGGCAGACAAAACAGAGTTTAAGGAATGCTTTAATTTGACATGGAGACAACCATACATTCTACGACTTGCATTTTCGGCTGGCATCGGAGGTCTTCTCTTCGGCTACGATACAGGTACAACTAGGATTCATTTCATTTCATAGTTTGAGTCGACTGCCTTTCAACCTAACATCAATCCTCAACCTTTCTCATCCGGCCTTGGGACCGGCAATGGCGGTTTAAGCAATATATGATTTAAGCACAACTGAATTGTTTTAGGTTAAATGCAGTTAGCGTTGAGGTATGGTATGCATTCCTATTTTTCTTCCACGGATGAGAATGGGTATGACCCAGAATGTGTTTAGGGTGTATAAACAGACCCAGAATGTGTCGGTAGCTTCATTTCCTGATTTTATATGTTGCCTATCAATCTTTGGTGTGGATCCTTCTAATTAAAATCGTGTTGCACAGTCAACCCCATCTTCGATCACGTAAGACTGGATGATGATCACAACTTGCAAAACTCTTGACTTCTTTCTTGTTTCCTTGTGTGATCTTGTTTTCACCTCTATTTATTAATCATTTCATTGGCAATAGACCTTTAACATAGCTTCTTTATACTATATATCCTCACAAAATGCTTCTATTCTTTCATTGATTAGTATGGTACTTGCTGTTTCCGAACTCGATCAAGCGTTTTGTTTTAGTTGGTAATTTCATCTGAATGATTTGAACTACATCTTGAATTTTAAATGAAATCGGCTCGTATTATATGTTCTGATAAATGTGTGTGTGTGTGTGTGTGCATGTTTTTTTTTGGGGGGTATATTTTTGAAGGCATAGACTGATTTTCAGGTGCAGGATTTAGAGATACCTTATGCTTGAAACAGGATTTCTCAAGATAGACTCAGAAAGACAAATTAAGAAATTGAAATTTTTTCTTATCAAGTCCTTGTGATGTATTTATCCTTTAGATGATGTCTGTAATTTTGAGTAATTAGCGTTGGCTAGACTTTTCCCTCAATTAAGGTGCGCCTGGAATTAGTTCTCTAAGATTAAGAATATTAGAGAACTGTCTCTACTAGTGGTTGTGTCTGAAAGTCACCTTCACCTTGTTATTGGAGGCTGGCTCATCAAAACCCTCATTGTAGGTGTTGATCTTCTTAAGCTAAGAAACACAAAATTGTGCCTTATACTCTTGTGGGAAACCATGACAATTTATGCACATTTTAAAATATTTTCCATGTTTTTTATGTCCCAAGCTAAGCTGCTTTTCCTCAACTTTTACAGGACTAAATTTCACCATCAATAAGTGTGGTTTTTACTACTTGGATCAATTGTCGGTCAAGCCTTTTGATACTCAAATTAAATAATATGTATAAAAACAGGTTTCCAGAAAATCTCGTTTCGAATATGCACTAAGAATTTTATTTATGGTTTTATATAGTGTTCAAGAACTTGAAACTCAGACTCAACTCAAAAGCCAGCTGAGTCGAGTAAACTCAAGCTGACTTGGTCAATTTTATATTCCAACTTGGTATGACTCGGTCAAATAACTCGACTCGAAATCTGGCCGAGTCGAGTCTACTCAGTCTGACCTTGTCGACTTACAACAAGTTTTTAAACAGTAGTTTATTGCTTCATATCATGGAGATTCTGCTTCTAGATGTTATGTGAGAGTATCCATCTTAATATTTGCCACAAATTTCAACAAGTTTTTAAACAGTTGAAATTGAGTTTACTAGACAGAATAATCTCACTCCGACATGGCCAATTTTATATTTCAACTTGGTCCTACACGGCCAAATAAGTTGACTCAAAATCTGTCTGAGTATAGTCGACTCGGTCCAACTCTGCCAAGTTTTAAAACAGTGATTTTATTGCTTCACAGCATTTAGTAACATCTATGCATGCCATCTCATACTAGTTTTTTTAGTAACATAGTTTCTCAAAAAAATAAAACATTTAGTAACATCTATACATGCCATCTCATACTGTGATCATGGAGATTCTTTAATTTTCAATGTTTACAAGGTCATGGGAATTAATGTCCTATGAATTGTTGCTGCATATGAGATTATTTGACAAAATGTTATAGCCTTGTAAGATATGCTATGATCTCTTCGCTATAGAGCATTCCAGAAAAGCACTTATTTTTTGCTTTCACCACTTTTTTGGAAAATGTAAGTTAATAAGAATGGCTTTTTTCTTTTCTTTTAGGAGTTATATCGGGAGCACTTCTTTATATTCGAGATGACTTCCGAGAAGTTGATAGGAGCACCGTGCTACAGGTACTGCTCATTAAGCTCATTGCGTATTAATCAACCACTTGTAGAGTGTTGCTGCATTTACCAAAGAAAAAATCAATTGATGATTTATGTATTGACAGGAAACCATTGTGAGCATGGCTGTAGCTGGTGCTATAATTGGCGCTGGGGTTGGTGGATGGATGAATGACAGATTTGGTAGAAGACCCTCGATTCTGATTGCCGATGTCTTGTTCTTTATTGGTGCTATAATAATGGCTGCCGCCCCATTCCCTGGAATTATAATCCTCGGAAGGATCTTCGTGGGCTTTGGAGTTGGGATGGCTTCAATGACTTCTCCACTTTACATCTCTGAAGCTTCGCCTGCTAAGATTCGAGGTGCGCTAGTTAGCACAAACGGTTTACTGATCACTGGAGGGCAGTTTCTGTCCTACATGATTAATCTAGCTTTCACCAAGGTAATTAAACTTCATTCCCTCTAAATTCATTCTCGATATCTAGCGAATGTCTATATAAACCAATGGCACTGACAATTCAATGATTTTCTCTAGGCACCAGGAACCTGGCGTTGGATGCTCGGAGTAGCGGGAGTTCCTGCTTTCGTTCAGTTTATATTAATGTTGATGCTTCCTGAGTCACCTCGGTGGCTATTTCGCAAGGTTATAACCATAACTAAATCAATCTCTCTTTCATATCAACAATGTGAATTATGATACGGATGTTTGTTGTGCTTCTAATTTTTCACATGTCGCTCTTATCTGAATCAGTCTCTACTTTCAAAAATATTGAAACAATCAGCATGTCATCATGGTTCAAAACACCGGCCGATACTGGTACATATTGGTCGGTATGTACCAGTTTTGGCTGGACCGAGACCGGTACAATTCCCGATCCCGATATCTGGCTTGTATCGACCAGTACTGGTATGTATTGGCTGTTTCAAGCGGTACTGACCGGTACGGCTGGTACAAACCGGACCGACGTTTTTTTTTTTCGTTTGGTTTTTTTACCTCAAATAGTGTTGTTCTGTCTGGCCGGTATTGGTACGTACCGGTCCGGGGCCGACCGATACCGCGACCAGTACTGTGATTTTGAACCTTGGTCATCAAAACTATAGCATATTCACACCCTTCAAAAAAAAAAGGGTAGCAACATCATGTTTAACTGCCTACCTTTTTGTTTTGGAGTTGTCTGATATAGTCAATCTCATTTCTGTTAAACAGAATAGGAAAGAAGAAGCTGCAGACATCTTGAGAAAGATATACCCTCCGCACGAAGTCGACAAAGAAATCGAGTCTCTACGCTTATCAGTTGAAGCCGAAATAGCCGAGGAAGGCTCTGTTGGGGAAGTCAACGTATTTAATAAGATAGGCAAGGCGTGGAGCAACGTAGTTGTCCGTCGAGGGCTTGTTGCCGGAATTATCTGTCAGGTTGCTCAGCAATTTGTGGGTATAAACACAGTCATGTATTACAGCCCCACAATCGTTCAGCTGGCCGGTTATGCTTCGAATAAGACAGCATTAGCGCTTTCTCTCATCACCTCCGGTCTCAATGCCATCGGCTCCATCGTCAGCATCTTCTTTGTCGACAGAGTGGGAAGGAGAAAGCTTCTTCTTATCAGCTTGGTTGGAATAATTACGTGCCTTGCCCTACTGGGTGGCGTATTCTTTGGAGTCGCGTCACATTCTCCTCCTGTTAGTGTTGTTGAGACCCAGCATTATGGGAACTATACATGTCCTGATTTTAATAAGCTGCCCTCGGGCACGAACTGGAACTGCATGGACTGCTTGAAGGCCTCTTCTGACTGCGGCTTCTGTGCTAACGGAGATAATAAAGTAAGTACTTACATGCTTTGGTAGTTTGTTTTTTTGGACGTATGAATATTTTACCTTTATAATTTCATATTTTTGCTAACTAGGTCTTATTTTAAGTTGAGTTCAAGCAAATCTTAACAATTTTGTACATTATAATCATCAATTTAGAGCTTGTGTGTGGTCAGTTGAATTTGTGGCGTGGGAGACATAGTAACTGGGTGCCCAAAGTTCAGTAGCATTTGCTTGGCCACCAAGAACCCCGAATTTTTTTGTACTCACTAAATGTTAATGTTTTTAATAATAGTATTGTGATATTAATCATGTTTTCTGTGCTGCTGCTGTTGAAGAATTCGATCACTTATCCATCCATTGGAGAATTTCTATTCGAAGATAATGAGAAATTGAAACTTCTTTCAATATTTACTTTGTTGACTATTCAGAGAAAGCAGAGAACTAAAAATGAATGCCACCAAATTATCAAAAGGAAAATTGTGGATTGTTCAGTGGAACAAGAGAATTACAACCCCCCTAACCCCACCCCAACCACACACACACACACACCACCACCACCACCCACAAAAAACAAAAACTCAAGCAGGTTCTTTAGGAGTTGCTGCATTACCAGATGTTAGTGAACTGGAGGTTCTCTTTCCTGGTGGTGATGCACAGTACTGCTGATTGATGCTTCATCTCAATCCTGTTTTCGATGGAAGGAGAATGTCATAACTAAGAATAGTTGAACTCTGATAACTTTACACAAATTTAATACTACTTTGTATATATATTTGCAAGTCTATAAACTTAGTGACTTGCACACATGTTCAATATTTTTTTAGACTTTTAGCATGATTTAGGTAGAACGGTTTAGTGGATTTTATCATAATCTAAGATGCAAGAAGTTCAGTTTCTCTGTAATATGACTAGCCCACACTCTGTTACATACCCTCATGCCCCAAAACCTGGGTCTTGAGGGGAGGTCCACAGGGGTATATTAATCGGCTGATCGGTGCCTCCCTCACCGATGTGGGACTATCCGTCAACACTCCCCCTCACGCGGAGCACATGTGGCAAGGAACCTCCCACACGGAACACGTGTGCAAGGCACGATTTGTGGGGAGCACTCGGAGCGGGAGCACAGGGTGTATATTAAGCGGGTGATGGGTGCCTCCCTCACCGATGTGGGACTATTCGTCAACACACTCTAATGTTTACACACTTCAACAAGATTGGCTTGACCTATTACTTGCAAGATTGCCATGACTAAATTAAGTAGTGAAATTATTAGTTTCAAGATTGGCATGATCTATTAAGCCAATTTTCATGGAAGTAGAAAGAGAATGTCATAACTATAGTAATAGGAGATAATATTTTAGGCAAAATACCTTAGAGAGAAAAAGTTTTAGAAATAAATGCTGTATATTGAGAATATCATAGATAGAGAAAAGCTGTAGAGTGTGTGCAAGAGAGAGTATCATAGAGAGAGAATGTTATATAGAGAAAATATTATAGAGAGAATTTTGTAGAGAGAGAGAGTACTGTAGAGAGATAAAAGTTGTAGAGAAAATGTTAAAGAGAAAATATTGTCGAGAGAGAATATTATAGAGAGCGAAAACGTTGTACAGAGAATGTTTTATAGGAAAAATACTATAGAGAGAGATTGTTGTAGAGAGAGAAAATTCTATGTAGATTAAAATTTGTAAGAGAAAATACTATATAGAGAGAATATTTAGGGTGCCACTTTGTAAGAAAAGAATGGTATTGCTTCATGGAACTTAGTAACTGTCTGAGATTCGTTTAATGTTTCTTAATACTTTTTGCAGCTCCTTCCTGGTGCATGCTTGGCGGCGAACGACTTAGTAAAGGATGCCTGCCACGCCGGGCACCGATTGTGGTACACCAGGGGTTGCCCTAGCAACTTTGGATGGCTGGCACTTGTTGCTCTCGCGGCGTACATCATCTCCTACTCCCCTGGCATGGGAACCGTCCCTTGGATCGTGAACTCAGAGATCTACCCATTGAGGTTCCGCGGACTCTGCGGTGGGATGGCGGCGGTGGCTAACTGGGTCTCAAATTTGATTGTGGCTCAGTCGTTCTTGAGCTTGACAGAGGCGTTGGGGACGGCTCCCACATTCCTCCTATTCTGCGCGTTTGCTGTTATCGCCTTAGTGCTGATTTTCTTCCTCGTGCCTGAAACCAAAGGACTGCAGTTTGAAGAGGTGGAGAAGATGCTGGAGAGGAAAGACTATAAGGCTTGGAGGAAGAACCCTGCCCAAGGCCAGAATAAATGACTCCCTTTCTAAGTTAAAACTATGATGAGCTCATTGCTTCGAACCAAAGTTAGTTATTATTTGTTTTGTTAAGACTTGGTTCACAAAGTATGGTTGTTGATTGGACTATGATTCTGTATGAATTATGAAGTAGGTAGCTCTTCATTTTTTTTTGAATGAAAATCTTAAGGAGACAGAGTAGTGAGTCAGTGCCTTGGACCCTTGGAGTTGCTCTTAACATAGCAAGTGCATTACCAAAATCTTCCCTCCATCGGGAATCGCATGGTTCAGGGAAGTTTGTGGTTCGCTCTTTCTACTCCCAACGGCGGCTAAGGCTGTTTCGAAGGCTAAGCTTCCTCCAAAGGTGAAGATTTCTTTACTTGTTTCATCCAGTGCAAAGATACTCACGAAGGTTAATCTCCTCGACCCGAGAGGAATAATTGAGAGTGCGGGACTCGCTATGCATCTTCAACCATCGAGTCCACTTCACGCCTCTTTCACTGGTGTCCTTTGGTCAAGAAGATTTGGGATCACCTCCCACCCTTCAAGCATCTTTGCACTATGGTCGACGTGAAGGAGCAGACGTATTAGGCAGCTGTGGGACGTTCTGGCAATGGCCATTAATCGGAGCTTTGAGTAGGAGCATGGTTTCACTATTCAAAGCGTGTGTACTATGGAATGGCAATGGGACGGGTATAGGAATTGATTTTTATGTTTTTTAGAATTATAATAGGAATTTAAAACCTGAACCCGACCATTTGCCATCCCTACATAATATAATGCCTCCACTCCTTCCTCTTTGACCGGTTGGCTTCAGAAGTGTGATTCCACCATTGCGTTGTCATGGGCCTGCAGTATGGTGCACAGTGATAGGTATCCCCATGGCGTAATGCGATAGGGCCTTCTCATCCAAGTTTTTTTTTCCCATTTTGCGGTAGTTGACTATTAATTCAATTTTCACATACGATGGCTAGGTATCCAAAATAAATTGATTGTAGATGAATTCGATAGGGATCTAGATGCATTGCCCCACGATCCAACAGCGGTCCTAATATTATGTAAAAATACATGCCCAACACTTTCAAGGAATATCAACACTTGACACATCACCATGCGCATGAGAAAGTTGTACCCAAGTATTCTTCTTCTTTTACATGTATATTTTTGATACTTTTTTTTTTTGAGAACCCCTCCTCTCAGGAGGGAGGGTTTGGCGGACCCCAACCAAAAGTCATTACGAACTAAGAAAGGATACTGTTACAAAAGCGGCATCGACACCCAAGGTGTACCCCCTTCCAACACGGGCCAACAAAAAAGCCCTGCACAACAAGCAAGAAAAAAAAAAAAACAACAACAAGCCGAAAGTCCTAAGGCTCAGAAGCCCTCGATCTTTCCATATCACGGAATAGAGCTAGGAGCGATCCCGAGTCTTTCTCCTTGATGGAGAAGCCGATAGCCGAAGCTAAATCAAGGATGGTTCTGTCCTCCAGCATGTTGATGGGCAGGCCCAAGTCCTCTCCATTAAGATTAGACAACTGATCCTTAAGATCCTGTATGAGTGGGGTCCTAGGCCGTGGTGGTCGGCGGTGTAAGTCGGACTCAAGAGCTCGAGATTTGGCTCGGAGCGAAGCCCTGGCCTCAATCGTGTCTGATCCTCGGTTAGCAAGTCTAGGACTGCGGCGAGCTAGTCCCCCCTCCACTAAGCCTCCAACTTGTGTGACAACTGTTACACCAGCCTCTGGCATTGTAACAACCTCTGCTTCCCCAACTGCATCAGCAATATTTATTGTTTCAGCATCAGGTACTGCATCAGCCTCTACGTGCGTAACAGCTTCCTTAGGCAGTGTAACATCAGTTACTGTGTCCTCCTCAAACGAACCCTCATACTCATCATCCTGCCCTTCAACATCAGCATCCTGCGTTACAACAGTACAATCTGCTGCGATCTGCTGTGTAACAACATCAGGTACCTCGCCATTCAGCTGCGTAATATCAGCAGTCCCCCCACTATCCCTCGGTGTAACATCAATACTAATTGCTGAAAGCTGTTGCAACCCAGCAATAACAGCTTGAGCCCGCCCTTGGCTCCTAGTCGTACGGTCAGAAACACCCGTATGTCGCACCTTTTTTACTCGGCCCGAAACACCCATATGCCGCGTCTTCTTTGCTCGATAGGTAGAATGTTGCGTAATCCCTTCTGCTGCAACTGCATGCTGCAGAGTATCTGTTACAACCTCGCATACTGCACTAACACCATCCACAGCGTGCGTACCATCAGGAGCTCCAACCTCCAACGCTCTACATCGAGTAGGTTTCCAGTCATAAGACACAGGTTGCACAGAGGCAAAGGTGCCCGCATCATTCCGAGCTTCAACATCAAACCTAAGGTCATCCTCCACATCAATCTCCACACAAATCCTCGCATAGTTCATCCTACCCCCTTCCTTATGAGCAACCGCTGCAGCTGTGGGGCCGTCCATACCAACCGGTCTACCCAAAATACTGCCCATCCTACTTAGGGCATCAAACGACCACAATTTATCCGGGAGACTGGGGAATCTGACCCAGACAGGTATACGAGTGAGCATCGCCCTGTCATACCGAGTGTCACTCGTCTACTTCTTAAGCACAAGAGGTCGCCCTTGAAAATGCCACGGACCGCCAGCTAAGATCCTCGAACAGTCTTCAGGCTCCATGAATTTGAAGAGAAAAATATCATTCTCTCGGGAATACATCTCCATACCCCCCTTCGGTTCCCACAGCCTCAACACCGACGCCTTTAGGTGAGGGAAGAAGGGTCGTCGCCCCAAGACAAAACCCACTAAAGCGTTGGCCCAGAAGCTTTCCGATTTAGCTAGCTCTTCCTGAGGGCATACTGCAATTTTCTTCCCATCGATCACTGTTGGTTCAATAAAAGTGAGCTTATAATCGTCGGGAGTCAAAGCAGACAGAAGACGAGGACCATTCCAAACATAACCTGCTGCCCTCTCCCCAACCCCCTCATTCCTTCGTGGTTCAGGCACTCCGACAGACACCTGAGGTGCACCTGGCCCCATAACTGCATGAAGTTCTGCAATGGACTCATCTGCAGATGACTGAGGCAATTCCACAAACACCTGATCAGCAGCAACTGCTGCATAAGATTTACGGATCTGTGGTGCAGCAGCCCCATTGTAATTCATTCCACCCGACCCTGCAGTAGATTTACTGGTCTTTGGTGCAGCAGCCCCAACACCCAACGGCAGAGCACCAACGGATCGGGGCACAGCAGCATCCGGTTCACCAGTTCTGGATCTCTCACCAGATCTGGAAACTGTGAACAGCTCCGCAGCACCTCCACCAAATCGGGGCTCAGCACCTTCCGGCTCACCAGATCCGGAACCCACTTCACAAGCACCAGCCGTCTGATTTCCTGAAGTACCCGAGCTCTGCACCGATCTCCCACTACCACGGGAGGAAGAAGATGCTGCAGATCTGGACTTCAAGCTGACCTTCACACCACAACTCCCTCTAAGATCTGATTGAAGACCTTGCTCCACAGACTCAACCAACTGAGGGGGAAGAAAAACATCCGCTGCCTCCAGCCCATCGCCACCTACAGCACTCGCTAGATCCTGTCCACCACCTCGGGAGGAAGAAGGGGGATGAGAGGGGCCCCCAAGATGGGGATCCCCCATGGCACCACCTCAATCAACAGGAGTTGATAAGGAGTGAGCCCGCCGGAGTACAGTCCAAAGACACCAAGGAACCAAAAGCGGATAGAAATCTTCTCTCTAAAATGTTTTCTATTTTTGATACTTAACATAACTAATGCTCATTTCATTCTTTTGTTGCTGGATAAAGGAAAAAAAAAGTGGGTATTGTGCCTTAGGCCCTTGTAGCGGATGTGTATTCTCTAAAAAACATACAACTTTTTGGTTTAGTGAAAAGCTCCTCAGTAACTAATTTATTTTAAATGCTCGTTTTACCCCTACATGCAGCTGTACAGGAAAAGCATGTAAAATATAGATGTTGACACAAATTATTATAGCAATTGTTACTCTTTGCGTTGTAGATTGTTACTCTTGCTATAGTGAAATCATTGCAAGCATTTTTTTTTCTTTTTTTTGAAAATTTTACTGTAAATTTTTTTTTGCTACAGTGAAATCACTGTAGCAAAGAGTAACACTCTACTTTGATTGTTAATCTTTTGCATTGCAGATTGTTACTCCTTGCTATAGTGAAATCATTGTAGCAAAAAAAAAAATGATAATTCTCGCTTAAATTTTTTTTGGCCATAATGAAATCATTGTAGCAAATAGTAACAATTTGTAAAAATTGCTAATCTTAACTACAATGAATCATTGTAGTATAAATATATATAATATCGTAGCAAATAGGCCAGATAGGGATATTTTTTGTCATTTGAATTATTTAAAAAGTCAAACCAATGATTGGGGGGACTTGCTATAATAGAGTATTTCGGGAAGAGACCTGATGCAAGACCGAAATGATGTATGCCTCTTATCTCAAAAGGGTTTTCTTAAAATGACTTATGACCACGCCCCCCCCCCCCCCCAAAAAAAAAAAAATAATAATAAAAAGAGCCAATTTTATCATGGATGGTGCTAAATTTGTGGTCTTGACACGGGTCAGCTTTTG
The DNA here is from genome assembly GCA_947650365.1 of Chamaelirium japonicum. NCBI lineage: Eukaryota > Viridiplantae > Streptophyta > Magnoliopsida > Liliales > Melanthiaceae > Chamaelirium > Chamaelirium japonicum. The sequence continues at coordinate 5,088,192 of OX393559.1, read as the reverse complement.
ATTCCAACTTTACAATAAAGTTTCATCTTGGCTTGTGAATAACTTAATCTAGCCCGAACCCAATTCAAGCCCTGCCCATTTACAGCAACAGTATCCTTCTTCTTTAAGCCATCGCATCACCCGATTCCATGCCCTTCTCTGCCTACAAATCTAAATCTAATACCAACGTGCACCACAAAAAATAATTTTTTTTTTTAAAAAAAGAAAATTTTGTCAATTCAAGATTCCTAATATCTTTTGGGTAAGATACCCATGCTTCTATTATGGGAGCAAAAGATTGGCGCAGTTGCGTGTGGGATTTTTTGCGCCGACCCTCTCAATCGGCACACCCTCCTCGCCTTCGTCGTCACCGGAGGAGTCTTTCGTCCTCAGGTGTGTGTGTGGCCTCCACCGAATGCAATCATACTGCACCACCTATTAGGTTAGGCCCTACCTTTGAAAGCTCATCAACCACCGCGTCTACTTCCAATTTCAAAATTCTTTTTTCTTTTCCTCATAAACAAACCAGGGGTTCTTACTTCTTAGTCTAAGGCCCCTCTAACCAACCATGCGGTTTGATAAAAGAGGCTTTTTACAAAATGACCCTCAACTAATCTGTATTGATCAAATAGGACTCACGTTTCAATCCATTACTATTTTGACCTTGTCTCTTTTTTTTTTGGACAATTTAACCCCGTGACTTTCATCCGCAACGAAGAGGCGCCCAACGGTTTGCCCTTTTCTGTCTCGGTTCCCCATCCGCTGTGGGTGCAAAATTTGGCTAAACGCCTAGCAACGGGACCCACTAGCCCTGCCTGGGAGTCCACGAGGACGATGACGGGACCCACTAGCCCTGCCTGAGGGTACACAAAGACAACGACGAGACCTACCAGCCCCGCCGGGGTCCAGACGACAGCTACAAAAACCGCCCCTTACCCTGGTTCCTTTCCAAAAAATCTCTATAAATAGCAGACCCGACAGTGTAATAGATCGAATATCTTATTTCTGAATCGAACTTTTGAAAATCTAGAGCTCTGGCATCCCAACCTTTCGATCTCTTTTGAAAGAAAGACAAGTGGACACTCGGCCTGTCGAGGTCATTTCAACTCAAGTGTTAGTGAATTCAGGTTGCTCCTGATAGCTGAGAGACGTAGGCTTTGGCTGAACTCCGAGATCACGTCTTGAGAGTCAATTCTCCGTTGATCTTTCTCTATCTTTTCTAAACCCAAGTCCACAACCTTTCGACTACTCCAAAATTTAATGCAAAGACACTAGTATTCGGTAACTAACAGACAAACATTCGATCAAACTTTCGACTCGACTCGATTGACTAGTTGGGTGGAGTCTTCGGGTTGGCACGAAGATCATCCCACACAGTTTGGCGCCGTCTGTGGGATCCGTTCGAAAAAGCTTAGCTCACTCGACAACAACATCGGATCGGTTGAGCAAACAACCGATCTTGATAGTCATACTTCTCAGCCCCCTCGGTTGATCAGACAACCAATTGGACACAAGCGATTTGTTTGCTTCCTCCACTTTCACTAACTGGCGAAATGATATATGTCTTTTATCTCAAAAGGGTTTTCTTAAAAGGACTTATGCCCAATTTCTTTTGTATTAGCTAAAGGACATACAATTTTTTGGTTTAGTGAAAAGCCTCACTGTAACTAATTTATATTAAATATCCGTTTTACCCCTTCATGCTGCTGTACAGGGAAAGCATGTAAAATATAGATGTTGACATAAATTATTATAGCAATTGTTACTCTTTGCGTTGCAGATTGTTACTATTGCTACAGTGAAATCATTGCAACTTTTTTTTAAAATTATACTGTAACTTTTTTTTTTTGCTATAGTGAAACAGCTGTAGCAAAGAGTAACACTCTACTTAGATTGTTACTCTTTTGCGTTGCAGATTGTTACTCTTTGCTACAGTGAAATCACTATAGCAAAAAAAATGACAAATCTCTTTTTTTTTACCTACTATTTTTTTGTGGACAATTTTACCCCCGTGATGTTCATCCGCAACGAAGAGGCTCCCAACGGTTTGCCCTTTTCTTTCTCGGTTCCCCATCCGATGTGGGTGCAAAATTTGGCTAAACGCCCAGCAACGGGACCCACTAGCCCTGCCTGGGGGTCCACAAAGATGACGACGGGACCTACTAGCCCCGCCGAGGTCTAGACGACAGCTACAGAAACTGCCCCTTACCCCGGTTCTTTTCTAAAAAATCTCTATAAATAGCAGACTCGATAGTGTATTAGATTGAATATCTGATTTCTGAATCGGACTTTTGAAAATCCAGAGCTCTGACATTCCAATCTTTCGATCTCTTTTGAAAGAAAGACAAGTGGACGCTTAGCCTGTCGAGGTCATTTCAGCTCAAGTGTTAGTGAATTCAGGTTGCTCCTTATAGCACGGAGACGTAGGCTTCAGCTGCACTCCGAGATCACGTCTTGAGTCAATTCTCCGTTGATCTTTCTCTATCTCTTCTAAACCCAAGTCCACCAGCCAAGCGACCAAGGAAGGATGGTCGCTGATCGCCTCTGAGAAAAGTGACGTTCACCGATTGGACTCTTTCGATCGAGCAAATTTTGGATCAAATCCAACACGAAGAATTCCTTCGGTGGCTGAACCCTCTGCAACCAGATACTATACTCACTGTCGACAATCTGTATACTGTGACTTTCATCGCAGCCACAGTTATCCAACCACTCGATGCTTCCGACTGAAGTATCATTTGGAAGACTTGTTGCGTAAAGGTCATCTCCAAGAGTTTGTCAAGAACCGACAGGATCAGTGTCAACCTTTCTCAACAAAAGGAAAGGAAGTATGTTGGGTCCACCATATCTCCGTTCATTCATCTCCAATCGTTGTACATGCTAACCTCTTCGGCATCCATGAAGCATTGCACCATCAAATGTTAACTGGGAAGGAAGTCGATCGACAAATTTGACGCATCTTCAATGTTCGCTCAGCAGCGAACAAAGAAGGCAGTTGGGTTTAGAAATCCATCAAGGGCTTGGCATAGCCATCGATCGTCTTCAACGACTCGGACCTTCAAGAACTGCATACTCCGCATCGGGATCCCCTGGTCTTGCGGATTATCATCGATGGGACTAAACATGCTCAACACTCCCCCTCACATGGAGCATATGTGGCAAGGCACAAGGGGGGGGGGGGGGGGGGAGGAGGCTGATTTGATACCATGTTACTAACTCGGAGTGTTCCAAAAGGCTAACTTCTTGGAGAGAGAGAGAGGGGGGGGAAGAACACAGCATGAGTAATAAGCGGTCTACTAATGCCTTGTCTCAAACTCCCCCTCACACGGAGCATGTGTGGCAAAGCAGAAGGGGAGGAGGGGAAGCTCTCCCTGAGCAAGCCTAGCTTTGATACCATTTTACTAACCCGAAATCCAAAAGGCTAACCTCTTTTGGGGGGGATAGCACATCATATATATTAAGCGGCCTAATGACTCCACCTTTTCAATATGGGACTAACATGTCTCAATAGGTACGTTTCGTTTCAACTCATTTGCTATATTCAAGCGCTTGGGTTTGATGATTACTCAGGGCTCCTGCAAAAGAGAAAGTAGGAGGATTACATAGAAAGAGGAAAGGTCAACAAAAGTATCATCCACAAATTGTTGGTGATCGAGGAACTTCTATGGGTACTCTATCAGCCAATAAGCTAGCTAGCCTTTTGTGGGTCCTCTTAATCTGTTCAGCGGTTCTGATCATCTTATTTAGGATATCACTGTTGAGTATATGAACAGTAAGGGGAGATGGCCATCCACCTTGTCTAAGGCCACGGTATATACGGAAAGGTTGATCGGTCTTACAATTTAGTAGGATAGATGCCTTGAAGGTAATCCAAGATATTGATCCATCTGTGACCAAAACCCCTAGCACGTAGAGTGTAGTGCATGCCCGTGCATGTCGGCACTGCAGTCGACCGTCTTCGGGGTAGCACACCTGTCGGCACTGCAGCGGGTCGCCTTCGACGGCAACACACCTTAACATCTTCGGCAACAGAACACTTTCGATGACAACACCGACATTCATATGAACACCAATTTCTTCGCCCGTGCCGATTGACACGAAGCGGGCGCCTTCGGCACAACCAACTCCCCCTCCCCCTATAATTGATCAATCACAGTTGTCTGTGTTCAAACGGATTCCTCGAGATCGACTCGATGGTTTGGGGGCGGACGAAATTTCAGCAGGCAAGTTGATAGTCGTTGATGCGAGCAACGATCACGGGATGAACGGTTAGGTTTAGTGCAATTTAAATGGGCCGGAATTTTAGGGGTTTAGTACAGTTTAAATGGGTTGGGATTTGAAACTAACGAGAGATCGTGCGTTGATTTTTGAACGAATGGTTAGATCTATTCGATACACTTTTGTCCAATCAGCTTGTTCTAGTCATCTTTTTTGTTGGTTTGGTCTAGTCAGCACAAGACCGACGTCCCTTGTTACATAAATGGGATCGAAAAGGAATGGCCAATGAACAATACACTGTTACATGATTTGGCAAAGTCAAGTTTGATGCATGAGGACTTCATGCTCTTTCATTTTGTGACATCAGAACACAATTTCTTGTGCACATACGAAGGCTAGGTATCCAAAATTAATTGATTGTAGATGAATTCGATAGGATCTTGATGCATTGCCCCTACGACCCAACAACGGTCCTATATTTATGTAAACATACATACACAACACTTTCAAGGAATATCAACACTTGACACATCACCATGTGCATGCGAAGTTGTACCCAAGTATTCTTCTTCTTTTACATGTATATTTTTGATACTTAACTAATGCTCATTTCCTTCTTTTGTTGCTGGATAAAGGAAAAAAAAAGAAGTTGTGCCTTAGGTCCTTGTAGCGGATGTGCATTACCTAAAGGACATATAATTTTTTTGTTTAGTAAAAAGCCCCTCCATAGCTAATTTATTTTAAATAATCGTTTTCCCCTTACTTGTGGCTGTACAGGGAAAGCATGTAAAATATAGATGTTGACACAAATTATTATAGCAATTGTTACTTTTTGCTATTGTTACTACTATTGCTACAGTGAAATCATTGCACCTTTTTTTTTTTGATAATTTTACTAATTTTTTTGCTACAGTAAACCCACTGTAGCAAAGAGTAACACTCTACTTAGATTTTTACTCTTTTGCATTGCAGATTGTTACTTTTTGCTATAGTAAAATCATTGTAGCAAAAAAAAAATGACAAATCTCGCTTCAATTATTTTGCCATAGTGAAATCATTGTAGCAAAGAGTAACGATTTGTAAAGACTGTTATTCTTAGCTATAGTGAATCACTGTAGCATAAATATATATAATACTGTAGCAAATAGGATAGAGATATTTTTTGTCATTTGAATTATTTAAAAAGTCAAACCGATGATTAAGGCGAATCACTAAGAAGATCCAGCCACAATGGGATATACTAGCGATGGCTATCATTTGGGTACTCTGGCTTGAGAGAAACAACCATATTTTCAATAGCAAAATTTCGGAGGCGGAGCATCTTTGTAGATCGGTGCCCTCGATCTTCAGAACTTGGATTATTCCATGGGCTCGGAAGTTAGGGTTGGAGGCTAATACCTTTTGTAACAGAATTTCTTATTGATTTTTAATATAACGGTCGAGGGCTGCCTAACCCTCCCTCCTCTCGGAGTGGTTCTAAAAAAACAAATGACTGGGGGGATTTGCTATAATAGGGTATTTCGAGAAGGGACCTGATGCAAAACCAAAAGGATGTCATATCTTTTATCTCAAAAAGGTTTTCTTAAAAGGACTTATGCCCAATTTCTCTTGTATTAGTTAAAGGACATACAACTGTTTGATTCAGTGAAAAGTCCCTCCGTAACTAATTTATTTTAAATATCCGTTTTACCCCTTCATGTTGCTGTACAGGAAGAGCATGTAAAACATAGATGTTGACACATTATTATAGCAATTGTTACTCTTTGCGTTGCAGATTGTTACTATTCAACAGTGAAATCATTGCATTTTTTTTTTTGAAAATTATACTGTTTTTTTTTTTTGCTATAGTGGAATGCCTGTAGCAAAGAGTAACACTCTACATAGATTGTTACTCTTTTGTGTTGCAGATTGTTACTCTTTGGTACAATAAAATCACAGTAGCAAAAAAAAAATGACAAATCTCGCTTCAAATTTTTTTTGCCACAGTGAAATCATTGTAGCAAAGAGTAACGATTTGTAAATATTGTTACTCTTAGCTACAGTGAATCAATGTAGCATAAATATATAATACCGTAGCAAATAGGATATAGATATTTTTTGTCATTTGAATTATTTAAAAAGTTAAACCGATGATTGAGGTGAATCCCTAAGGAGATCCAGCCACCAAGGGATATACTGGCGATGGCTATCATTTGGGTACTCTGGCTTGAGAGGAACAACCATATTTTCAATAGCAAAACTTCGGAGGCGGAGCAACTTTGTAGATCGGTGTCCTCGATCTTCAAAACTTGGATTATTCCATGGGCTCGGAAGTTCGGGTTGGAGGCTAATACCTTTTGTAATAGAATTTCTTCTTGATTTTTAATATAACTGGTCGAGGGTTGCCTAACCCTCCCTCCTCTCGGAGGGGTTCTCAAATAAAAATGATTGGGGGGACTTGCTATAATAGGGTATTTCGGGAAGGGACCTGATGCAAAACCGAAATGAGGTATGTCTTTTATCTCAAAAAGGTTTTCTTAAAAGGACTTATGTCCAATTTCTCTTGTATTAGCTAAAGGACATACAATTGTTTGATTTAGTGAAAAGCCCCTCTTTAACTATTTATTTTTAATATCTATTTTACACCTTTATGTTGTTGTAAAGGGAGAGCATGTAAAATATAGATGTTGACACAAATTATTATAGCAATTGTTACTCTTTACGTTGCAGATTGTTACTATTACTATAGTGAAATCATTGCAGTTTTTTTTTTTTTTGAAAATTATATTGTATTTTTCCTTTTTTGCTATAGTGAAATGACTGTAACAAAGAGTAACAATACTCTACTTAGATTGTTACTCTTTTGCATTGCAGATTGTTACTGTTAGTGATAGTGTATAGCATTGAGATACAGATACCCGTAGATACCTGTATAGGATACCCCTTTTTGGTTCTTTTCTTGCATCCATATATATTCGGCCCCTGGCCTAATGAGAAGGTTAATCCATTCTCCCAAAACCCTAGCCTCTCTCTCTCTCTCTCCTCTCCATCCTCTCCATGCTAGGGATTGTGACATGGTATCAGAGCGCTCGATCCCGAGGACCTCCGACGAGATCTGATCCCCAGCTTCCTCCGGTCCAGATCTGTGCCGTCTCCTCCGGCGAACTGAGGCCGTCCGACAGCCTGATCTGGTCCCTCCCGGCGAGCTCTCCTCTCCTCTCCAGATCAGATCTGAGATCGACGTCGATCTCCTCCGGCTCCGATCCGATCTCCTCTGCCGCCGGCTAGATCCGAGCATCAACTCCAGCCGCCGCACTTCTGGATCTGAACCTGGAGCTTGTCTTCCCCGAGCCAGATCTGATCCCTTCCGGATCTGAAGCTTGTCTTCCCCGAGCACTTCCGGATCTGAAGCTGGAGCTTTGTCTTCCCCGAGCCAGATCTGATCCCCTCCGGCTCCCCTGACCTGCATCAGATCCGGCTGATCTGACTCCGAGATCCACTCCGGCGCCCCTGATCTGCATCAGATCCAGCCTCCAAGATCTCCTCCAAGATCCGGCTTTATCGTGAGATCAATGAGCACGGGTGTGCTTGCACAAAGATCAGCTCCGGTGTGAACTAGATATGGACTCCTTCCCTTAAGATCATTTTTCGTCGTGAGATCAACTCCGACCTCCGGCCTGCAGCCTTCGAGCTTCGACCTCCGAGCTCCGACCTCCGAGTGAGCCGCCATGACCGACTCCTCCAGCCACACTGGCGTCCCCGCTGCAGTCCCGGCTACCTCTGCTTCTGGTCGTGATCGATTTGTGTGCACCCACTGCCACAAATCAGGTCACGTTGTCGCCACATGTTGGAAGCTGCATCCCGAGAAGAGGCAGATACCTCGGAGACGTGGTCGACCCGATGGCCCTACTGCTGCTACTGCTACCGCTCCGTTTTCTCCTCGCACGGTTCCATCATCACCTGACGCTACTCAGCTCCTTCAGCAGCAGCTTGCACAGCTTCAGTTCCGCCTAGACCAGCAGGCGAGTTTCAGCTCCGCCGAGGCTTCCAGCGCCTTCAGTTCCTCTGCTCACTTAGCCACTCCCGGTACCTTCGACACTTGGGTTCTGGACTCTGGGGCCTCCCATCACATGACTTCCAATGCTTCCTTGCTTACCGACTGCCAACCGGCATCGCACATCCCATCGATACATACTGCAGATGGCTCTTCTTTAGCAATCTCGTAATGTGGATCGATTACCGCCACTACAGAACCGAGCGGTCGTCTCTCTTTACCCAATGTGTTGCATGTACCCCAGCTTCGCATGCAGCTCATCTCCATTAGCAGTCTTTGTGACTCTGGCTATGTTGTGACCTTCTCCCCTTCTTCTTGTGTTGTACAGGATCCACGTACCGGACGGGTGATTGGCACTGGTCGTAGGTCAGGCGGGCTGTACCATCTCGAGCATCTCCACCTTCCTCTCATTCCACCTTCTGGCGTCTGTAGTTTAGTTTCTTCCGATGCTGACCTGTGGCACCGAAGACTAGGCCATATTTCTGAGTCTCGCCTTAAGAGCTTACTCCAGAATGGAGCTCTAGGTCGTTGCTCATCTTCTTCTTTATCTACATGTACCGGTTGTAAGCTTGCCAAAGCTACAGCCTTACCTTTTCCTTCTAGTATCTCTCAGAGTTCTGCTCCCTTTGACTTAGTACACTCTGATATCTGGGGCCCTGCACCTCTTCCTTCGATGTGTGGTTATCGCTACTATATCTCTTTCATCGATGACTTCAGCCGATACACTTAGGTCTACCTTCTTCAGCACCGCTCTGAGGTTCCTCAGGTTTACCAGATTTTCACCTCGATGGTTCACACACAGTTTGGTTATCGCATTAAGACTTTTCGGTCTGATTGCGCTCTCGAGTATCTCTCTACTGCTATGCGGACACTTCTTCAGTCCCATGGGACCTTATTCCAGCACTCCTGTCCTCACACACACGAGCAAAACGGAGTAGCCGAGCGGAAGCACCGTCATATCCTTGAGACGACGCGTGCTCTTCTTCTCTCTGCTTCCGTTCCACGCACTTTCTGGGCTGAGGCTGTCTTGACCTCCGTCAACCTCATCAACATCACCCCTTCGTCTGTTCTCCCGGGTAGTGCTTCTCCCCATGAGTGCCTTTTCTCTTCCCCTCCCGACTACAGTCTGCTTCGTACCTTCGGATGCACCTGTTTTGTTCTTCTTCCGCCCCATGAGCGCACGAAGTTGTCCGAACGTGCAGCTAAATGCATCCTCCTAGGAATCAGCGCCGAGCACAAGGGTTATCGTTGCTATGACCCCTTGACTCGTCGTCTTCGCATCTCTAGACACGTCTCCTTCGTCGAGGATGCCCCTTATTACTCCTCTGCAGCTCAGGACCTCACCTTCTTGGAGACTCCTCCCACTCTGTCTCCGACTCTCGAGCCTCTTCTATCACCCCTCTCACCCAGCTCTACTTCTCCCCCTGTTTCTAGTGATTCTTCCACGGAGTCTTCCTCTGTCCCCTCCTCTCCTCCATCACCGGTTGCTTCCGTAGATCTTCCTCATACTCCCGATGCCTCTGGTACTCCGCCTGCTACGCCCAGTCCGCCGCCGCCGGTCGTGGATCCTCACCCGCCGCCCCGCTACCCTCAGTGCGAGCACCACCCACCTGATCGCTTCAGCTTTAGCTCTGGCCCACCTGACCGTTTTGGCTTTGTCACGGTCACCTCCTACTCGCCTCAGTTTACAGCCTTTCTTGCAGCCCTTCACACAGACCAGGAGCCTCGGTCGTACCGGGAGGCCGTCCAGTCCCCTCAGTGGCGACAGGCTATGAGCGAGGAATTTCAGGCATTTCAGCAGACTCAGACTTGGGATATCGTTCCCCTTCCTGTTGGTATTGAGCCTGTCAGTTGCCGGTGGGTCTACAAGGTCAAGCGGCGGCCTGATGGTTCCATCGAGCGGCACAAGGCTCGGTTGGTGGCTCGTGGCTTCACTCAGGCCTACGGCATAGACTACGAGGAGACTTTCGCACCTGTAGCTCAGATGACCTCCGTTCGTGCACTTCTGGCAGTTGCAGCAGTCCGTCGATGGCCTCTTCTCCAGATGGACGTGAAGAATGCATTTCTCCATGGTGATCTTTCAGAGGTCGTCTACATGCAGCCACCCCCTGGTTTGCATACTCCTCCCCAGCATGTCTGCCGCCTCCGTCGAGCTATCTACGGGCTCAAGCAAGCCTCTCGAGCTTGGTTTGAGTGCTTCCGATGAGCCGTCACCGAGATCGGCTACATTGAGAGCTCGCAGGACCACTCACTTTTTGTACGGTCATCACCTCAGGGCAGGGCGATTCTCCTATTATACGTCGATGATATGATCATCACAGGTGATGACTCAGCTGCCATCACTTTCCTTCAGCAGCATCTTTGGCGCCGGTTCCAGATGAAGGATTTAGGTCCTCTTCGGTACTTCCTTGGGCTAGAGATCGCCCACAGTGAGCGAGGGATTCTGCTATCTCAGCAGAAGTACACAGCCGACATCCTCAGTCGAGCTGCACTTTTCGATGATCGCTCCGCTGCCACCCCTCTCGAGCTTCACGTGAAGCTTCGTCCCACCGATGGTGAGCCTCTCTCAGATCCTACTCGGTACCGACAGATCGTTGGCCAGTTGGTTTATCTCTGCATCACCAGGCCCGACATTGCTCACGCCGTTAGCATCATCAGCCAGTTTGTCGAAGCCCCTCGCTCTGCTCACTATGCTGCCCTTCTTCGGCTTCTTCGTTATCTCCGAGGCACCATCACCCGGTCGCTCCTCCTATCATCGACTTCTCCTCTGGTCCTGCGTGTCTACTCGGATGCCGACTGGGCTGGTGATCCGACCACTCGTCGATCGACTACCGGCTATTGCCTATTTCTTGGAGATTCTCTTATCTCATGGCACAGCAAGAAGCAGAGCGTTGTCTCTCTCTCCAGTACTGAAGCAGAGTTTCGAGCCATGGCCTCTACTACCAAAGAGATCGTTCACTTGCGACGACTTCTCGGCGATCTAGGGGTTCAGATATCTGAACCTACAGCCCTTCACTGTGACAATCGGAGTGCTATACAGATTGTCACCAACCCGGTCTTTCACGAGAGGACAAAACACATCGAGCTCGATTGCTACTACTCTCGCCAGGAGTATGAGGCCGGGACCATCTCTCTCCCTTTTGTTTCCTCCAGAGAACAGATTGCCGACTTCTTCACGAAGTCACATCCTGCTCCACGCTTTCAGTTTTTGCTTAGCAAACTCATGGTGTATGACCCACCTTGAGTTTGAGGGGGGCTGTTGGTGATAGTGTATAGCATTGAGATACAGATACCCGTAGATACCTGTATAGGATACCCCTTTTTGGTTCTTTTCTTGCATCCATATATATTCGGCCCCTGGCCTAATGAGAAGGTTAATCCATTCTCCCAAAACCCTAGCCTCTCTCTCTCTCTCTCTCCTCTCCATCCTCTCCATGCTAGGGATTGTGACAGTTACTCTTTGCTATAGTGAAATCACTGTAGCAAAAAAAAAAAAAAACAAATCTCGCTTGAAATTTTTTTTGCCACAATGAAATCATTGTAGCAAAAAGTAAAGATTGTTACTACAGTGAATCACTTTAGTATAAATATATATAGTACTATAGCAAATAGGATAAGGATATTTTTTGTCATTTGAATTATTTAAAAAGTCAAACCGATGATTGAGGCGAATCCCTAAGGAGATCCGGCCACCATGGGATATATTGGCGATGGCTATCATTTGGGTACTCTAGATTGAGAGGAACAACATATTTTCAATGGCAAAACTTCAGAGGCGGAACATCTTTGTAGATCGTTGTCCTCGATCTTCAGAACTTGGATTATTCCATGGGCTCGGAAGTTTGGGTTGGAGCCTAATAACTTTTGTAGCATGATTTTTCTTATTGATTTTTAATATAACTGGTCTGGGGCTACCTAACCCTCCCGCCTCTCGGAGGGGTTATCAAAAAAAAAAAATGATTGGGGGGAACTTGCTATAATAGGGTATTTCGGAAAGGGACCTGATGCAAAACCGAAATAATGTCTTTTATCTCAAAAGGGTTTTCTTAAAAGGATTTATGCCCAATTTCTCTTGTATTAGCTAAAGGACATACAACTTTTTGGTCTAGTGAAAAGCCTCTCTGTAACTAATTTATTTTAAATATCCATTTTCTACTGTATAGGGAAAGTATGTAAAATATAGATGTTGACACAAATTATTATAGCAATTTTTACTCTTTGCATTGCAGATTGTTACTATTGCTATAGTGAAATAATTACACCTTTTTTATTGTTTTTTAAAAATTTTACTGTAATTTTTTTTTTGCTATAGTGAAACGACTGTAGCAAAGAGCGCTATACTTAGATTGTTACTCTTTGCTACAATGAAATCACTGTAGCTAAAAAAAAAACTGACAAACCTTGCTTCAAAAATTTTTTGCCACAAGGAATTCATTATAGCAAAGAGTAACAATTTGTAAAGATCGTTACACTTATCAATAGCAAATCACTGTAGCATAAATGTATATAATTCTGTAGCAAATAAAATAGTGATATTTTTTGTCATTTGAATTATTTAAAAAGTCAAACCGATGATTGAGGTGAATCACTAAGGAGATCTGGCCACCATGGGATATACTGGCGATGGCTATCATTTGGGTACTCTGGCTTGAGAGGAACAACCGTATTTTCAATGACAAAACTTCAGAGGCGGAGCATCTTTGTAGATCGGTGTCCTCGATCTTCAGAACTTGGATTATTCCATGGGCTCGAAAGTTTGGGTTGGAGACTAATACCTTTTGTAACAAAATTTCTTCTTGATTTTTAATATAACTGGTCGGGGGCTGCCTAACCCTCCCTCCTCTCGGAGGGGTTCTCAAAAAAAAAATGATTGGGGGGACTTGCTATAATAGGGTATTTCATGAAGGGACCTGATGCAAAACCGAAATGATGTATGTCTTTTATCTCCAAAAGGTTTTCTTAAAAGGACTTATGCCCAATTTCTTTTGTATTAGCTAAAGGACATACAACTGTTTGATTTAGGGAAAAACCCCTCTGTAACTAATTTATTTTAAATATCCGTTTTCCCCTTCAGGTTCCTGTACAGGTAGAGCATGTAAAATATAGATGTTGACATAAATTATTATAGCAATCGTTACTCTTTGCATTGCAGATTATTACTATTGCTACAGTAAAATCATTGCATTTTTTTTTTTGAAATCATACTTTTTTTTTTGCTACAGTGAAATGACTGTAGTAAAGAGTAACACTTTGCTTAGATTGTTACTCTTTTGAATTGCAGACTATTACTTTTTTGCATTGCAGATTGTTACTCTTTGCTACTGTGAAATCTCTGTACTAAAAAAAATGACAAATCTTGCTTCAAAATTTTTTTGCCACAGTGAAATCATTGTAGCAAAGAGTAATGATTTGTAAAGATTGTTACTCTTAGCTACAGTGAATCACTGTAGCATAAATATATATAATACCATAGCAATTGCGGATATTTTTTGTCTTTTGAATTATTTAAAAAGTCAAACCGATGATTGAGGCGAATCCCTAAGGAGATCCGGCCACCATGGGTTATACTGGCGATGGCTATCATTTGGGTACTCTGGCTTGAGAGGAACAACCATATTTTCAGTGGTAAAACTTCGGAGGCAGAGCATCTTTGTAGATCGGTGTCCTCGATCTTCAAAAATTAGATTATTCCATGGGCTCGGAAGTTCGGGTTGGAAGCTAATACCTTTTGTAACGTGATTTTTCTTATTGATTTTTAATCTGGTTGGGGGCTGCCTAACCCTCCTCTCGAAGAGGTTCTCAAAAAAAAAAAAAAATTGATTGGGGGGACTTGCTATAATAGGGTATCCGGGAAGGGACCTGATGCAAGACCGAAATGATGTATGTCTTTTATCTCAAAAATGTTTTCTTAAAATGACTTATGCCCAATTTCTCTTGTATTAGCTAAAGGACATACAACTGTTTGATTTAGTGAAAAACCCGTCTGTAACTAATTTATTTTAAATATCTATTTTACCCCTTCATGTTGTTGTACAGGGAGAGCATGTAAAATATAGATGTTGACATAAATTATTGTAGCAATTGTTACTCTTTTCGTTGCAGATTATTACTATTGCTACAGTGGAATCATTGCATTTTTAAACAATATTATGCTGTCATTTTTTTTTTTTTTTTTGCTACAGTGAAATGACTGTAGCAAAGAGTAACACTCTACTTAGATTGTTACTCTTTTGCGTTGCAGATTGTTACTCTTTGCTACAGTGAAATCTTTGTAGCAAAAAACATAACAAATCTCACTTCAAAATTTTTTTGCCACAGTGAAATCATTGTAGCAAAGAGTAATGATTTGTAAAGTTTGTCACTCTTAGCTACAGTGAATCACTATAGCATAAATATATATATTACCATAGCAGATAGGATACGGAATTTTTTTTATTTGGAATATTTAAAAAGTCAAACTGATGATTGAGGTGAATCCCTAAGGAGATTTGGCCACCATGGGTTCTACTGGCGATGGCTATCATTTGGGTACTCTGGTTTGAGAGGAACAACTATATTTTTAGTGGCAAAACTTCGGAGGTAGAGCATCTTTGTAGATCGGTGTCCTCGATGTTCAGAAATTGGATTATTTCATGGGCTCGGATGTTCGGGTTCGAAGCTAATACCTTTTGTAACATGATTTTTCTTATTGATTTTTAATATAACTGGTCGGGGGCTGCCTAACCCTCCCTCCTCTCGGAGAGGTTCTCAAAAAAAAAATTGATTGGGGGGACTTGCTATAATAGGGTATTTCGGGAAGGGACCTGATGCAAAATCGAAATGATACATCTCTTATCTCAAAAGGGTTTTCTTAAAAGGTCTTATGCCCAATTTATTTTGTATTATCTAAAGGACATACAATTATTTGGTTTAGTGAAAAGCCTCTCTGTAACTAATTTATTTTAAATATCCATTTTACCCCCTTCATGCTGCTGTACAGGGAAAGCATGTAAAATATAGATGTTGACACAAATTATTATAGCAATTGTTACTTTTTACGTTGCAGATTATTACTATTGCTACAGTGAAATCATTGCAGTTTTTTTTTTTTTTTTGAAAATCATACTGTAAAAAATATAAATTTGCAACAATGAAACAATTGTAGCAAAGAGTAACACTCTACTTAGATTGTTAGTCTTTTGTGTTGCATATTGTTACTCTTTGCTCAATGAAATCACTGTGGCAAAAAAATAAATGACAAATCTTGCTTCAAATTTTTTTTGCCACAGTGAAATCATTGTTACAAAGAGTAACAATTTGTAAAGATTGTTCTCTTAAATACAGTAAGTCACTGTAGCATAAATATATATAATACCATAGCAAATATGATAGGGATATTTTTTGTTATTTGAAATTATTTAACCGATGATTGGGGGGACTTACTGTAATAGAGTATTTCGAGAAGGGACCTGATGCAAAACCGAAATGATGTATGTCTCTTATCTCAAAAGGATTTTCTCAAAAGGATTTTCTCCGGGCACCTTCGTCACGCGTGGCAGGGATCCTGAGCTTGGCCGACGCAGGAGATCGGCAATGGGGAATTTCTAGTTGAATTCCCTTTCCGTCAGTTCCTGGAGATCGAGTCAGGCCGTGGAGTCCGAGATCTGGGTGTTGTTTCAGTCTCCTTCCGTCCGTGGGAGGAGCTGGGAGGGGCAGTTGCGAGGAGAAGGAGGACAGCGCTGCGGGTCACCATTTTCGGCCTACCCTTTGATGCCTGGGGGGAGGGATCGATCCGGACAATGCTGGAGCCCTACGGCGTGGTTTGGGAGTGTTTCAATGTCTTCCCCGCAATCTCTCACAGGCGCTTCTGCCAGGCATCTATCCTCTGCTACAAGCCCGTTCTGATTCCTCCCTCGGTGAACTTCACCCATGGCAGTGGTGCGTTCAGGGTTCGTCTCACCTCGTAGGTTTTGGGTGACTGCACTGCACTCCCTCCATCGCCCCTTGGACATCTACAACCCCTGGAGCATGGAGTTGGCGGCAGGATGCCCTTCGGGGAGCCTGTGATCCTGCCTGGTTTTGGCCCGCCAGTGGCGACTGGACCGCAGCCTACGCGATTCCGGCAGCAATGCTTTCGCCCCCCACCTTCCCCTGCACCAGCGCATTTCTGCGGGGTGAATCCGGCTAGAGGAGAGGCTGGCAGCATTCACGACCCAGGTACGCCGTCCCTCCAGCAGTTCTCCCGAGATGCAGGTTTGGATGCTTCGAATCTCGGTTTGGGCACGAATGGAGACTTATCTCCCTTTTCTTTTGAGGGTGCCCACGCTGCTTGCGTGGCTCCCCACATCAACCCCTTTGCTGATGAGCACGAGGGCGTCGTTGTTGGTCCGGAGGAGGGGGGTCCCACCCTGGGTCCCCAGGATGATCATGTACCAATCAATGTGGATTCCTCCCTTTCAGGGGAACCTCTTGATCCTAACTCTGATGTCAGCAGGTGCGCTGTAGCAGAGCAGGGGTTTGAAGGGCGGGGGATTTCTGCAGTGACCGATCAGGGTATTGGAGGACGGGAGGCCTCAGCGGATAGTGGCGGCGTCGCTCAGTTTCAGTCGGCCAGAAGGAGCTTCAGGCAGATATTGCAGCGTTCCTCGGAGGATCCGTCGCTTGCCCAAGCTCTGATCCGGTCGAAGATGCGCCTTTTGGAGCTGGACCAGGCAGACCCTTCGGTTTCCCTCCCCCTTTCGTTTTTGGATGATGATGCAATCCTAAACATTGCGAAGAAATGTGGGTTTATTACTACTCCTGAGCTGGAAGGTGTGCGTTTCTTTCTTGATTCCCTCAGGGCTATGGAGGAGAAGCGGGCTAGACTAGCCTCGTCCTCTTGAGGAGTGGTTGCGGTAATGTCCGGAGGAGATTTGTGGAGCTTGTTTTTCTTTGTGTTTATGAAGATTCTTTCTTGGAATGTTAGAGGTTTAGGAAAGTCGGAGAAGAGAAGGGCCGCCAGTTCTTTTGCCTCCATTCATGACGTTGACATCATCTGCATTCAGGAGTCGAAGCGGGAGAATCCGACGAGCCATTTTTTCCGTTCCCTCAGTACGAGGAAGATAGCGAAGTGGGAAGCGAAGGACTCTACAGGAGCGTCAGGTGGTATTCTGGTGGGTTACAATGATGATCTACTCTTGTTGAGGAGCACGAACGTTGGAGTGTTCTCCCTTTCCCTTATTTTTCAGAACAGGGTAGACGGAGAGGAGTGGATGCTTTCTTCCGTTTACGGCCCGACAGATCATAATAGAGGGGACGATTTCTGGACGGAGTTGTCCTTGCTTAGGGTGAACTTCCCTAGCCCTTGGGTGATCGCCGGAGATTTCAATGTGACGAGAGGGTCGGGCGAGCGGCTACGTAGCGGTGGTGATGTGTCGGCTATGAGAGCCTTTTCTCTCTTCATTCGTCAGCAGGAGCTTATTGATCTCCCTTTGTCTGGGCGTACCTTCACGTGGAGCAACAAGAGAGAAGACCCAATTTTGGCTAGACTTGACCGGTTCCTGATCTCGGTAGACTGGGACTCGAGATTTCCGGGATCGATCCAGTCAGGGCTGGCTTCTTGTGTTTCCGACCATGCCCCGATTCTCCTCTCCACTGATTCCATCTCTCCAGTCCGCCCCCCTTTTAGATTCGAGCTGATGTGGTCTTCGGAGGAAGGTCTCAAGGAGCTGCTGGCCGGGTGGTGGGCGGAATCAGGTAGTCATGAGAACTCGGCGCTGAATATGACTAGCAAGCTCAGATTTATTAAGAGGAAGCTTATGTGCTGGAGCATGGAGCACTTTGGCCATGTCCTGCGGCAGAAATCTTCTGTCTTGTCGGAGATTCAGGCTCTTGAAGCGAAGGGCGAATCCTCCAATCTCTTGATTCGGAGAATGCGAGATTGAAAGAGCTAAATGAGAGCCTCGTCATCCTTCTGCGAAGAGAGGAAGTGATGTGGCGGCAACGTTCGAAGGAACAGTGGGTCAAGCAGGGAGATGCTAACACCTCATATTTTCACAAAGTGGCTAACGCTCGGAGGAGGAAGAACTTTCTAACTACTCTATGGCACGAGGAGCATACGCTGACTTCCACTTCCGATATCCTCGAGGCGGCTACCTCCTATTTTAAGAGCTCGTTCCGCGAGGATGGCGCAACGACTGGAGTTTCTTTTGATTGGTCCGGTGTTGATTTTCGAAGACTCCCGGGTGACTCGAGTTTTGACTCGGAGTTTACCGAAGAGGATTTCCATAGAGCTGTCTTCCAGTCCAAAGGCGATGGTGCTCCGGGACCGGATGGGTTCCCTATGGCGTTCTACCAGAAGTATTGGGACATGTTGAAGTGTGACCTTTGCCGGTTTTTGAGCGACTTCTTCTCGGGCAAGGTGCGTCTTCATTACCTTAACCACTCTTGGATTATCCTTCTTCCTAAAAAATCTGCCGCAGAGACCATTCGAGACTTCAGACCGATTTCTTTGTCGAACTGTCTCTACAAGATCGTTGCGAAGGTACTAGCCAATAGGCTAGCCGACAACATCTCGCTACTGGTCTACCCCTCCCAGACGGCTTTCATTAAGGGGCAGTTAATCCTTGATAGTGTAGCGGCTGCCCACGAGACTATCTTCCACCTGCGGGAATCGGGAGAAGAAGGGGTCCTGCTGAAGATTGACTTCGAGCGGGCATTCGATCAGGTTCGGTGGGATTTTCTGTTAAAGCTACTGGAGGCCAAGGGTTTTTCTGCTAAGTGGTTGGGCTGGATCAGAGAGGTCTTGGTCTCCTCAAAGCTCTCTTGTCTTATCAACGGGGAGCAGGGCAGAGATTTCAAGGTGTATAAAGGCCTGAAGCAAGGGTGCCCCCTTTCCCCATATCTTTTTATCTTGGTGGTCGACGCTTTTGATGCTGCGGTTCGTAAGACGAACTCCGAAGGTTTGGTGAAAGGAGTGGGCGGGCATGGTTGGACAACTTCCAATTTGCATTATGCGGATGATTCTTTACTTTTCGCCATGGCTTGTCCCTTTCAGATGGTTTCGCTGAAGATTCTCCTCTACGGGCTGGAATTGACTTCAGGGCTGAAGATTAACTTCCAGAAGAGCAGCCTGTATTACATCGGCACGGGGGAAGCTGGTAGCGGTTTGGCCAGGCTTCTGAATTGTAGAGAAGGCACCTTGCCGATAAAGTATTTGGGTCTGCCTATCAGTGATAAGGCCCTCAGACGGGAGGACTGGGAGCAACTGATTCTGAAAATCGAAAGAAGACTGGAGGGTTGGAAGGGTAGATTTTTGTCCTCTGGCGGCAGACTAGTGCTGGTGAACTCGGTTCTCTCTTCAATCCCCTCCTACTACCTTTCCTTCTATTTTCTGCCATCCTGGGTGATCGACAGGATCGACAAAATCCGGCGCTCCTTCCTGTGGCATGGTGTGGGCACAACTTCAGGAGGGTACAATCTGATGCGTTGGGACCAGGTCTGCCTCCCAAAGAAGTTGGGAGGGTTGGGAGTTCTAGACCTACGCCGGTTTAACATCTCGATGCTGGGGAAATGGTGGTGGCGACTGGAGCAAGGTTCGGATGGCTCCTGGCGGGAGGTTATTCTGGCTCGTTATTTTAGAAGGTTCTCCCCTTTGCACGCTCGGAGCAGAGTTTCTGGCAAAATTTCCCATTTTTGGAGGGGAGTCCTAAGGGTCAAGGACCTCTACAGGGATGCGACCTCTCTTTCCTTAGGCGATGGGAGGGACATCAGATTCTGGCGTGACACTTGGCTTGGGGCCAGGCCTTTGGAGCAGCTCTTCTCGTCTCTCTTCTCCTTGGCCCGAAACAAGGGAGCTTCGGTTCGATCCCAGGCTAGTCGGAGGCTGGGCTCAATCGGATGGAATGTTAAGCTTCGGGCTCCTTTAGATCGGGGTAGTCGGCGGGAGCTGCAGGATCTCTATGTGATTTTACAGGCGGCTTCCTTCAAAACCACTCGGGATGAGGTACGGTGGAATAGCTCCTCCTCTGGGCTTTTCTCTGTGAGATCTTTCTACGAGCACCTCCTCCCTCGGGTTCAATGCCACAGACCGTCGAAGGCCATTTGGAGGATAAAGGCGCCTTCGAAGGTTCAGATTTTCTCACTGCTGGCCTCGAGGAACAAGATTCTGACTAAGGCGAATTTATTGCGGAGGCACCATCCCCAAGCTTCGGACGCTCTTTGTACTTTCTGCAGCGCGGAGGAGGAAACATCATCGCATCTTTTGCTTGGGTGTCCTTTTGCTAGGCAACTGTGGGACCATTTCGAAGGCAAGGCCGGAATACTCTCGCATCCGAGGTCTTTGCGGGGCCTTTGGAGCTCTTGGAGGAGGAGAAGAGTCCCACCGGGGATCCGAAAGCCATGGGATATGTTGGTCATGGCGATCGTGTGGGTAATCTGGCTTGAGCGGAATAATCGAATCTTCAATGCTACTTCGGCCGGGCAGGAGAAACTGCGGCAGTCAGTTACTTCTTTTTTCAGGACTTGGATTATCCCTTGGCGTGACAAGCTAGGGGAGGAGGCCTCTCTGTTTTGTAACAGTCTTTTGACTTAGTTTAATGGTTTCTGGTTGGGGTCCGCCAAACCCTCCCTCCCTCAGGAGGGGTTCTCAAAAAAAAAAAAAGGACTTATGGCTAGGTCCCCCCTCCCCCCACCACAAAAAAAAAAAAAGAGCCAATTTTATCAAGGATGGTGCTAAATTTTTGGTCTTGACACGGGTCAGCTTTTGATTCCAACTTTACAATAAAGTTTCATCTTGGCTCGTGAATAACGTAATCTGGCCCGAACCTTTTTTGTTTTTGGACCAGCCAGGCGGTAGAGGACTGGGAACTAAAGCAAGGGGTTCAATGAGGTCCGGAGATCGAAACATGGAGAGGCAATAAGCAGCTGCTATTTATTATTTTTATAATCCGGTGAACTTGGCATCAACTGTCAGGATTTGCATGCGCAAACATGGCACAACGGTCCTAAGGGAAGATTCGCTCCACGGTGTCCATACTGTGAGTTTATCAGGAAGCCTCTCCATCATGAGAACCTCTCCATAATGGGAGAGAGGAAGGACCAACAGGCCAAGAGGCTGAACCTGATTTGTGCATGAATAATTCACATGGGTTCCTGGTGTGCAGTAGCTCAACCCAATTCAAGCCCTGCCCATTTACAGCAACACTATCCTTCTTCTTTAAGCCATCGCATCACCCGATTCCATGACCTTCTCTGGCTGCAAATCAAAATCTAGGGAGGGAGATTCTTAGGTGCGATCTGCGTGTGATCCGCGGTCCGCAGCTGTCCGATACATCCGTTGCATCTATCGAATGCACAGAATGATGAATCGGACGGCTACGGACTTTGAATCCCCCTCTAAATCTAATGCCAAACGTGCACCACAAAAAATAATAATTTTTTTTTTAAAAGAAAAATTTGTCTATTCAAGATTCCTAATATCTTTGGGCAAGATACCCACGCTTCTATTATGGGAGCAAAAGATCGGCGCAGTTGCGTGTGGGATTTTTTGCGCCGACCCTCCCAATCTCCACACCCTCCTCGCCTTCGTCGTCACCGGAGGAGTCTTTCATCCTCAGGTGTGGCCTCCACCGAATGCAATAATACTGCACCAGCTATTAGGTTAGGTCCTACCATTGAACGCTCATCAACCACCGGACCTACTTAGAATTTCAAAATCCTTTCTTCTTTTCCTCATAAACAAATACCAGGGGGTTCTTACTTCTTAGTCTAGGGCCCCTCTATAACCAACCATGTGGTTTGATAAAAGAAATTTTTTACAAAATGACCTCAACTAATCTGTATTGATCAAATAGGACCCACGTTTCAATCCATCACTATTTTGACCTTGTCCTTTTTTTTGGACAATTTTACCCTTATGATTTTCATCTGCAACGAAGAGGCGCCCAGCGGTTTGCCCTTTTCTTTCTCGGTTCCCCATCCGCAGCAAAGAGAAGTGTGTGTGTGTGTGTGTGTGTGTGTGTGTGTGTGTGTGAGAGAGAGAGAGAGAGAGAGAGAGAGCGGGGGGGGGGGGGGGGGGGGGGGGGGGGAGGGAGAGAGAGAAGGAGAGTGAATCAGCGGTGAGCGACTCCTGTTTACAACACCCTAGCACGAGCGCCGGCCATTTCGATCACCTGAGCGCGGGCGACCACCGTACCTCCGTTGATTCGGAGTGGCGAGATCTCCTCTGTAGGTAATCTTCTCCTCCCTTTTCTTCACCTCATTCTTTGTCTATTATATTGTTTCTTTTTTCCGTTCCCAAAAGTTATGCGAAATTGGAAATTTTGAAAGCAATTCTTTCTATATGGGGGTTTTGAATACGAAATTGGGGGTTTTGAAAGAAATTAGAGTGCTTCAGGGTGACAGTTGGGACGCTCCGTGCGGGGCGATATTGATAACGTGCTCCCGTAACTTGCTCAACTGTCTGCGTAGGGGCGATGTGTCGTCTGGCAGGCGCTCAGTAGTTATGCCCAGGGCGCTACTTGTCATACTGGTCGACCAGGAATATCGGGGCGTGTGTTGCCTTCCCGTAACCATCGCTCTTCCGAGATACTCGGGAATAACTTATGCCTGATCTTGGCCCGTGGGCTCCTTGCGGAAGCTTTCCTGGGTCGGAGAGGACAGGTTCCATTCGGAGCGCGCGGCCGGCCAGCGACAAAGTGCACGGCCGGCCTCTACTTGGGTAAATGAAGTGCGTGGTTGGCCTTCCCTTGAGTAGACGAAGCGCGCAATCAGCCTGTCCCGGGCGAGCGAAGCGCATGGCTGGCCATCGATGAAGTTTACAGCCAGCCTCCACTCGAGCAAACAAAGTGCGCAGCCGGCCTTCCCTCGAGTAGACAAAGCGCGCGACCGACCGGCTTGTCCCGAGCAAGTGAAGCGCGCGGCCGACTAGCGACGAAGCGCACAGCCGGCCTGCGACAAAGTTTACAGCCGATCTCTACTCGAATAAACGGAGTGCGCGACCGACCTGTCATGGGCAAGCAAAGCGCGCAGCCAACCTGTCCCGGGCGAGCGAATCGCGCGGCCGGCCTCCATTCGTCAAGGTGTACACATCTTCAAAGCAAGGAAAACATTCTTTATTATGTGCCTTCACAATCCAGCTTTGATTCTTCAAAATCTTTTCTTCTACCAAATCATTCTTCAAACTTTGAAAATGATCTTTCACTATATCATTCTTCGGACTTTGGGGAGAAGACCTATAAAGTTTATATAATGAGAGAAATAGAAGTAGTTTTATCATACATAAGACTGTTATAATAATTCACAATATTATACAGACCTGAAGATGGTTGATGAAAATATTAGAGAATTATCAAGTGATTGATTTGGAGAGTCATTGTTGCATTCATTCATAGAATTATCATTTGGACAATGCTCTATTGTTTTAGGGCATATATTTTTGTTTAGAGTGCCAAACAGTAATGTATTTGGTGCAATGCATCCATCACCACTGTACGTACGCTCTGTGTTAAGATCTACCATTTGGTTAAGAAGTGAATCTACATATAGATCAACCCCTGCCTCCAAATCAGGAGTTGGATATAGGTTAAGGTCTATGACAAACTTTCCATTACTTATGCCACGGAATACAACATCATCTACAATTAGAATAAAGTTTTTAGACAATTATTTGAAAACCTGTATGTATAGAATTTCATGGATTACAACCAAAAATATAAGTTGATAAAAAAATTTACATTTAAACAAAAGTAACAGTCTCACCTAATATCATTCATAAAAGTGTTATTGAGAACTTTCTTTCCATGAGATCCAACATTCTTGGTGCATTATACAAACGATATATTTTCAGTACTACCACCAATATTTACTATAGATAGATAAGATGAATCTCTCATAGAAGGAGAATTCTACCTTCACAACTGGATGAATTTTGGATTTCTTTCTACAAACCTTCGATCTTTCACTATACATTTGAGGTATATTTATTTCCAGAATTGTTTGCAAGATATGAAGTAAAACGGGACATTTTTGTACTCTACTGACTAGCAACGAGATATTTGAATTATTCACTTACGAATACTATAAGTAATAAACAAAGCAACATCATCATTATCTAAAATCTTTATAGGTGGACAAGCGACCGTACTAAAATATACAACCTTGATAGAGATCATAATCCTTTTTCCTAATATTCATAAAACGATAAATCAGATCAATGAGTTGGTCAAAAGTAGACGAACGAGGCATAAAGAACGTCTTTGTTGTTCCACAATGTACTCATATTTAGCATTGTCTTTACCTAAATCTCCATCGCAAATGCATAATATGGATAGTATTGTATCCACGACTGTATGGTCCAAACAACATAAATAAATTAAAATTAGTTAATACAATACATTAAAGGCAGGTGTAAGTAACATCATATATATCTACATAACTAATATTTAGATCATTCATGAATGTGGGATTTAGGATTTAACAATTTGATGGGTTCCTAGATATTAGGGCTGAAGCATGTATTTATGTAATCATTCGTCGACGCCGGGATAAAAACACCCCAGTTGATTGTCGAAGAAAGCTTCACCGGCTGCTGAGAGAATCAACATCGAAGGTTGATAAGAATATCACTACATAGGAAGAAGATGAAGCAGAGGCTGAATCACACATTCAAAGAACATTAAGAAGTCTTACAACACAAACGTGAGACCATGGATCAATAAATACCTTGTAATTTTACTATAGAAAAAAATTCTCAAAGATTTCAAAAAAATTGTAGAATTCGAAGAGGAATAGAATTAAAAAAATACCAAGGGAGAGACAATGAGAGAGAAGGGGTCTGATGACGATGTTATTGCTGCAGGTCGATCCCTTACAAAGGGTTTCAAAAACAACCAGGTGAGAGCAAAAAGTCTAGTGGCGGTGCTCCTACTTCTCCGCTGCAAATAACTTTTCCGTCCCAAAGAAGATGCGCCCTCCCTCTCTCTTTATCTCTCCCTCCCTCTCTCTATGTCTTCTCTTTGCTCCAGATGGGGAACCGAGAAAGAAAATGGTAAAACCCTTGGACGCCTCTTCACCGCGGATGAAAATCACGGGGGCAAAATTGTCCCCAAAAAAACACAAAATCAAAAAAGTAATGGATTGAAATGTGGGTTCAGTTTAATCAATACAGGCCGGGTTACTTGGGGGTTATTTTGGAAAAAACCTCTTTGATATAAATCCCTCTAACTACTTCGTAGCGCATTATCCCTCCATCCTTTTTTTTAAATAACCATTTTGCCCCTCTAACTATCCCTTAGAATACGTTGTATAGTTTTTTCTTTTCAAATATGTTGTACAATAAAATCCTTAATATTAGACCCAAAACACTGTAGTTGTTACAATGATTTCAATGTAACGATAATATTTCGGAGTATAAATTCAATGGCTACAATGTAATCACTGCTATAGTGATTTCACTGCAACAACATAATTTATACTCCATATACATCCGAATGTATTCTCCATTATCCTGAATTGAAATCATCGTGATCCTGGAGTATACATTCGGGTTAGCGGAATATAAATTCTAGAGTGTCAATTGGGTCCATCGAAGTATAAATTTAGGAATATTTTAGTAATTTGCTAAATTTGAACAAGTCAACAAGAATTTAATGTAAAAGTGTCTTTTTGGATGGGTCGTAGCTCAAACCGAAACATTGTCAAGATTGGTGCTTAAAAGCATTATTTATAAAGGACTTTTCACCAACTCTACCAAGAAACTAATCCCTCAGCTAACATCAATTTGACCATGGTTGTGTTGAGTTTGGTTCAAAATTACAATTCGCTTAGCCCATCGAGCCGGCGGGTTTGTTTGCGATGAGGCCGGATTGGGTTGTGGGTTTATTTTTGGACTCCCATGTAACCCAAATTAGAAGTAGGTTTGGGTGAAAGGGATGATGAAGGTATGAATAAAAACCACAGTTTTTCTTTTAATAAAAATTATGGTTTTTAGTTTTATCCAATATGGCTGGGGGGAGGGGAAAAGAGTTGTATGTTTAAGAGAACTCTCCGCATTGTAGTTTCACTCGAACCTAGACTCGGTCCACCATATTCGCACGTGTGCATCGGGCCGGCTGGCACGAGCTGGGTCGATGACACCTTGTTCAATTGAGTCCAAACAACAACCGGAGTCGTCTTCAAGAAAACGCACAGGTCATGCAGTCTTCATCCTTAGGTGTGGCCTCCACCGGATGCAATAATACTGCACCACCTTACCCCTCATCCAGTGTTAGGTTAGGCCCTACCTTTGAGCGGTCATCAACCACAGCATGCACTTAGAATTTCAAAATCTCTTTCTTTTTCTTTTCCTCATAAGAAACTAGTCCCTCAGCTAGCATCAATTTGATCCATGGTTGTGTTGGGTTTGTTTGCAACAAGGCCGGGTTGGATTGTGGGTTTATTTTTAGAGCCTCCTGTAATCCAAACTATAAAGATATTTGGGTGAAAGAGAGGATGAGGTATTAATAAAAACCATGCTTTTTTTTATAGGAATGAAAATTGTGATTTTTAGTTTTGTCCCATATTATCTTTGGGAGATTAAGACTCGATCAGTCCACTACACACACATGTGGGCATCGGAATGATTGGCACAAACTAGGTCGAGGTCAAGCCCTGAATGTATTTTGAGTTGGTTTGTTTGTGTGGGAGGTGAAGAAGGAGTCGGTGTATCTTCATTTCTATTTGGGGCTTTTTTAAAAAATATTATTAAAAAATAAAATATTGAAAGAAACAGTGGCGGACCAAAAAATATTGTATGAACTTTCTATACTTTGCCGTTTTCTCTCTATATTTCAGCCGTTTTTTCTCTGAATTTTGGATAAACCCGGTATCCACAATACAGGATTTAAACCCGGCATTCCAAATATTGGGTTTAAATCCGGCATTCCAAATACCGGATTCTACTTGCAACAGAAAAAAAAAAAAACCGCGCGTTAGTTTTACGGCGCTGACATGCCACGCAACTGTCAGAGCGCTAGGTTGGTAAATAGTTTTGATCAACCGTTGTTTCTTTCAAAATTTTATTTTAATAATATTTTGAAAAAAAAGCCCTTCTATTTGTGAGTGTATTTTATTCTTTGCCTTTGTCTTCATTTATCCACAAAAAAAAAAAAGATCCTGGTGTAATATATGTGGTGCACGTAAGGTGTTCAACAATATTCCACAGTGGGTACCTGGTGGCCGACCCGGGTCTCTTTCACTAACAGACTCAAAATCCAAACATTGACCCAAGGTGACATGTAGGCTACGATCTCGGCCGACTAGATTTTCAGACACTTTATGGTTGAGGCCTACTCCGGTCGTCGACGAAAGGAGCATTGACAAGAGTACGTGTGTGCGTAGACAGCCGCAAGTGTGGAGGATCCAAACCCGGGCGTCTAACTGGGTACCATGTCATCGGATGACTATTGATCACGTCATCACTTGAGAAAATATCATTTGCCACGTTATCACTTGCACGGAATTCAATGCAGAAAGCTCAGGCTAACAGATGCCGGTCTGTTTCGTCTTGTCTATTGTCATAACCGCTTCAATATTTTGATGAATGCCCGATCCATACACAACAACAACACAGCTAGTGGATGATTAACATCGAGAGAGCATTTTTGCTAGGGGTGTGCAGGATCCAAACCAAACCGACCAAACCGACCGAACCAAACCAAACCGACCGAATTTAATCGGTTTTGACGCACTCAACGGATCGGATTGGATTAGGATTTCTCAAAACCGATATGATTGGATCGGTTATCGGATTTATCAATTAAAAACCGACCTAAACCGAACCGGACTCCGGTTTATAATTTACTAATTTAGTGGTAACTGTTGTGAACTTTTGTTTAATTGTTAAAACTGTACTTTGTAGTTTTTAATATTTAATGGATATAAATATTGTGGACATAATGGTATTGTTGTTGATAACTTGGTATTTTGGTAAGTAATGTAGTATCATTCTATAATTTTTGAAATAATCATTTTAAAGTTAAAACTATGTCCAAATAAATAAATAAAAAAACTAGTAAGCATGGGCCAAAGCCCAAACCGACCATCCAATCCAATCCAAACCGACTTTAATTGGATTGGATTGGATTGGATTCCAGTCTCAATCGGTTTGGATCGGATTGCAAATTCTCAAAACCGACCTAGGTTGGATCGGTTTGGGTTTTGCCTAAATAGGTCGATTTCGAACCGATGCACACCCCTAATTTTTGCTACCCGAATGATTTGCGGCACTTGCTTACGGCTCAATCGTGGTCTGCCATATCATCCAAAACAAAAGGCGGAAGAGGTTTTCCTACCAGTCATGGTCTGCCACATCTATATAATCTATATCTATATAATAGGGAACAATTTTATGAGGGATACAAACAACGGTCATGATTCATTTAGAATAAAAGGTTAGGATTTAAGCCCGTGTGAACATTCACATCGGAGGATAAACCATCCGAGCCCAGTCATCCATTACATCCAACAATCTTAAATCCTGATATCTGGATCTCCCACAAAGAAAACGATCATCGGATCAGCAAGACTATGATTCTAACATATTCTAATCTCAATTGTCCAATGCATCCAACAAATCAACATATTTCGATCTTAGATATCCATTGCATCTAGCCGGACCAGCCTTCTTAAATCTCGATCTTCCTAATTCCCCCCCCCCCTCTCTCTCTCTCTCTCTCTCTCTCTCTCTCTCTCTCTCTCTAATAACCGATCGTGACCCTTCACATCGGTTATTAGAGAGAGAGAGAGAGAGAGAGAGAGAGAGAGAGGCATAACTGACCACCATCGGATTTTCCTCTTCTCTTCCCTCCTACTCCTCAGCGAGCGGAATCGACACCATCAGCTCCAAATTGAAAGTAAATCACATCTGATCTCCTTCTCCTATTCACCTAATTTTCTTCATGAAGAGCCATCAATGGTTGTAATTAAGGTCCCTTGGCTTATTCTCTTTTGAATGGCAAGTAAGAGGAGGGGAGAGTTGTGGAAGAGAGATAGGGGCAAGCTTTGGGCGACATATGGAGACTTGGAGGAAGAATGGTAGAAGACGGTGAAAAGGCTTTCACGGACAGATGCGAAGCGAGTGCGGGCAACTTTAGAGACTGCATCTTGGATCCGGTTGCGCAGCCTGGGATGGGATTGGGAATGAGGAGTGTGGCAGAGAAGGTGAAGAGGTGCAAGGAGTTGGCCGAGGAGGAATTCTCGTTTTCATGAAATGCCAACTTTGTTGGAGGGAAGAAAGAGCTACTCAAGCTTGAATTGCTACTGTTTGGAGATATTAAGAACAATGGAAAGGATGATCAATGTATAGAGATCACAAATGACGATAAACGTAGAAGAGATTCAGCTGCATTGAGAAGCAGTACAATTAGCATGTGGCAATGAGAGAAACATCATCAAAACAGTATGAGGAGAGAAGGAGCAAGGGCAAGGAACCGATGACATGGAAAGAGTCTACATAGGAAATTGAAATGCATGGTGTTTCACATGGGGAGAGGTCTTTTCGCTTGAGAACGGAGACGCATGGTCCAATGCACAGAAGGAAGAATAGTGCGACATAGTTGCTATATGGGAAGGGCGTAGCTTGCTTTATGGCCACCCGGGCATTGGTAAAACTGATCGAACTTTTACTTGAATATGCATACAAGTTCTCCCAGCAATATAAAATTATTCTTTGGGTAAGTGGTGAAATGAGGTATCTTGTTAGAATTATATGAAGTTATTGCCTCTCTTAGGTGTTGACGTGACTATAGAGAATGATATTTGCCCCGAGAGAAATGGACCGAGGAGCTTAAATGATATAGAAGAAGAGACCATCCGAAGATATGTACAGGCTCAAATCATCATATCTTCATAAGAATTCATTTCTTGCACCGGCTAAAGCAGCAATAGCACTGATAAAAAAATTATAATAATTAATAATTAATTATCATTTAAATAGATCATAAAATTCTAAAAAAACACCAATTTAATTCTTTCATAGCAGTCCAATATTACATAGAAAAAATACCAAATCCCAACATGAATTTTTTAAGAAAAAAAATTGTTATATTTTTTTTAGAGGAGGGAGATAAACACAACAATTTTATTTTTAAGTGCTAACATCAAATATAGGCTTCAACATATAATTTTCACACCTCCTAAAATTTTTCCATACCTGTCGGCACTGTAGCGGTCGTCCAAGGCGGCCAACTTTGTTTTGCCGTATCAAATTTTGTCGTCCCCGCTACATGTAGGCACCCCCATTGAATATGGGCAATCTCGTCGAATATGGGCGGCCTCAATATTGAATGTCGGTGCCGCCGACTGTGTTTTACCGTACCGAAGTATGTTGTCGCCACTATATGTAGGCGCCCTCACCTGTTATGGGTGCATGACGAATTTGGGCCCTCTCGTCAAATATGGATGGGTGTGAGTAGGAATGTTAACACCATAATTGATTTTTTGCTGCCAAAACCAAATGTATAGTGTTTTGCCGTCGAAGACAGAAGTTACAATTTCGAATATGGGTACTTCTTCCGAATGTAAGCATCGTCGACGAATTAAGTTGTTTTCGCCAAGCTTGGACTCTCCAGCCAAATGTGGATGCTCCAGCCAATTATGGGTGCCGTCAAACAAATTTTGTCACCCCGTTCGAGTGCTGACATATACGAGCATTATCACCACTCACAAAATATTGTCACATTCCTAGAAATATTATCACCGCTCATGAAATATTATTATCTCCTTCGAAATATTGTTTACTCCCTCGAAATATTGTCGCCGCTCTCCAAATGTTTTGTTGCTACCTTTGAAATATTGTCAAATTTTCACAAAATATTGTCTCCGGCCTCAAAATCGTTTAAGTGCTGTCAGACACGGGCATTACTAGTCAGCAATACACTACCGTGGGGTGAACCCTAAAATTCAAGTAAACCCACTCCCCAACTGCATTCAACATACACTACCACAACGTTTGGAAAAAAAAAGGGGGGGGGGGGGGGGAGAGCAAGGGGTGTTAGGTCCCATACAACAGATCCTGTTAATGAACAGAACACTCATAAGACTTTTTTAATAGTAGATCTCAAAATAATTTTTAAACCCAAAATTATCCCCGCGCCCCTTTTGTCCTTTCCCTTTTCTCTCTCGAACAGTCGACAACAGCAACGATAGACTGTAGATCTTAGGTTTTAGGATTACTAGTAAGAAACCCGGGCAATGCCCGAATGTGCTTGATACACGCTATTTGGGAAAGACAACATCACAACTGTTCAAAGAAGTGTGAAATCTGAAGTGACTGTGATTCACTTGTTGGAGAGAGAGAGAGAGAGAGAGAGAGAGAGAGAGAGAGAGAGAGAGAGAGGAGAGAGAGAGATTAACATCAAATAACCATTAAATGCCATTGAATGAAAATTTATCATCTTTATGGTAGGTTTTTAAATGGATTTGAAAGAGAGCCACGTTCACACACGGAAGAAGAATTATAGCTCTTTAAAAGACGTCCACCGTGTCACAACAAGGGAGAGAGGCTTCCATTTTAGTATAGATATATAGATAGATGTTTAGGTTTTAGGTTTAGTTTAGAGGTGATGTCATGCAAGTGAAAACTTGAAGTATATGGAGGGGCATTTTTGTCCTATATCCTTCGGCTGAAAAGAAACTCATGTTTTGGACTTTTCACTAAGAGCATGTCCAACGACTTACCCAAACCTATTTATACTATAGGTATTGAAAAAATTGCCAACTAAGCTTTTGGGTATCATGGTATTTTTTAGTTTCCAGCGGCTTACTCATTTTTTGGTCTCCATCGTTTGATTGCATTTACATTCCCTTTGTCTGTCACGTGACACAAAGGAGAATGGATGGGTAATAGCCCATACACACCCAAATTTGAGAGCGGCGATAAGTATCAGTGGCGGGGCCCAAAATGACAGCTAAAGGATGGGTAACACCCTGGAGAGGTTTTCTGAAACGTTATCATCCAAAATAGTGGGCCCATGATGACAGTCCCCCCCCTTCCCCTCCCCTCCCCCCCAAAAAAAAAACGTACATGACCACACGGTGAGAATTGGATATGGTTTGTATTAGGTTTAGGATTACATCTAGGATTCTAGGGTTCATCCCTATGGTCTGTAGATCTTAGGTTTTAGGATTCGGATTAGGGTTTAGGGTTAGATCTAGGTTTTAGGATTAGGTATAGGGTTCACCCCATGACTTGTAGATCTTATGTTTTAGGTTTTAGTTTAGTTTAGAGGTGATGTCATGCAAGTGAAAACTTGAAGTGTATGAAAGGACATTTTTATCCTATGTCCTTAGGCTTAAAAGAAACTCATGTTTTGGACTTTTCACTAAGAGCATGTTCAACGGCTTACCCAAACCCATTTGTACTATAGGTATTGAAAAGACGGCCAACTAAGCTTTTGAGTATCATGGTATTTTTAAGTTTCCAACGGCTTACTCATTTTTTGATCTTCGCTGTTCGATTGCATTTACATTCCCTTTGTCTGCCACGTGGCACAAAGGAGAATGGATGGGTAATGGTCCATACACACCCAAATTTGAGAGGGGCGATATGTATTGGTGGCGGGGCCCACAATGACAGCTAAAGGATGGGTAACACCCTGGAGAGGTTTTTTGAAACGTTATCATCCAAAATAGTGGGGCCCATGATGACAGTACCCCCTCCCCTCCCCCAAAAAAAAAAACGTACATGACCATACGATGAGAATTGGATATGGTTTGTATTAGGTTTAGGATTAGATCTAGGATTCTAGGTTTCATCCCTATGGCCTGTAGATCTTAGGTTTAGGATTCGGATTAGGGTTTAGGGTTAGATCTAGGTTTTAGGATAAGGTATAGGGTTCACCCCATGACTTGTAGATCTTAGGTTTTAGGATTATGTTTAGGTTTTAGGTTTTAGGTTAGTTTAGAGGTGATGTCATGCAAGTGAAAACTTGAAGTGTATGAAGGGACATTTTCGTCCTATGTCTTTAGGCTTAAAAGAAACTCATGTTTTGGACTTTTCACTAAGAGCATGTTCAACGGCTTACCCAAACCCATTTGTACTATAGGTATTGAGAAGACTGCCAACTAAGCTTTTGGGTATCATGGTATTTTTAAGTTTCCAGCGGCTTACTCATTTTTTGATGTCCGCCGTTCGATTGTATTTACATTCCCTTTGTTTGTCATGTTGCACAAAGGAGAATGGATGGGTAATGGCCCATACACACCCAAATTTGAGTGGGGCGATAGGTATGGATGGTGGGGCCCACAATGACAGCTAAAGGATGGGTAACACGCTGGGGAGATTTTTTTGAAGCGTTATCATCCAAAATAGTGGACCATGATGACCCCCCCCCCCCCCCCCCCCCCCCCCCACACACACACACACACACACACACACACACACACACACACAAAAAAAAAAAAAAACGTACGTGACCACACGGTGAGAATAGGACATGGTTCGCTCACTGACAGTCCTGATGCAAGTCTATAGTCAAGCCCACAATGGACTCGTGTCAAAGTTGAAACGCAGCCGTCTTGACCGAATCTGAGCCGTTCACCACATGCGAGCTAGCTGGTCATCCACTGTTGCGTGTAGATACAGCAGTGCCCCTCGAATACTCCTGTAGTGGCTTTCAGTCAGACAAGGGTCACTGTAGCCAAATCAAATCGAAACATGGTCACTGTAGCCGATCACAACTAGCTTAGATGGGTCGGAATCAACTAAGGGAGGGTGTATCTGTATCAAGGAGGCCCTGCCTGCATTGCCTTGGAAATGGAAGGCAACTGTTTGTCAAAGCCAACCGGTCAATTCTTCAAAATGGAAGGCAATTGTTCCACATACGAGTCAGCTTTTCCCCTAGATTAGTCTAATTAACAAACTTTTGTGTGAGTAGGTTGTAGAGTTATAAGTCATAGGGGTGCCCCTATTAAGTGATAAAGATGAGATATTGCTCCACCGTATCTTAGATAGGAAGCTCTCTTTTCCAAAGAGATTGGGATTTGTAGAGAGAGAGAGAGAGAGAGAGAGAGAGAGAGAGAGAGAGAGAGATCTTGGTTACAAGTTTACAATGAGAGAGAGAGAGAGAGAGAGAGAGAGAGAGAGAGAGCTTGGTTACAAGTTTACAATGATTTAGAAGTCTAATAGGGTTTCTGATGTTCTGCCGATATGGATAGGTGCTTGGCATATAATTTTAGTCAGTAGAGAGAGCTTAAAAGTGGGAATCCAAATCTTTCAAGTCTTTCTTTTGGTTGGATTCTTGTTTCTTTCTCGATCCCCATTAACGTGGAAGGAATTAAGCCCACTCTTTGGAGGCGGAATAGGACCATTCTCTTTTATTTAGTTGAGATCTGAGATAGTGAAGGCATCATCCTTTTGTTCAATTGGGTGAAAATATTTAACTTCCTATGAATGGCACGTTTAAGTTTGAGCATAACCATAGCTATCAGATATTGACCCATCTATTTAATTGGTGTCGGCTTTTTAGAGTGTGATCTAGGCCAACTCGGGTGGGTTGGGTCGAGTTAGAGGGCAACCCAAGCTCAATCCGAGTGGTAGAACACTCAACCCACAACCTAATCCGAGTCGACCTTTAACTCGTGCTGTCCAATCCAATGACAAATTTCAAGCTCGCGTTTGCGTAAATTGGTGGCTAGACTCAGGTTGGGCCGGTTCGGGTAATACTTATTTTAATCACTTGTAAAAAAATTTAAATTACAAATTACTAGAAAATAAAATAGTTGTTGAAAATTTTTTTCGGGTCGATAAACAAAAATGGGTTAATCAAAAGCTTCAAGGCACGTAAATTCGTTGTCTTTTAGACAAATTTCTTCCCTTCTAGGAAAAACTGCGAGTTCAAATGGGATGTTTGAGAAACTATCCTCAAGATACAATGAAGCTCCTAATCCATGGTTCGTCGGATGCAAAGTATATATTCTCTTATTCGACCAGGATACGCCTTGAAAAATAGTTGAACTAATGATGCTCGATAAAACTCTAGCTCCATTTCGAATTAGTTTATTCGGTTATGTGACGCTTCATCACTTCGCTTCTCTCCTGTGAATCTTCAATTCACTATAGTTCATCCTTTTTTATCATAGAGGAATGCCCTCTATTTATAGAGTGTGAGGCACCATTTGATTTACCGAAGATTGCATTGGTTCACGATCCAACAGGTGCTATAATGCACCTCTCGCCAAAGGTTGCAATAGTTCATGGGTCAATGGATGTCACAAAGCACCCTTTGGTCGAGTTGCATCTCTTCGCACGCCAATGAGTGCTATGAAGCATCTCTTGCCATGGGTTGCATCTATTCACACACCAATGGGGTGCTAGAAGTATCATTTGGTTCGCACAAGTTCACCAACCAATGCAATGTTCATCGACCAATAGGTGCTTGAAGCATCCATAGGATCCACCCCGTTCAAATCATCGCTTTCCGCCCGTTCAAACTAACTGCTATATATATTTTGACGATTTTGAACCCGTTCTTCATCCTAAAAAAGCCACATTGCTTAGTAAGGAATTACAACTTTATGTTGTGATCATCTCCATTATAACCGATATATATCAAACATATTTAAAAATCTCTAACATTTCTCTATTTTTTTCAAAATTTAAAAATCATACTTTGAGAGTTTTACAAGTATTATCGTACAGATTTATACATAAATGATAGGTAGTTTTTGGCTTTGAATCTTCACTTAGTTCATATATTATAAAGCTATATTAAAATACTGTGGTGAACATTTCTTGAACCAAGGGCTCTTATAGATACGTCAGTATCATCGCACATACTCATCTCTATAGGGTAGAGTGTTTCTTTTAGCTCGCACATTAATGGTCTTGTGCAGCATCCCGATTTTCATGAGTGTTTTAGAAACGATTTAGATCTTATATGAAATGACTTTATTTCCTTTACTCATATATGCAAGTTCTCTTTATAGTGATCCTGCGAGTCACTTTATGAGTCTTGTTAAGGATAAATCCAACCTCTCATCATGCAGAACCCAACACTAGATATCAGGAATGAGTTTTTAGTTTCTAATGTATCCACTTAGTCATTCAATTGATTTGTCAGTACCCTCTGACCTTTATCTATATTTTCAAGATATAAGAAGGGTTTTTACCAATGATAACTGATTAATCGTTAGACCTTCTCATTCCTTTTGAAGTCTTAGAAATTATATGTCTAGATAATCCTTTTGTTGACTCCATATGGTTAAAGATTACTCTGAGATTATATCTATAGATGGTTTTTTTATTAAAATAATCTTCTAAAGTCTTCTGTGACTCCATATAGTTAAATGTTATTTTAGAGATCTTATCTCTATTTCTGCTAAGTTCTTCTTTGACTTCACACAATCAAATATTACTTTAGAAATTATATATCTAGCTCTGCTAAGTTCTTCTTTGTAAAATTTATCATTCCGCATTTAGGTAATTTTCTAGTGATCGTACACTATATCCACCGCTCCAGTCTATCTTCTATTGATGATTCGCTGCAACATCGCAGCCCGTGCTCTACGTTCGATGTCTCTAACGTCCATCGCCTTAGAATCACAGTATGTCTTTAGTTTTAAGTACTTGGCACCTTTCAGTACGTCTCTACACGCCTATTGTCCCGCAGGCATGCTCTTAGCCTCAGCGATTGCTAGCCGCACTTTTCCTACATCTGTTGACGCCCGCATCTATCGATGTTTTCAATAGTTGCTCCATGGATCAATGCTCTCGATTACAAAGGCTTTGTCAGGCCACCCATCAGTGCTTGGAAGCCACTTATCATATGATTTTGCACTCTGTTGCCAACAGTTGTACTCATATTCTCTCCTAGGTCAATGCTTTAATCTCAAAGCATCTAGTGCCAATCGATGCTTGTACACACTTGTTGTTCGATAGATGTGTTAGTTCTATATTGTTGGAAAAAAATTTGAGGTCGATAAACAAGAATGGATTAATTAAAAACCTCAGGGCACATAAATTCGCTATCTTTCTGACAAATTTCTCCCTCTTATTCAGCTATGTGACATTTCATCTCTTTGCTTATCTCCTGTGAATCTTCGACTCACTACGGTGCATCCTTTTTTATCATGGAGGAAATGTCCCTCTATTTATAGAATGTGAGGCACCATTTGATTTACCAAAGGTTGCAATAGTTCACGATCCAATAGGTGCCATAATGCACCCCTTGCCAAATGTTACAATGGTTTACGGGCCAATGGATCATGTCATAATGCACCCTTTGGTCGGGTTGTATCACTTCGCACGCCAATAGGTGCTAGGAAACATCCCTTGTCATGGGTTGTATCTATTCGCACACCAATGGATGCTAGAAGCATCCCTTGGTTCGTATCAGTTTGCCAACTAATGCATTGGTTCATCGACCAATAGGTTCTTAAAGCATACCTAAATCCATCCGTTCGAATCATCACTTTCGTCCGTTCAAACCAACTGTCACCTTTTGACGTTTTTGAACCTGTTATTCATCCTAGCAAGTCACATTGCTTACTAAGGAATTACAACTTCATATTGTGACCATCTCCATTATAACATATATATATATATATGAGGCAAGGTAGCCTACTCCATGGAGTAGGTACCTTATCTACTCCATGGGTTAAATGGATGTCATATGGCACTTTTAACCGGAGTTAAGACTTTATCAACTTAGGTTCCTCCCCCCCCAACATTTGTCAAGAAAAAAATTTGAGAAAAACACGTGCAAAGTGGCATTTTTAGCATACAAAAAAAAAACTTTTTACGATGCTCAGTTTACCGTTAAATTTGTTACAACTTGATCGAGTTGATTTAGATTTTTTTTCTTCGGATTTTTTTTCATAATTCAAATCTATCTATTTTGGATTGACCATACATCAACAAAATACCCGATTTAAAAGTGTCATGTGGCGTCTATTTAGGCCATGGAGTAGATAAGTAGCCTACACCATGGAGTAGGCTTACCCTTTCCCTATATATATATATATATATATATCAAACATATTTTAAAATATCCAACAATAGTATCATTGCCTCTCCAATAAAGTGTAGCATACCTCCAGCATCCCATGATTTTGTAGTCCTTTGGTGGGTAATACGATACATTCATGTTTGGGAATAAGATTCATGGGGGCTATAAGGTAAAAAATAAAACTAAATTTTTGTTTGGGTTGGGTCGGGTTGTTCGATCTTCCAATTAAAATTTACTGTGGGTTGGTTGTTTCCAATCCGAACCCAAACCTGGTCTTAAAACAAATGAGCCTAAAGCCGAACCAACCCGACTCATGCTAAGGTCGGGTTGGTTTAGGTCGGTTCTCGGGTTGGTAGTTGGTCTAAAAAATTTATAGCCATAGGCTATTTACTAGCAAGCTGGAGATGTACATTGAGCTTTAGGCTTTAGCTACCCATTGAGTTCTCTTGGTAGTTAGTTCAACGTTAGCAAACAACTAGCGTTTTATTCGGGTGCTAGTGGGATGTAGCCAAAAAATCCAAACCCATTACATACATATATATATATATATATATATATATATATATATATATATATATATATATATATATATATATATATATATATATATATATATATATATATATATGAAACGGGAAATGAGCTGCTAGCTTATTTGAAAAAAATGGGCAGCCACCCATTTGATGCCCTTAGGAGTCTTAGAATTTGCTAATTTTTTTATAAGCATAAGTATTTAATCTTTGACTATACACCCATAAAAAATCAGCACATTCTAAAACTCCTAGGTGTATCAAATGTTAGAAGTTTTATCGAGCGTTCGTTGTCACCGTTAATCTGAAATATTACATTTGATACCCCTAAAAGTTTTAGAATTTGCTATTTTTTGTGTATGTTCTATCTAAGATAAGATGTTTATGCTCACAAAAAATCAGCACATTCTAAGACTCGTAGGGGCATCAAATGGGTCGCCGCCCATTTCATTGAAATAGGCCGCCAACCTATACCCCGTATCCTCTCTCTCTCTCTCTCTCTCTCTCTCTCTCTCTCTCTCTCTCTCTCTCTCTCTCTCTCTCTATATATATATATATATATATATATATATATATATATATATATATATATATATATATATATATATATATATATATATATATATATATATATATATATATATATATATATATATATATATATATAGGGGCATGCTATGCTGCGGCATGCGGTACGCGCGGCACAGCACCGCAGCCGTCTGATGCACGCGCTGCGTGCATCGCATGCACGCAGCAGTGCATCAGACGGCATGCGGTAGGTGCCGCGCTTACCGCATGCCGCATTCAAGCATTTATTTATATATATATATATATATATATATATATATATATATATATATATATATATATATATATATTATATATATATATATATATATATATATATATATATATATAATATATATATATATATATATATATATATATATATATATATATATATATATATATATATATATATATATATATATATATATGAGGGCTGGGTTCCTATGACATGTCATAGGGAGTATCCTAAGACATATGGTGAATTAATAATGCTAGAATGTTTAGAATGTGCTGAATTTTTTTGAGGGTGATCATCTTACCTTAGATAAATGTCCAAAAAAAATCAAAGCATTCTAAAACTTATTGGGGCATCAAATGCTAGAAGCTTTATCGGCCATCCATTTTAACCGTTAAATTGAAAATCATATTTGATGCCTCTAGAAGTTTTAGAATGAGCCGATTTTTTGCGGGGGTCCTATCTAAGATAGGTTGATCATCCTCATAAAAATTCAGAACATTCTAAATATTCTAGGGTTACTAACTCACCATATGTCATAGGGTACTCCCTGTGACATGTCATAGGAACTCATTTCCCTATATATATATATATATATATATATATATATATATATATATATATATATATATATATATATATATATATATATATATATATATATATATATATATATATATATATATATATATATATATATATATATATATATATATATATATATATATATATATATATATATATATATATATATATATATATGAATGAGAAAATGCGGCGTGTGATACGTGCGGCATCGCATCCCAATACGCCCATATATATATATATATATATATATATATATATATATATATATATATATATATATATATATAATATATATATATATATATATATATATATATATATATATATATATATATATATATATATATATATATATATATATATATATATATATATATATATATATATATATATATATATATATATATATATATATATATATATATATATATATAAATGCTTGAATGCGGCATGCGGTGCGTGCGGCATCGCACCGCAGCCGTGTGATGCACGCGCTGCGTGCATGCGATGCACGCAGCAGTGCATCACACGGCTGCGGTGCGATGCCGCACGCACCGCATGCCGCAGCATAGCAGCCCCCATATATATATATATATATATATATATATATATATATATATATATATATATATATATATATATATATATATATATATATAGGGGCTGCTATGCTGCGGCATGCGGTGCGTGCGGCATCGCACCGCAGCCGTGTGATGCACTGCTGCGTGCATCGCATGCACGCAGCGCGTGCATCACACGGCTGCGGTGCGATGCCGCACGCACCGCATGCCGCATTCAAGCATTTATATATATATATATATATATATATATATATATATATATATATATATATATATATATATATATATATATAGCAGGGATACTCTTACTAATGGAATCTTACTAATGAAAGTTACAAATCGCCTTTTACCTAACCTAGAAGTTTCAGAATTTGATGAAACTTGGTGGGGATGCTGTCTATGGCAAGTTGATCATCCTCACCAAAAATCATCAAATTCTATAACCTCTAGGGGCATCAAATTTTAGAAGCTTTATCGACCGTTCATTTTAACCGTTAATTTGAATAACATCTTTGATGCCCCTAGAGGTTATAGAATTTGATGATTTTTGGTGAGGATGATCAACTTGCCATAGAGAGCATCCCCATCAAGTTTCATCAAATTCTGAAACCTCTAGGTAGGTAAAAGGCGATTTGTAACTTTCATTAGTAAGATTTCATTAGTAAGAGTATCCCTCCCCTATATATATATATATATATATATATATATATATATATATATATATATATATATATATATATATATATATATATATATATATATATATATATATATATATATATATATATATATATATATATATATATATATATCTATATATATATATATATATATATATATATAGAGAGAGAGAGAGAGAGAGAGGAATGTTAGGATGCGACGTGCGGTGCGTGCGGCGTCGCACCGCAGCCGTCTGATGCACTGCTGCGGTGCGTGCGATGCACGCAGCAATGCATCAGACGGCTGCTGCGGTGCGCCGCACGCACCGCACGCCGCATCCTAACACCCCTCATATATATATATATATATATATATATATATATATATATATATATATATATATATATATATATATATATATATATATATATATATAGAGAGAGAGAGAGAGAGAGAGGTGTATTAGGTTGCGATGTGCGTTGTGGCGGAGAAAATGAGCTGTGAAACCGTGCTCGTCCGATCGGAATTGATCAAGCGACACACAGACATCCCGCTCCGAATCAAACCCGCTGCTGCATTTGATGGTTCGTTCGATTCCATTCGTTGAATTGATGGGTTCGAACGGACCAAAAAAATTTCGTTGTTACTGTAGCAGCTACAGTAACTGCGAATTTAGTTTGGGCCGTTCGAATCCCATCAATCCAACGGATGGAAATTGAACGAACACAAAATTGGTTCTGGTGATTTTCATCCGTTGAATCGATGGGAATCGAATGGCCTAATATATATGAGTTTGGTTCTCGGATTGGTCGGGTCTACCCCAGCCCCAACTCGAAACATACTTGTATATAGTTGGGTTCACAAAACATAGAACCAAACCAACCCATTTAGTCAAAAAAACCCGAACCAACTCGACTCATTTAGGTCGGATTTGGTCGGTTCTCGATTTTACCCACCCCAAGTCGCACCTCTAGTACCAGCTTGAATACACCTATTGGGCATACATAGAAAGTGCATTCAATCGAGATGGCTCGTTTCTAAATGCACAACAGAATCATTTGAATTGGTATGCTGAATACTGTAACTTCAAGAAGAACAAGTGATGGGATGAAAGAGGAGAAAAAAAGTTCACAAACAGTATTTAAAAAAAAAAAAAAAAGGGGAAGAAGAAGATGAGGATGAGAAAGTTGGACAGGGCGGTAATAACCATCCTTTGCACCCGGAAGTGGCAAATGATTCGGTGTGCCTAGAATTAGTCGGTAATAACCATATCCTAATTTTTACCATTCCATCCGGATATCCAGCCAGAGGCCCACGTGTGCTTTGGCATTCACAAAACTCGAAGATTGAAGGATCTCTCACCGTC
The DNA here is from genome assembly GCA_947650365.1 of Chamaelirium japonicum. NCBI lineage: Eukaryota > Viridiplantae > Streptophyta > Magnoliopsida > Liliales > Melanthiaceae > Chamaelirium > Chamaelirium japonicum. The sequence continues at coordinate 5,045,490 of OX393559.1, read as the reverse complement.
ATCATCTCGTCAGCAGTAATTCCGTGCCTTAATTTTCTTTTGCCCCCCCTTCCATCTATATCTAATTTTAGGATTATCTATCCACGTTATCCAAATCAGCATTTAAATAAAATCCATCGGATACTACCTTCCTAAACTGAATCCAGGCGTTCTTAAACCTCCCCCCCAAACCTTTCGGTCAAGACCTCCTAAAATAAGCCTTTCTTTGACACGTGTCAAATGACCACGTGCTGTCCTCTCGATTCCTCCCGCGGCTCTATATATCTGCATCTCTGTACCCCCCCCCTGAAGCCATAAGCCCATAACCGCATCGCTCGCTCGCTCGCTCGGCCTCTCTCCCTGATGGGGTCCATGGGGACGTCAGAAGAGTACCACCCCAAGACGGTGAACCTCTCGACGACGAGGACCTACGGCGCCGCCTTAAGATCCCATATCAAGGAGACCTTCTTCCCCGACGATCCCTTCCGCCACTTCAAGGGCCGGCCGGCGTGCGGCCGGGCGTGGGCTGCCCTCAAGTACTTCGTCCCCATTCTCGAATGGGCTCCGAATTACACCTTCTCCCATTTCCGGTACGACCTCCTCGCCGGCATCACCATCGCCAGCATCGCCATCCCCCAGGGCATCAGCTACGCCCGCCTCGCCAACCTACCGCCCATCATCGGCCTCTGTATAGTACCATCCCTAACCCCACACCTACCCCTGGCCTAGCCAGCCGGCCTGGCCTCTTTTTCAAATCTCTGAAGAATTGACATGTTTATACGTACAGATTCGAGCTTCGTGCCGCCTTTGGTGTATGCGGTCTTGGGTAGCTCCAAGAACTTGGCGGTCGGGCCCGTCGCCGCGGTCTCGCTGCTGCTGGGCTCCTTGATCGGAAGCAAGGTGCCGGCCGCCACCAACCCGGATCTGTATCTCCGTCTCTTCTTCACCGCGGCCTTCTTCACCGGGGTCTTTCAAGCGGCAATGGGGGTGCTCAGGCTTGGGATATTCGTGGACTTCTTGTCCCGCTCCACCATCACCGGATTCATGGGAGGGACGGCCATGATTATAATCCTCCAGCAGTTGAAGGGCATGTTGGGATTGCTGCACTTCACTACCAATACCGATCTCGTCTCCGTCATGCATTCGGTTTTCACCCAAACACATGAGGTAATTAATTAATTAATTAATTCCCTAGCTTCCTCAATCTCTCATATCTATTCTTTTTGCAGAAAAAAAAAAAAAAAGGTTTTTATTTACGTCAGAATCTTTCCTATTAAAATTTAGGACTAGGATTCCCATTTCCAAATTTCCTCTTCTTTTTTATTTTTTTTCCGGGTAACTAGCTGGTGGTAGGTCCTTCAAAAGTTTCCATTTATAATGTTAAGGACGGGTAACGACCTGTGGTAGGCCCTACAAAAGTACTGAGATCTTTGTAGATAATTATAAAAAATTTTAAATGACGATTTTATCCCTCTATATATAAAGAGGTATAGTCCGGTACCGAAGATTAACAAGTGATAAATGCAACAGTTTATTGATAATATAATTTTTTTGTGATAAAAAATAATATAATTGTGTCAAACAAAATCGATTCGGTAAACAAAAGTAATTATTTGTTAAATAATATTTTTACAATTGTTCCAAAAAAAAAAACTTTCTGTACATCAAAATAAAATATGATTTTTTTATTAACAATTTTTTTTTTTTTAACTATGCAAAACCAAGCTGATCCTATCCTTTTTTTGATCCATAGAATTTCGGGAGGTGCCTAATGCGATAAGGTGCTTGTTTGGGGACTTATTGCAAGTTGGTACTTTTGTGGGGACTTATTACATCTAGTCTAGTTGTCTTTTTTTTTTTTTCTAAAGAAAAAAGTCTGTAATTAGTAAGAAACCTAGGCAAAGCTTGGATGAACTTGATGCACGCCACTTGGTGCAAACGACATCATAGCTGTCCAAAGAAGTGTGCAATCGGGAGTGAGTTTGATTCACTCGTTGCAGGGGTGTGATTTACTTGTTAAAGAGAGAGATATAGTACAAATGATTTTTCTAATAACTATTAAATGTCATTTAATAGGTATTTATCATCTTTATAATAGGGTTTCAATAGGATTTAAAAGAGAGGGTCACGTTCACACACGGAAGAAATGATTCTAGCTATTTGAAAGAAGTTCATGTGTCACAACATGGGAGAAAGGGCTTCATTTTAGTATTATACTATTATATTAGATTATCTTGGTAATAGCTATATTGATAATTGATCAGTAAGAAAATTTTATATATCCAGCCATCAATGTTCATGCTCTACAGACCGTTTTGGTCGTACGTATGTGTGGTTGCATTTGCCATAAAAATTATGTGAACAATTTGATGAGTTGTCGTGGTGGTGTTTGGCACTGGTGGGGCCCAGCCTCTCCCTTTCCAAACCGTCCGATCAACAATCGATTCTTAGATTCGATCGGCTTCTCCGTCCACTGTATCAATCATTGTAGCTTCGGCCAAGGCTACTACAATAAATTAGTTGGGATCGTGGTGGGACGGACATGGTTAGAAGGATCAAATTTTAACATTTTGATTTGTTTATGTTTCAGTGGAGATGGGAGAGTGCAGTGTTGGGGATATGCTTGCTTTGCTTCCTATTGTTCACCCGGCATCTGGTTAGTGGGGGAATTTTAGCCCTTTTCTATTTTTTTAATTCAAAAAAATAGGAAAATTATTATTATATTTTTGTGTTTATTAATTAATTATGGGAGTAAATAAAATGCAGAAAACGAGGGTTCCTCGGCTCTTCTGGATATCAGCGATCTCGCCTTTGCTGGTGGTGGTAGTGGGGTGTATATTCGCCTTCCTTGTGCACGCCCAGGATCACGGAATCCCTATAGTTAAGCACCATCACCTTCATCCAAATATTGCTCAAATATAGTCAATTATCTAATTATTAATGTGTTTTCTTTCACGTCATCATTTGCCTTCCATATCTTTGAACTTGATCAACTAAAATAGATCATGTCTCCAATTGATTGATCTGTTGGTAAGACCTATGCAACCAGAGGCCTTGGTCAAGGGTTCGAATAAGTGTTATCACATATTTTCTCCCGCTCTGTAGTGGCAGGCCTCCTTGTTTTAGTGGCAAGCTTTCCAACCACTATGGTGGTCCTTTCGTAAAAAATAAAGGATAAATTACACTTTGCCACCCTAAAGTTTAGCTCAAAAGCATCCCCCCTATGTTAAAAAAATCTACATTTTGCCCCCTTCAATTCAGTTTTGATAAGATAAAACTACCAAATGAGGAAATTAAGTAGTTGACAAAAGGGGTGTTGTGCTAACATTTCAAACTTTTTGGAGCAATTTGGAACAAAATAAATTACAGGGGGGTTAAAGAGTTTTTGAGCTAAACTTCAGGGGGGCAAAGTGTAATTTATCCAAAAAAAACAAAAACAAAAATGGATCCTGATATTTAATTTAGCTGGCTTAATTTTGATTAGGTTCAACCATTTACTTTAATAAGTTTCATCCTATACTAAATCTAGATCTTCTTTCGTGTATGTGCAGGTGGGTCCGTTGAAAAAAGGACTAAACCCTATTTCGATATCGGAATTAACGTTCGAATCCCAATATCTTGGAATTGTATTGAAAGCAGGGATTATTTCTGGATTTCTAGCGTTGGCGGTAACATAATAAGATCATAGCATTAAAAGTTTTTCAACATTATAATCCAAGTATGTTTTAAAATTATCCAATCTTCCTTTTTATTTCAGGAAGGGATAGCAGTTGGGAGGAGCCTAGCAATGCTGAAAAACGAACAGATAGATGCGAACAAGGAGATGATAGCTTTTGGGGTGATGAACATTGTCGGCTCTGTCACTTCATGCTATCTCACAACAGGTAAGATATGCTCCCGAAATGTAAATAAACTTTTTTATTTCCAAGGTATATAGATTACAAGAGTAGAGGATTAAGTCGGCAAGTATAAATCTTTGAGAAAACTACTTGAAAGGATTGCAAAAGCACAGTATATACCAAAACATACAATTTTCAAACAAAACACCAAATCGAACAAAACAACCAAGGGGGAAGTTGCAATGCCCATTTTGGCCCTCCCAAATTAGAGTCATACTATCAACGTATATATAGAGCATATTAACAATTTAAAGAGCCATATTTCAAAACTTAGAATTAACTGTGACTCTAAAGTGTCTAAATATGATTTTATAAGTTGGAAATATTACTCAACTGACATATGTTTGTTCATTTAAAAAAGGGGTATATGGTCATTTACTATGCCGAGTCCTTTAGAAATATTTACAGAAATACCATAAAAAAGCAATAGTGATACCTTTTGGTCATATTTGGTAGTTTAGAAAGAGGTTTGATGCCTTATTTATTTAGATTTTTTTATCCGATCTGGTACAACGCCCTAAATCTTTTATGCTATCAAACATTTTTCAAAATTCAACTTTACCTTCTATTTTATGATGCATTTAATTTTTTTTGAATAATTAATCATCCGAATGAAAACTATGGTAAACAAGAGTAAAGTAATTGCAAATGTTCTTATCAATAATGCATGAATGCTTCTATTTCTTAAAAACAAGGACTCAAAAGTATCAAAATTCGACATTAGCACAAGTGTTCATGCCCTATTATTAACCATCGAGCCTTGCACAGTCTATTTCAACTTTATATGAATCCTTCTTTGCCAGTCCACTCTATTATTGGCTAACCTTGAATCTATGAATTGCAAATAATAAGACCGCATTACGGATAAAAGTGATATTTTTAATTAGATGTCTTTCATGGCTCATTTCAGCGTTGTGGAAATTCTTATAATGTGGGTTGGTATTTTTTCAGGACCCTTCTCCAAGTCGGCAGTTAATTACCATGCAGGATGCAGGACCGCAGTGTCAAATGTGGTGATGTCGATGTGCATGATGTTGGTTCTGTTGTTTTTGGCTCCTTTGTTTAAATATACTCCTTTAGTGGCTCTCTCAGCGATCATCATAGTTGCTATGATCGGGCTAATCGAGTATGAAGAGGTCTACCACCTCTTCAAGGTGGACAAATTCGATTTTTGCATCTGTATGGCTGCTTTTCTTGGTGTTCTGCTAGTTAACATGGTTACAGGCCTCAGTTTGTCGGTAAGGATCTTTCAGCTATACCACTTTGCAGTTTTATCACTTATTTCTTTTAGTTAGTGAATTTTTTACTTTTGATTAAAAATTAAATCAAGGGTACTTATAAAATAATATTAAATCATAGCACTTGACTTTAAACGTTATGAAATTATATCAATTAATAAAGGATTTTGATCCAACTTTTCATCTTATTTCATATGATCTTACGATAGTATCCATTGTCCCAATTAAATACAAGTTATTGCCCCATTTTTTAAGACAAAAAATAAAATGAATTCTCAATAAAATACAAGTCACATTGAGATTATTTATTCACATTCATCATTAGAAGGGTAATGACCTAGCCACTAAATTTAAGTATCATTTTTCAGAATCATATCAACTCAACATAGCTAACCATTAGGGGATTTCTTCAATTGAGACTTTGTATTTCTAGAAAGTTACAAGCCTTTTCATGAAAGCCACTTTTTATATAATATTACAACAGACTAAGTCTTGTAATTTCTTTTGCTTATTACAAATCTTTTTCATGAAAGTTTTTTATTTTGAAAAGATATTTATTTGGTTGTAATGGAAAAACTTCACTTTGTGTAGGTTGGTTTGTCAATACTAAGGGCATTGTTATACGTAGCTAGACCCGCTACTTGCAAGCTTGGAATTGTAGAAGGGAACGGAATATATTGTGATATTGAGCTTTATCCTGACTCGACCAGCCCCCCTGATCTTCTAATCTTACAATTGGGTTCACCTATCTATTTTGCCAACTCTGGATACCTAAGGGAGAGGTAAGTAATGATGTATGTCAATCCATGCTTAAATATTCATTTCATTGTGTTTCTTTTTCTTTGGCTTTGTGACTTAAGAGCTAGTTCCATCATCATTGTTGTTATTATCGTAGGATCTTAAGATGGGTTGAAGACGAAGAGAACATCAGGAGGAAGAATGGAGAAGATCTACGCTACCTTATATTGGATATGGGTGGTAAGCTATTTTCCTATAAAGGTTTTTCAACTATAAATTTGGTGGCAAATGGACAAGGCTATCGTGGGATGATTTGAAATGACTTGGCCGGATTTTGCTAATTTGGATCTACTTATAGAGTCAAATCGTAATGTTAATCCATTTGATAGATTTGCTTCTTGGGGATCATTGGTGTCAATGAGTTGAGGTCACCTTGGATTGGGTTTAAAATCCATAATCCATAGAGTTTAGGTTGACTTTTGCTTATATCTACACGTGACTCCCTTAGAATTGCATTGGCTCCAATTTGGGTTGGCTCTTGTTGTGGAATATTGAGCTTTGTTTAGCCGAGAGTATTATACCTTGCATTTCTAAAGTTCATGTCCATATGAACTACAATCATTATAATGATAACATAGTTTTGAGCTCTTATATTTCAAAAAACTTTTGTTAGAGCAAATCACAATGAGCACTTGATACCATGGATAAGGCTCGTGTTTCCTAGAATCTTGCTCAACAAGGTTCGAAAGCTGAAACTTGGATACTGGATGAAGTTATTAGAATCAAGCTTAAGCACAAATAGAGTTAGCCCAACTTTTTGACACCTATTATTTGGAAGGTAAGCCAATATTGTCTGCACAAGTAAACCATTATATTGACAATTATTTTGATGATCATGGCATCATCTTTTCTCGGTGAATATTTTGAATATGATCTTATTGAACTATTTAAGTCATAGCATTAAATTAATGTTTTTTTTTTTGAATTGTGTTTTGGTGTAATAGGAGTCACCTCCATTGACAATATGGGTATCGGAATGCTAACTGAAGTGTATAAAAGCCTCCATAAAAGAGATATTAAGGTAAATTTGCTAATTTAAAAGGTAATAAGCTTTGATATTATTTTCAATTTGTCTAATTTATCATTTTGCAGATTGTGCTAACAAATCCCAGGCTAGGGGTGGGAGAAAAATTGGTATTGTCCAACTACATCAATTTAATTGGAACGAAATGGGTCTTCCTCTCCATTAAGGATGCAGTTATGGCATGTAGATTTGCTCTTCAAGAATCAAGAACCAAGGAAGAACAAGTGTAACATTTTTTTTGGCAGGTCAAATATGATTGATCTGAAGGCAATGTATTCATCTACAAGTTGTTGTTATGGCTAACCCAAGCGAAGATTAAATGTAGGATGACCCGTGTTGCAATCTTGCTCGAAAGTGAAGGCTCTCCATGATACCTCCAAGGGTGTCTGAGAAGATGTGTTGTATGTTATATTTGGAGATTGTACAGTGAAATTATTGAGATATTAATAAGAAAGCACTGGCCTCTACTTGATTATTTCCTTCTTTATTGAAATATACGCTGGAATAATATAATGCTTCAAATTACAGTTTAAATCAAAGGATTATAATCTTCTTTACAAAATATATAACTACGATTCTCAATTTCTTGTTTTTTTATTTCTACATCTTTCTTTCATAACTTATACTCAATTTTTTTTTATTAAAGTACGGTGTAATATATCCTTATGCTATTAAAATTAAAGATCATAACGTTATTTTGTGGTGAAAACTAGATTTAGAGTTAATGGAATGATCAAATGCAATCGTGCAACTAAGGTTCTTGTTTTCTTAGTTTGCTCGTTTATGCTATATAATTTACTTTCTCTTTTACTTTATTAGCAAACAAATGAACCAAATCTTATAATAATATTATATTACTATAATTATAGGGAGATGATATAATTTCATTTTAGATGGAACATTATTACCTAATCGAATGGGTTCAAAGAGAAGATGCTTAGTCATAAACATAACTTATTTATATTTTTTATTCATGAGGATTTTTTAAAGAGGAAATACATATTTAGGTTAGAACGGTGCCTGTAAGTGCCATTGTACTATAGAGGTCACAGTTTGAAGCTCAAGCTCGTGCATGCACGGCGTGGGCAATGAGGTATAATAGGGTGCGAGAGGCACTTGATAGACATACTTTGCACATTTAGTAAGCCGGGTTGACTCAAGTGCGAGTTTAAACCTACTTGACTTGGCGGTTATTACCAATATTCAGCTTGACTGGGTGGTTGGGCCAAATAGTGCTTTCACACTTGTTGGGCCTACACAGTTGATCGAAGGGGTTCTTCTAGGCACTTGTTGACTGGGTGAATCAGTGGCTATTGGGGTACCTAGTTGCCTCTCTCTCTCTCTCTCTCTCTCTCTCTCTCTCTCTCTCTTTCTATATATATAAGTGCAAAGAGCCTTCAGTAATAATATATAGAAATGATTCATACGCTGCAATTCATCATTCATTCTCCTCTTAACTATGTTCTAAGACTTGTGTTTTTCTCAAAGGTTTTAAAACCGGACCGGCCGGTTGAATCAGAATGAATCGGAACCCGGTTAAATATATGGGCTGAATTAAACACCAGATCCGGTGTTGGCCTAGACCCAGCTATAAACCGTTGAATCGGTCGACCCGGATACGAAACCGTAAACCCGTTAAAACCGTGAACGGTTTTTGGAACCAGATCTCTTTCGGGTAGTAGCAGTCTGGGATTTCTATGGACTTCCTCATGGTTAAGAGAGAGAGAGGAGAGAGAGAGAGAGAGAGGTGAAGCAGACTGCAACTGCAAGCGATGTGATCGAAGGGGATGCAGGCAGTTGTTTATAGGGGAGTGGACGGATTTTACAAGGCCGGTTAGAGAGAGAGAGAGAGAGAGAGAGAGAGAGAGAGAGAGAGTTGTAGAGAGAGAGTAGGCTAGAGTGAAGAGGTGCAGATCCTACTATCACTGTATCAGCAGCATTAAACAGTTGAGATATGTACGATGGGATTCTGTGAGAGGATGTGCAGTCGGACAGTGGCAGTTTTTAAGTGGGTCTGTAGACTAATAATCCCTTTTTTTTTTTTAAGAGCAGTACTATTCAGCCAGACAAGGTGTACAGATTCTTTACAAACCCCATCACGGTTGTCCGTTTCGGGTCTGGGTGTAAGTGATGGCTGGGATGGGGTCTCAAGAATCTGTAAAGGTTTCGGGTTGGTTGAATGGTATTTTTCTTTTACTAAATGAAAATGAAAAACTACTTGGAAAAAGATTATCAGGACCTTGAGTATCTTTGACCGATTATCGATTATCTCAAAAAAAACTAAAAATAAAATCTTTGACCGACTTTTATGTCTCATTCCCTCCGATACAGTCCTTGGTGTCCAGACGGACCAGACCTGTTATCTGCCGTTAGCCGTTCCGGACGGGTGTACGAGCGGCCGCGGCTAGGGCTGTTAATGGGCTCGGGCCAACCCGAAGCCCACTGGGCCGGGTCTAATTTGGACCTAGTTTGGACAGAGTTAGCATGGCCTTTGGGCCGGGTTGGGTTTGAACATTCTAGTCTGATTGTGTTATGAGCCGGATATGGACAACCACTAACCCGACCCGAAGCCCGAAATATTTTTTTTTTTATATACAATGAATTCATAATTTAAAAGTGCCCACGTTACAAATATCAATGCCTCGAACTAGGGCTGGCAATTTTGGACTCGACACGGCAGACCCGACATGAAGTTAGCGTGTCTGGGTCTGGGTTAAACGGGTTCGGGTCGTAAACGGGTTGACACGATAGACTTGTTTAATAAACGGGTCGGGTCAGGGTTTATGGTCTGGACACAGTAGACCCAGGAAGACCCGTTTAAAATTCAACGGGTCATGTCGTGTCGGGTGGGGCCGAGTCTACCCGTAATCTAATACTATAATATGTAGTACCAGCGGCCGATTTATCGGGTCGAGTCGGATTGGGTCGCATCAGGTCAACAAAATAGACTCGTGTGGTAAATGGGTCTAACTGGTCTACCCGTTTATAAACGGGTCGGATACGGGGGTTTAGGATCTAGACATGATTAGTTAAACGGATCGGGTCCGGGTATAAGGATTTTGGACACGACTCGAAACTAGACATGACACCAACCCGACACGGCACGATCCGTTGCCACCCTAACCTCGGACATTAGGAGTATTATTCCGCATATATCATTTCAATGTATATCGTAATCAATGCTATTTTCTACTTTTATTGTGTGATAAAGAGAAAGAAAAATGATTTATACATATACCGCGTTTGAGATTGGGCCGGGTTTGAGATTGGGCTTTGTAAGAAAGTTTTGGGTCGGGTTTCGGTCAATCCTGAAAATTTTAATTTGGACTTGGGTTGGGCATGGGTACACACTCATAAGTTTGAGCCGGGCTTGAGCATGGGGTGGCCCGACCCGAACTTGAGATCGGGCCATTCGTTCTTGCACGGTGTGTGCATGGCACCCCCTTGCTGGGGAGTATGGTTGCCAATTGGGCTGGATTAGACTAATACCTGCCTCTTTGGACCAAAGTAAGTTTGGGCTGAGTTTATGTGAGATTGGGCATGATTTTAGGCCCGAACTTAAGATCGGGCCATGGGAAGCTCAGATCATTTTAAGTCCGAACCCGAAATAGTGATTGTTTTATACATTCGATTTGGGAAGGGAAAATTCCTTGGGATTGAACTTTTCCCTCTCGATATTGTATCCTTGAGTTTATTACTTATTAGGAACTAAGTTCTAAGGAAATTGTACGATTTCTGAGGGTTGCGTCTAGTAGTGTGCTGGTGTGGTGCTTTCTTCGGTCGTGGATGGCCTGAGTTTTTGCTGTCGTTGGCGGTTGTTGCCTGGTTGTTGTTTGTTCTACTCGTGCCAAGCTGTGGCACCTCCCAGAAATCTTTTGATCTCCTCCTTTGAATACCAAAAAAAAAAGTCCTACTTCGAAACACTATCAACACTATTGATGGCAATGTGATTTGATTCTGGATGCTATTAGCTTGCAAGCTTGTGGAAGGAGTGCGTACATCATTAGTTATCGAGTATCTCCAGCAGCCTCTCTAACCGATAATCGGTCTTTTTTGCCGAGCGAAAACCTCAAAACTGTCCTCCAATCAGACATCGATTCAAATCGCCAAAATAGCTGCTTAACTACTAGCCACAACGAGCCGCCAATACCGGGGGGTCCCACTTCATTCAGTCAACCGTGTCCTGTACATAATTTAAAATTAGAAAAAAAATATGTAAAAAAATTTTGTACAAAAAAAATCCTAGAAAGATTTTGGCCATCTAGAATAGAGTTGGCTAATATTGGGTTCCAAGTATGGCCCTCTATTCTAGAAAAATGATCTACTTTTGGCTCTCTATAATAGATAGGCTACTGGAGATGCTCTTAGGCTAAAAAAGACTGATATTCTATTTTCTTTTGAGTACCAGGCCTTGAATTAGTGACTAATTTCTTCTCTCGTCGTACTGCTTCTATTAGGGCTGCAACTCGGTCCAGGTTAGGTCGGGTTGTGGGTATGTGGTCAATCCTAACCCAACCCAAGGTCACAAAATCTCAACCCTAACGTGGGGTCGGGTTGAGAAAACCCAACCCGATCCCAATTGGATTGGATATCTCAGCTTATTTTTTCAATTTTTGAATATTAACTTAATCTAAATAAGATATTGTTTTAACCCTCATTTGAAGAGCGTTTTACTGAGGATGATCTTGTAATTGTTTTTCTCTCCCCTCTTCCCCTGGTAGTAGAGTTTACTCCTGAGGATGAGCGCTCTGTCTTGTACATATATATATATATATATATATATATATATATATATATATATATATATATATATATATATATATATATATATATATATATATATATATATATATATATATATATATATATATATATATATATATATATTACTGGTAGGGGTCTAGGCCGAACTCCCCCCCCCCCCCCCCCCCCTCATTCACTAAGAGGGATTTCTCAATAGAAAACAATAAAAAGTACTGTTTTTGGAAGAACTAATGAGAAATTAGGATTGGAGACTTCGGGTCAATGGGATGAAGAGTGAAGTTAATATAATTGATTATTAATTAAAGAGTCCTAACTCTGTGACTTACTTTATATGTGCTCAGAGGTGGGCTGTGGGCTCCCTTCCAACAAGACAAAAAATCTGAACACGTATATAAATTAACCTAATGGGGAACCAATACCCTCTCTGCCTATACATGGCCTACTCGAGTTTGGGTGGGTTGGGCCGAACCCAAGGGGTTAATCCTAGCCCAACCCAACCTGGCTAAAGCTCATGTTAGGTTGAGTCGGGTTTGGGCTAGCCCAACCAAAGTTGCATTGCGTGGTCCTAGGGTTCGAGAGCGGGCAAAGCTTGTACAATTATTAAAGGCCTCGGCCCAAGCCTACCGAGAAAGGTATCATCAATCTAGGGTTTTAGGTCACAACGAATCTAATCTATGCCTGTAGATTAGTCGATTGTTAACTGTCATCAGTCCACATTCTTTGGTTTGATTATTCTTTGAACTTTCTTTTTTGTTGGACCGACAAGGCAGCTGGAGGACAGGAAGTTAGAGCAAGGGCTCACAGGGGTTCGGAGATCGAAACAGTGAGGTGGCAGCAGTTATTTATTAAATCTATAATCCCGTGAATATGACATGTCATCAATGGTTAGGATTCACACGCACAAACAAGGCACAAAGGGCTTGAGGCCCAGGGCTGGCAATGGGTCCGGATCCGGGCCAGGCTCGATTGTGCTCGGTCCATTTCGAACGGGTTTGGACCTACATACCAAACATTATATGACTTTTCTATATATTTTTTTTGGTAAGTCCATTTGGTTTGGGCTAAGGTTTGGCCCATTGCCAGCCCTACTAGCTGCAGTGGGCTCCTCCCCTCCACCCAAGGGTCTCACCAAGTATCTATGCCTCTTCCATCCATTATGCTGAAATTGAGGTTCAGAGCCATGTCATCCTACGCTTAAGGATACCCCGCCAAACACTAGACGAGGAGTGATTTGGAGCGGCTTTCCAAAACGACTGATTACTCAGGTACCTTGCTTTCATCCAACATGCCCATAGGCTCATCTTGTCCGTGAAGAGAATCCAACCAAGATTCAGATAATTCACTTTGTTAATATTAGATATGCTACGAATCCCAAGGCTTCCCTCTTTGAAAGGCTTACACAACTCCTGCCATATGACATGAATTGTGGAAGACCCCCACAAAAATTTTCTCATCCACCTTTCTAACAAAATCTGGATGCAAGAGGAGATTGTGAAGACTGCGGTAGACAGACAACATAGATTTGATTAAAGTTAATCTTCCTCCAAAAGAAAGTTTTTGAGTCTCCCAATTAAAAGGCCAGCTTCAATTTGAATTTTTCCACCAGTGGCTGAACCAAACTAACCTTCTTTGTAGCCGGGAACAAAGGCAGGCCCAAATAACGAACCGAAAGTGACCGAAGTATAATCCCGAGCCCTGTAGCTAATTCAATGCCATTTGTAACAACTGTAGAAACAAACAGAGAGCTCCTATCAACACTAATAAGAAGTCCTGTCTCACGACCAAACTCCTCCATAATTAATTCTATTGGACAGAATGCATAACAGCCATAGTGAAAATCATAATATCGTCAGCAAACAGAAGGTGAGAAATACAAGGCGTCTCTCCCACCCTAAAGCTTCTCCACATGCCTTCCCTTCTTCCCTCCTCAAGAGCAATCGAAAATGCTTTCCATCACCAAGGAAAACAGATACGGGGAGAGAGGATCTCCTTGACGAATACAGTTAGAGGAATTGATAAAGCCTTGAGGAACCCCATTGATAAGAATCGAAAAACTTGGAGTGAAAATACATTCTTTGACCCACCCTATCCATTTTTGAGAAAAACTAAGACATTGCAAGATGAACATAATATATTCCCTACTAACTTTATTATACGCTTTAGCAACATCAACTTTGATGCAGGCTCACTTCGGGCTTCGCTTGATATCAAACCCTCTAACTAGGTCATGAGCGAGTAAAATACTTTCAGTTATGCTCCTCCCCAGAATGAAAGCCGTTTGGTTGGAAGAGACCAATTCCCCCATACATATCTGCAATCTATTCGCCAGGATTTTAGAAATAAACTTATAAAGGCTGTTACAGAGGGAGATTGGCTTAAACTCCTTAAATTGGCACACATTAGCCATTTTAGGGATCAAGGCAATAAACGTATGATTGATTTCCTTTAGAAGGTGTCCAGAAGTGAAAAAATTGTTAACCGCTGCCCATAAATCCTCCTTGATCACTGGCTAGCTGTCTTGAAAGAAGTGGGCATTAAAGTCATAAGGCCCTGGAGATTTTTCACCATCAGATGAGAAAACTGCATATTGGAGTTCCTCCCTCGAGACAGGGCTTTCAATCCATACAGCAGTGGCAGCCGTAATAACCCTTTTGAAACTCGGGATTTTGAAACTAGGAGTCTCAACCCCATGAGCATACATATCAGTGAAGAAAACTGTCACTTCATTGCGAATATCATCTTGTTGCTTAAGAACTACCCCGTGAAAATTAATTAAGGAAAAATCCCATTTGAACTAAAATTAGATTTGAATATGGAGTGAAAGAAACGGGTGTTTGTTCCCCAATTTTACCCAGCAGGCTCGAGATTTTTGGCGAAACTGAGCTTCCTCTTCATCTAGCTCCGTACTCAAGTTCTCCACCAGACTTTTTTCCTTGGCAGTCAAATTAGCATTGAACGGCTCCTCCTGAAGTAGTGCTTGAATAATATCCAACTCCCCCTTGATCAGCATCACTTTAGAAGAGGCTTCCCGCTCCCTTCCAGATAAGACTTATTCCAATGGTGAAGGCTATGCTTGATCATTTTGAGTTTGGACACCACCTGAAAATGAGGATTTCCAGCAGGCCTAGCAGACCAACAGTCATAGATTACCATCCGATAGCCTTCCCTAGTAGTCTAGCAATTGAAGAACCTAAAAGGGATAGGGCCCCTACTGCCTTTAATCTCCTTCCTGTAGATTAGCGGTGAGTGATCACTAGTTCCGGCCGGTAGAACATTTATATAAGCTCCTGGAAAAAAGTTCAGCCAAGAACCATTAACTAATGTGCTATCAAGTCTGCCTAGACTACGTTTACCTCCTTCCTGCTTATTCGACCATGATTAAATAAACCCATTTGTTTTCAGGTTAGTGAGAGAAGCAAGATCAATAGCTGCATTAAACATGTGCAAAAATGGGCAAGGGATACCTCTACCATCAACCTTTTCCGAGAGCATTCGAATCGCATTGAAATCCCTCATTAACAGCCAAGGATTATCCCCAGTAGTCCCACTCATCCTAACAATTTCCTGCCAAATAGTCTGTCTATCAATTTCGAGATTAGCCCCATAGATGAGCGACAACAAAATCCTCTGCTTGGAAGAAGCATGAATTCCTTCACCAGTGATGTGCTGATGATGTAAAGTAAAATTGGATATACTCCATTTCCGGGTGTCCCAAACCAAATGCCTAGAATCGCCTTCACACCGTTACCTATCCACTGTCATCCTCTTGGAATTAACTGTTTCACCAACCTCTCATTGTGCAACTTAATTTTGGTCTCCAGTAGCCCGCAGCAGTCTGTAGCCTGTGACTTGAAGAGACAACACAGCTCCCCTCGTTTCCCTTTCCTGTTGATGCTTCTAACATATCAACTCATGATAGTTATTAATTTATGGGGTTATCACCTGGGATCTCACTAGATCCCAAGGACTGGCTTCGAGTCCTTCGAGTAATCCCTGATTTTGACCCCGAAGGAGGAAAGGTTTCTGCTGTGGATTTAGTTAGGGGTTTTGGATACTCACTGAGAATAGCAAGAAGCTTGACTGGATCATCAGTCGCCGTGATTTGATTAACCTTCTCTACATTCCCCAACGTGCTAGCACATTCCCCATAAAATCGATCAACAGGGGCCGAGCAATCCACGGGAGTTGAACAATCACCCGACATAGCGTGCAAAGTGCACACCACCGAAGGATCATACATCTTATGACAGTCAACAGATTTCATAGGTTCAAAATCTTTCTTTTGCATATTGCAGTTCGAGTTCTTATTAGGCTTAACCTTTTTTCCACTAGCAAATCCAGCAGCATTACCCAATCTGTGCTCCATACCCTTCATTCCCGCACTCACTTGTTTCAAAACCTGATCCCCATCTTGCATCTGATCCCCTTGAAAGTGATTTACGCTTTCGTCCAACGTTTCCTCAGCCTCCACTTGTGGGGGAAAATCTTCGTGCCGACTCGAAGACTTCGCCGCACCAGTCAATTGAGGTTCGAGTCGAAGATCGTTGTTCGATCTGTTGATTGAAGTTGATACTGTCAATATGCAAATAGATAGGAGATGCAATCAGAGAGTTGACGCGAGAGATGTGATCTCGGAGTTCAGCCGAAGCCTACGTCTCCGTGCTATAGGGAGCAACCCGAATTCACTAACACTTGTATTGAAGTGATCTCGACAGGCCGAGTATCACTGAAACCCCTTTGATCTTTTTAAAGACAAGAAGAAGATCGAAGAGAGGAAGTGAAAGGATGGAAACTGAAATCCAGAGCTCTGGTTTCTGAAAATCAGATCTCAGAAGTGGAAATCGGATCTTTTTACATTCGAAGGACTGCTATTTATAGGATTTTTTGGTGGTAAAAGGCGGTTTCTGCTGTTGTATCTGGGGATCCTCCAGGTAACGCTGGTGGGTCCTGCTATCGTCTTCTGGGGGATTCCCAGGCTCTTGGGCCCACCAGGCAGGGCCGATGGGTCCTACGAAGTCTTCGGGGGCCCACCAGGCAGGGCCGGTGGGTCCCGCTGTAGTCTTTGGGGGGCCACCAGGTAGGGCCGGTGGGTCCCGCTGTTTGCAGACTTCTTGCCAAAATTTGCACCCACAGTTACCCCCTCCAAGTTAGCTAAGAGGCCACCTTGGCTGGCTTAGATTCGTGGTGCAAAGCTAACGACCCCCTGTCACACACGCAGAGGAGCTTTGTCGAGTGTTAGTGTCGAAATAAGATTAATTGGTCTTGTTCTGACTGATCGGTCAAACATGACCGATCGGTCAATTTTGACCGATCGGTCAAGTCTGACCGATCGGTCAAATTCAACCGGTCAAGGTTGGGGTGATCGGTCAGAAAACACAGTTTTCTGACCGATCCAGTAGAAATTCGACCGATCGGTTGAATTTGACTGATCGGTCAAGTCTGACCGATCGGTAAATTTCAACCGGTCGAGGTTGGAGTGATCGGTCAGAAAACACAGTTTTCTGACCGATCCAGTAGAAATTCGACCGATCGGTTGAATTTGACTGATCGGTCAAAACTGACCGATCGATCAATTTCAACCGGTCGAGGTTGGCGGGATCGGGCAAAAAGCCAAGTTTTTTGCCTGATCCAGTAGAAAATCGATCGATCGGATGAATTTGACCGATCGGTCAAGTCTGACCGATTGGTTAATTTCAACCTGTCAAGGTTGACGGGATCGGGAAAAAAGCCAAGTTTTTTGCCTGATTTAGTAGAAAATCGACCGATCGGATGAATTTGACCGATCGGTCAAGTCTGACTGATCGGTTAATTTCAACCGATCAAGGTTGGCGGGATCGGGCAAAAAGCCAAGTTTTTTGCCTGATCCAGTAGAAAATCGACCGATCGGATGAATTTGATCGATCGGTCAAGTCTGACCGATCGGTTAAATTCAACCAGTCGAGGTTGGCGGGATCGGGCAAAAAGCCAAGTTTTTTGCCTGATCCAGTAGAAAATCGACCGATCGGTTGATTTTGACCGATCGGTCAAGTCTGACCGATCGGTTAATTTCAACCGGTCGAGGTTGGCGGGATCGGGCAAAAAGCCAAGTTTTTTGCCTGATCCAATAGAAAATCGACCGATCGGTTGATTTTGACCGATCGGTCAAGTCTGACCGATCGGTTAATTTCAACCGGTCGAGGTTGGCGGGATCGGGCAAAAAGCCAAGTTTTTTGCCTGATCCAGTAGAAAATCGACCGATCGAATGAATTTGACCGATCGGTCAAGTCTGACCGATCGGTTAAATTCAACCGGTCGAGGTTGGCGGGATCGGGCAAAAAACCAAGTTTTTTGCCTGATATAGTAGAAAATCGACCGATCGGTTGATTTTGACCGATCGGTCAAGTCTGACCGATCGGTTAATTTCAACCGGTCGAGGTTGGCGAGATCGGGCAAAAAGCCAAGTTTTTTGCCTGATCCAGTAGAAAATCGACCGATCGGTTGATTTTGACCGATCGGTCAAGTCTGACCGATCGGTTAATTTCAACCGATTGAGGTTGGCGGGATTGGACAAAAAGCCAAGTTTTTTGCCTGATCCAGTAGAAAATCGACCGATCGGATGAATTTGACCGATCGGTCAAGTCTGACCGATCGGTTAATTTCAACCGGTCCAGGTTGGCGGGATCGGGCAAAAAGCCAAGTTTTTTGCCTGATCCAGTAGAAAATCGATCGATCGGATGAATTTGACCGATCGGTCAAATCTGACCGATCGGTTAAATTCAACCGATCGAGATTACGTTTCGAACCTGCCCAGTCGAGGTGGCAGAAGAGCATGTTTTTCTGCGGGGTCTTAGGGCAAAGTCTTGAGCGGTGATGGAGTTTGATTTTTTCTGTTTGAATCTTTGGTTCGTCTGGATCGGGGAGTCTTTTGAACCGGCGGTCCGGTTGGACTGGCGGTTCGCTTGGACCGGCGGTCCGACGGTTTGCCTGGTTTTGCGCTTGCTACGGATAAATGCCACGTGTTCCTGCAAAAACACGCGATTTGATATAGTGATGACACGTGTCCTCTCGATTTGCGTGCCAATTCCCTCAGGGTATATAAGCTTTCTCTTGCTGTCATTTTCGCCTCACGCTTTTAGAAATTTTTTGAAGTCTAGATTCTTTTCTCTCGATTTCTTGCTTTCTGCTTTCTGCTTTCTCTCGATCGGTCAAATGGCATCTTCAGGCAGTCTGAAGAAGAATGCAGTTCCCTCTAAAAGGAAGGGGAAGGAGATTGCTGAAGACTCATCCCCTCCAAAAGGTCGCGGCAAGGGCAAGGCAGTGCTCGTGGAGTTGGGCGAACTGGGCAAGAGGCATGTGGGAATCGGATTTGCCTTTGCTCCATCAAGGCCATAGCACATTCCAAATGTGAAGTTTGTCTTAGGCCCCTTGATGTCATTGACGGAGGAACCCGCTTATATATACAACACCGGCGGCAAGTTCACAGACGTGAAAAGGGCGAAGTGGCAGAAGCTCTTGGCCTGCTTCACAGAGGGGAAGACTCGACCGTCGCTCCCGGAAGTTCAGTCTGCTTTTGGAATCGACAAGCGGACTATCTTTGCGAATTTTGCCAGCATGGAGCAAGTGATGGGGACAATAATCACCGTAGGTCCGTTGAACTGCGGGTTGCGTCTTCCACTGCCACCTTTTGCTGCGATGTTGCTGAACACTTCAGGCCTCTGTCCCAGGCAGATTACTGGGAACGCTTGGAGGATTATCTACGCCTTCTGCCGCGTAGAGTCCGACTTCCAGGACGAGCTCAGGGAATGCTACTCTAGCATCCCTGATGGTGAAGAGGCCCGGATCGAGCTGGGGTACTTCTTCTACCATTACAAATAGGCGTCAAGGAAAGATAGCCCGTTCTTCAATTTGACCGGCGTGTCTGCCCTACGCCCGATCGTAGATACCGTCGCCTCCGACAAGCTATATACTGATTGGCCGCTTTCGGTCTCCGGAGCTTAGACGCCGCTGTCAGTGCCCGAGACCCCCCGGAGTGATGTGCACAAGGAGATAAAGATATACTGTGCGGGGGATATCTACGCCTGGCCTTCAGAGCGAGTTGGTGCTATTGACAACTTGTTCTTGGAATTGACTTGCGGTACTCGATCGTGGAAGCAGTTTTCGAACTGCCCGGTCAAGTATGGCAATGCCAATCTCCTTCACCGTTTGCAGGCCCGGTACGAGAATAACGAAGTCTTGTACTCTGATTATGAGGAGGATCCTCAATCGGGCAAGATTGTCAGAAAAATCCGGATGGAGAAGAAATCTTACGGTGCGAGGCGTCGATTGCCCACCGCAGAAGAGAAGCTGGTGGTACGCCGCCAAGGTCAGGCAAAGAAGAGGAAAGTCCTTATCGAGCAGAAGGAAGATGAAGAAGAAAAGAAGGAGAATAAGAAGAAGAAGAAAAAGAAGAGGAGGATGGAGGCGATGACAGTGGCGGGAACGACGACGACGACGAAGACACCGAAGACGACGATGAAGAAGGTGGGAACGGTGGAGGTGATGAAATCCCTCCTACTCCTTCTGGAGGAGATGGAGGACATGGGGGTGGAGAGGAAGAAATTCCTCCCACCCCCACTGTTGGTGAAGAAGAAAAAGGGGGTGGTGAGGAAGAAATTCCTCCCACCCCCACTGGTGGTGAAGACTCACAGCCGATCCCTATCGACGAGGCTAAGGCCCGTCGTATGGAGGAGGTACTGGATGCAGAGGGTGATGGCCGGAAGGTGCAGCCCGCTTATCATTTTGAAGATTTGAAGAAGCGCCCTGTGCGCCTGAAGATTAAATTTTCGGGGAGCGGTGGGGTTGGAAGCAACCCCACGCCCCTCGACCAAATACCTCCTGAAGTTCCTCGTCTCGAAGGCGCGACGACAAGCGGGGGTCTGGAGGTTGAGCAACCTCCACCCCCTTCGCGCTCTCTGGCTGAAGAAGTGGCTGCCATTATGGCTGGCCTCGAGCAAACGAGCGGGCAACAGGATGAAGGGGGGGGTCTCACCTCCTCGGGGTGTTCCCTCTCCCATACATATGGAGAGAGAGAGCCGCGTGGGCGATGGGGCTTCCCAATCTCAGCCGGAGCCAACCCCCACCAAGGAGAAGTCGACCCCCAAGGGTAAGAGCTCCAACCGTGGGAAGGGAAAGACATCTCAAGTCGAAGCCACAGATATCCTTACTAACTTCTTCTTTTTGATTGCCTTGTCTCTGATGTTTGAAATATTCTAACTCTTTGAACTTCTACTTTGAATTGCAGAGACTCCTGCTGGCCCGACTTTGCTTTTGAAGGATTTGGGTGAGGTTGACATCAACCACCCAACTCCAGTCATTCGGAAGCTCTGTAACCTCCCGGAGGCCTCGATCGAGGAAGCCTTCCATAGGCTTGAAGTGGTGGTAAGTGCATCAGCTTGTCATGACTTTTGAATTGAATCTTCTGAAATATTTCTAACACTTCTTGTTTATTCGAAGAACTCAGCGGTTCTGAAGTTTGGCACAAAGCTTTTCAAGAAAGTCGGAGAGCGAGGGGCTTCAACTGAAGTCTCTCGCCTGACGGCTTAATTGGAAGCTGCCCAGGAGGAGAAGGATAAGCTGAGGGAGCTTTTATCTTCCAAGAAGGAGGCCTTGAAGGCTAAGATCGAGGCCCTTCGCAAGGAGAAGCTGGAGAGCAAGGGTTGGCAGAATGGATATGAAGCTCGGGGTCATGAGCTTGAGTCTTTGAAGAATCGATTCTTCAAGATCGAGACCTTGTCCTACGATCGTGCAATTGAGAATAAGGAGCTGAAGGAGCAACTTGCTGCAAGGGATGCAGCCCTTGCTGCTAAGGAAGCCGCTTTTGCTGCCAAGGAGGAGGCTCTCAAAAAGGAGTTAGAGCATATGCGCACTGAATGCGCGAGTTACAGGGAGACGGCCGAGAAGGCGGTGGAAGCACTCAGGGTCCATGCTAGCAGTGTCCGATCTTCCAAGACTTCTATGGCGAGCAAAGCTCGCGGTGGATCCGAAGGAGAGAAGTTGCGCGCTCCCAGTGTGGCTAAACCCTGATGTATTTCTACCTTCTTTTTTGTTGTTGTACTTGTAAACTCTTGACATGTAAAAGCTCACTCCTGTACTTGAAATTTTTTGATAGTAAAGATCTTTTTGATATTAGAAACTGAATGTCTCTTGTTAAATATCTTTGAATGTTGAGTTCTGGATGGTATTGGAATATTTACATATACTTGAATGTAAGGGGGCCAAGTCG
This sequence comes from Chamaelirium japonicum, assembly GCA_947650365.1. NCBI lineage: Eukaryota > Viridiplantae > Streptophyta > Magnoliopsida > Liliales > Melanthiaceae > Chamaelirium > Chamaelirium japonicum. Next base: position 5,023,548 of record OX393559.1, on the reverse strand, counting down.
CAACTTGATCACCCAAACTGGTTAAGTAACTTGAAGATTGAACTTGTTTGTATGTGAGGGGTCGAGTCGCAACTCAAACACCCAAACCTGTTAGACGATATCGAATTTGATTGAAATTGAAGTTCATTTAACATTTGTAAGTAAGGGGTAGTGTCGCAACACAAACCCCCAAACCTGTTAAATTGACCAGTAACTTGAAGATTGCTTTGCATGACAACCCGAAACCGTTTTAACATTTGACTGCATGGGGTTGAGTCGCGACTCAAGCACCCAAACTTGTTAAACGACCTTGTAATTTGAAAGTAGATAATTCGAAACTGCCTCAGAACTTGAATTGAAAAAGCTGAGCATTTGAACACTTGAAAGAGTTTTTATTCATCATGGAATTTACATCATGGATAGAACAATTTGAGGTGTCTAGAATTCCAAGCTCATGGCAATCTATCTCCTTCTGGTGAGATCAGTCGATAAGATCCTTTGCCTCCTACTGATTCAACGATGTAGGGTCCTTCCCAGTTGGGAGCGAGTTTTCCACTGCTGTGTTCTTTAGTGTTGTAGAAGACTGCTCTGAGGACTAGGCTGCCAATTGGGAAATATCTTTTGTAGACCTTTTGATCGTAAGCTTGCTTGATCTACTGTTGATACTTGGCCATACGAAGGGATGCTTGATCCCGTAATTCTTCAGAGAAATCCAAATCATCAACTCGAAGCTCTTCATTGATCCCTTCTTCAACTGCCTTGGTCTTCAAAGTACTTGATATATTTTCTGTTGGGAGTACCGCTTCCGATCCATATGTCAGACGAAAGGGTGAGAACCCTGTTGATCTTCTCGGAGTTGTGCGATATCCCCAAAGGACTTCAGGCAGGACTTGTTCCCATAATCCTTTCTTATCGTTGAGTTTCTTCTTGAGTATACCAAGAATAGCTCTATTGGAGGCTTCAGCTTGGCCATTGCATTGAGGGTATCTTGGAGTTGAATAAAAGAGCTTGATTCCGTTGTTCAGGCAGAACTCCCAGAACTTGTCGGAGTCGAATTGGGCTCCGTTGTCAGCAACTAGGACTTATGGGGTACCAAACCTTGAGAAGATATTATGTCTAATGAATTTGATGACTTCATCATCAGTTTCTTGAAAGAGTGGCACTGCTTCAACCCATTTGGTGAAGTAATCTGTAGCTAGCAACATATACTTCTTCTTGCTTGGAGTTGGTGGGAAGGGACCTAGGAAGTCCAACCCCCACTGATGGAAAGGCCATGGACTTGATAGTTGATGAAGCTCGTCTGCAGGGAGATGGATAGCCCGAGCGTGTCGTTGGCATGGCTCGCATCTTTAAACCACTAGGTTAGCATCCCTTGCCATTATAGGCCAGTAATACTTGCAATTTTGTTTTGGCCTCAAGAGATCTTCCTCCTGAATGATTTCCGTAGGCTCCATAGTGGATATCAATCAGGATTGCCTTTGCTTGTTCAGGGCCAACACACTTGAGCAACATCCCGTTATGAGATTTGAAGTATAGATCTTCTCCTTGAATGATGTAGCATGGAAGTTTTCTTTAAAGTCTTCGAGCTTGATTTGGATCTTCTGGTATTTTGCCATGTTTGAAGAAGTCGAAGATGGACTGTCTCCAATCCTCAAACTCACTTGTAGTGGTAAGGTTCAATACCAGTTGATTTCCACCCCCATTTCTCCCAGTAGTAGCAATGATCTGTTGTTCGGGGGTGGTCTTGGGCATCTCTTGATAATCGATTTGTATTTGTCTTCCTCCGAGTGAGTCTCCAAGAACTGAGGCAGTATTGGCTAAGGCATCTGCTTCTTGATTTTCTGCTCTTGGGATCTGAACGAATTCAGTACTAGTAAAGTATCATTGGAGACGTTGTACTAGGGCCAAATAGAGTTGCATTCTTTCTTCACGAGCTGTGTACTCCCCATTGATTTGCCTTATGATTAGCTGGGAGTCGCTGTAAATAATGATTTGATCTACCCCCAAGGATTCAGCCATTTCGAGCCCGGAGATGAGTGCTTCGTATTCAGCTTCGTTGTTGGTGGCATTGAATCCGAGGAGAGTGGCCCTCTGAAGATGATTGAGTTCGGGGGATATCAAGACTATCCCAGTTCCCGAACCGATCGTACTTGAAGCTCCATCAATATAGAGCTTCCATGGAAGAGTTGTGACTATATCCTGAAGACTCGGATCGGCTTTTGTTGCAAGATTGATCGGAGGATCAGTTCCATCTTCAAGGCGCATATCGACGTCTTCTTCCCAAGTTATGGGGTCTTCGACTGGAAAGTCAGCTAGAAAATCAGTAATTGCCTGCCCCTTGATCGAGGTGCGAGATTCGAATTGTATCCCCAGAGCACTCATTTCGATCACCCATTTGGTCATTCGACCCGCTCGACCAGCTTTGTCAACAATATCTTTGAGTGGGTGTTCTGAAATGACTGTGATCTGATGAGAGATAAAGTAGGGTTGGAGACGACGTGATGCAGTGAGCAAGGCCAGTATGACATTCTCAGTTTTTGAGTAGCGAGTCTCAGCTGGAAGAAGAGTATGGCTGATGTAGTAGACCGGATGCTCGACGCCTTCTCTTCGGCTGACTAGGACCGCACTAATTGCTTGATTGGTGACGGCGAGATAGAGCCCTAGATATTCTTTTGAAAGTGGAGCCGTCAGGATAGGAGCTTGCACCAGATATTTCTTGATGTCTTGGAAAGCTTCTTTGCAAATTGGACTCCATCCAGATGTATCCGCCTTTCGTAACTTGTCGAAGAGTGGTTTACACTTGTCGAAAGATTTTGAGATGAATCGGTTAAGAGCTGCCAACCTCCCGGTGAGTCGTTGAACTTCCTTTCGATTTGTAGGTGAGGGCATATCCAGAATAGCTCGAATTTGATCTGGGTTGGCTTCGATGCCCCTCCTGGTCACAAGGTGACCTAGGAATTTGCCCGATTGTACTCCGAATGCACACTTAGCTGGATTGAGCTTCATGTGATACTTTCGGAGGATTTGGAAAGTTTCAGTTAGATCGGATAGATGGTTTCCCCGACTGGAGCTTTTGGTAAGGAGATCGTCAACGTAGACTTCAACGTTGTGTCCAATCTGATCTTCAAACATCTTTGTGACCAGCCGTTGATAGGTAGATCGGGCATTTTTGAGGCCGAAAGGCATTACGTTGTAGCAATAGAGACCTCGGCTAGTCACGAAACACATCTTCTCTTGATCGTCCTGATGAAGTGGTATTTGATTGTACCCAGAGTATCCATCCATGAAAGATAATAGCTCGTGGCCAGCAGTGGCATCGATGAGTCTATCTATCCTTGGTATGGGAAATGGATCTTTGGGGCAAGCCTTGTTGAGATTGGTGAAGCCGATGCACACTCTGACCTTCCCGTTCTTTTTTGGGACAGCAACTATATTAGAGATCCAAGTAGGATACTCTACTTCACGAATGAAGCCTGCTGTGAGTAGCTTACTGATCTCTTCTTGAACTGCAACTTATAGTTCTGATCGGATTGTGCGTGACTTTTGTTTGACAGGCTTCACTTCTTTCTTGATTGCTAGGCGATGACAAGCGTTATCTGGATTGATCCCAGGCATATCTTTGAAGCACCATGCAAAGACGTCGATGTTGGACTGAAGGAAGGATACCATGTCTCGCGCTTCTGCGTCGCTGAGACCGATACCGATGAATATTTGTCGAGAGAGATTTCCACCGCCGATATTGATAGGGATGATTTCTTCAATTGAAGATGAGGCTTCCCATTCGATTGGTAGGGGCTTGATCGGTGGAATCTCCTTTGATTGCTATTTGGAACAAGGGTCAGCTTCATCTCGTGGTCGCTTTGGAGGAGCAATATTGATCTTGCGATCCGTTTTTGCTGCAGTAGCTTCACAAGATCTCCCGGCTTGTTGATCGCCTCGTATGCAGACAATGCCTTCTCCCGTTGCAAATTTGAGGAGTTGATGGTGAGAAGAGGAGATGGCATTAATTTGATGGAGGAATGGTCGCCCGAGAATGGCGTTGTAGCTGGACGTTCCTTCGACGATTGCAAACCTTACCGAGACTCAAGTCTCTCGGCTAAGGTCGAGAATGAATCTCGACTCGCCCATCGTAATACTTTGCTCGCCATTGAATCCTGTGATTACTGTCGGGACGACGTCGAGGCTTGAGTATTTATGTCCCAGTCGTTTAAAGCAATCTGAGAACATAATGTCAATAGAGCTTTCAGTGTCGATAAGGATACAATTGACAGTGCTTCCATCAATGAGGAGTTTTAGGACCAGAGGGTCTCGATGTGGAGTCTGAACCCCTTGAAGATCGGTATCATTAAAAACGATGGAGGGCCAAACCAATCCTTCGATAGGCTTCTCGATCCAGGTGTCTTCCTTGTTCGCCGCAGAGCGTACGTGGAAGATACGTCGAACGTGCCGATCCACTTCTTTCCCGGTCAGGGCTTGATTGTGCAATATTCCGTGGATGCCAAAGACGTTTGCATTCACGGTGATAGCTGATCGGTTGGAGGAGATTTGATGAACCCAACAAGCTTCTTTCCCCTTTGCAGAGGTTCGATGTTGATCTTGTCCGCCTTTGACAAACTCTTGAAGGTGGCCTTCTCACAATAAATCTTCAAGATGAAATTTCAGCCGGTAGCACCGATCGGTGGAATGGCCGTGACTTCGGTGGAAGTCGCAATAGACTGTTTTGTCATTCGTGAATTTAGTGTTTGGCTATAGAGGATTGGGCCTTCGAAGAAATTCTTCGTGTTGAATGCGGTCGAGAATCTGCTCGATCGGTAAATTCCACTCGGTGAAAGTGGTCTTCGTCGGGGATCGACGTCCGTCGTTCTTTGCCCGTTTATTGGCAAGGGGGGCTGCTGCCTCAGCGTTGTGAGTTTTGGCAGCATACTTTGGAGCTTCTTTCTCCGTTGGCCTTCGCTTCGTTTCTCGCCCTTTTCGAGCGACTTGATCGTCCTCAACCTCAATCTCTCTCTGGATTCGATCAAACATTGAGCCCAGAGAAGGAGGGGGATTACGGATGAAGTCATTGTAGATGTGTTGATCGAAGCAGAGTGTATTCTGGAAAGCCAACTGTTGGAAATAAATCCATGGTAGAGGCCCGCAGCGGAAGCAAAGTGAAGGTCTGAGGACCGTAGGCGGTGTGTGTTACATATCAAAATTTTTCATCGAAACGATCTACACGTGCATGTATGAATCTAGCATGGCAACTACGCGAACCCCTAACGACGATCTAACGCGAATGAATAATCTAGCATGTATGCATGTTCTATCTATATTAGATCTACATGTTAGAGATCATACCAGCGTGCGGGTTCTTTCACCGTGGCAAATTTCTTCTTTGTCGATGGAGACGGGCTCGGATCTGCTCGATATAGCTTCGGTGCGACGGCCGTAACTTTCTGTTCCAAACTCCAATTGGGCTGAAATTTCGACTGCAAGTAGCCAACTTCAAGACGCAACTTTTGCAATAAGTTTCACGTCGTTTGGACTTCTATAGCTCCCAAAATCGCAAAAACAACGCTGATTTTCTGTGCAGATTCTGGACTGCAAAAGGTTGCGGGAAAAGTCTTCTAGTTCACCCGATCTCACATGATGCACGGCACCTCATCGATGGATCTCTGAGTGCCTCCATGCAACGAGCCTTCTCCTTCTACGAAACACCACGCGAGGAAGACGAGTCGCCATCCAATGGCGCAAGCGAGGGAGAGAGAGATGAGAGAGGAGATGCGAAGAGATGAGAGGGGGAGGCTAGGGTTTCCCCATGGCTTGGGCCGGCCCTACGGCTTGCATGGCCTCATAATTTCGTCCCCCCCTCTCTCCCTATTCCTTATATAGGGCCGGCCTTATCCTTATGGATAAGCTTAGCGAATAGGATTGACTGATTCAAACCTCTCCCTATATATCTCTTCTTTTATCTCTATCTTTTCCTTATTTTTGAAAACGGTCAAAACCAGCCCGTTTTCTACGCCTCATGACCGACCCTTTCATCGGAGACAACAATCTCCTGAAACCAATAGGGCCGGCCTTGACCAGTCTCTCAACACTTAGGGCCGGCCCCCCTAGTGCATAGTGGCACATGGTATGACCAAAACGCCCTTATGTCACTAGTTGGCCGTTCCTCGAGTACGAGACTTTGCAAGGCACACATAAGTGAAGTGTACCAGTGATTTCACTATTCTCTGAGGTTCCCGTAGGGTGCCTCTAGTGAAGTCAACTAGTCAACTCGCAATATGTCCCGGTGCATCGCACCCATGTGGCAAAGTCCACTTATGACAAGGAATTGCTACATGCGTCTCTGCACTGACCTAGGGTTTCCCCTTAGTGCACACACGTAGCTACGCATCTACCGTGCACTAGTACGAAGCACTCACGGAGCGTAGGCTTGGAATTCTTGCTTCCTCTAACTACGTTCTGTGTTTCGATGAGATGGTATAAGAACCGTACATAATATCGATAAGGTGGAACCTTCAAGGACCAGGGTTCATGGCTTCCAACTCAGACTCGATCGACACACTACCCGAGTGTACCATCGATCCTCTGAGTCCGAGTTAACCTGCGTAGCCACCCAGAGTGCGACGCAGGCTGCACTCCAATTCCCCTGGACTTACTATGTTCTCCCTTATACCCCTGCTCTCCGCTTAGTATGGTAAACCTGCTGTCCCTCCACTTGGTGCCAGGATGCAACTCGAGCTGTGGAGAATATCGTCAGACTCGAATGCTCATATGACTCGGTTCCTTCCAGGTTGACCACATACATCGTACCTCCAATCACTCTGACGAGCAACCGGATCCGTCACCAGTCCAACTGATGACCACCTGGCCAGGGTTTAATACAACGTAGGTCAGACCAAGGAATGCACCTCCCGTTAGGGGTATGGATAGCCTGCAGGAATGACATGCTGATGCAACACCAGCCGGGTAACCCAGTACACCGTGGTTTTGGATCACTGCATCCGGATCCTCACACATTGGTGCGCCAAAGCACCACACAACTGGTTAGTCCACCAGACATGGTTTCTTAGGGTTTAGGACCGTTTTACCCTAAGCAGAAACACGGTTTAGTGCACCGGTGTCTGCTCACCGATCTGTGCACCGTGTTGATTCCGTTCGGCCACAGACACTGTGCCTGGTAATGACCGTGGTGGAGACACCCACGCTCTGTCATCCCAACAGTTTATCCTGATAAGGCGACCAACCCTAATCAGAGCTGCGAACGTATTTAGGTTACATGGGTCCAGTCCCTTGAGTCTTTCACTCAAGTGGATTACCATGTAGCTATGGCTCTCTGTTCTGTAATCAGAACACGTACTAAGGTACGTACCAATATGCATTCCTATACTATCAACCATACATAGCTAAACTATAGGTTTTTACGAGCTGTAGACCTCACCAATTCTAACAATCTCCCACTAGGTCTAACGAGGAATAACGGTGTTGAGCTCTGTAGTTTCTACATGCTGCCCAAAAGCCTTTGCAGGAATTCCCTAAAGGAATTGGCAATATTCTGTAGATTCCACCTTAGTACCGCTACTTGCATTTCCTCCTATAACTGTCAGATCAAGTGGAGTTTGTACTTGATAGGTTTCCCCCCACGGTGGTGCCTAATCTCCTTGGACCCTGCTTACCGCTCTTCTGTTGTAACAACAGATAACTGAGCCTCTGGTACGCGTCCCAAGTTCTCTAAGAAATTCCTAAGCCTTACCACCTGATATACTACCTCGCACGTAACAACGTGCTGAGTCACTATGGTAGAGTCTGTGATGCATTCTTGCTTCACACTCTACCAACTACCGCTTCTAATCCCAAGATAAAAACAATCCCTGAAATCGATTATCTGGAACACACATCTGACACCAAAGTCAGACCTTGTGCGTCCAATCGATATCAGGACCTGTGAAGTGCAAGCTAACTCACAATCCTTACTTAATGAGGATTCCTGAGTATATCCTTCACATCGGTCTAGAGATCTGGACCCGAGTTCGACTGAAACCGACCCATCTTCCTGCTGCGCAATAGATATCTAGCCTCGTAAACCGAATCTGGCTAGAATCTTATCTTCATGCGTATCCTGTGACAGCAAGAGAATATTGCTCTAGTAATCTCGAGTTACCTTGATTCCCAGAGCATAACTCGCCTCACTAGGGTCTTTCACATCGAATTGTGATGACTACAAACCTTTATCGTAAACAATATTCCTACGTCATTTTCAATCAGTAGAATATTGTTAACGTAAAGTACTAAATACATCCTTGTAGCTATTTTCACCTTTCTTGTACCAACTTGGTTTATTCTCATTCTGATCAAATCCATGTGAGCGGATTCCCTTGATCAAAATAGATATTCCATCCTGGATGCTTGCATCAGTCCATAAATGGATCATTGCAACTTGCATTCCATATCTTCCTAACCTACTGACACAAAGTCTGAGGCTACATCATGCATATGTCCTTTTCAAATTCCCGTTAGGGAATAACTGTCTTGACATCCATCAACCAGATCTTCCAACTATAATGAGCTGTGATGGATTAAGAGGATCCGTTATAGACTTAGGCATAACTACCAGTGAGATGGTTTTGACATAGTCAATCCCTTCTCCTTTGGCAACTAATCTAGCTACTTAAGTCTTAACTGGGTACTGTTCTTATACACCTCCTACACCCTGAAGGGTGATAGTGTTATAAGTGTCAAGACTGTTCCAAGCGACATTGATGCAAATTTGTCTCCATGGTCTTTTGTTAGTCAGAGCTGTCGGAAGCTCCCACTACTTCTTCGTAGCTCTAGGGATCATCCTCCTGAAACTCTGGATTAACTATCAAAGTTTCTCCATAGCATCTTTCAGGAGCTCTGATGGTCCCACAACGACGAAGTGGTGGTGGTACAAAAGTGAATTGTTTATACAGTACCTGGTATACTAGTTTCTTGTAGCATCTACTCCCACTACGTTTTCAGATGCGCACTCTCTACCAGTACCCAGTAGTTCACCCAGAACTACCTTACTGGTAAACTTATGGTCTATAATATAATCCTGGTCTAGGTAGATGGTATTCGTAGAAACGATTATCTTCCTAACCTCAAGATCATAAAACAGTCCACCTTATGCCTCCTAAGGGTAACTTACAAACAGATATACCTGGAACTACATCTCCATCTCATCCCTCTTGTCCTTTTGCATAAGTGCAGGACAACCCTATATCTTGAGACACTATAGTGTCAGCTTTCGCTTAGACCATAGCTCTCTATAGGTCTGAGGCACTGATCTAGATGAGAGATAGTTTCAAATATAAGCTACTGTTTTAAGGTACAACCCCACCAAAAGGTGAGTAGTACATTTGGCAATATTCATCATACTACGGACCATGTCAAACAGAGTCCGATTCCTTCTCTGAGAGACTTCATTCTGACGTATCATCCTTGGAGCATTTAACTGGGAGATAATCCCATGCTCCCTCAGGATCCTATGGAACTCGTCCGATAGTGACTTATTCCTTCGATTAAATCGAAAAGAATCCTATCGTTTGGACGCTCTTGGAACCATAGACGTCAAAATTAACTAACTCCCATACCTTCGTGGCCCTTTTAGTTATTCTGCCTTTCAGATTACACTCATAGGTTAGAAGGATCTCCGATGAATCTGAGAACAGAAACTCGGCCTTCTGTTACCTCTGAATTTATCTAAGGCAAAAATTCTAAGTCAGAAGGGTCACAAATGGGGTAAATCCTCCAAAGGATATAGATGAATTTCAATTAGATGTTGCAGCTGTCATGAAATCTATTTCTGTATTAGGATTAAATTTAAAGAGATTTTTCTGATATATTCCTCTAACTATAAAGCTATCAATTCAGTTTAAGATACATACCTACGGTGCTGTCTAAAACTAAAAACTTCATTTAGCAAGAAGGAAACATAACTACATCTCTAAAAACAAAATCCGTATTTCGGAAAAACTAAGACAATCATATCTAACAGCTTCCACAACGGCTTATGGCATCAGTACCTATGTTAGGATTACTTCACTATAAAGTAGCCTTCTGCTTTCCTTGAATCTCTGTAGACCCGAAGTCTACATTCCAAGAAGCATAAGAACTGCTACTAGATAGCGACTCAATTCCTAACATCCTGAGGCCATACTTAATCTTCAAATACCCCCTATACTCGTCAAAACAGAAACACTTTCGTCCTTAGCGTTACCAAACTTAGGAGTCCACACCAGTTTCTGCACTATAATAGTTTTCGATCTTTGATAAGTTACTCCCTTAGGTTCTTTTAAAGAAGACCTAGGTTAAGCAATAAAGGCTTTATCTTTAATCTTGATCTCATCCTTTGTCTCTTGGAAATCTCCTTAGAAGTTCTACGTTTGTCATCTCTAGCTTGTTAAAGCTAAAGTCTCTGACAACGCCTTCGAAGGTTCCAGACAAGGATGCAAGATAGACGTCTTCCGCCACCTCATCATCTGGCACCATGTCTTTGGAATCTAGTTCGATCTGGAACTCAAGTATATCTTTCCGAAAAAGCATACCCACTGACATCTCGGTACCGACAAGTATGTTGGTGGATAAGCAATGAGTCTATCGACTTCGCCTAGCAGACATCTAATGTAAGTAAAACTTATTTTTGAGAAGACCCGGCATATCTCTGACTTGCTTCTAAAGAGTTGTCTGCAAGTTTGCTATGACACAGAACTTGCACATCTCCTCAAACTCTCGCTAGTCATCATATGCCCTAGTTAGTGCCCTAGTGATATCTGGACCCATTAGGTCTAGTACAGGGACATTTAGATTGGAAGCCAATGTACGTTTACTACCCTATGCATAAACTAAAGAAAGGGCTTCCGCTCTATATAGTTAGAGACCCGATAACTGGTTCTCTTATGGGATAGCGGATAGGGGAACTATTTGGTTGAATGAAAATGAATGCAAAATGACTTATTTTATAGATTTTTAAAATAAGCTAATTATATCCAAATGCCAACGCTACCCTCACAGCGAAGACACATCTATGGATTAATTTAACCATGTATGTAAGATCTCGGAATAGGCTGCACCTGTCCGAGGGGGCAGTGTGCAGGTCATCCGCTTACACGGTTCTTTCCCTTGACCATATCCAAATCTGCCAACTAAAGGCTTTGATGAACCATAGTTATCTTTTGGCCAGTACCACATGATCACCATTGTCTTCGCAACGAATACCTCACGTGTACTTCGGATGCTTAACCACGAGCCTAGGCAATTACGGAATGGAAGTTCTAACAACCCCCATAAGGGTGAGTAAAAGCCTGAACCCTTGGCGCCATAATCGTCATATCCTGCGGAAGATCACTAAGTAGTTTGGTATAGAAAAACACAGCTCTCACCCGAGGGGGTTGTTGAGTTATGCCCTCCCACCTGAGTATGAAGTGATTGGCCGTGGAGGCCAGGGGATCTCGACGAGTCCTCTTACACATCCCTTATTATAGTTGAGGGTTATTTAATGCAAGTATGAGTGTACACTAAGGTCGCGACAACCTATACACTAGACCCTGGTCATACCGTGCTCCCACTAGCGTTTCAAGCCTTTCGTGAAGCATTAATCGATCTCGGAATATCATAGTCTCTGCCTCGAGTGGATTTCTCCACTCAAGGGTCACATTACATATCCCAAGAATATCGATGCTTCGCAAACCTAGTTATTACGCTAATGCTCTGGAGCCTAGCCTAAGGTCAGACTGACAGGAAAGGTCTTCTACTACTATGGCGCCTCGTTTATAAATTTGACGAATGATATCATAGTAGAATTCCAACTCATTCCAGGTTTCGATGCTGGCCAAATAGGCACACCCGACTAATCGGGTGTTGACCTAATGGTGGCATAACCAAATATAAGAAATTCTTGCTATCATCAAAGGTCAATTAAATAATAGGCATCACTAGTGGAATCCTATCCTAATAAGGTCGATAGGACCCGAGGGGAAAGGGCATCCCTCTAACACAGATAATTAAATTATCGCATCGGGGTTCTCTACAGAAACATAAAGAACTACTGAAAGAAACAAGAACACAACTGAATCAAGTTCAGGGTCCGACCCCTGAACCTGACTGGCACAGTGCAGGCTTTCTGTCTCCTTCGCAAGGCTCTTCGATCCGGTGCAAGCCTCTGTATACGATCTCCTGACGCTTTCGTCCTTTGCCGTCATCGTGTATGCTTCGCCGGATCGCCATCGTCCTCCAAGGTTCCGCTCGTCCTCCCGGTGGTGGATCTCCACGGTAGGTCCTCCTCTTCAATCTGTAACCGAAAAAGCTCTAGTACGCTTCGAGCAAGTGCTCGCTCATACACAATTTCCTAGAACAAAAAGAAAAACAAACCTAGCAAAAAGCCTGGGAATCAAGGGTGGTCAACTTCCACCACTTGCCCGACTATGGCTCTAAAATCTATCCACTCACAGAAGAAAAAACATCCAGACATATTTGCTAACATGGGGTCTGACCCCCGATAGCAAGCAATCACATATCCAGAATTAATTTTAGAAGCGGCACCCTGCAAGAACAATTCATAGAACACACAAAATATACTATGCATGATCTACTCGTAGAACCCCGATGGCGGCACATACTATTCATGCGCGCACATGACGGTTTCATGAAAAAACATGAAACGTACACCACTAGCGTGCTCTGATACCAATTGTTGGAAATAAATCCATGGTAGAGACCCGCAGCAGAAGCAAAGTGAAGGTCCGAGGACCGTAGGCGGTGTGCGTTACATATCAAAATTTTTCATCGAAACGATCTACACGTGCATGTATGAATCTAGCATGGCAACTACGCGAACCCCTAACGACGATCTAACACGAATGAACAATATAGAATGTATGCATATTCTATCTATGTTAGATCTACATGTTAGAGATCATACCTGCGTGCGGGTTCTTTCACCGCAGCAAATTTCTTCTTTGTCGATGGAGACGGGCTCGGATCTGCTCGATATAGCTTCGGTGAGATGGCCGTAACTTTCTGCTCTGAACTTCGATTGGGTTGAAATCTGGACTACAGGTAGACAACTTCGAGACACAACTTTTGCAACAAGTTTCACGTCGTTTGGACTTCTATAGCTCCCAGAATCGCAGAAACAACGCTGATTTTCTGTGCAGATTTTGGACAGCAAAAGGTTGCGGGAAAAGCCTTCTAGTTCACCCGATCTCACACGATGCACGGCACCTTGTCGATGGATCTCTGAGTGCCTCCATACGGCGAGCCTTATCCTTCTACGAAACACCACGCGAGGAAGACGAGTCGCCATCCAATGGCGCAAGCGAGGGAGAGAGAGACGAGAGAGGAGATGCGAAGAGAGGAGAGGGGGAGGCTAGGGTTTCCCCATGGCTTGGGCCGGCCCTAGGGCTTGCATGGCCTCATAATTTCGTCCCCCCTCTCTCCCTATTCCTTATATAGGGTCGGCTTTATCCTTATGGATAAGCCTAGCGAATAGGATTGACTGATTCAAACCTCTCCCTATATATCTCTTCTTTTATCTCTATCTTTTCCTTGTTTTCGAAAACGGTCAAAACCAGCCCGTTTTCTGCGCCTCATGACCGACCCTTTCATCGGAGATAACAACCTCCTGAAACCAATAGGGCCGGCCTTGACCAGTCTCTCAACACTTAGAGCCGACCCCCTAGTGCATAGTGGCACATGGTATGACCAAAACGCCCTTATGTCACTAGTTGGCCGTTCCTCGTGTACGAGACTTTGCAAGGCACACATAAATGAAGTGTACCAGTGATTTCACTATTCTCTGAGGTTCCCGTAGGGTGCCTCTAGTGAAGTCAACTAGTCAACTCGCAATATGTCCCGATGCATCGCACCCATATGGCAAAGTCCACTTATGACAAGGAATTGCTACATGCGTCTCTGCACTAACCTAGGGTTTCCCCTTAGTGCACACATGTAGCTACGCATCTACCGTGCACTAGTGCGAAGCACTCACGGAGTGTAGGCTTGGAATTCTCGCTTCCTCTAACTACGTTCTGTGTTTCGATGAGATGGTATAAGAACCGTACATAATATCAATAAGGTGGAACCTTCAGAGACCAGGGTTCATGGCTTCCAACTCAGACTCGATCGACACACTACCCGAGTGTACCATCGATCCTCTGAGTCCGAGTTAACCTGCATAGCCACCCAGAGTACGACGCAGCCTGCACTCCAATTCCCCCGGACTTACTATGTTCTCCCTTATACCCTTGCTCTCCGCTTAGTATGGTAAACCCGCTGTCCCTCCACTTGGTGCCATGATGCAACTCGAGCGGTGGAGAATACCATCAGACTCGAATGCTCATATGACTCGGTTCCTTCCAGGTTGACCACATGCATCGTACCTCCAATCACTCTGACGAGCAACCGGATCCGTCACCAGTCCAACTGATGACCACCTGGCTAGGGTTTAATACGACGTAGGTCAGACCAAGGAACGCACCTCCCGTTAGGGATATGGATAGCCTGCAGGAGTGACATGCTGATGCAACGCCAGCCGGGTAACCCAGTACACCGTGGTTTTGGATCACTGTATCCGGATCCTCACACATTGGTGCGCCAAAGCACCACACAATTGGTTAGTCCACCAGACATGGTTCCTCAGGGTTTAGGACCGTTTTACCCTAAGTAGAAACACAGTTTAGTGCACCGGTGTCTGCTCACCGATCTGTGCACCGTGTTGGTTCCGTTCGACCACAGACACTGTGCCTGGTAATGACCGTGGTGGAGACACTCACGCTCTATCATCCCAACAGTTTATCCTGATAAGGCGACCAACCCTAATCAGAGCTGCGAACTTATTTAGGTTACATGGGACCAGTCCCTTGAGTCTCCCACTCAAGTGGATTACCATATAGCCATGGCTCTCTGTTCTGTAATCAGAACACGTACTAAGGTACGTACCAATATGCATTCCTATACTATCAACCCTACATAGCTAAACTATAGGTTTTTACGAGCTGTAGACCTCACCAATTCTAACACCAACATGATAGCTTCATCATCCAGATGTCTCCCGGAGAGGGCGGCGTGCTCGTTGCGGAATCTCCTTGTGAAGCTGCGGAGACTCTCGTCGGCACCCATCCTCAACCGATAGAGGGAGTCAAGCTTTTTTTCTGGCTTCATATTTAGTTGATAATGTTGTATGAAGTGACTGTCCAAAACATCGAATTGGGTGATCGATCCCGCTCGAAGGTTATGGTACCAATCAAGAGATGGCTCATCGAGGCTTCTGGTGAAGGTGCGGTAGAGCACGTTGTTCTCTTCTTCATGTGGTATCAAGGCTTGCTTGAAAGCGAGTATATGGAGAGTTGGATCTCCCTTGACACAATTGAATTTGGGGAGAGTGGGAGTTCTCCATCCCCTTGGAAATGCTGATTCGAACAAGCTCCGATAGAGAGGTCCGGTAGAGGAGTACCCATCTCTACGACCATGCCCCCGACTTGGATGTAGATCGAGAGGCAAGATCGAGAGGTCTTGTTCAGGTCTCTGAGTGTCAGCAGGTTGGAGTCGGTGACGAAGGTCCGATCCTAGCCCCAGCTGAAATGGAATGGAAGGGGAAACTCTACTTTTTGAAGGAGCCCCTTTTATCTGGTATTTCCTTGGTATGTCAGGTTTTGAAGGTGCTTTTCTGTCGCAGTTGCGACCAGAAAAGGATTGGGAGGACTCGTCGTTGAGGCGATCCCAAACACTCTGCTTTCACGGGGCAGCAGAGGGAGTTGGGTTGCGATGAATCCTATCGAGGGCATCAGTGCCCATTGACCTCCGTTGCTTGGAGTGTATTGACTGTCGCGGAAGATCGACCCTCTCATTTGTAGAGGGGATAGGAAGAGCGATCCCAGCCTCGGAAGCTGCCTTCTTGAGAGCATCCCTCTCAGCGGTGAGGGTGGCATTTTGCTTTACCAATTGGAGCAGTTGAAAGTCGACCGCCGAGATTTGATAAGTCGATGGAGGGTTCTCAGCAGGAGGAGGAGCAGTCTGCCCAATTGATTGATGAAGAGGGGCGATCGGTCGATCGACTGATCTCCCACTTCCTGAGTGAACCCCCACATCGGGGACAACAAGGGGCTGTCCGAAATTGAGCCTTTGACTCATTGAACGAGTCTCAAGACGAGGTTGACGAGTGTTACTTCCTTCTGGTTGACCCTGATGCTTCGTTCTAGCCATTTAGTAGAGAGCGAAGGGTGCAACGAGAGTGCCGATGTCTGATAGGTTGTCTGCTCAACCGAAGGGGCGAGAAAGTTTGGCTATCAAGATCGGTTGTCTACTCAACCGACTAATAGTCGTAGAGAAGACTTGGCTTTTCGTTCGGATCCCACAGACGGCGCCAAACTGTGGGGAAAAATCTTCGTGCTGACCCGAAGACTTCGCCGCACCAGTCAATTGAGGTTCGAGTCGAAGATCGTTGTTCGATCTGTTGATTGAAGTTGATACTGTCAATATGCAAATAGATAGGAGATGCAATCAGAGAGTTGACGCGAGAGATGTGATCTCGGAGTTCAGCCGAAGCCTACGTCTCCGTGCTATAGGGAGCAACCCGAATTCACTAACACTTGTATCGAAGTGATCTCGACAGGCCGAGTATCACTGAAACCCCTTTGATCTCTTTAAAGACAAGAAGAAGATCGAAGAGAGGAAGCGAAAGGATGGCAACTGAAATCCAGAGCTCTGGTTTCTGAAAATCAGATCTCAGAAGTGGAAATCAGATCTTTTTACATTCGAAGGGCTGCTATTTAATAGGATTTTTTGGTGGTAAAAGGCGGTTTCTGTTGTTGTATCCGGGGATCCTCCAGGTAAAGCTGGTGGGTCCTGCTATCGTCTTCTGGGGGATTCCCAGGCTCTTGGGCCCACCAGGCAGGGCCGGTGGGTCCTATAATAGTCTTCGGGGGCCCACCAAGCAGGGCCGGTGGGTCCCGCTGTAGTCTTTGGGGGCCCACCAGGCAGGGCCGGTGGGTCCCGCTGTTTGCAGACTTCTTGCCAAAATTTGCACCCACACCACTGACCCCTTACCAACTTGATCCTGCAGGGTATCCACATGGAAGTCCTCGCAGGTACCATTCAAACTTTGAATTTCCTTGGGAGGGATAATCTGTTGCACTGAGAAACCAGATTGTGCCAAGGGATCCCTTCCAACCCCCAGATCCTGCAGGGTATCAAACATTTTCTTGGTGTTTAGTTTGGTGCCCTTATCGATTGGTGGGGTGCAAATAACAACTCGATCTCATAAAAAAAACTCTAACAAATCTGGGGGTTTTGGATTGGATCCATAGACATGCCTAATATTAGCCATCCAAGCAGTGCATGGGGATAGCAATTAGTTATGATTAAATTCAAGCCTACCTTCGGCCCATTAGTAAAGCCCTAGTCCTAACCTAATTTTGGCTCGATAGAAACACCTCCTTAGCACGTAGCGCTAAGTAGGGCGCAACTTGGGTTGAGTAAAACCGAGAACCGACCCAACCCGACCTCAATGGGTCGGGTTGGTTTGGGTATTTTGATCAAATGGATTGATTTGGTTCTTAGTTTTGTTAACCTGACTAAATGTGGATCGGTTTTAGATCGACCCCACCCAATCCAAGAACGGAATTCAAATACATTAGTCCACATTTATATGCCATTGGTTTGGACTTGGTAGCTACATCACACTAGCACACCAATAACTGTTTGTTGTTTGATAATATTGAACCAACTACCAAGGGAACCCAAGGTTTGGGGAAAGCCTAATGCTGGTCTCTGGCTTGTTAGTAAATCGTCATTAGCTTTTTTTTTTTTACCTACAAAGTACAAACGGCGGTCTTGAGAACCGGTCATGCTCGACCTTCTTAAACCAAGTTGAATTGATTTGGGTTTCAAAATGGTAGGACCGAACTAATTCGGATCGGTTCGGTTCCGGATTCCGACCCGAGTTGCACCCTTAGTGGACGGACCGACACTCAGACGTAGCTCCTCAGACCGGGGAGCGAGTCCGGTTTTTGTTCCTTCCTCCCGAAGCGTCTTTGCCTGCAAGCAAATCGGCTGATAGGTTACCTAGCACTTTGTGAAAGTGGGGAGGCCTTACCGCATAGCAGCGTGGGGACGGCTATCACGGCGCGCCAAATTGCTGTGCCCTCTACAGCGTGGCGCGCGGTGATATGTATTCAACGGCGTGACGCGGCAGGGTTTCCCCATAGGGAAAATTTTCAGCACATCCTACGTAACCTTCAAACGCGGGGCCCACTACCCCCCAGCCTATCAGCACGCTCTGAGTGCTGGGGGCCACTGCACACATGTGCTTGGCCCGCTAGCCCATGTCTCGTTAAATCGCGGTGGGCCCCGCGGTTGTATGGTACGCAGGATGTGCTATTTTCTCAGTGACTTGTTTTATGAACAGAACCACCTCCCCGTAGATCAAAGCCAGACGTCTCTCATCTCCGCCACCGCTGTTCCCGCTCGAGCTCCTCTTCTCCGTTCCTGAACCTCGAAAGCCCTAGATTTCTAAGGTTTTGCCTTCTTGATCTGCGCGGATTTGTCCCCCACAACGCTCCGTCGATCATCCATCTCTCAGTCAATCGTCTCGTATCTTCAGAGGGAGAGATGGTACGTGATTTCGATTCCCACTGCTGTAAACACCCCACCCAATCTTGGAGAGATCAGATCCGGTGTAAAATGTCTTGGATTCGAAGGGAACGATTCAGGAGTTATCCCTCCCTCTTCGAATCAATCGTCATTCCGTCAGAAATCCTTGCATTCAAAGTTCTTAATTCTACTAATGAGTTCTGATCTGGAAGGGCGTCGAGTTTTCTTGAGATCTAGGTTTTGATCGGCAGCTGACGGATGTTTTTTTTTTTCTGGTTTCTTTTTTGGTTATCTGTGGGGATGGAGGCAGCCTCTAAGACTAGAAATCAAGGTATTCCCTATTGACACTCTTGATGATTTCGGAAAATAATCGATCAGATCTTTCTTTTTTATGCTCAAATTTTATCTACTTTTGAAAATTTTGACTTGTTTGCTTACAATGTTGTGGATCAGAGAAAGCTTGCACAAAGGTCGGAGAGAGTAAAATCAGTAGATCTGCATCCAACAGAGCCATGGTAATTACATACATTTTTTTTTCTTTATATATAAATAACCCACCTGCACTTATTACCAATTCAGTAACTACTGCACGTGTTCCCAATTCAGATACTGTCAATATGGGGAAAAACTAGCATATATTCTCATCCAATCTTATAGAAGAATTGCTTTTTTTGATCTTTGTATAAGTGTTCACAAAGTATTTGCAGGTCTCTATAGTTGAGAAATTATAATCCTGCACCGTTGTATTTTTACTACAGGATCCTTGCGAGCCTGTACTCTGGGACTGTCTGCATATGGAATTATCAATCGCAGGTGAATAATTATTATTTATGATGATCTTCCTCTTCTTCTATTTTCTTCTAGTTACCATACGTTTTAATTCTGAACGTAAAAATTGCTAGTTCACTTTGATAAACTTTGTCTACACTTTTGAGTAACCATGACATTGACACTATTTGTCAATTCTGGACTAATGTATCACCTAAAGTGCATAATACTGATTTGATTTTGAAGTTATGAAATATTAAATATCAAATTTGTTCATAATTCGTATTCTTCAACAAACTTGACATCATCATCATGATCATCTCAATAATCTCATCTACTTCTATACTTTGGTGATATTTTATTAAAAAGTATTATTAGGCGGTTAAATATTGACTGCCGATAAGAAACCAAGCGGAAAGTATAAAAAATTATGAAAATTGGTGATGGCTACAAGCTTATGTATGTAGTGAAGGATAATACTAGAACCAATATTTTAAAACACGTTAGGTGGATCCAAGGCGGAATGCGGGCGCTCAGAGGAAAGGTGGCACTTTTATTTTTATTTCTTCACTTTTTTTGAGGGGTAATAAAATATAATAAAAAAAGGGAGCAAAGGGGGAGTAGAAGGGAAAATGGGGCACTATTGTGTATCAACTAGCTCAGTAGTCGGCAACAATGGATGATTCAAGTTGCTCTCCCATGAGATGCGTGAGAAATGAGAATCAAAAACAGAAATCAGCAACAATGCACACAACAAATGTACAGCTACCAATCAGCATTAACAGCAAATGTGCAGCCTAAAAAGAGGTTCACAGACAACAATGTGCAGCTATGAATCAGCATTAAAAGCAAATTTGCAACCTCATCAAGTAGCACTTGAAACATTTTTTCAAATCACCAAATAATAATGTGAACCAACACAACCAACATAAAAAAAATTTTGCAAGAGAGAGAGAGAGAAGTCTGCACTATACAAGAGAGAGATAATTTTGCACATATTGTACATCAGTACATGCAAAAAAAAAAAAAACTCTAGTCTCTAATTGCAGTCGCACATGCAAAAAAATAAAAAAATCTCCAACAGAGAGAGAGAGAGAGAGAGAGAGAGAGAGAGAGAGAGAGAGAGAGAGAGAGAGAGAGAGAGAGAGAGAGAGTTAGGGGGGGGGGGAACCTGCGCCTGGTGGACTGAACGAAGGCGTTCGGGGCTCCTCAGACTCCTCCTTCGGCATGCGGAGTACGGACCTCCGACGATGGGGCTCCTCCTTCGGCCTGTAGAGTGCGGACCTCCGGCGGTGGGGCTCCTCCTTCGGCCTGTGGGATCTCCAGGCGGTGGGGCTCGGGCTCCTCCTTTGGACTTTAGAGATACACGAGGGAGACGAACAGAATGACGCGAAATAAAAAAAACCTAAATCTTTCGGTGGTGGGTCACGATGGTTAAATAGGAATTTCGGTTCGGGTTTGGATCCGAAAAGCCAGCCGCCCGACCCGCCTAATCGGCCGCATATGAACCCGCCTAAGTGGCTTCATGACCCGCTTAGGCGCCGCCCAGCAACAACCGTCTATTTAAATCGCTTAAGGTCAATGCGGGGCGGCCTGTGGATAAAACTGCCTAGGCGGCCACCTAGGCGGCTGCCTGGACAGTGTTTTAAAACAATGACAAGAACTAGAATTGGAATGTGAATAATGATCAGGGTTTTAAATCTCGGCTGATACCGGTTCGTACCAGCCGGTACGTATTGATTTTGGTCGGTTCGAGACCGGTACTGCATCCGATCTCGATACCTGGCTAGTACCGGTCCGTATCGACCTGTTCAGGCCGGTACCGACCGATACGACCTGTACAGACTGGTACCGACAGGTTAATATTTTTTTCCCTCAATCGGTATCGGTCCATATCCGCCGGTACCGGTACTTACCGGTCGGTACATACCGGTTCGGGGCCGACCTATACCGCGACCGATACCGTGATTTTAAACCTTGATAATGATATGAAGGGTAACATTATGGGGTTAAAAAAATTTGTGATGGCCTGTTAGTAATAAAATTGCGTTTAGATGAAAAATTAGTAATGTAATTAGTGCATATGCACCACAAGTAGAATCTGATGAAAGAGTAAAGAAATAATTTTGGGAAGAGATGCATGGATTAGTGTAGCTCATTGGTTATTAGTTATTACACGGAGAAAATATAATTTTGATGGTGATTTAGATTATCATATTGAAAGTACTAGAAGATATGAGAGAGTGCAATTGGAGATTTCATACTTGAGTTCACGATGGGCCAGTGGCACATGATCCAGCTATAACAGTATAACTATTGCCAATTGTGAAAAAATAGATGAGGATCTAGTTATCTTCAAGAGTTGATCAAGTGTGTCATAGGCTCATAGGTATATGTTTTTTGTTTAAGAATAAAATGACAATCAACATATGAAGATTGTTAGTTGATATCAAGAGAAGGTTTGACCACATAAGTACATAACATAGGGCAATAGATATGAATGCGTATCTTGGGAGAGAGGAGACAAAAAGAAAGTACGATAGGCTCAAGAATAAGGTGTTGGGATTTAAAGAGGATATCGTGGCATCATTTAAAGAGAAGTAAATAAATGAGAAATTTGGATATTGGAATGTCCACGTATGACGTGGGATTAGATGGAATATTATTAAGATGGTCATTAGAGAAGTCCTTAGATAATTTAGTGGTAAACAACATGCGGATAAAGAGACCTAAGGATGTAAGGTCCAAATGACCATCACAAAGTAGACCACGTTTCAAGGAATGCTAGAGGTCCAATGACATCGAGGACTTGGAAAGGTATGAAAAAGTTAAGAAGAATGCTACGATGCTAATTAGCATGGTGAATTTTATAACTTTTCATAACTTGCATGATTATTAGTGCATATACACTACAAGTAGGGTTTGATGAAAGAGTACAAGCAATTTTAGGCAAAAATGGACTGATTATTATAATGAATTCCTGAGGGAGCGGCTCGGGTAGTGATTTTAATAGCTATGTTAGGAGAACTAGTAGAGGATATGACAATGTACATGGTGGGCAAGGGTTTTGAGATTGGAATGCAATTGAAAGTTTGATACTTGAGTTCACAGTGACCAATGATCTAGCCATATCTATTTTTTTTTTTGAAAAAAAAGATGAGCATCTAGTTACCTTTAAGAGTAGATCAAATGTGTCATAGCTATGCTCTATTTGTTTGGCAATATTTGGTTCGGTAAGTCAGGTTTTGGTAAGTAAAGTTTGACGTAAATTAATTACTACATTTGGTTTGATGTACATTGAGCATTTTCCAAGTAATCTAAATACCATTTGGATTACATTTACAAGCAAAGCGACTGAAACTCTCGAACCTTAGGCTAGGGGTTTGTGGGTTCCGAAAGGAGCTGCTCTAGTTCATTGTTTCCTCTCTTCCTCTATGAACACCTCAGTGCCGACCCTATTCGGCCACGAATGTAGCTGGAAAATCGTGTTGATCATCTCCCCTTCGTCGTCCGATCACCATCTCGCGGAGTCTACTGTTGTTGATGGGAATTAGATATAGCATGCATGGATTTCAAAGCAGACAATATATAAATTAATAATTTTCAGAATGAATAAAAAATCAATATTTTTGGAATAAAAGTTTAATTTTGGAATAAAATATTATTTTTATTTCGAAAATATCTTTTTAATCCGAGAATATTATTTTTGTTTGGAAGAAAAGTTTAATTTCGGATAACATTCGATTAGATTCAAATATGTTTTAAATGCTCTATCTATAGTAGGTAAGATTTGATTGATTCAAATCTTTTTGAATATTTAATCTTTATCTTTTTACGAGATCTTTCTCTTCTTTTTTTATGTAAACTTTTAAAGGCCTTATGCCTTCCATTGTAAAGATGATGAAATTGATGAATGATATGAAATAAAGATATTGGTTTTGCGGTGATCTTTTGCAAGATTTTCTTTCTTCTTCGTGAATCCGAAGTCCTTCTGGAGGGCAACCTTTTGATCTGAACTAGTTCAGAATTTCATGGAGTAACCCTCAATTGATCGAGTAGTCTGATAATTATTAATTATCCTTTCGATCAATAAGATATTTTCACTCTTCTTTATCAAAACCTCGCCAATCGAAAACCTTAAATCTGTTGAAAACTAAAATTTGAAGCAAAAGCTCTTAGATCTCAATCCCTAGTGATCTGACCTTCATGAAACTGTCACAATCTTTATCCCATCATCCTAAAACCTAAAATCACAAAAGGCCCAATTTTTATATGTGGATTGGAGCCTAATTGATCCCAAATTTAGATCTGGAACATACAGTCCTGATTTGATCAAGCCTTGATAATTTTCCATCCAACGGACGGATCGAACCGAAACTTTTATCAAGCCTTCCTAA
Source organism: Chamaelirium japonicum (assembly GCA_947650365.1). NCBI lineage: Eukaryota > Viridiplantae > Streptophyta > Magnoliopsida > Liliales > Melanthiaceae > Chamaelirium > Chamaelirium japonicum. The sequence continues at coordinate 4,999,810 of OX393559.1, read as the reverse complement.
TATCTAAACCTATATCTCCGACTTTCATCCCAATCATAAAAACAAAAATACATGAAAAGACAGAAAAACCTTTGCTGTCCAGAATCTCCGCACCTTCGAAAACCCTTTTTTTTTTCACCTAGAGCGAGAACCTATGTTTTTTTGTAGGACCCCCTAGTCTGTCCTACATCATTTTGGTATTAGTCTATCAGAGCATTATGTTCAGTCAACATGTCCTATCGTGTTGACCGATCTTATTCTCGCTCTTTGCCGCCATTCCAAAGTTTGCTATATTCTCCATTCAAACTTTGCCCTCATGCATCTTATGATGAACAATCCCTAGCTTACTCAAATGTTTTGAGTGTAACCAATCCCGTCATTAATTTTCAGACTACCCAAAATGAATATTCTTGCAACAGACAAACAACTTAGAGCAGAAGGGACAAGGAGGATGACACAAACCATGAGGTTGAGGAAGAAGCGAACGGTGAATCAAATCCCTCATCACAATTGAAGTCGATTAGAAGGAAGTATCGTTCTTGGTAGTCCAACGACCCTTGAATTAGTTGTGCAAAGGGGTCCCTTTACTACCTCATGAGCTCTACAGCTTGAGTTCTACTCAAGTGAACAACGAAACAACTTTTTTCATATGACATACCTATCTAATGGGAGGCGGTAGACTCTTCTGATTGATAGAGGTAGTTCCAATAATTTTGTCGATGCTGAGATGGTAAAAGAATTAGAATCGAGGACTCTACCCACTAGATAGAACCTACAAGGTGACACATATCAAAGACGATAAAGGAATTCATGTCACCCTAAGAAGTACGGATACAGATACAGGATACGGGTATGGCGATACGGAAAATCTTAAAAAAGTAGGATACGGGTACGGCTAAGGATACGACAATAAATTATTATTTTTTAAATATAAATTTTAAATAAAATACTAAATTATTAATTCATAGAACTATTAATTGATAGAATGCATCATAAAGAACATATTCAATATAGAAGCATGGGTTGTTGCATATTCAATATAAATAAAATATTAATTGCTATAATTTATCACTGTTTTTTGAAAAAAATTTAATACAATTTTCATAATTGGTTCAATATTTTATCATTTTTTTTTATCGATCTTATTGCATATCTGTAGATCCTGACGGTGGGTTAGAAAGCCTGCAAATGGGGCTATGAGGGAGAGTGAGAGAGAGAAAGAGAGGGAGGAAGGGAGGGAGAGAGAGAGAGATATGGGGCTGTGAGAGAGACGGGCGATCGGCGGACGGCTGCAATCGGGCAGCGGACGGGTGCGGGGGTACGGTGGGCGACTGCAGTCGGGCGACGGGCGGGCGGTTAACGGCTATAGTTGGGCGCTGACGGCAGACGACTGCAGTCAGGCGGACGACGACGAACGGCAGACGACGGGCGCGGGCGGACGCCTGCCTCTCTGCTCTCCCTCTCTTCTCGCTCGATCCAGAAAACAGGGTGGGGTGGGGTTAAATCTTGGGTAAATTACACATAGACCCCCTACAGTTTGAAAAACATATCACTTGCACCCCCTCCAGTGGGGGCATTTGTAGGGTTTTAAACATGAGGGGGTGTAAGTGATAATCGGTCAAACTACAGGGGTCTTTGTGTAATTTATCCTTAAATCTTTTAGTGTGGGACAGTGAGTTTGGATTTGGGTTTGAGTTTAACTTTTAACCAAACCCAAACTCGATAACCCAAGCCCAAACTGGTCAGCCGTATCCCTCCCGTATCCCGGCCGTATCCGGCCTGTATCCCTCCCGTATCTCGCCGTATCCCTCCCGTATCCGGCCCGTATCTCAGCCGTATCCGGGCATTTTTAAATCCAGGATACGCTTGAAATGTATCGGACACGTATTCGGGCCGTATCCGTGTCCGATACGTATCCGGTACGGGTACGTCATGTATCTTGAAGTATTTGTGCTTCATAGATGTCACCCTTAATTGCCTCGTTAAATTTTCCATTGGCACAATATACCGTGGCAAGGTATGGTGTGACATTGTCCCTCTGGACATTTTCCAGGATTATTAAGCTGTCCATGACAGTATGATAGAAATGCCCAATATAATAATTGGGCCAATACATTTTTCTTTTTCAATGACTTACAAGAGGTGGTGCTATGGCCACACCAATTAAAGAAGAAAAAACTTTTCAATAGCCTATACCGGGTCCTAGAAAAACATATCTCATAATTAATGGGCAAAGTCAAGGCTTTATGGAACAAAAGATAGATCTATTTGTACCATTCCCTAAGTCATTGAAATTGATGTTTGTGAAACTCTAGGAAATTATTTCAAGGAACTTATTCTATGGTTTAGGCAGCATTGAAAAAATGGTACATTCCATATTCGTCATCATAAATAATATTTTTGGAAAAACATACTTCATTGTATGCTTGGGCGCTCCATACGTAGTTCATGCATTGTTGAAAAACTCGAAACTCAGACTTGACTTGAAAGTTGGCCGAGTCGAGTAAACTCGGTCCGACTCGGTCAAGTTTTATCCAAACTCTGTCTGACTTGGCCAAATAACTCGGCTAGAAATCATGCCAAGTTGAGTCGACTCGGTCGATTTTTTTTTACCAAGTTTTAAACACTGATTTCATGTACTCTATTTAGAAATTCTACGCATGTACTATATTTAGTCATGACGACTAGTGCGCTCTAATACCACTTTGATTCAAACTTGGTTGCTATGTATTGATTTGCGATAATTCTGAGAGATTTACCGGTTGAGCTTCGAACCCTATTTTAAATTCAGCAATCATAACATAAACAGAGATGTACAACATAAGCTTCATTCAAAAGTAGGCTTGCATGATTTTAACTGAATAGAAAACTCATGAAGTTCAATAATATTTTATTCCAATATATCTGATTTACTATAAACATTCTAGCAATAATCAACATCGAATAATTAAAATGAATAAGACTCCAACCAAGGTTTTAAATTTTCGTTTCGTGTCGGGTTTCAGTTCAAGCCTAAACCAAAATTTCGATCGAAATTGAAATATATAGTTCCAGTCAAGGTACAAAATCTCGAAATATTTCGCGAAATATCGCGAAATATTTCGGTTTTCCCAGACCTCGACACGAAATGTCTACTGCGATATCAAACGAAATAGAAATCACGATAATATCGCGATATATCGCGATATTTCGCACGATATATTTGTCAGCACGAAATATCGCGATATTTCGTGGAAATTTCGAGATATTTCGGGAAATTTCGAGATATTTCGGGATTTTGGCACCGAAATATTGGGACTGACTGGTTATAAAAGGGGGCTGGGGGTTTCGGTTTCAGCAGCTTATTTACATATAATAACATTTAAGTAAATGTCGTCTTACTTAATTTTTATTTTCTCCATTTACTTTAAGTTATTATATGTAAATAAGCAAATACCCCCCCATTTGATTTCAATAAAAATATCAAAAAAATCAAAAACCAAGTGAATCAAAAAGTAGGTTTTCAGTTTTAGTAGGAGAAAACAGTTTTTTCGGTTTTTCATAAAATTTGTATGTTGAGAAAAGTGGTTAAATCAACTCATTTTTAGCTCAAAAAATTCCACAAGATGTAGAACTACAAGTACATCTAGAAAACCATGGTCCGTCAAAGAAAATTTTGAATGTATAAAAACTTTTCTTTATAAAAACTCATTTTTTCAGACTTAGTAAAAAAACAGTGTTTTGCATTTCAGCATAATTTTTGTATGATTTCAAACTTGCACAACTTTCTTGTTTTAAGTCCATTTTCAAAATCGTTTGAAGCATTAATTTAACAATCAACTAATCTTTATTTTGGAAATATTTTTCTCCACAAAAAAGATTAAAAACCATTTTAAAAACATAGATCAAAACAGGACCAAACAAGACTGCACAGACTCAAATGCAGAATATATGCTTTGTGATGCTCTACACCCATAGATAGGGTATAAATATTATCTGAGTGTTCTAAAACGTGTATCTATACTTAGTTTATGACTATCCAGAGTTTCATTCAAAAATTCCATTAAAAAATCAATATTTCCACCATTTCCATCAAATCACAATATTTCCACACTATCGAAATATTTCCACGAAATATTTCCATTTTCCAGGAGGTCGAAATATTGACCGAAATGGAAATTTCGAACCTTGGTTCCAGTTTTGAAACAGAAATTGACCGAAAATGGACCAAAATTTATAGTTTCAATTTCGAAAGCTAAAACCGAAATTGATCGAAAGTGACGAAATGGTTGGTCCCCCTGGTTTTGACTCTCATTTTGTTTTGATCCTAGCCGAAACCAAAATATTTTGCCAAAATTTTATAATTTCGACCGAAATTTGAAACCATGACTCCTACAGACGAATCAACCATGGAAGAAGTGAGACGAGCCAAAGATCAAAAGTCAAGTATGGCCACAACTAAAATATGGAATACCACCATGAACTGATGATGGATGCTGAAGTTCCTCGGTTAGTTCGTCGATGCCGTTGGGATCCTCGCTAGATAATGCTTCATGCCACTTCTTCATGCCACTTGATGAAGAGGTAGTGGAGCAGAAGGTGGATAGAAAGAAGAATGTTAGAAGCAAAAATGAAATCTCGAAGGGAAACAAGGCCACGTCTGATCTGCACTTCTGTGTGAGGATAAATCGATGGAGAGGTTGAAGATGATATAGAAAATAAAAGATTAGAAGAGGGGCAATTTCCATGGCTTAGTAAAGCGGGTTGTTGAGAGAGTTCTCTCACATATGGTTTCCAATCTCAGAATCTGATCTCTTTTTCCTCACGTCTTATCTCTTTTGTTACTTTTGTAGTACACGAGTAAAAGGATCATTCTAAAGAGATCTCATGGTTGAGATCTTTAGAGAGAGAGAGAGAGAGAGAGAGAGAGAGAGAGAGAGAGAGAGAGAGAGAGAGGCTCTTTGGGATTCACACAATGTACCTATGAGAAACAGATTTTGTCCGCAGGATACCGTGTTTTAACTGTCGTTATCGCCAAGTTTTAAGAGGAAAAAATCGAGGATATATCGCTTATTTTTTGCCATTATCGCTACAAATTTGGGAATGGATAGAAAAGAGGTGAAAAATTGGTAAAATGTAGGGGTTTTGGGGGATTTTTTGTATATATCCCTTTATGGTGTGCATAAATACACCGTAATCACAGAAAACATTGACACTCATTTATTTCAGGGGACACTCAAATGAGGCTCTATAGATGAGTATGTGAACTGTCATACATTATTTGTGAATTGTCAGACACTTTCCAACACAGTTTATAATCACAATAAGATAACAAGCATTCTAATACATGATAAGCATCTATTTGAAAACCTATGAAAACCCATAATTATATGGAATCCCAATTAATTTCATGTTAACTACATGATAGACATGTTGAATTATATTAAACTTGATGCATGACATGTTTATCATCTAACATTGTTGAAGATCTTAAGAAAAATCCCTAAAAAAAGTGATGTGAAAAAATACCTTCACTGGAAGCTTTGAAAAATCCCGAAATCTGCAAAGAAAAGTCCTAGATCCACCAAGAACAAGTTATGGAGGCCTTAGAAACCCAAATCTAATAAAAAAGGGAAAAAAATGGAGAAACCCCATGTCCGGGAGAAACTGGCCAACTTTCCCCCCACTACTGACAACTTCATATAAGCTAGAGGGCAATTTTGGTCAAAAAATAGGGTTATATCGACGATAAAATGGTGATATTGGCGCTAAAATGAGGATATTGGCGATGTATCGGTGATCTATCAGGGATAATTCCCTGATATCGTGTAGAAAGGAGAATCCGGGTGGATATTGTATCGTCTAGGGATAAGGGGAAATATCGGTGATAAATTGTATTTATCGCCTATATTTTAAACCACGTCTGGATATGCGAACAATGAAATTCTGCAACAGTACAGGGCTGGCGGTTTCAGCCTTTCAGGTTTTAGGGCTTCTTTTGTCTCCTTTCCCCCTCTTCCATTGGATGTGATCAATCACTGAATCTTATTGCTTCACATGGCATCAACTTAGAGTATGACTTATCCACGTGCTGTCTTTACTTATTTGGTTCTCACATGCATCAACTACGACTTAAATAACATGGTTTAGCCAACTCAACAAGTCGGGTGCGAATACCCTTTAGTTTACACCTAGGCTAACCCTAAATAGTAAATACTAAAGGGTGTAACATGACTTCTAAGCCCGTAGAAATGCGATTGATAGCTTTTTACAAGCGCAAAGTAAATAAGTAACAACTAAAATGATTAAACAGAAAAATGACATAGATCTGTCTATACATCAAAATTCATAAGCCATTGTTTTTATTCTACAATAATGAAAGATCTTTGTTGCTGAAAACCCATGGCCTTTAGAGACTCTCAACAAGATAAATATGACAACCAATCAAATCCTAATCCTGCCTATAAATATAAATTAACCACACTTAACCAGATCCCATCTAATTGAAAATACTAATAAAAATCAAATCTATTGGTAAATACTGCCTTTTTCAGTCTTACGTGGTATTGATGGCTTGGACTCAGCCCATTGGGCTTGGGCCCAAGTTCTGGTTTACACCAGTTCTATTAGACTGCCATGAGTGAACTAGGGCTTTATTATAGTGATTATTTGACCTTTTCACTTTCTTTGCTTCATTTTTCTGATGTATTTTTTTTGGGATTTCGTTGATATTGCCTGCAGACTATGGCAAAATCTTTTGAAGTCACAGAATTACCAGGTTTGCCAGTTACATGTACTTCATTTGTTTTTGATGTTGAAGATACATGCTAAAGTTTACATGTCAATTTTCAGTGCGATCAGCAAAATTTATAGCACGCAAACAGTGGGTTGTGGCTGGAGCTGATGATATGTTCATTCGTGTGTACAATTACAATACAATGGATAAGGTTAAAGTTTTTGAGGCGCACACAGATTACATTAGGTGTGTAGCTGTACATCCAACCCTTCCATATGTTTTGTCGTCATCTGATGACATGTTGATAAAGCTTTGGGACTGGGAGAAAGGTTGGATATGTACACAAATATTCGAGGGACATTCTCATTACGTGATGCAAATCACTTTCAATCCGAAAGACACCAATACGTTTGCAAGCGCCTCCCTTGATCGCACAATAAAGGTATCATTAGAATTGATTTTTCTGTAAGTTGCATGAATTTGGCTTTTATTTATTATTCATTATCGTGTTCATGATGATCATGTGCACTTTTCCCCCTCCAGATTTGGAACCTTGGTTCTCCGGACCCAAATTTTACATTAGATGCCCATTCAAAGGGAGTGAATTGTGTCGATTACTTTACTGGTGGTGACAGGCCATTTTTAATCACGGGTTCTGATGATCGTACTGCTAAGGTCTGTTTCTCGCCTATTGCTGAGATACTGTTATGTATTTGATACCTAGCTAAATCTTTCCATTTTTTGTTTTATTTTCAGGTCTGGGATTACCAAACCAAGAGCTGTGTTCAAACACTAGAAGGGCATACACATAATGTTTCAGCTGTTTGTTTCCATCCCGAGCTTCCCATAATAATTACAGGGTCAGAGGATGGAACTCTTCGCATATGGCATGCAACTACATACAGGTATATTTAAAATGACGTTATTATCTGAATGATGATCATATGGCTACTAGATAGTTGATACATACGGCTAATTGAAGTGCCCATCTCACCTCTCCCCTTCACTGGTCAATTGCGGTTACTTGATTGACCAGGGTCGACCCACTACTCTCCTACAACAATTTATCGTTTTGTCTTCGGATCAAGTTGAACAGGAAGCACTAGTTCATGTTCTTCCCCCACTGCTTGGTTTGTGATATATGATAATAATATGACCTGCATCATCTACATTGCAATGCCCTGTCGTGTTAGATTCTTTTCTCTTCGGTATTATGAATGTGTTTATTTTTTAATTAACTTATTGCTCATTTAGCCCTTTAGGTAGTAGTTCTCTTTTGGCACGTGAAAAATAAGTTGGACGTTTGGTTTGGGACAATTACAGAATGTTTCTTTGATTTTTCCTTAGATTTGTGTTGCTATTTACTCATTTGTAAGCACCAGTGGTTGTTTCTGGCTCACCAGGACAGATTTGTGTGGACCGAGCAAAGAGTAGTAGCTTTTCCCTTTTGTAGCTTCTTTGTATCGAAATACGAAACTCTATGTTATACATGTGTTATTTGCAAGGTGGAATGACTTTCTACAAGGGTGCAATGCTTTGCCTATTTCATCCCTTGTTTTTGAGTTTTTTATTAATATTAATCTCATAGTTTGGACCTGCTTTTTTGGCTGGCTACCTGAATGATGTTTAACATCCACCTTATTTTGATCTTGGCATTGATATTGTCACAAGCAAATCGCTGATGACTAGATTTGACAAGTGTATGCGCAGAAAAAGATTCGGGTCGTCTTTATTGCAAAAACACGAAGATTACAGAGACCGGGACCCGGGGACTCGGGGGTGGTGAGCCGGGTGCGATGAATATTGATCAGGAGATTGTGAGAGAGATCCTCTGGAGGGTCCCTTTGATCCGCGTCTCCACGTGGTATTCGTGCGAGAGCTCTGAAGGGGTTGCCCATGACAGAAGTCTTTACAGGGTGAGGGTTCTTTGAGAGGCTAAGGAGTATCTGCCGTTGTTTTTGTTCCTTCCGTGCTTCGCGCTTTCTGGCTAGGGGTTTTCGGCTTCGTTTCTTGGTCTTCGTGTCTTCCTCGATCCTTGCTAGATCTCGGCGTCCTTGATCGTCTGTTCGCGGCGTCGATCGTGCTTTTGGCGTTGGCTTTGGTTTTGGCGTGGCTCTGGCTTTTGCTTCGCTATGGCGCTTGCGCTTGAACGTAGACGGGTAGCGGCTTGCGATACTTTTGTTCTTTCGGATTTCGTGTCGTATCGGCTAGAATGTGCGATGCTTTGCTCGTGACCAGCGTAGTTGCTTGGCTTTGGCACTTGCGTTGCTTTGGCGCGGGCTTTACCGGGGCTTTTGCTTTGGCTTCTTGCGTTGGCTTTTGCTTCGGCGTTGACTCGACTTTCTTCTCGAACGACGGTGGCTACTTCTTCAAGGCTTCTGGCTTTCTTGACGGTTAGAGCGTCGGCTTGATTTTCTTTCTCCTCCGGGCTTCTTTGGCGTGATCGGAGTCGAAGGTTTTGCTTTGAAGACGACGGGGGTAGCGCCGACTTTGCTTCTCTTCTCCGGGCTTCTTTGGCGTGCTTGGGGTCGAAGGCTCCTTTTGAAGACGGCGGGGGTAGCACCGATCTCTGTGCGACGGTTGTAGCGTCGGCTTTGCTTTGAAGACGACGGGTGTAGTGACGCCTCCGGTGTTCCCCTCCAAACTTTCTTCTTCGTGGATGGAGCGGACGTTTGTCGAAGGCGACGAGGTGATGACGCTTCGGTCTTCTTCTCCGGGCTTTTGGGCTTGATTGGAGTTTAGGCTTGTTGGAGCCGACGGGGTAGTGACGCTTCGGTCTTCTTCTCCGGGCTTTTGGGCTTGATCGGAGTTGAAGGCTTGTTGGAGTCGATGGGGTAGTGCCGCTCCAATCTTCTCCGGCCTTGGCTTCTGTCGTCTTCGGAGTCGAAGGGTTCTTCTTCTTCGAGCTTTCTTATTCGTGCACGGAGTTGAAGGCTTGATCTTCTTGTGCAAGGGTCTTCACTTTGATGAGGGCTTTTAATGGACTAAGCCGGTCCCGAAGGGATAGGCTTGCCTGTGCCTCGTAAAGCCTTGGATCGATGAAGAGCGGGTCTCATCTTCTGCAGAGCTCTTTCGCCTTGTCTTCAGCTCCAGCTCTGACTCCTTCGACCTGGCGACGGTTATGGCGTCGGCTTCTTCTCCGGGCGTATTTGGCGTAATCGGAGTTGAAGGCTTTGTTGAGGACGACGGGTGTAGCGCCGCTTTGGGTATCCTTCTTTAACCTTTCTTCTTCGCGAATGGAGCGGATTCTTGTTGAAGACGACGGGGTGATGTTGCTTCAATCTTCTTCTCTGGGCTTTTGGGCTTGATCGGAGTCGAAGGCTTGTTGGAGACAACGGGGTAGTGCCGCTCCGATCTTCTTCTCCGGCTTTTGCTTCTGGCGTCTTCGGAGTCGAAGGGTTCTTCTTCTCCAAGCTTTCTTCTTCGTGCACAGAGTCGAAGGCTTGATCTTCTTGTGCAAGGGTCTTCACTTTGATGAGGGCTTTCAATGGACTAAGCCGGTCCCGAAGGGATAGGCTTGCCCGTACCTCGTGAAGCCTTGGGTCGATGAAGGGTGCGTCTCCTCCTCTGCAAAGCTTCTTCGCTTCGTCTTTAGCCTCTCCGACCTTTTGAACCTTCCCCCTCCCCCTCTATTTATAGGTGAAGGGGGGAGGGGAGAGATATGGGAATATTATTTGAATCCCTTTAATATCTCTCCCATAATTACCCAATATTTATTCTTCCATTGAAGAGGGGAATAAACCTTTATTTGCCTTCCTTTTCTGGCGGAGTAGTTATGGCTCAATCATCTTTGAATTTATTTGATTCTTGCACATAAAGTCGATGATGACCCGTCTTCGTTTCTTGTCCGTCGGATCGAGGGATCGGCGTAGATCCACGTTTATGTAGACGTCATACGCAACCTCCCCCCGTGCATGGCGGTGCTTGTTTTCTTTTTCTTATTTTCTTTTCTTTCCTTTCTTTTCTTTCTTTGCATGGCCGGCCACCCCTTAAGGGGTTCGGATTTCTAGAAGGGGGCCGGGGGGCCCACCCGGCCCCTTGTTTGGTGCGGGTCGGGTCCGGTTTGCGTGTCGGGTTTGCCTCCGAGTCGGTGCATGCGAGTCGGGTTTGCCTCCGCGTCGGTGCATGCGAGTCGGGTCTGGGTCCGAGTGCGTGTCGGGTTTGCCTCCGCATTGGTGCATGCAAGTCGGGTCCGGGTCCGAGTGCGTGTCGGGCTTGCCTCCGCATAGGTGCATGCGAGTCGGGTCCGGGTTAGACCCAATTTGTGTGTCTACAACAAGGAAAACCCGAGTTGGTAGCAGTGGTGAATTATGACATTTTGAAAAAAAATTGTAGTAGAGATAACTGTAAACAATTAATGTGGCACAAGAGTTGATTAATGTTGTTAGTGTTGATTTAAGTGTAAGTTTTTAAGTCAGGAAGGGGGGAAAGACCTAATTTGCTTGTTGTGGAGTCCAACTTCCTCATTGATTTTCATGATTGCCAACATCAATGAGGAAGATGAGTAGGTTGCAGACCTTCACTAATGCTAAACCCAGACCAATGTATTTGCCACCCATTTGTTGGCTGGTGAGATTCATTTGAAGTTTACTAGTGGGATTAAATTGCATGTTCTCTCCTGGTAATACGGTTTCCCTTGTGGATCTTGATAGATGTCCTTTTTAGATGATATGTTGGAAATGTCACTATATCTCTTTTTAGAATTTACTTATTTACAGTGTATTTTGTGGTATACTTACTAGCAGGTGGCGGCACCTTGTACGCATATGTTTGGGCTTGTTGCCCTAATGGATGCATGCTTTATTTCTCTCACCGTTGGGGATTTTACCATGCTCTTAAGGAATCCAACGAAGTCTCGTTTTTAACCTTCTTGGACTATTATTCCAATTACCTGTTGTCACTGGGTCAATCCCTCTATGTAATAGCACGAGACCATGAACGCAAGCAGATCTGAAAGACTAGACCTAAAACAATATTATTAATTTGCTTCTACATAAAACAAGTCCAAATTATGTAAAGTGCTGGAGGTAAAAACCTTGGATCTATCGCATGCAATCATAAGAAGGTAGAAGCAAAGGATCTAATACTAATCTATTCAGACAAAATAGCATCAAGAAATTCGCTTCTCTGTCTGTGGATACATGATTAATGAAGCGTGTGTATATAACTGTGTACCTACCTTAATAAAGTAGATGTAATCACTTTCATGTCACCAAGAAAGTACGCGAAAGACCTTTGCATGGATAAAGATTCCATCACTAATGGAGATCGAAGCTTTGACATGTCCATTGATCCTTCAATTGCATCAGAATGACACTTTTGCTCCTCCATCAAGGAGAGAGGGGAATTTGATGGCACACTAACCTTGAATTCCCATGAGCAAACTTTCAAGCACGAGGTGGTGGGAGTCTGCAACTCAAGTGGGTTGGATTGTGCTAGAGGTCAACCCAAGCTAAACTCTAGTGGTAGTACCCTTAACCCACAACCCAACATAACCCAACCCCAACCCGCATTGCCAAATCCAAGTCCAACCCAAGAGCAAATTTACAAGATCGGGTTAAGATTGGGTTAGCGCAAGTTGGTCGGTTGGATCATGTTGGGGGATTTCGGCAATATGATTGTTTCCTTGTTGAAAATTTGGAATTTTAAAGAGCAAATAACTAGGAAAAATAATCTAGTTATCCTTAATAGTTAATACTTACCGAGTTACCGATAAGGTGTCTCTTACCTCTATCGTCCTACGGTTTGTGGTCCTTTGGGTTGGGAATACCATGTGGTCTAGGAACAAGATCTATGGAGCCTAATCGTATAAGGTAACATGTTATACTCAACTTTGGTTCAGGTTGGGTCAGGTTGCCCGACCCCTTCGCTCGAGCCCAAACTAAATTTAGTTCCGGTTGTCTTTTTCCAACGAGAACCCAACCCGGTCTTCAAATAGAGGAGTCCAAACCTGAGCTAAAGTCGGGTTAGGCTTGGGTTGAGTTGGATTCAACCCGCCCAAGTTGCAACCTTAGGTGAGACCTCTCCTCTAATACCTTTCCCTCTTTCTCTTTTTCTCTCCCATTTGTTTCTATCTCCCGTACAGGGGCACTCTGGAGCAAGGGGACCGACTTTTATGTATTTATAAAGGAGCTAGGTCGTTTTTTGAGAAACCTAGCCTCCTTGCTTCAAGTCCAAGGAGGGTTTGGAATTAATTGGGCCATTACTTCCCTTGCGTTTGTTGATTTTCAAAAGAGAGAAGTTAGGAGTGGATAATGGAATATTCATTGCTTTTGTTAATTTCCAATAGAGAGAAGTTAGGAGTGGACAATGGAGTATTCTTTGCCATTCTTTGTGCATCATATCCCTTAATAAAACCAGCCTAGAGGTTACCATAAAGGTTCATTTTTTTGGCGAGTAAAATTGATTGGATATTGATTTACCCGGATAATCTCACTTTGTGCCATGTTCTTTTGCCCAATGTCCCGGGTAAATAGATTTTCAAGATTCATTTTTTTTCTAGTTTGGTGGCACATTAGAGTCCAACCAAAATTGGTCGGACATTGATTCCCACCACTGGCTAGACATTATTTACCCGAACGATCTATTTGATACACCGAATATCCTGATTTAACCAATAGAAAAGAACATGCGACATTTAATTCCCAAGACATCATTTTCCTTACCCATGAATGTCTCAAGCAAACGAATTTCCCATCCCATTTATGTCTTGCCAAAAGAACGGACCCTAAATTTAACAAGAAAGCAACAATTAAGGGAATTAGGGCTTCACTAGGGCCGGTCCCAAGGTTTCTAGTAAGGGAACCTTGTAGCCACCATATAGATACCCTAGAGTCCTACTAATGTGGTTGCTTGTGGCCGGTCCTGGGAACCTTGCATGGAGTCGCATGACCCACATAAAGCCATACCTTGGGCTCATTTTTAAGCTCATGAATCTTGGTCCACTGAATCCTGAACCATTCATACTTAATCAACTGTACATATGTTTAACCGATAACCGAGAGAGTCTTGAGTTTGGTTAAATGGATACCTGAGACTCATTTGTTATAGTCGACATATTGGCTCGATTAGACTCAACGGAAGGAACATAGGGGCTTCACAAGTTTGGCTCGATTGGCTACAATAGTTCTGAAATCCGTTGTCCAATCAACCAGTTAGTTAGTCACTATTCCACTTCACGAGAACAACTCCTAACTGGTGCAAAGTATAGTCATTTCCCTTCTATATTGAGTGAGGCAACAAGCTCCCCACTCGATTTTCGTAAACTAACATAGAACTTGGTCATGATTCCTTGGTTCATTGTCACCACCTTATCTACGTGCAAAGTATAGTCATTTCCGTAAACTTTTTTAGCAAAATAATGTTTGGGAAAACAAACATCCATATTCCTGCAACTCTAATGCACTACACAAGATACCGAAGTGTTGACCATGACAAGAGATCTCACTTATTAGTAGGTCAAAGCATTCAACACCAGAGCCTGAGTTTACAACTCTCTTCGGGTTTAGAGTCTTATGCCATTAGCACTATTAAGGACTTAATTTGCCGTGACAATATTTACTATTTGAGATCGTTTCAGTTCAGTGTGTTACACATCACCCGTATCTGGTTATTGAGGGAGGTCACCTCGGTGTGTCCAATGTGCGACAAGCATACTTGATGAAGTGAAACTTCACCATAATCTAGTACTGTACAGGGTCAGGGTGTTAGGTCATCGTCATGATCTCCAATGTACGTGCTGGTTACGTGGATACACCATGACATCTTTGTGACCGTAACCTGTGAGCCTTGTCAACTGCCTAAGTGTGTCATGGTAGCATTGAAAAAATATACCGTACCCACAAGATTCTAAAAGAAGTTTCAAATTTAATATTGTCAAAAGAGATTAGGGTATATATTTCTAGCATCCCCATCTTTTCTACATCTCATCTCTCTCCTTTTACAAGGTATCTTATCTCCAAATAATCTATGTGAATTTTGCATAAGAAGATGGGTGGTTCCCCTGGGAGACACTATTATAAATTTTAATAAACCCAACAAAATGAGAAATCAATTTGCTAGCGATTTTTATGTAAACTACTGGAAATATTTCATTTGTGCAACAAAAGAAAACCCCCAAAACGTGGCTTAATTGAACAATATGGATTTACTTCAGAAAAAAATAGATGTACACATGGATACACCGATACTTCGAAACAGGTGCCGTACCTGCATCAGATACTTCCCGATACTCCGATACAACCCGATACGGCGGGATACGTATCCGATACGGCTAAGAAGTATCGGGATTTAAAAAAACAAAAAAAAAGATTCGATACATCGGGGATACGGGGCTGATATGCCGGGGATACGGGACCGATACGCTGGGGATACGAGACCGATATGTCGGGATACGTATGGATGGTAATGTAGTCCAAAATCCAACCCGAACCCGACCGAAACTTCGGATATGGGTCTAAATTCTATACGTGACCATTTGCTTAATGATATCATTTATATGTTTTGTTTTTTGGATGATGCATGTGACACTAACTTTGTATTTTGTAATGTATGATGAATGTTAGTGTTTTTTGCTAGTGTTTTGTAATGGACGATGGATGTGACACTTGCGTAATGTTGTTAGCGTTACTTTTTTGTAATGGATGAATGTGACACTTGCTTTGTATTTTTTGGTTGTATTGGATGCAAATCATGTAATGAAGGATGAGTATGGTCATATTTAATTTTTAAACTATTCACTATTTATATTCTAGCACAAAATATTATATATATATATATATATATATATATATATATATATATATATATATATATATATATATGGGAAATGAGTTCCTATGACATGTCATAGGGAGTACCCTATGACATATGGTGAGTTAGTAACCCTAGAATATTTAGAATGTTCTGATTTTTTATGAGGATGATCACCCTATCTTAGATAGGACCCCCGCAAAAAATCGCCTCATTCTAAAACTTCTAGAGACATCAAATATGATTTTCAATTTAACGGTTAAAATGGATGGCCGATAAAGCTTCTAGCATTTGATGCCCCAACAAGTTTTAGAATGCTTTGATTTTTTGTGGACATTCTATCTAAGGTAAGATGATCACCCTCAAAAAAATTCAGCACATTCTAAACATTTTAGCATTACTAATTCACCATATGTCATAGGGTACTCCCTATGACATGTCATAGGAACCCAGCTTTCTCTCTCTCTCTCTCTCTCTCTCTCTCTATATATATATATATATATATATATATATATATATATATATATATATATATATATATATATATATATATATTACAAACGTATCCCTACCGTACCGCGTATCCTAGTTTTTCAAAAATCCACATATCGCCTTATCCGTATCCGTATCCGTATCCGTATCTGTGCTTCCTATTTCACAACAGATTTTTGCAACAAAACCATAAACTATTAAAATTAAAAGGAATTATAGAATATGTTAAAGATTTGCTTAAGTTTGATGAAAACCCACCAAAAATTTACTCTTTGAGATTTAATAAATTTTTAGGAACAAACAATAACGGATTTAAAACCCAATCGAAAGTGATGATTTGCTTCTCTTTCATTAAGAAAACAATGGTACGATATATGGATTCCCCTAAATTCATGCTTTATTGGCTTGTTATACGTGGTTCTAGTCCGGTTACCGAAGAGCTCTTGATGTTCTATAAGTTGTTATGATTCCTTGGAGAAGTTCAAAAAAAGGATGTACCACTTCATTAGGTGAGGCCTGTAAGGTGAGGGAAGAAGACGTCTGCATGATTCCAAAATAGAAAGAAATGTATCATGGGACAAAGCCGTGTATGCTCCATCTCCATGGTTGACCCGGTAAATTTGAACCAGTTCTTCTTAGATTAAGTTTCTTTGGGATTTTCCTTTGATTATAGTGATTCTTAAAGCCTGTGAAGGCCCTAAAAAGGATCCACCTGCCTACCCGTTAAAAATCATATTAAAGCATCAAGTGAGCTGAGTTGGGTATGACGCTTCCATATTGTCTCATTTTGTGTGTTGGTAGGATAGGTAAAATGTGCTGCACAGCCTGCACATGATGCAGTACTTACATACCTTGATTAGTTTATTCTTACCCTTGGACATTAGTTTCTATTGACTTTAAAAAGTGTGAATTAAGCTTGTAATTCTTGGCTTAATTCTTCTCACAAGGGATGCAAACGGATGCATGGCTTGGAATCGTCTCTGGTGCACTTCAACATCATCATTGAGAACAACTGTGCAATAGGGTCAAAGCATGTTGCAGAATGAGATCAAAATATGTATTTGTGCGATTAGATGAAAAGATGTATAAGGTAACAAATTTCAAATGGTGTGAGAACATATGGAGTTTTGTAAAGAGCAAGTCAGTAGTCTTTGTCGTCTAATGATAAGTGTCATGGGATACGCAAGGAAAATTCATTGAAATACAAACTATTTTATAATTGACTATCCATAGGTTACCCCACCCACACAAAATAAATAAATAATAAGTAAAAAGACAATAAAATTTAGAAGAAAAGAAAGATGGTTTGACTATGATGTTTCTATTGTAGAGATGCTAACCTAGGTCATGTTTCGACTGCAATAGGGTGATGCAAATCAGGTGTGGGTGAAAGAAGAGCAGACGATCCAGTGCCTGTATGAAGAGACTCATCTAGAGTATGGTATACCTTCTTGCATGGTTTGCATCAGCATTCTACCTACTGTTCATGCAGCCCTACCTGTGTAACCTGCCAAGCCGGATAACACACTGAGCTGCCCTGTTAGGTTTACTTATACTGTCTATTGGTTTGTGATCATTGTAGTGTAGATCACAGTTTCTACTATTTAAACATATTGAGTTTGATTGGAGATTTTTGTCACCTCTTTTTCTCTTGTTTAATTTCATCATTGATTAATGGTGATCATAATTTTCATTTTCTTACATTTGGCTGATCATCTAATGCTCCAAGTAGCCCAGTTAAGTGTCTATGAAAGTAATACCGCTGGCATTAACGTTAGATATGTATATTAAATTTACTTTATGGCTACTTGAAGATGATATCTTAGTTTTATGTTCAATTCACGATTTTTACTTGGGGGATTTAGCGGTTCGTCCCTGGTCAAAAGATAAACTAGCCTAAAGTTTAACCAAATTGCAAGAACGAAAATATCCCTAAGTGTACTTCAAAGTTTCCTTTCATGCCACTCCTTGCTAAACTAAACCGAATCCTAAACCCTAAGATCTATAGGCCATGGGATGAACCCTAGACCTAATCCTAAATCTAAACGTAATCTGAACCGAACCCCCCTCCGTTTGCCGCCCGCTATTGATGGGCGGCAACGGCGAGCAGCTGTTGATCGCTCCTGCCCCCACCACCGATGCCGTTGTTCGCTCTCGCCTTCTCCGCCGCAGCTGGAGAGAAATTAGAGTAAGGGAAGATCGACGGTGAGGGTGATTTGGTCTTTTGGTAGCCATTTTCACTGAACCGATCTGTTGTCCAAGGACCTTAGGCGAAACCCAAATTC
Organism: Chamaelirium japonicum; assembly: GCA_947650365.1. NCBI lineage: Eukaryota > Viridiplantae > Streptophyta > Magnoliopsida > Liliales > Melanthiaceae > Chamaelirium > Chamaelirium japonicum. The sequence continues at coordinate 4,981,588 of OX393559.1, read as the reverse complement.
TGCCCGTCCTTTTCACTCGACCGATCTGTTGTCAGGGATCTTAGACACATTAACGCTTATTTCTTTTCTTTCATTTGGATGTCCATCAAATGCTGTAATTAGGCCACTTAAGGGGGTGTTTGTCATCGTTCTAGACTCATCCGTTTCTATCCGCAGTTCTATAATTCAAAATCAATGGGTATTATTTGTTCCGGTAGAATGAAGGACTTCGGAACGATAATTTATCACTCCTTCTGTTTCTATGCTAACCGGAACGCTGAACCATCGGATTACATTGGAAATAGTAATTGACGAATTACCCTCTTTTGAACGAGGTTTAAGCGGAACAACAGTTCCTCATGCCAAACACCCCCTAAGTGTCTATGAATGTAGTACTGTTGCAATAACGTTAGATCTGCATATTATTTACTTTATGCCTACTCAGAAGGTATCTTAATTTTATGTTCAATTCAGTGTTCTAGTTTTAAAAACAACGTTTGATTGATGTAATCTAAGTGACTAATTTCTGTTTGTTTTTTCGGGCTGATCGTTTATTTTACAGGCTTGAGAATACCCTAAATTATGGTCTGGAACGAGTTTGGGCTGTGGGATACTTGAAAGGATCAAGAAGGTAAATTGATCATGCCTAATTTGTTTCTTTTCTTCGTCAGTGCTCATGTTTTCACTTGTCAGAGTACAAAAATGTTTTGTTACTGATTTTAATACGAATGTAATGTTGTAAAATTTTAAAATTTATTTGGAAGTGCGTTGCTAGGCATACATGCTGTGTATTATATCGCTGCATCCTCGGCTCAAGCACTGTTGGATGAGCACGATGCACGAATGCTGATGCAGTACCATGCTGTCAGCATGTCATCGGCAAAGTGCAATGCACTCATCTGATGGTGCTCACTGTAAGGATGTAACGATATGCATACACGGCATGTATGCATAGCATTCCTCTTAATTGGAAATATCAACTTTGGTGAACAACATTTCGATCTTTATTTGTTCCACCAACTTTAAATTTGGTTAAAACTGAAGCTACTACATGGACTTGGAATGTTAAAGAGTGATTACATGATGGATTGATGTTATTTCTTGTTTATAAATGCTGATGGTGTTTTTTTAGAGTTGTAATTGGATATGATGAAGGAACTATAATGATAAAAATCGGCCGTGAAGTACCAGTTGCTAGCATGGACAGTAGCGGAAAAATAATATGGGCAAAGCATAATGAAATTCAAACAGTGAATATTAAGACAGTTGGAGCAGATTTTGAGGTCAGTTACACTAACATTTATCAAAATATTTTAGCTAAATTATCTGGGAGATAGACTTACGAGATTGGAATTAGGCTACGGATGGTGAAAGATTGCCTTTGGCTGTGAAGGAGTTGGGTAGCTGTGATCTTTACCCACAAGTAAGTTCACGTTAATACTTAATGTTGTAATTTACTTTCCTCCATAGCTTTCGTGTGTTATTATTGGTCAACTCCATACACAATAGTACATTAAAAATACCAAACTTTCTAGAAGGTAAAAATATGGTGATTAACTTGGATGTTAAGTTCATCTCCTCTTACTTTTAGTGGCTACTTCATGAAATTCAGAGTTTTTGGAACTACAATCTCTGTAGAAAATTGTATCTATTATAGCTTTCTGACTTAAATGTTACCTTTTATTGTTAGATCCTTACTATGGTGCCTAATGTCTTCTGAGATACTAGAGAAGAGAACAAAATGATAAAGGTTCTTATGTGAAACATCTGTTGGTTGAATGTTTTTTAAGGAACACCTTATTGAAACATTGAAAATAATCTCATATCGTTAATGCGACTGAAATTGAATTTCTATTTGTATCAGGCGATGCATGCTATTATCAGGCTTTGTGTCCTATGCAGACCTGATATAGGCTATATAGCTTTATATCTGTTGATATGGAGTTTGATAGATGCGGACATTTGGCTAGAATCAGAAATAGATAACGATGAAATATGTTCCCTATGAATTCTCGGTGGATATGGCTTATTCTCCCCTAGGTTTCTTGCAATTCTTGGCGCAACCAGCACTGTTAGAGTGTGTACATACTTAGCCTTATATAAATTAGACTAATCCTTCTTGGGGTATGTCTACCTTTGGTGACCCCATCTTATGTACAACTATATAGGGCCATTGCCCCATTGAATGGAATGATCCCTTCACGCCTCTCTCTCTTTCTCTCTTCTCCTAACATGATATCAAAGTCATAGGCTTGATCCATCGCCTTCATAGATCAACTCGCCGGATCGAGTGCCACATTGAAATAGTCCTCATCGGAGAGGTCAGCGACTCAGCGGTAGATCTGGGCGATCATAGTTGGGAGATCTAGCTGAGCGGAGGAGCTTCTCGTGGAGATCCATCAATTGGGTTCTTGAGTCGGGAGATTTGCAAAGAAAACATCTAAGAAGATGAGATCTTCATCCTCTCAAAATCAGCGGTTGAATTCAACGGCTGCATCGACTGATCTTCATATCTTCTTTCCTGCTGCTCGATCGATCGACATGCCTGCTCCGGCTGCTCCTCTACGACGATCTCGTAGTTCCTCTCCGCTATTGTAGACATTGAAATTTTCTTTGTCGAAAGTGACTAAAATTTTTAAGTCTAAAGACCTCGAAAGACTCAAACACAAGACCAAAACCCGACCCGAACCAGTCCAGAAAGGAGGGTTGACCGGGCCCAGGTAAGAATGATGATTGAGTCATCACTGCATTATGGAAGGAGGCTTGAATTGTCAATATGAATTTCATCAAACTTGGCGAATACTTCGAGGGCTCCACATGTGTATGGTTGTTGCTTTGCATCTATTATCCTGATACTCGGTGGTGACTTATCTCACTCTTAGTGAGAATCCCCCTTAGCATGAATGGATCGGATGCCCATTGCCACAGCTAGTTCTAATCCAATAAGCAAGGCTTCATGGGAGAGGCCAAAGCTGGGAAATGAAGCCGATATGAATGATAAAACCTACACCATTAGGAGAGGCCGAAGCTGCATCTCTAGCCTAGGCGAGTTCTTCAGACTCAACTCAAGGATGAATAACTACAACATATTCTTGGCATCTCTCTTTCTAGTTCTTCGAGATTATGAGCGACTACCAATCGGGTGGGCTGGATAATCACTTTTTCAAGTTGTTATTATTAGTGAAAATATAAAAAGGTGAAGTGCACCCTACCTCCACGTGCTTTCTCCATTTCCTCCCTTGCTCAAACTGGATCAATTCCTCCCACAAAGCATTCTGTCGAGTATCGCTTTAACTGCTAAAATTAGGTGTGTTATGTCACACATTGAGAGCGTTGCCTTTGTTCATGTCCATCAGAGTGCAAATAGGTGTCCATGCTTCTAGCAAATGATGGGAATTCAAAGGGTTGGAAAATTTTCTAGTGATTAGGTACCACTGTGCCATATATACCTTGATCTTCTTCTGCTACTTGTGGAGGAACATTCTTCTTTTTACTACATGTACTTGGTGCAATCAGATTTTTGCCAGTCATGGAAAAAGGCTTATATGGAATCAATGATTGTCACTCAATTGAGTAGCCTTTCTTTTCAAACGAAAGGTTGTGGTATTATGCTCCAATTTCTAATAGCCAAACTCAGTTATAAGTAAGAACATTTATTCATTGAGGTTAAGAAAGGTATTATTAATTTGTCTGGAAATGCTTCTTTTTCCGAAACTGAAAAATAGTTTTTGTATGTTTGTTCTACTTTGCCTGATGCATTATTTATTTATTTTTGTTACTTGAAGTATCTCTTTCTAGTTAATAAATATCTATGGAAATTATTTCTTATGTTTGTTCAGAGCTTGAAGCATAATCCCAACGGCAGATTTGTTGTTGTCTGTGGAGATGGAGAATACATTATATATACTGCTTTGGCATGGAGAAATCGATCTTTTGGCTCTGCTTTGGAGTTTGTTTGGTCATCTGATGGAGAATATGCAGTTAGGGAAAGTACATCAAAAATAAAAATTTTCAGTAAAACCTTCCAGGTTTGACTTCTAACTGTATTTTCAGGAAATGTTTACTTCGCGCTAAGTCTTCTTGTACTTGTCTCTCCTTTTTGTTTATTGTTGTTGGTACTAGGATAAAATGTGAACACAATTTCAGAACTGCGATTGCCAGGTCTTACTTAACTGTCACAACTTTTGACATGCAGGCATCCCAATATTTAAAACTCCTCACAATATAGATACATTTTTTGCTACTTGTGTTGACAGCTTGAGTTATTTATGTTTTGTTAGGGACTTAATTGCAAAGAACCAACCAACAAGATGATTGTATTTATCTTCGATCGTTTGTCTTTATATATATAATAAATTTATATTTATAAGTTTGGTGTTTTGAATATAATCAACTACACTTTCCTGTAAATGCAGAAAACTACCTCTATTATGTTATTTGCAAATGGAGTCCTACATAGTACGTCCAGGCGGGGTAGGCTAGGCATATTTTCCTTTAAAATATTGAGTGATTATAAGGAAAAAAATGAGTTAATTTGCAAATGGCAGTTGTAACTAAACGAAGGTTTTTATATGAAAGCCCACGTTTTGGCAAGCATATGGATGCTTAATATTATTAATGTGCTGATCGCATCGCGTGGTGTAACTGTAACCAATTATTCATTCACTTTTAATGCATCTCATATAGGGCTGTAAATGGGCCAGATTAAGCCAGGCCACCCTAAGCTTGGCCCGGCTCCGCCCCACCCTGCCCGGCCCAAACTTGTGTGTGCCCAAACCCTTCTCGGGCCCAAATTATATGTTTTGGACTTGACCCAAACTAGGCCCAAAACCTTTTTTCTCCTCATCACATGACAAAAAGGGAAAAGAGCTGTGATTATGATTTGTATAAAGAGGATATATGTGAAGTAATGCTCCTAAAGTCTAATATTTGTAAAGTAGATATGGGTAAAATTTTATGTTCACCGTATATATAAAAAAAAAAACAATAATTTGGGCTTCGGTTCGGGCTTTGGGCTGGGTTAGTGGTTGCTCATACCCAGCCCACAATACAATTGGACTTGAAAATTTGAACCCAGCCCGGCCCAAAGCCAAGCTAATTCTGCTCAAACTGGGCCCAAATCGGGCCCAGCCTAATTGGTTCTGGCTGGTCCGAGCCCATTTACAGCCCTAATCTCATACTTGTTCGAGCACTTTTGTGGCTTCTTGATGACGTTGAGCTAGACATAACCATACTAACTGTTAGCCTATTATTTCAGTCCCTTTTAGCGCATCTCATACTTGTTCAAACAGTTTTGTGCGTCTGGATGACGTTGAGGTAGACATAGCTATACATGTATCTGTCCTCCATAGTCAGTCTTTTGCTTATGCCAAGTTGTGCGTTCATGCATGTGTGCACATTGATGTTGTGTCATCACCTTCTGACATGGTGAGGTGGTGTGTCAATACATGATAATAATCTTTGCAGTTGCATTTTGCAATAAATAGAAATGTTTTACATTTAGTGGGAGTGATATTGAAGGTTGAAGATAATGGTATCTTTCAGGAGAAAAAAAGTATACGTCCTACGTTTTCCGTGGAACGCATCTTCGGGGGGAGTTCACTGGCAATGTGTTCCAATGACTTCATTTGCTTTTATGATTGGGCTGAATGCAGATTGATACGGAGAATCGATGTCAATGTCAAAGTAAGTTTAATCTAGGAATTAAATAATATGCCATGTTTTCTTCATGTCAGCTTAAATCCAATTTAATTGAGGTCTGTTGTTTCAGAATCTCTATTGGGCTGATAGTGGTGATCTAGTGGCAATTGCAAGTGATGCATCATTCTACATCCTTAAGTATAATGTGAGCCTTTTCTCTTGTGTTCTTTTTTAATTTCAGTTATCATTTTATCAGCTTAATAGATAACCCTGTTTGACAAAGGCTTATACAACCTTGACATTGGTATGTATGTATCTTTTTGATGGCTGCATTGAAAATCTGTTTTTTCCCTACAGAGAGAAGTTGTTTCTTCTTATCTAGAAAGCGGGAATCCGGTAGACGAGCAAGGTGTTCAGGATGCGTTTGAGCTTCTTCATGAGACAAACGAGCGTATTCGAACAGGAATCTGGGTTGGAGACTGTTTCATTTACAATAACTCTTCTTGGAGATTGAATTATTGTGTTGGTGGAGAGGTATATGTCATTAAATACTCTGTAATTGAGGATATTTGTACTTTTCGGCATGCATTTGTATGCCAAAAAAAATCATACGAGTGTTTGTTCTGTTGATTGTAGGTCACCACCATGTTTCACTTGGACCGTCCCATGTACTTGATGGGATATCTCGCTGGTCAAAGTAGGGTGTACCTTATTGACAAGGAGTTTAAGTGAGTTAATGGATAATTTGTCCCAGAATATAATGTCATCCCAAATCCCAATGACCGACTCTATGGCTAATGATTTTTCCACTGCAGTGTTATGGGGTACACCTTACTGCTTAGTTTGATTGAGTATAAAACTCTTGTGATGCGTGGCGATTTGGACCGTGCGAATGATGTTTTACCCTCAATTCCCAAAGAACATCACAATAGGTATTGTGATGTATTCTCCGTTTTCTAAGTCAAATTTTCTTTACACTCGAAAGTTTAATAGAACATTGTCCGTAAATCATTGGCTATTTACATGATTGAAATTTCATGCTTTCATGTATTCTGGTTTTGTTGATGTGAGTGCGTGGTTATCATATGAAATTAATACAGAGTGCATGGTTATGTTCATCTTTGGTATCTTTCCTTTCAATTTGATATGGATCTTCCTTGTGGTTTGGCTTGAATGTGTGTGTTTTCTGAATGTTGAATTTCTGTTTGTAAAATGGCACAATCAATCTTTTATTTGGGCCTTATTTCATTGAATGGATGATATTTGTCAGTGTGGCTCATTTCTTGGAGTCCCGAGGCATGCTGGAGGACGCTTTGGAAGTAGCCACGGATCCTAATTATAGATTTGATCTATCTGTACAGCTTGGGAAATTAGAGGTTGCAAAGGTATGTTCATGTTGATTGAGTGAACACATGATGGGGGACTGTATGCTTGTGCTTTTATTAGCTTTGCACTTGATTGTGCGCTTGCGATTTTATTAGCTTTGCACTTTAATGAATGATTTCTTTGGCCATTTGTTTGTCATTTTGAGAATCAATTTGCTTGCAGGCGATTGCCATTGAATTGCAAAGTGAATCCAAGTGGAAACAGTTGGGTGAGCTGGCTATGTCTACTGGAAAGGTAGAAATTTCTTAAGTGTTATTTATTTCTGGGAATTGATATAAGGTGCTTGTGGATAAATATTTGTATGCCTTGCTTTTTCTTTATATCTTCCATGCGCACTAAATGAGTTGTGGGATCCTCAGCTAGGCAGAATGTCATCATTTGGAGAACTTGCAAGCACAAAATATTTCTATTTGGCATGTCATGATATGCTGATAGGTGTATGTGTAACATTTTTAAGCTCTATAAATGAGATGAAAATTTGGTTAATTACATAATCTATGATATAAATGCAAATCTTTGTTTTCTAGCCTTAGTAACAGCTAAAAAATAGTTCTTTAATATTTAATATATTCATTCTAGGTAAACAATACTAAATTTAGCCAAGTCAGTTGGAGCAGGTTTCCAATCAAGCGAATAGGTTGAGTCTCAAGTTACTGACTAACTGTGGTCTATGGTCATATATTGCATCCATATCTCCGTCGTTCTATTTTATAATGATGAATTCAAGCTTGTCCTTATTTGTGGTAGTCCTGTTTCCAACAAATGAATCCTAAGAACCAATCTTGTGGTTATCTTGTAGATTCCCTTTCCTTCTTTAGACTTAACATTATGTTGTTTTTCTCAAGGTTTGGAGTTTCGGCCGAAACTGATCCGTTTCGACTGTTTCGGATCGGTTTCAGTTGGAATCAGTCCCGAAACCCTCCAGTTTCAGGTTTCGAAACTCAGCACTCAGTAAAAGCAGACCTGGGTTCAGGATAAGGTGTATTTCAGCATGACAGCTTGACAAACATAGTTACATAAAAACATTTAAGTAAATGATCTTTATGTTCTCCATTTACTATAAGTTATTTTATGTAAATAAGCAAATACCCTCCATTTGGATTTAATAAAAATATCAGAACAATTAAAATCCAAAGGAATCAGACTTTATAGCTTTTGGCTAAAAAAGAAAATTCGGTGAAAAAAAAACCATAAAATATTTTGAATCGGAAAAAATATCAGAAATCTAAAAGTATAAGATCAACTTAAAAACCCAAAGTCTGGTAAAATATTTTGAATCTATGAAAAGATTATTTCACAAGAGCTTTTTTTTCCTCTAGGCTTAACAAAAATTCAGAATCATGATTTTTCAACTTTTTGACAAAAAATCGGGGTAAAGCAAAAGCCATTCTTTTGAAAACAAGACCACCATGAAGTGGGTACCGATGTAATTATTTTATATTATTTTTATATTTTGTAATTATTTTAAATTTAAAAAACGAAACCAAAACCACAGAAATTCCAATCCGAAACTCTGAAACCGACCGAAACCGATCCTCGGTGGGCGGACCGAAACCAAAACCGAAACCACAAACCTTGGTTTCTTTTGCTACTTATGGTCTCGTGGTCTCAGCCCTTTGCTATATAATTATCCAAGATGAATAATAAGCAAGGTACAAAATCTCGAAATATTTCGCGAAATATCGCGAAATATTTCGGTTTTCCCAGACCTCGACACGAAATGTCTACTGCGATATCAAACGAAATAGAAATCACGATAATATCGCGATATTTTGCACGATATATTTGTCAGCACGAAATATCGCGATATTTCATGGAAATTTCGAGATATTTCGGAAAATTTTGAGATATTTCGGGATTTTGGCACCGAAATATTGGGACTGACTGGTTATAAAAGGGGGCTGGGGGTTTCGGTTTCAGCAGCTTATTTACATATAATAACATTTAAGTAAATGTCGTCTTACTTAATTTTTATTTTCTCCATTTACTTTAAGTTATTATATGTAAATAAGCAAATACCCCCCCCATTTGATTTCAATAAAAATATCAAAAAAATCAAAAACCAAGTGAATCAAAAAGTAGGTTTTCAGTTTTAGTAGGAGAAAACAGTTTTTTCGGTTTTTCATAAAATTTGTATGTTGAGAAAAGTGGTTAAATCAACTCATTTTTAGCTCAAAAAATTCCACAAGATGTAGAACTACAAGTACATCTAGAAAACCATGGTCCGTCAAAGAAAATTTTGAATGTATAAAAACTTTTCTTTATAAAAACTCATTTTTTCAGACTTAGTAAAAAAACAGTGTTTTGCATTTCAGCATAATTTTTGTATGATTTCAAACTTGCACAACTTTCTTGTTTTAAGTCCATTTTCAAAATCGTTTGAAGCATTAATTTAACAATCAACTAATCTTTATTTTGGAAATATTTTTCTCCACAAAAAAGATTAAAAATCATTTTAAAAACATAGATCAAAACAGGACCAAACAAGACTGCACAGACTCAAATGCAGAATATATGCTTTGTGATGCTCTACACCCATAGATAGGGTATAAATATTATCTGAGTGTTCTAAAACGTGTATCTATACTTAGTTTATGACTATCCAGAGTTTCATTCAAAAATTCCATTAAAAAATCAATATTTCCACCATTTCCATCAAATCACAATATTTCCACACTGTCGAAATATTTCCACGAAATATTTCCATTTTCCAGGAGGTCGAAATATTGACCGAAATGGAAATTTCGAACCTTGATAATAAGTAAAATGAGATATTGACATCCTGTTTTTTTTAACAGTTGGAGATGGCTGAAGAATGCTTGTCACATGCAATGGATTTAAGTGGATTATTGCTTCTTTACTCAGCGCTTGGAGATGCTGAAGGAATAACAAAACTTGCATCACTTGCAAAAGAGCAAGGGAAGAACAATGTTGCCTTCCTTTGCCTTTTTATGTTAGGTAAATTGGAGGACTGCCTTCAGTTGTTGGTAACAAGGTAACTCTTAATTCTGCTCTCTTAATGTCAATTCTTGGTCTGGTAGTTTTGATCAATAATTTCCTTGTTTACTTTTGTTGTACCAAACAATATATAGTAGTTAATAGTATACATTCTTTTACAGCAATCGTATACCAGAAGCTGCGCTGATGGCACGGTCATATCTTCCTAGCAAAGTCTCTGAGATTGTAGCAATCTGGAAAAATGATCTCAATAAGGTTCCACTCTGACTGTTAACTCTGTCTTTATTTTGAATAACATGTGTGTATCTCTAAAACAATATAGAGGTTTATAAAGACTGAAGATAATTTGATATTACTGTTTTTGCTACTTCTGCTGTTAACGAGTTGATCCTTTTCTAAGTCTTCTTTTTTGTTGATTTTTCCTCAACATACTATGAATAATTGTCTTATTCATGCTTATCATTGTCTCTCTATGAAGGTCAACCTGAAAGCTGCTGAGTCTTTGGCTGATCCTCAAGAGTATCCAAATCTATTTGACGACTGGCAGGTTGCCCTTGCCGTTGAGTCTAATCTTGCTCATAAAAGGTGCTCTTTGACATGGTCTTCATCTGTCCCTTGTTTGGGTTTCGTTTTTTTTTAATTGTCTGTTTCATGTATACAGTTTTTGTTATAGAACTTTTCCTGTTGTAGTAATTGTTGTACATTTGGCACATAGGTTGGAATCTATAAGGTGCCAAGTGTTTTTATTCTTATTTTGCTATTTTGTGTCAAAAGAAACTGGTATTGTTAAATTAAAAAAAGGACAAATCCGCATGTAAAGTGCATATTCCTCAAACTAGCAGAAATTCATGGGCAAATTCACTTAGTGGCTATTAGCAAATAATTATAGAAGTGAAAATTTATCCAACTCTAATATACAGACACAAATAACCAACCACACACAACACAGGGAGCTTGCAAGGGAACTATCATGCATTAAACAAACATATTGTGGATCAAATGAATGAAATGTATATATATATATATATATATATATATATATATATATATATATATATATATATATATATATATATAGAGAGAGAGAGAGAGAGAGAGAGAGAGAGAGAGAGAGAGAGAGAGAAATGTTATAATGCGGCATGCGGTAAGTGCGGCACCTACCGCATGCTGTTTGATGCACCACTGCGTGCATGCGATGCACGCAGCGCGTGCATCCGACGGCAGCGGTGCGGTGCCACACGTACCGCATGCCGCAGCATAGCATGCCCCTATATATATATATATATATATATATATATATATATATATATAGAGAGAGAGAGAGAGAGAGAGAGAGAGAGAGAGAGAGAGAGAGAGAGAGAGAGAGAGAGAGAGGAATGCTTGAATACGGCATGTGGTAAATGCGGTAATCCAATTTAAAAATCCTTTCAAATTTGATGCACCTATAGGTTTTGGAATGTTTTTTTGTGCATGTTCTATCCATGGCACGGATAACACATCCACAAAAAATCAGCACATTCCGAAACCTATTGGTGCATTTAAATTGGATTACTGCATGCCACATTCAAGCATTCCTCTCTCTCTCTCTCTCTCTCTCTCTCTATATATATATATATATATATATATATATATATATGTTTGTATGTATATGGGTCAGGATCCAGAAACACGCTACTTTGCCACGGAGTTAGACACACTTCATCCAAATCGTTAGATAGAGGTTTTAGAATTTATTGATTTTCTGTAAGGATGATCATCTTCCTTTAGATAGTACATCCATAAAAAATCAGCACATTCTAAACCCTTTAGGTGCATCAAATCTAAAAAGCATTATCGACCGTTCATTTTAACCGTTAAATTAAAGACCACATTTGATCATTCTAAAGGGTTTAGAATGTGCTGATTTTTTATGGATGTGCTATCTAAGGAAAGATGATCATCCTTATAAAAAACCAATAAATTTTGAAAACTCTATCTAACGATTTGGATGATGTGTCTAACTCTGTGGCAAAGTAGCGTGTTTATGGATCTCGATCCTATATATATATATATATATATATATATATATATATATATATATATATATATATATATATATATATATATATATATGGGGAGGGATACTCTTACTCATGGCCTCTTACAAGTGGAGGTTACTAATGATCCATGCCGTCTGATCTAAATTGATCGAGGGCTGAGATCAGCCCTCCCTCTCTCTATCTCTTTCTCTCTCTCGATCAACTAAACCCAGCCCCCCCGACCCCGACCACGATCCCCTTCGTCCCGTCCGGCTTCGACCCCGATCCCCTCCGGCGCCGACCCTGACCCCGATCCCCTCCGTCCCGTCCGGCTCCAGCCCCGACCCCCCATCCCGTCTGGCTCCGGTCCCGACCCCATCGAGCTCCGGCACCGACCCCCCCGCCAGCTCCCTCCTGTCCGTCGAGCTTCGGCCTCGACCCCCCCCGCCGGCTCCCTCCCATCCGTCGAGCTCCGGCCTCGACCCCGTCGAGCTCCGGTGAGTGCGATTCACCGTCGGAAGGGGCTGCGATCGGGCTGCCGGAAGGGATCGGGTTGCCGGAGGGGGGGTCGGGGGGCTGCCGGAGCCGGAGGGGAAGGGGTCGGTGGGGATGGGGGTCGGGGGTACTGCATTTGTGAGAGAGAGAGAGAGAGGGAGACAGGGGGGGGGAGGTTTAATCGGATCCATCCGTTTCGGAACGGACGGTCCGGATCATTAGTAAAAGTTCACTTGTAAGAACTCATGAGTAAGAGTATCCCTCCCCTATATATATATATAGAGAGAGAGAGAGGAATGGGATGCTGCCTATCAAAGCAGCATTGTTTGCTGCTTTGAGACATTGTTTGACCATCCTAGAAGTTTTGGAATTTGATGAAATTTGGTGAGGGTGTTGTCTAGGGTAAGATGATCATCCTCACAAATTTTCATCAAATTCCAAAACTTCTAGGGGGTTCAAATGGTCGAAGCAAAATCAGTCGTCTGCAGTCGCCGTTAAAATCTGCAGCATTTTGCTTCGACCATTTGACCCTCTTAGAAGTTTTGGAATTTGATGAAAATTTGTGAGGATGATCATCTTACCCTAGACAACACCCTTACCAAATTTCATCAAATTCCAAAACTTCTAGGATGGTCAAACAATGTCTCAAAGCAGCAAAAATGCTGCTTTGATAGGCAGCATCCCATTCCTCATATATATATATATATATATATATAGTGATACATTGCGGCCGGGGTTAACGTGCGGCGAGCCGGGGGGGCGTACGGTTCGTCCGATCGGTGGATCCAACGAATGGAATTCATCCGGACCACCGAAAATCGGCTGTTATTGTGGCGGCCACAGTAACAGCCGGTTTTCGATGGTTCGGATGAAGCCCGTTCGTTGGATCTGCCGATCGGACGGACCGTACTCCCCCCGGCTCGCCGCACGTTAACCCCGGCCGCAATGTATCACTACTCTCTCTCTCTCTCTCTCTATATATATATATATATATATATATATATATATATATATATATATATATATAATGTGTGTGTGTGTGTGTGAGCCTCTCCCTTTCCCACAGCTGCCCTAAACGTTGTCAGCCACCTCGTCCCTCCCCCCTTCCATTTCTAGCCTACAACGTTGGTACTCCTCTGGTCTTGCAATATGCTCTTTGCAATACCAAAAAAAATAATAGGATGCTCTTTACAATACCAACAACAAATGAGGCCATGATTCGTTTGACAAGGTTGGCGCGCAATGAGGATGTGACATGTCCACAATAAGGCATGACAACAGTTGCCATAGACATTGGTGAGTTGATTTTAGAGAATAGTTTGATTCATTTTTCTTTCCTTTTTAATTTTGCAGCCAAAAAAATGAGTTCTATGAATCTCTCTCTTCTACTAAAAAATGAATTATACATAATCAACAATCGACAATTGTCGACACAACACCACCACTTGGTTAAGTATGCATCGACACATGCAACACTGGCGGTTGATGAGATTGTGGTGCACTTGACGATGTCAACACATAAAAAGGTGGTTGTGTGTCCGCGATCAGGTAATGGCGGGCAACAATGATGCTGGTCCGTGGGGCACTGGCCGAACGTGGTAGGTCGAGCCTGCCGAAGGCGTCTCTGTCTCTATCTATCGTGATATATTTTTTTCTTTTGATCTTCATTCGTTTTTACTTCGACCTATTTTTCATATCAAGTTGTTTTTTCTTTGGTTTCTCTGTATAGTCTTTTAATGGCGATTTTTTGTTTTCTATTACATTGGTTTTAAATTCGTTTACTCCCCCTCTCCCTCTCCCTCTCTTATTGTTCCTTATGCATTCATTGGTTTTAAATTGTGGATTTTGAAAGCCCCCAGAGATGTCTCTTTCTCTCTCTCTCTCCTTAGTGCGCGCATCGGCAGCCCCCAGAGGCAAAGCTGCGGTCGATGAAGGCGGCTGTTGTATTGCCGATAGGCACGGGTTAGGGTGTTAGGGTTTAGGCGATTGGGGTAGTTCAAACTGGCATGGGTGTTACAGTTATTTTAGAAAGCCCCGCCAAATGTGTTTTTGCTGCCGAAGGCAGCTGCTGCAGTGTCGAAGGCACGAACATTACTAGTTAAATGTGCATATAATAGGTGGCTGGAAAGTTTTAAGATTTGGACTACAAGAAGTATAGGGTAATAGATCCATTCTTTCCCTTGTTTTCTTTTGTATAGCACCATGTACTCATCTATTGGAACATTGGTTTTCCGACATAACGGGTGCTTTGGGTTCAATGCAGTCATGTGCGACCTCGTATCCGCATATGTTGCAAGCGGATGAACTACAAATGCGGGTTGGCCCACTAGAGGCAACTCTCTCTCTCTCTCTCTCTCTCTCTCTCTCTCTCTCTCTCTCTCTCCTAGCGCACGCATTGCAACTCCTAGAGGCAGAGTTGCGGTCGATGAAGGCTGCTGTTGCAGTGCCGATAGGCACAGATTTGGGTGTTAGGGTTTAGACGGTTGGGATAGTGCAAACTGGCATGGGTGTTACTGTTATTTTAGAAATCCCTACTGAATGTGTTTTTGCTGCCAAAGGCAACTGCCGCAGTGCCGAAGGCATGAGCATTACTATATAAATGTGCATATAATGGGTGGCTTGAAAGTTTTAAGGATTTGAACTACAAGAAGTGCACGGTAATTGATCCATTCTTCCCCTTGTTTTCTTTTGTGTAGCACCATGTACTCATCTATTTAAACATTGGTTTTCTGGCATAACTAGTGGTTTGGGTTCAATGCTGTCTTGTACGACCTTGTATCTGCATATGTGGTTGCATGCGGATGAACCACAAATACGGCCAGGCCACTATGTTGATGCATAATAGTATAATACATTGTGTTGTCTTTCTTCGAAATTTTTTTTGTGTTGTCTCATGTTACGTCATCTTGTACGTTGTGTTCTCGTAGTCATTATGTCACCTCATAGTACCCAACAACCAGAAGTTCACCTTTGGGTTTTTCCCCACTCGCTTCCTAACCCTTCCCCCTCTTATTTTCTCACAAAACCTCTCTAACCCCTTTCTAACTCCAAGCTATCAAGCTCTTTCCATACTCAAGCTCACACACCACATGTTCCATGCCATCTACAATCTCTTTTGCTCTTTAAGATAACTGATCTGAAGCGTCCAATAGAAAATTCGTGCGTGAATTGTGGGTCTTTGCCAGCAAATGTGGCATTGCACGACACAAACAACACTTGGACCATGCTCTAATGCATAGCATGCCTTAGGGTTAGTGCTCGAAGCCAAAAGGAAATCATGAAGTATTTGAAGAAGATTTTCAGAAAGAAGTAATGGTGATCCATGTGGGATCTCAACCGTATATCCGATAAAATTGTTTTTCACATACGAAAATAAGAAAACATTATAAAATCAAGTGTTTGATATAAAAGCCATTTTTGAAACCGTATCGGACTCTGGGAAGCGTGAAATCGATAAAGTGCGAAAATGATCAAAGCATGCTAATCCAGAATGATAAAAATGCAAAGGCCTTATATATAAAAGTCCTACAAATCCCATAGTAAAATATAAAATTTCTAAGACCATGGTGGATGGAAAAGGTAGGTCTTCAGATATTTTACCACATTGCACTTGAAGTTTTCTGTTGTGTACACACACACACACACAATCCTTAGTCTCAGGATTTACACCCGAATTGGTTTGTGCACACAAATTTTGCCAACAAAGTGGGTAGCCCTTAGTTGTTAACATGGGGAAGGAATTTTTTTAGCTAACTCATAGCTGATTTATAGATCTCAGTGCTATAAATACAATTTTTTAGCATCATTGGCACGTTTGTGAGAGATTCCCTCCTTTTTCGGGGTTTTCTTCTTCAGTATAATATTTTATGCTTTCTTGTCCTCTAACTGGTTCCTTCTTTCCTTTAAATCTTTTGCATGACTAGGACTTTTCTACTGCTGAGCAGCCTTTGTGGCTGTCTTTTGGTCTATTTGGGTATGCCAATGAACATATGGAACACACACACACACACACACACACACACACACACAGAGAGAGAGAGAGAGAGAGAGAGAGAGAGAGAGAGAGAGAGAGAGAGAGAGAGAGAGAGAGAGAGAGAGAGAGAGAGAGAGAGAGAGAGAGAGAGAGAGAGAGAGAGAGGGTATGCCAATGAACATATGTTATTCTTTTGCTCTAATAGTTGTCTACTTGGATGAACCAATACTTGAGCGATATGTGACATCTCAAAGCTTGATATATATGGGAGAATATTAGGTTTTAATCTTTGAAATTGACAACTGTAAATAAATGTTATTGAATGGAAGACAACTGTTGGGTGCTTTATTTTATTTGGAAATTCATGAGAATATATGTGTTGCTTGACATTGATTAGTTTTAATTACTAAAACAGGGGTAGCTATCCTCCCGCTGAAGAATACGTGAGCTATGCTGAGAGGTCCAGTGTAAATCTTGTGGAAGCCTTCAAAAGCATGCAAGTTGGTGAAGATGATTTGCCGCTTGAAAATGGAGATTCTGGTCATGAGGTAATATTTTCTTTCTTTTAAGTATTTTTTTCTTCATTTTAGTATTCATTAATGTGTTGTATGTGTTAGCATGCTAAACTAAGATTCTTGGACCATATACATATTTTAGGAGAGAGTGTCGGTGTTTGTGTACACCGTAAAAAATATGGGTACCTAGTCTGCTCTCGTAAAGCATGAACTTTAAATCACCTATCGAAGTAATTACTGGCATCCTTTCTTTCTCCAATTAAATTATTCCTCATGCTCTTTATTACTATTTTCCTTCATTTTTTTCTACTCAATTGCCTTCGCCATATTTTGTTTCACGTTTTATTCTTGTTTTGCTCTTGTTTTGTAACTAAAACTCTATTATAGTATTAAATCTTTAGAAATTTCAAGTTGTAGATTGCAACGCTGATTTATAATTTCAAATTCAATTTGAATTTAAAGTTTTCTTTGGATCTGAATATGGTATCATATATATAGCTTAATTTTGAGGTTATCGATAGTAAATTCGAATCTGATGTGTTGGCACCAAAAGTGTTGGCTGTTGATCCCGATCCATATATATATATATATATATATATATATATATATATATATATATATATATATATATATATATATATATATATATATATATATATATATATATATATATATATATATATATATATATATATATAGGGGAGGGATACTCTTACTCATGGCCTCTTACTTATATAATTACCTATGATCCGGGCCGTCCATTAGATCCCGACATAAGGTTCGGATTAGATGGGGAGTTAAAGCAATGATGTCCGCATTAAATACGGGCTTATAATAAGGGTTTTTAATACGGGCATTTAATGCGGACACCATTGCTTTAACTCCCTATCTTATCCGAACCGTACGTCAGGATCTAATTGACGGCCTGGATCATAAGTAACTATATGAGTAAGAGGCCATGAGTAAAAGTATCCCTCCCCATATATATATATATATATATATATATATATATATATATATATATATATATATATATATATATATATATATATATATATATATATATATATATATATATATATATATGGCGTGGGATCCGTTGACAACCCAAAATGGGAGGTAAATTTACCTCCCATTTACAACTCGCCATAATCGTTGGTTAGAGGTTTCCGAATTTGCTGATTTTTTGTGAGGATGATCAACATGGCAAGTTGATCATCCTCACAAAAAATCAGCAAATTCTGAAACTTATACGGGCGTCAAATGTGTTATTCAAATTAACGGTTCAAATAGACGGTTCAAAAACATTTGGTTCAATCGACGCCTTTAGAAGTTTCAGATTTTGTTGATTTTTTGTGAGGATGATCATTATGGCAAGTTGATCACCCTCACAAAAAATTAACAAAATCTGAAACTTCTAAGGGCGCCGATTGAATCAAACGTTTCTGAACCGTCTTTTTGAACCGTTAATTTAAATAACACATTTGACGCCCTTATAAGTTTCCGAATTTGCTGATTTTTTGTGAGGATGATCAACTTGCCATGTTGATCATCCTCACAAAAAATCAGCAAATTCGGAAACCTCTATCCACCGATTGAATCAAGTTAAAAATGGGAGGTAAATTTACCTCCCATTTTGGGTTGTCAACGGATCCCAGCCCTATATATATATATATATATATATATATATATATATATATATATATATATATATATATATATATATATATATAGGGTCGGGATCGACTGACCTAGCAAATTTTGACCCAGCAATAACCCAGCACCCTTTGATGCATCTAGAATTTTTAGAATGGGCTGATTTTTTGTAGACAGTTGTCTATGGTATATTGATCATCCTCACAAAAAATCAGTCCATTCTAAAACCTCTAGGTGCATCAAATGCGCTCTTCAAATCAATGGTTTTCGATTGTTAATTTTAACCGTTGATTTGAAGAGTGCATTTGATGCACCTAGAGGTTTTAGAATGGGCTGATTTTTTGTGAGGATGATCAACATACCATACGCAACATACCTACAAAAAATCAGCCCATTCTAAAACCTCTAGATGCATCAAAGGGTGCTGGGTTATTTGCTGGGTCATCCGATCCTAACCCATATATATATATATATATATATATATATATATATATATATATATATATATATATATATATATAGGGGCATGCTATATTGCGGCATGCGGTACGTGCGGCACTGCACCGCAGCCGTCTGATGCACGCGTTGCGTGCATGCGATGCACACAGCGATGCATCAGACGGTTACTATGTGGTGCCGCACTTACCGCATGCCGCATTATAGCATGCCCCTATATATATATATATATATATATATATATATATATATATATATATATATATATATATATATATATATGGGTTAGGATCTGATGACCCATGAAATTTTGACTCATATTTTTACCTAACATCCTAATCGTTGTATTCGGGTTTCAGTATGTGCTGATTTTTTGTAGAGATGCTATCTATGGTATGTTGATCATCCTCATAAAATATCAGCAAATTCTAAAATCTGTAGGGCCATCAAATGTTATAAGCTTTTCTAACCATCAATTTCAACCGTTGATTTGAAGAACACATTTGATGCACCTAAAGGTTTTAGAATGTGCTGATTTTTTGTGAGGATGATCAACAAACATTAGATAGCACCTTTACAAAATATTAGCACATTATGAAATCCGAATCCAATGATTAGGATGCTGGGTCAAAATTTCATGGGTTAGCCGATCCTGACCCTATATATATATATATATATATATATATATATATATATATATATATATATATATATATATATATATATATATATATATATATATATATATATATATATAGGGAATAGGGAACACGGTCCTCCCGACTAGCCAACACGCTAGTCCTTCCATCAATTTGGGTGCCACATGACACTTTTTAACTATTTTTTTTTATGGATGGTCAATTCATTCTACTTAGATCAAGATTAAAAAAAAAAAAATTCTAAAAAAAATAAACTTAAAACAGCCCGATCAACGGTCGACAAATTTAATGGTAAAATGTAGCGGGCAAATAGCCCTTGCTATGGTTAATTTAAAAATGCCACTTGACATATTTTTTTTCCAAATTTTTTTTCATGATCATTGTTAGGAGAGGTGTAGCCACCTTGACCAACCCCTAATCCCGGTTAAAAAGTGCCATGTGGCACCCAAATTGAAGGGAGGACTAGCATGTTGGCTAGTCGGGAGGACCGTGTTCCCTATTCCCATATATATATATATATATATATATATATATATATATATATATATATATATATATATATATATATATATATATATATATATATATATATATATATATATATATATATATATATATATATATATATATATAGGGGACCAAGAAGCTGAACTCGAGTTCACCATTCAAATGATGAACTCGAATGGAGAAGACGATATATGGGTCAGGATTTGCTGACCCATATTTGACCCATCATACTAATTTAAAACCTCTAGATGCATCAAATGTGCTCTTCAAATCAATGGTTGAAATTGACGGTCGAAAACGCTTATAACATTTGATGGCCCTAGAGGTTTTAGAATGTGCTACTTTTTGTGAGGATGATCAACATACACTGATAGCACCTTTATAAAATATTAGCACATTCTGATACCCGAATCCAACGATTAGGATGGTGGGTCAAAATATAGGTCAAAATTTCATGGGTCATTCGATCCTGATCCTATATATATGTTACATGGAGCTCCATGCCCCTAGATTGTGTAGAAACTAGATATGTGATTTAAGTATTCCAAAGCATATATTTAAGCGTGGTTTGAGTGTCAAGAGTTTTGTTAAAAGATTCCATCATCTAAGGATTATTTTTATTATTTTTATAAAACTACGATATCTCCACACTGTTGAAATATTTTGATATTCTGCAGTGCGAAAATTTTGGTCTAAATTGAAATTTCGAACCTTGCTTGACAGTAAACCTTAGATCCTTATATTTGACCCATGACTACGACAATTGCAAAATCCTGTCATAGACACTCCCGCAACACTATCTTGTATCCCATCAATTTTCTTGTGACTCCAAGCACTTTCATTACTCAATTTTAGATCAATCCTCTTTCAAAAGCGCGCACAATCCATCAAACCTCCACATTGTAGTTTTCCCAAAACCGTAGGTCTAATGCATCAATTTGGTGTTAGAGCTCAAGGTTAGGCATCACAATTCAGTGAATTCACCGTGACAACTTGAAGCGAGAAAAGCTATCTTTCTACTTTGTCGGAAGTGGCTAGATGTAGTTATTGTGAGACTTAAAGAAAAAGTAACATATCTAGATGAACGAGTTGCTAGTTTAGGACTCGTGAGTTGGCGATGACAACTGATCAATCACCATAAGAGCCAATTCAGGAGAAGGTGAGCGTACATAAATACTAACACTCAAACTCCATCTGTCAGGGGTCGTTTAAGTAATGACATTGAGTACTCGCCTTATATTGAGACTAAAGAGGAGAGGACTCAATTAGTCAATATCGAAAGCGATATTAGATTCGAGACATGCCCAATGAGCAAGCTGAAAGAGGCTGGATGCTAGCATAGATGTCAGTAGGAGGTTACAATGGTGCGTTAGGGGCTGGTGATGTGTTTAGTTGGACGAGCGAAGAAGAAATTACTCGGACGAGCAACGATGATTAATTTTGGCTTCTTTGTGATGAAAACAATGTAAATATATGATGATTATCATTTTTTTTTTCAGTTTACCACTATTCCACTTTGGTTATCATAGTCCATGCAAGCTTACTATGTGCTTGGTGTGTTTTCTTAAAACAATTCATGTATGTATGCATAATTATAAAAGACTTAAGTTTAATAATTCAAGAAATTTTTTTTGGACCATTGGTCGAAATTTCAGTTTCAGCTTGGACCGAAACTAGACACGAAATCAAAATTTAAAACATTGGCTTTGACTGGTATAACATGGCCAATACGTGGTGAGTCTGTTTTGCCAAGATGAAGTTAAAGGCCACTCCTTATTTGGTGGCTAAACGTTGAAGACCAGCACAATAAAGCTAACACCCAGTCCAACATTATTGAGACGAGATGAAGGCATACACGAAATAAAAGTACATTCCCTCGGACTACATGAAAATTCTTCTCAATGAGCTTGTGAGCCTACAATTGGGGTTAATGACAATAGAAGATTTAGAAATGTTCAATGAACTTATGTTCGAAGCGGAATGCGAGAAGACATGCATATCTTAGCCACGTTCAAGACTGGACTTTGAGCCGACATCCAATGAGAACTGATAGTCATATGAGTCTAGAGTGTGAGACGAAGCCTTAAAGATAGCTCGAGAAATCGAATGTTAGCTGAAGTGTCCTTTCTTGAGGCAGTCTAGCAATCAAGCCAAGGAATCGTACTTCGTATGTATTCGATGTCAGAAAGTACAAAAGGATTTTTAGGTAGCATCAAGGTTTTAAATGTCGTTTTCGGTGTCCATGTCGTCGGCCAAAAAAAGAAAATTTTTTGTTTTTCAGTAATTTGTCGGTGGAAAAATTGTAAAATGAAAAGACAAATTTCGGTGTTTTTTGACGGAAATTTATCGTTTTTCGGTCAGATTTCAATTTTGTTCGTTTGATATGAAAAAGATGGAATATTTCAATAATACTTCAAGATAAAGATGATAGTAAAATAGTCCATTATGAAAAAAAATCAAAATTGAGGAAAAATGTAATTTCTTACTGATAAAGATGAGCTTTGTTTTGTTAAAAAAGATAAAAATTTTCAGTGAAATTGTCTTGAAAAAAGACATAATGTCGGATTTCGGTCAATTGTCGGTCATTTCGGTCAAATGTTGGTCATTTCGACCGACATTTCGTTATGTCGGAAGAAAATTTGGTACTATTAAAAATTTGGTCAATTTCTATGTCGGACCCTTGAAAAAGAAATATTTCGGTGATTTCGTAGGAAATTTGTCGACATTTGATTCCATGGGTAGCATGATCACGTATTTCTAAACTCATGGCCACAGAAGATGCAAAAGAAAGGTGACCATGAAAATCCTTCACGATGCTCCTCAAAGAGTTAATGTCTTTCAGATGCAGTGGGAAATGGTCAATTTAACTCCTAATTAATAAGGTGGCCATGTCCAACTCGAGTCTTGACACCTTAGTTATTATGTGAAGGAAGAACCTAGAGATTCATAGGAAGGTGATGAAGAGGAGGTGGAAGAATATACTGGTGGAAAACGCAGACCTCTTTGTATGTTCTTCAAGCTTATTCTAATAGCACCTAAGCCACAAGAAGTTTGGTTGTGGACCAACATCTTCCAAACACGAGTTCGCTGCAACATCATTAGAGCAATTTTTCTAGAAATTATGGCAGCAAATTTCACAAGACATAATGGACAAGTTGTATATATCTATGGAACCGCACCTACATCCATACATAATCACCTGTGTTAAGAACACTTCCATACCCTTGACCCCAACGATGTCTTGTAAACTTCAATATTGGTTCGTACGAAGATGCGATCAGGTGTAACATTGTTCTAGTGAAGGCCATTGATAGCCTAATACAAAGGCCGTAGCTCTACCATTGCGATGTCTCTTACAATGGTTGATGCGATACTACTCTTTGAAATTTAATGGTTGCCTCTAAACTTGAAGCCCATGAAATTCCAAGTGACATCGAAGAAGAAACCTGAAGTTCCCTCACTACTGAAGATGAATGTTCTGTAGAGTCCATTATTATCTAACATGTATCTCAAACTCCCTCTTCTATGTCTAAAATGCCTTTCAATGGTCATGATGAAGCTTGCAACTGAAGAGCCCATGGAAGAGCCTAATTTTAGAGATTATAATTTCTCAGAGACAACCTACTCATGATGGCTTCATCCTAGATGACACTTTCATGTATGAAGGTGGCAATGATGGTTCTCAGAAGTACCACGTAAATTGTTTCTACCACAATGTACTGCTTTAACCCACAAGGAGATTATTTATCATTCCACTTTCAAGCCAATTATTGTTCCATGAAACAAGACTGGGAGGGTACATTGTTGTCTACATAAGATTAGCACATCCATCTTCTTACGTGGAGTCCAGTTGTTCAAGGCAACTTAATATGACATTCAATAATGGGAATACACCACCGATTACTTGTCAAAAGACGATCGGTCACTAAGATGAAGGATGATGCATGGAACGCAACTTGAGCACAATCGTTTGATGCTACATGTACGTGAGAGTAACAAGAAAAGGACAAGAGCACATCTAGCTTACTGTCTTGCAGAAGGATTGGACCTTGTTTTACAGATCAGGGCCCTCATAAAACTCGGAGCCTAGCAACCTGAAACCGGGATTAAGTCCAACTAAGTTAGGCCCCCCCATGCTGGGTTGACTCAACCATTAGGCCATTAGAAAGTTATCTAAGGCTAGGCTGCAACTTGAACGGTTTGGGTGGTTTAAGGGGTCAGTCTACTCCCAACCCGAGGGGTTGAACCCTCTGCCCAAGCCCAACCCAACTCGAGGTCAGGTTACCAGCCCAGTTCGAGTCGGATTGGTCAGATTGGCCGGGTTGGAGCCTTAGTTCCTTTATCACAAACAAAGGGCACACACAAAGGAGACAATTGTCTCTTTGTAATCAAATGACTCCACATAAAGATATT
Organism: Chamaelirium japonicum; assembly: GCA_947650365.1. NCBI lineage: Eukaryota > Viridiplantae > Streptophyta > Magnoliopsida > Liliales > Melanthiaceae > Chamaelirium > Chamaelirium japonicum. The sequence continues at coordinate 4,956,933 of OX393559.1, read as the reverse complement.
TTGTCCATATTTTAACTCTTTAAAGTTTAAGAGGAATTTATATCAAGAAAAAATGTCCAAAAATTTGATTGTGCTAGTAAAAAAAAAACCACCCATTAAGTATGAATTATTATATAGCAAATGTTTTCCACTACCCACTTTTGAGTAATTTGTTGTAACCCAAAGGTTGCACGCATACTTGCAAATGGCTATTCGGTGAAAATGACTAAGCTTCTTTATGCCCATTGTCCCCATGATAGTTTTTGGTGTCGCCTCTGTAATGATCGGGTTGCGGGTTTGATCGGATTGCTCAAAGCCTCTGCCCAAACCCAATTCGAATTGAGGTCGGGTTGGGATGTTTCAACCGAAGCTCAACCCATACATATAATCCCAATCCAAGCCTGCCCAAATTCGGGTGGGCATGGATTGGGTTCAGATTGACCCGCCCAAGTTGCAGCCCTACCTACGGCCCCATGTGAAAAGAAGGCGCCCAAAGCTCAAACCCATCTAATTAGCCTAAGGCCCCGTATGAAAAGAAGGCTAAATCCACTTAAATAGCCTAAGGCCCCGTATGAAAAGAAGGCTAAATCCACTTAAATAGCCTAAGGCCCTATACAAAATAAAAACTTCCTACTTTATAAAAAAATAATTTATATTAATATAATAAATACTAAAAAAAATTTATTTAGAGTTCTATTTTAGGCCTCAACTTGTTTAGAGGCGCAACCTGACAAGATTTCTCTCCTAGGTCTCCTCTTGGATGAGGACCAAATGGCATCATTATACTTTTAATGATAGAAATACTTACTGCGATTGAGACTTATTGTAAGTTATGAACAGGGCATCAAATCTATATTATTATTCAATAAAATTTTCTTGAAGCCTTCCTTTAATTGATGCTGCAATTTGCCTTTGTGTGGATACTTGTTTACTCCCTTGATGGAACGTCATAGCTCTTCTTAGTGTGAGTCCTTGAAGCCAGTGTGAAGTGCGATATTTCTATCAATTTATTTTACTTTGTTCTACATTAAATTTCTTTACTTTTAGCTTGCTTTTCCATCTTTCCCTAGACTTACTTCTTCTTACATCGATCACAACCGCTAACCCAACCATAATAGCCAACCCTAAGCCTTTTATACAAGAATTTCTACTACAAAAATTCATGGACCCAAAACTATGGTTCCTTTGATTTGACCCCAGAATGTTTTGATTGCAAAATTCTCTAATACTCACATAATATGTTACATCTTATCGAATATCTTGTGATTCCCAGTAATTCCATTGTTCAATTTCATGCAATCTCAGTTGAAATACCCCAGTTTCAGCAATTAGCATAGTCCAACCCTCGTATACCCAACTTTTCCCAAAACCCAAGGTCTCCAGCATCTGTAGGTCTACCTACCCACAGCTTAGCTTCCAAGTTTCATGGCAGCTCACCCTCTTGTTCTAACTTACTATTCAATACCATTTCCCAGGGTGATCCCATAGTAAAACAATCTCAAGGTCTGATGGATCACACTGATTCTTTGAGCCAATCTTAATAGATGGGATGTGGCTTGTTTATCATGATTAGGGGTACAATTGTCATCTTCAATGATATCATAGTTAGAGACGAGTGGAAGGTCAACAAAAATCAATGTTGGTTTCTTTAGTGAGGGCATCTCCAGTCCTTACCCAAATCTTTACTCAGATTTGGATCTGAGTAAAATCCCCTCAAAAGCAGCTCCAGTCCTTAACTCAGACTACCAAACTGAGTTTTACGCGGATTTTGCACCAAATCAGTGGAGACTCAAATCACATATCAAATTCTAACGGTCATCTCCAAAGATCTTCCTATTTACAACCATGTCATCTAACGGGCTGAAAAGAAAGAGATCTGAATAAAAATCTGTGTAAAGGGCTGGAATGCTTTGTGTCAGATTGGGTTTTACTCAAATTTGAGTAAGGACTGGAGCACTCGGTATCAGATTGAGTTTTTTCTCAGATTTGAGTGAAAATCTGAGCAAGGGCTGAAGATGCTCTGATAAGTGTAACAACACGGGTGTTAGGGCTCCCCTTGGTTTCTGGCATCCACCTACTCTTCCCTTGGTGTTATATTTGCTATTGTCGACACATCCACATCTATTCCCCAAAATCTTTGTTTATATCTTATGCTACATTATTACATGCTTTCTCTAAGTCAAACACCATATCTACTATTTTTCCCTCGACTCTCCATACCATTCCATCATCTACCTAAGCAAAAGATTTGTACATGAAGGAGAAGGTATAGTTGGGTAAGTTAAACTCATACTTGATTTTCAAGTGTGGTATGTTTGTGGTCTACAATGCTAGAATTGTACCAACTCGTCTCTCTCTCTCTCTCTCTCTCTCACACACACACACACACACACACACACACACACACAAGCTGGGTATGTGCATAAAGGATGACATCTTTTTTCTGGTCAACTCGTCAATGTTTGTTCTTGAAAAAGTAAATTAAATTTTCATAGGCTCTTGGAAGAATAGCCTTAAAGCTGAGCCTCGTAGAGTTTGAACAATCTACACAAGATAGAAAACTCCAAATACAGAACAAACGGTTGTGTTTCTTATATTTCTACTTTATCCTATCGTTCACTACTGCCTAACCAACTATTTTTCTTGCCTTTTATTTTCTATGTAGACATGTTCCCAGCCTATGGGAACCTTGGAGAGTTGCTCTCTGCCAATAATATAGGTCTCCGTACCTGCAAACTGGCCTTCTAGGTTTCTTTGCTGGCCTCCCTCTCTTGTGATGTTGCCTTGGTCAAGTTTTCGACACCATTCCCAACATGTTTGGAAAACTTTTGTCAATCTTTTTATGGAGCCTTTAAAGTTGTACCCCATAGTGGACCCTATCGTAATTGGACAAAACTTGGGGGACTTCAATGGTGGAGATGTTGGTCACTTATTGGACCACCTTACTTTCTAGTTCTCTCACTAAATTCTAATATTTTGCTGCTGTCTGGTATTCACTAATGAGACATGTTTTACAGGTGACGGAAGAGGACGGAGAAGCGGAAGGAGAAGCTGTCGAAGTTGATGCTGATGATTCTACTGATGGTTCCATCCTCGTTAATGGGAATGAAGGTGAAGAACAGTGGGGTACGAATAACGGAGGAACTCCGTCAGCCTAAAAGCAAATTGGTTGGTCAAGTGTAAAATTCCAATTTTGTATCCGGTGATTAATTGAATTTTACTTAAATGCACTCTTCTGTGTTTAGCACTGTTCTGGTTAGTAACTTGGTAGTAGTTCAGTTATGTATCATAGAAATGAGTTGTTATCCATAGTCAAGAGTTGGTCTCGGGTCCGTAGTTGGTTTGTGGTGAAAGTTTGAAGTGTCTGCAATCGAATAGAGTCGGAGGAGGGACTTCATTGTAAACAATTTGACACGTTGGTCGAAAATATTTTTACTACTACACACGCCATTATAATGTCTTTAAACCTTTTCTTCATCATTGTTTTTTTTTTGGGTTGGGTCTGAAGGATCTGACTGGTGTTTGTTGATATTGCAGTACTCACTCCGCATGATTAGGAATTTGATGGACAACAGCGAGAAGTTTCAGCTATCCTACGTCTTCATCATAAGGTGACAGTGTTTCCCTTTCCAGAGAGATGATATATGTGATCAGTACTTGGTAGTAATTCTATTTTGCTGGCGTCTTTCTGTAGGGAAATTCTACTTACAGCCCATGAAATAGCATAGGCAGCCCTAACTTAAAATTGAAAAAAAACCCCCCAAGATGTCCCCGTTTCATCCCCTGCTCCTTTGGTGAGGCAACCTACGCCTGCTAGCGCCGTCTCTTGCCATGTGCAGGCTGCCACGGGCAACCTGTGTCCTCCCTCCTCTTCTTCATCCTCCCTCTTTCTTCCTCCATCTTCCTTTTTCCTTCCCATTAATCCCCTTTCTCCATCATTTTCCTTCCCATTCTTGTTCCTCTTGGAAATCATGAGGCTCGGCAATTCCAGACAAGGAGATCGAATGCATCTATAATACATTTGGATATTGGAAGCCAAATGCATTCCCATGGCTGAATGTATTCGGCCTCCATGGCCGACTGCATATAAGGTGCATTCGCCCTAGAATGGCCGAGTGTCGCAATTTCTAGTAGGAAGAAGGGAAAGAGGAAGGGTCTGGTGACAATCGGTTGGATGGGAGCGACAGCCAGCAGAAACAGTGGTGGGCAGCAGCGGTCTTCACAAAAAAAGGCGCGTTCCTTTAGACCGGAGCTGCCCAAGGTAAAACGTGGGATGCATATAGAATTATCCGTCATATTATCTGTCAGCTAATCGGATGTCGATTGTTACTGAATCTGGATTATGATTATTTAGCATTGCCTTATATAAGCATTACCTCAATTTTGCTTTGAAATGACATTGATGATCGTGCTTCCTTGATCCATGCAATTTTGATTCTCTCGATCATCTTGGTACATAAATTATATAATCTTTTTTGTGGGTTCTTGCTTTACTCAGGTTACTCGGGAGGAGGCCGGTCGGTTAGTAGGTCATGTTCCTGCAGTTCAGCCCGTGTTCTTGGTTGGACAGAATGGAACTGGAACTGGAACTGGGGGGCGTAGACAGTTGTTTAAGCTAATTTGTGTGTATTTACTGCGATAAGCTGCAGCAGCATGTATTGTTGGAATGGTAGATAGATTGGGAGAGGTAAAGTGACAGATGCGGCGGTTCTGTACGTTTAGTTTTCGTGCGGTTGTCATTTGTAATTTATTTGAATTGGAGGGATGTCTTTGAATGCCAAAGGATGCACCCTTTTTTTTTCTTTCTTTCAAAAAAAAAGTTACCCTTCTAAGTTACCGTCACTTCCTACTTTGCCAATTTTTTTGCAATGCCCATGCTTGTTTGTTTGTTTGATTTTTTTTTTGTTTTTTTGTTCCAAGGCCTCTCCTGGCTTCATTGATCCGTGGAAAGGGGGAGGCATTGCCCCTGTTGTACACATGCATCGACCATTTTCAAAAAAAGAAAAAAGAAAAAGTTACACTAACCTCATATCTAAGAGCTCGGTGTGCAGATCGGAGGAGCAAGTCAAAATATAAAATTTTACATGGTATTTAGGGATAATCAAGCTCCGATTGATAACTTTCACCATGTCAGGATGACACTACCGTTGAGTTATACCCCTTCTTAGCCACGTCGAGAAATAGAATTAAGGGTGTGTTTGGCATTGGTTTTGGATGCTTAGTTTTGGGTCAAAACTAGTTCTGCTTACCAAACTGGCTTTGGTATAAGATTTTAGTTCGTTTGGGGTCCGATTAGAAATTTGGTTTTTCAAAACCAAAACCAGAAAATCACCAAAACTCAAAAGCATAAATTTTTTGCTTTTGGGTTCTTGAGGTAAGGAGGCAAAACAATAATTAAGAGAAACTATTGTGAATAACGTATATGTTGTAGAGAGAAACTATTATAAAAAAAGAAAATTTAAAACTGGGAGAATATATACATATCATATTGTATAGAAAAAAAATTATTATAGAGATAATATTTTAGAGAAAATATATTATAGATATAAAAATATTATAGAGAGAAAATTCTAAAGAGAATAATACAAGTAGAGAGAGTATTAAATAAATAAAGATGTAGTGAGAGAAAATATTGAAGATTAAAAATGTTAAGAGAGAATATTATAGAGAGAAAATATTGTAGAGAGGAAAAATGTTATAGAGGGAAAATTTTATAGAAAAAAAAATATTATATATAGGGAAATTGATGTAGACATAAAAATATTATAAAAAGAGAATATTTTAGAGAAAAAAAATATTATAGAGAGAGAAAATACTATAGAGAGTACAATTTAGATAGAAAATGTTATAGAGAGAAAAAAATAAAAAGAGAAGAAAAAATATTAATTATAGAGAGAGAAGATATCATAAAGAGAGAAAATGTTATAGAAATAGAACATTTTAGAGAGAAAATTTTGTAAAAATATAATATTTTAGAGAGAGAAATATTACAGAAATATGATATTTTAGAGAGAAAATATTATAGAAAGAGAATATTTTAGAAAGAGAAAATATTGTAGAGAGAATATTCTAGAAAGAGAAAATATTGTAGAGATAGAAATGGATGTAGAGAGAAAATATTGTAGAAAAAGAATATTTTAGAGAGAGAAAATATTATAGAAAGAGAATATTTTAGAGAGAGAATATATTATAGAATATTGTTTAGATAGAAAACATTGCAGAGATAAAATAACATAGAAAGGAGAAAAATATTAATTATAGAGAGAAGATATCATAGAGAGAAAAAATATACAAGAGAAAATATTATAGAAAGAATATTTTAGAGAGAAAATGTTGTAAAAAGAGTATTTTAGAGAGAGAAATGTTGTAGAGAGAAAACATTATAGAAATATGATATTTTAGAGAGAGAAAATATTATAGAAAGAGAATATTTTAGAGAGAGAAAATATTATAGAGAGAATATTTTAGAAAGAGAAAATGTTGTAGTGAGAGAAAATAACGTAGAGATGAAAAAATATTATAGAGAGAAAATATCACAGAGAGAATGTTATAGAGAAAAAATATTATAGAAAGAGATCGAAGATGTAGTATATAGAAAAAAATATTGTAGAGAGAAAATATTGTAGAAAGAATATTTTAGAGAGAGAAAATAATATAAAGATAATATTATAGAGAGATAAAATACTATATATAGAAAAAGAATGTGATAGATAGAGTATGTTATATAGATAATGTTTTACAAATAAAAATTAAAAATAGAGGAAATAACTGCAAAACTTGTTTTAGGCTCAAAACTAATTTTATTATCAAATGCTCAGATGTTGATAATTCTAGAACTGGTCTCGATAAGCTAAAACTAGTTTTGCACAAAACAAGTTCTTGATATTTCAAAATCAAAACTTAAAATTTAAAAACCAATGCCAAACGCACCCTAACTATTAGTCCTATGGTAAAGGGTTTCCTGAACAATTTGAAGTTGGGCATTCTTTTTGCACTATTATGATATGGATAGTTAACGTAATGGGAAATATTTGATTCAATTGTCAACTGCTCATATTGGAAACAACCTTAACTACGGATTCGACTCATATCATGCCGTTTTATGAAACCCGAATGAATGATTTTTGTGATCTAAATCGAGCAAGTTATGAAGATTTTGTTCAATATGTTCTATTCGATATTGGTAGGAGAAAGAACCTGTCTCGGCATTGTGAAAAAGAAAAAAGAAGAGGGAAAATTAAATTAAGTCAAGATGATATGATCACCCTTTCTTCTAGCGCCAAAGCACGTGCCAACTTTGTTGATTTTCATGAAGGTCGTTGCCTCCTCCACTTCTTTCTCCTTCCCTTTTTTTTCCTCCTCCCTTTCTTCTGTTTCCTTTACCTCCTCCTCTTTCTTTATCCTCGTTGGAACTAATTCACCCTAAAGCAATATTTTCAAAATTGGACCAGAGGGCGAACCGAAAAGGCATCCAGTTCAGTCCAAATCGGTTCAAACTGGTGGTTCAACCGTTTGAACCACACATAAATATGTTTTTTTAAAAAGATATTTACTAAATTCTTTATTGACAAGGTTTGATTTATGGGTTAACAAACAAACCAGTTTATTCAAAGGTCGAACCGAAACATGTTCCGGTTTCGGGCCAAATCGGTTGAACCGTCGGTCCGATCCAGTTTTCAAAACACTGCCCTAGAGACGTGTCGGTGACTCCTAGTCGACCTTGTGATCAATTTCGGCAAGTTGCTATAACTATGGTGTGAAATTGTTCAGTGGCTACCCACGGTCATAATGTCGTTCGTAACACTAAAACATCTCTAGAGTGGGTTAGAATTTGTGGGGGGAGGATGAGAAAGGAATGAGGAGGTGAGTACGATGTGTTGCATGCACGAGAACCACTAGCAGAGGCAGGTTGCACAAGCATCGATCGTGAAGGCGAGTTGCTTGAGTCCCTTAGTAATGGAGTTGATTGAAAAATATGAGACTAGGGCACACATCCGGTATTTATTTTTAAATTTTAAATGGGGGACACTTATTATTAATTTTTTTTGTGTACAATTATACTTAATAGGTTTTAAGGATCATTGAGCGTTGCACCCCATAGTTCTGGTCTTGGCAACAAGCCCAGACCATTGAGCACATCTAGGGAAATTAGCAGGCTAGGGGTTCCATCTAATGTTGCCGAGCTTGGGCTTGCCGGTCGTCATGATCTGGCAAGAATCGGGAGACGTGGCTATTTCTTGGCCGAGCCGCTTGACCTGAAAAGGACACCCGCTTTGAGCTGGACGGAAGGCCCACACTTGGGTTGCAACTCGGGTGGGGTTAGGGGTGGGACTTGGGCGGGTTGGGCGGGGGAGGACCTACGTTGGGGCGAGAGGGGCCCCCCTGACTTTTGAGAAAAAAAAAAAAAAAATCCGGATCTAAACTATCTCCCAAGAGTCCCAGCGATAGAAAAAAAAAAAAAAAATCAAGATCTAACTATCTCCCTAATCCCGTTTCAGTTCGATCGAAGAAAAAAAAAAAAAACCCCTAGCGGCGGGCCAGCGACAGAAGCCTCTCCCGAATCCCAATCTCGGCGGCCGGCGGCGGGCTCCCCTCTTCTCCCTCGGTGGCTGACCTGATCTCTGCGGGCCTGTGGCTTGGTCGGACCGTCCCCCTCCCCTCGCGGCTCGCGGCGCCGCGCCGGTCACCCTCTTCCTCCACCACGACGCCGTGAATCCGTGCCGCCGTCCGCCATCGTCCTCGCCTCCCAGGCCCGCTCGGTGCTCACTGCTCTCACCACCCTCCCTCAGTGACTCAGTCCCTCTCTGTATATTTTAAAGTTCGAACCCATCTCTCTCTCTCTCAATTAATTTTCCCTTGAATTAGACTTTACCCCCCATCTTTTTCATATGTTCGACTTTACCCCCCAAAACTAACTGTTCCGTCAACTCACATGAGTCACACCCCAAAACTTTATTTCTTTTCGTCAGCTCAGCCTTTCTCTTAGATGGTGTGAGCTGACGGAACAATTAGGTTTGGCCCTTTTGGGTTGTAAAGTCTAATTAATGAAAACATGGAGATAAAGTCTAATTCAAGGCAAAATTTTGGGGCAAAGTCAAAATAATCCATTCTTTTTTATCTTGGTTCAGAACTTTAGATTGTTCAGTTGTTCTCAAAAGAAAAAATATTCTTTTTTTTTTTGATAACAATTGATACATATTGTTCACTTCATCACTTGTTTTCTTTTTTTCTTTGATATAAATTGTTCACAATAGGAAAAAATGTTCACTTGTTCACAAATCACAATACAATTTGATAAAAAAAAGGAGGAAATTGTGATTCATTTTTTTTTATATCACAATACAAATTGATACAAAAAAGTCAGTATATATAAATTGAAAACATTTTCATAATGACCATTTTTTTCCTTTTCTTGAGAGATCTGAGCAAACGATCTCTCTAGAATTGGTGTTTAATTTATTTTAAATAATATTTAATTGATTTAAAATAATAGAACCTACATATTTGTTGTTCTATGTAATATTAATTTGATTAAATTTTTTAAAAATTAAACCAGGTATGGATAAGTTTCTGAAGAGAAAATCAGACATTCCAAGTTTCAGTTTGGGACCTGATGACCGTAGAAATGAAGTTTAACCTAGTGCGAAGCGAAGCCATATCACTGGAGTTAACTTGAAAGATCTTCCAGCAGATCCCGGATTGCGTACTAGAATATCTGATTATCATCCTAATGACCAAAATATTATTCGAAGAGAATACCTGCTAAGGGGTCCTTGTCAACCTAATCATGATTTTTCCTTCAAACAATTTGGAAAACAGTCTCGACAATTTAACTATACGTGGTTTAATAAGTATGACAGTTGGTTATAATATAACATATCAAAGGATGCTGCATTCTGTTTGTACTACTACATTTTCAAAAAAAGTCATGGAGAGCAAAGGGGTAGTGATATTTTTGTGACAAAAGGATTTTCTAATTGGAAGAAAAAAGACAAATTTCAGGAGCATATTGGATGGTCTAATAGTGCTCATAATCACGCCTCTTTGAAGTGTCAATATTTATTAAACAAGAAGCAACATATTGAGACAGTTATTTGCAAGCATACAGAAAAGGCACATATAGAATATAGAACTCGTTTGGAGGCTTCAATAAAAGTAATTAGATTACTTTTAAAACAAGGGTTACATTTTCGTGGCCATGATGAATCAGATGGTTCAAAAAATTAAGAAAATTTTCTTACAGTTTTACAGTTTCTTGCTGAGAATAACGAAGATGTTAATAATGTTGTGTTAAATAATGCTACGGATAATCTAAAGATGATCGCACCTAAAATTCAAAAAGATATTGTGAGCGAGTGTGCTATAGAAACTATAAATGTGATCATAAATGATATTGAAAATGCATTTTTTGCTATTTTGGTAGATAAGTCTCGGGATATATCTATCAAAGAACAGATGGTTGTTGCTGTACGTTCGTGGATAAAGAAGGTTGTGTGGTGGAGCATGTTATCGGATTTGTACATGTTGCTGAAACAACATCTGCGTCACTTAAAAAGGCGATTGATGAATTATTTTTCAAGCACGGATTGAGTATATCAAAATTACGTGGTCAAGGCTATGATGGTGCCAGCAATATACAGGGTGAATTTAAGGGCCTTAAGTCTCTTATTCTCAATGAAAATAAATATGTATGTTTTATACACTGCTTTGTCCACCAGCTTCAGCTAACACTTGTTGCAGGTGCAAAGAATTACAGGTCAATATACAATTTCTTCGACTTGCTTTCTGATATTATTATACTTGTTAGTGCCTCATGCAAATGCAAAGATGCGCTTCGGGAGAAACATCTTGGTAAATTTACCGAAGCAATTAATACTGGTGAATTACCTACAGGTCAAGGTCTTAATCAGGAGACTAATCTGAAAAGATCTGGTGACACACGTTGGGGATCGTAATATGAGACATTAATAAGTTTTATTGGTATGTTTGCTGCTGTGATTGAAGTACCGAAACTTATTGATGAAGATGGGTGGTTTCGTGAAGAAAGGGTTAAAACGATGAGCTTAATAGATTCATGGAAACTTTTGATTTTATATTCAAGCTGCATATGATGAGAAAGATTTTGGGGATCACGAGTGGTTTGTCAAAGGCATTGCAAAGAAAGGAACAAGACATTGTGAATGCTATGCATTTGCTCAAATTATATAAAGGAATGTTTTAAGAGTTGAGAGAGAATGGATGGGATGGTCTTATTTCAGAAGTTTCATTGTTTTGTACAAAACATAATATCGTTGTTCCTAATATGGATGATGTATTTGCAGTACATGGACGGGTACGACGGGAAGATCAAATCATAAATTTATATCATTATCATGTTGAGTTGTTTTATGCGATTATCGATATACAATTCCAAGAGCTTGAAAGTCGTTTTTCTGAAGCGAGTATAGAATTGCCTCTTTGTATGGCATGCTTAAATCCATTAAATTTATTTTCAGCCTTTGACAAGGGAAAATTACTTTACCTTGGTAAGTTTTATAAAACATAATTTTCTAATGTTGATATGTTGGCCCTTGATGACCAGTTTGATATTTATATTATGGATGTGCGTTCAGATAGTGAGTTTTCAGGATTAAAGGAGATTGGTGAGCTTGCCAAGAAGATGGTTGACAAAAAAAAAAAAAATTTATATCCATTAGTTTATTTGCTTATAACTCTGACACTAATCCTTCCAGTTGTCACTGCTACTGTTGAGAGAGTATTTTCTGCAATGCAAATTGTGAAGAATAGACTTCGTAATCGAATAGGAGATGAATGGATAAGTGATTCTTTGATCAAGTATATTGAGAGAGATATTTTCAATAGCATCGATATGGAGACGATTATTCAACGCTTCCAGAATATGAAAAGTCGTAGAGGACAATTGCCATAAAAAATATTTGTCAGTGATCCAAAAATGCTATTTTTTGTAATTGTAAGTGCCACATTTTGTTATGAATTTTTGCTAAGCAAATGTTATTGAAGTTTACATTACTTTAAAATGTTTATGCCCCTCCTAAGGAATAATTCTGGGCCCGCCACTAGGCCGGGGGTTGAAGGGCCTGCCCATGCCCAACCTGACTTGCACAAATATTTGCCTGTTTTGCCCATGGAACCCGTGGAAGCCCAACCCGTGCTTGCCCATTCTAGTTCCTCGGGTTGCTCGGGTTGCCCAATTTGCAAAATAATAAGCGAGTTGGGCAGGTTGCCCAATTAGAAATGCTTGTGCACATAAATAGATAGAAAAAAAATCCAACATATTTTTGAATTGAATAAAAAAAAATCTTTGATTTGCATAACAAAAATATAAAGTCCAACCCATATCCTCACATATTTCAAACAAATTCTTAGCATTCAATATAAACTAGGGGGTCTTTGATTTCCATAAAAAAACTATCAAAGCATTCAACCTTAGTGTGTCACTTCCTCGGGTTGGGGAGATCGGTGCCCAAACCCGTCCAAATTGAAATCGGATTGATATTTTTTTGTCCAAATCCGTTTAAATTTTTAACCAGCTTTGCCCATATTTGTCCATTGCTCGGGTTGGACGGGTCGGGTTCGGGTCAGACCCGCCCAAATCCCACCCCTAGGTGGGGTGTTGGGTATAATATAAAACTATATTAATTATTTCTCTTTTCAAATCAAATCAAATGGTCAAGTGGTTAGATGAGTCTACTAAGTGCAACTGTCAGGCTGACAACCTGACAGTTGCACCTTGGATCTCCCCATGTACGTTAGGAGTCCCACTGTCAGCAAGGAAGATATCCTCTTCCCAAGGCTAAAGGACCCAAGCCTTAGCCGTTAAGACACAGCAAGCAAAGCCCATTTTCTCGTTACAAGGAGAAGCTGAGTTCACTTTTTCTTTTGGGAGTCGTGCTTGACGGAAAAAAGTTAGGGTCGTCGTATCGCTAAGAGGAGCGCAAGAAGCTCCGCACGTTAGAAGGCAATTATACTCTTAGGACAACGCTTGCACGCTTCAACCCACATGCCATTCATTTCCCCTCTCATCTTGTATGCTTTGATTTAATATACCATTGCCATTTTGCTTGACGGGAAGAAGTTAGGGCCATTTTCAAATGTGCCAAACCATCGACAAGATTAAAATATTTGGGTTGTTTTGGCCTATTAAACCTTCATGAAAGCGACATAATATTATGCCAAGTTCAGCGGAGGATGAGAACGGGGGAGATGAAAATACGGAGCAAAAGAAATCCCGAACAACAACCAAAGCTGGACACAAAAAGAAAGCATGTTCCACAGTTTCGGATTCTATCCCGCATCGGGGACACATGTCCAATTCCAGCAGTCCAATATGGCACAAGTGTGAGTGAACGGGAAGACGGGAATGGAGAAGTTTCCACCCAAAGGCTTTGATCTTGGGGGGGCATCTTGATGGACCACAGAACTGGCCACCGGAAAGGTTCCGAAGTAGAATCCCCCCCGGGTTTCTACTTCGGAACCTTTCCGGTGGCCAGTTCTGTGGTCCATCAAGATGCCCCCCCCCCCCCCCCCCCGCGCGAACTTTAGCTCAAAAACACTTAACCCCCCTATAGTTAAAGAACTATATTTTGCCCTATTCATTTATGTTTTGATCAGATAAAAATCACCAACTGAGGTAATTAAGTAGTTGACAAAAGGAGTATTGTGCTATCATTTCAAACTTTAGGGAGCGATTTGGAACAAAATAAACTACGGGGAGCTTAAATGTTTTTGAGCTAAACTACAGGGGGCAAAGTGTAATTTAATAAAAAAAAACAGATTCATCTCGTTCAATTCATCCCACCTCTGCACCTCATAGGCTTGCAGTGCTCGCAAATCGTAGTCCCGCACATGGGCTACACCGTACGGGCCGCACGGCTATTCTCGGATACTTGGACCATCGTTAGACGTCACTGTCTCCTTTGCCCAAAACTGGCGGTTGGAGATGGTGGCCTGTCCCTTACCCCATGCCAGGAGGTGACCAAAGTCTTTCCTCCCCCCCCCCCCCCCGCCCCACACACACACAAAAAAAAGAAAAAAAAAAAAAGAAAAAAAAAAAAAGATGTATGCCAAAACCCTATTATATCTCTGTCTCTCTCCCTTTTCGAATTTATGTCCCCACATGATATACTGAAAACCTTATTAAAAAAGGAATTTTTGTAAATCGGCTTTTAGAAACTAGCATAATTGTTTTTTATTTCTTGAAAAACTTATGGTTGTTTATTGGCCATCCAAAACATATAAAGTTGTGCATATATACCCATATGTTACTATTCGTCAACCAAAAGAGATTTAACCACAGTGAGCTTGCGAAAGCTCTCCACGCTTACACATAACAATCAACAAGAAAATATTCCGAGTATATCGGTCTTTTGAGACGGTAGTTAATCCTAGGGGTGAATATGCACAGTTTTATATGTTTAGAGGAACGATAAATAAATATAGATTTCAAGGAGTTAATACATAATTAGGCTATTTTTATGGGCTGATTTGTAACAAACTCTAAAAAATTGGTGTGAAATCATGGACAATTAGGGCTGCAATTTGGACGGGTTGGATCAGGTCAACCCAAGCCCAACCTAAGTACTAAAACCCCCAACCCTAACCTAATCCAACCCATCCTCCAACCCAAGATGCCCAGCCCAAGCCCAACCTAAGCAAAAATTTCTATACTCGGGTTGGGCTCGGGTTAGCCCAAGTTGGTAGAATGGGTCGGATTGTGCAGGTTCGGATATACTTATTGTTCAAAATTTTACTCTTTGAAAATCAAAATGCAAATAAAACTTATACTTGCTAACATTACCATGCAACTTTTTTTACATTTCTATTCATGCAATTTACTAGATCATTAAATAATATCTTTATTTGATAAGAATAAGCAAATAAATAATATGGGACTGTGTGAAACAGATGATTGTGACTACGACAACTTATGAGTACTCGGGATGGTTGTGATTGTTACCTATATATCACAGACTCATAGATATACATGGGTACTCGATCGGATTCGGGTTGGGTCGGGTTGCCCAACCCCTTTGCACTGCTGCGTGCATGTGATGCACGCAACACATGCATCAGACGGCTGCGGTGCAGTGCCGCACGCACCACATGTCGCAGCATAGCATGCCCCTATATATATATATATATATATATATATATATATATATATATATATATATATATATATATATATATATATATATATATATATATATATATATATATATATATAGGGGCATGCTATGCTGCGGCATGCGGTAAGTGCGGCACCGCACCGCAGCCTTCTGATGCATCCGTTTGTGCATCGCATGCATGCAGTGGTGCATCAGACGGTTGTAATGCGGTGCCGCACTTACTGCATGCCGCATTATAGCATGGCCATATATATATATACACACACACACACACACACACACACACACACACACACACACACACACACACACGACAATTGGATTGCCGTCTATATTATATATGTCATTTGAACTACCATATAGAGCTTGGGCCATATATTGACGTATATGTTAGTTGTTTTTTACCTATATCATTTTTAATTTTTACATTTAGTTAATGGAGAAAGTAAAGGAGATAGATGTGGTCAATGACTGGCTGATTCCTAGAGACCCAACGATGCACGAGGTTGCTCTAGCGCGAGTCCCGCATTGCTCCTATTCCTTGTGAGGGCACAGACATGTATGAATTTAAATTTAAAGTTATTTAAATATATAGTTGTAGAGAATGATAGTTGTGCACGACATGGGTATCAGTGAACGGCCATTATTGTCGGTCAATAGCCACGGGTGCCGAGGCATGACTATTGCCCCACGAGTGCCGAAACATACCCTAACCCTAAACCCTAAGCGTACCCTAAACCCTAAGTGTGCCCTAAACCCTAACCTTAAATCCCAAATTTCAATCCTAAACCCTATCTTTAAACCCTAAACCTATATGTCCTGCATCGACACGATTTATGCACTAGCATGACACATGTCAGTGCATGACTCACGTCCATGCCCTAGCACTTGTGGGTCCTGATTCAGCATGAATTATGCACCAGCACGACTCATGTCGGTGCACGGCTCATGCCGATGCCCTAACACTCGTGCTTCCTGCATTGACATGAATTATGCACCTTAAACCTAAATGTCCTGTATCGACATAATTTATGCATTGGCATGGCACATGTCAGTGCACGAGTCATGCCGGTGCACGATTGTTGTTGAAGCCCTAACACTCGTAGGTTCTGCATCGACATGAATTATGCATCGTCATGACTAATGTCGGTGCACGGCTCATACCGATGCCCTATCACTCGTGGATCCTGCATCGACATAAATTATGAACCATAAACCTAAACCCGAACCCTAATTATACCCTAAACACCCTAAACCCTAACTCTAACCCTAAACCCTAAGTGTACTCTAACCATAAGCCCTAAACTTAAACCCTAAACCTTCAACCTAAACCTTAAGTATACCATAAACCTAATCCTAAACCCTAAACCTAAATGTCCTGCTTCGACATAATTTGTGCATCGACATGACACATGTTAGTGCATGACTCATGCCGATGCACGACCTATGTCGATGCCTTAACACTCGTGGGTCCTGCATCGACATGAATTATGCATCGACATGACTCATGTCGGTGCACGACTCATGCCAATGCTCTAGCACTTGTTGGTCCTACATCATCATGAATTATGCACCCTAAACCTAAACCCTAAACCCTAAGTATATCCTAAACACCCTAAACCCTAACCCCAAGTCTACCCTAAACCTAAACGCTAAACTTAAACCGTAAACACTCATGGATCCTGGATCTTGTAGGGCACAGTCACATTTTCATTTTAATATATTAAAAAAAAAAATTAATTTATGTTTTGTGATTTATTATTGAAACAGATCGATTGCCTCTCGGTCCACTCTCGTTTCCACGCATACATGGCAGAGTGGGTCATAGAGGGGAGGTATGCAGAGCTTGTTGAGCAGGCTGGTTTCGGTCACTTTTGGGGGATCACCTGGCTCCACCATGACCTTTGCCTCTGCTATGCCTTAGCCGAGCGGTGGTGGCCCGCTATTTCGACTTTTCATTTCTCGTTTGGGGAGTTGACAATCACCCGTTTTGATGTCCAACAGATTCTAGGTTTGACCATAACTAGTCGACCAGTTTACGTACCTACAGCCGTTGTGCCAGCTTTGAGGACCAAGGAGCTGATTTATCAGAGCCTTGGGGAGCAGCCGCCTCTTTTACTTAGACACGAAGCACAACAGATCTCCCTCAAGTGGCTATGAAAGAGGTTTGGTACTGTACTAGCCGGGGTAGTTGATGAGCCGGCGGTACGTCTTCGATCTTTACTAATTATATTCAGTTTCATCCCATCGTTAATATAAAATAAACTATTCTTATATGTGTATGTTTTAATACAGATCCAACAATACACATGTGCTTACTTACTAGCACTGTATGACTGCTTGTTATTCCCCGACACGTCTAGCGGTATAGTAAATGCCAAGTGCATGTACTTTTTTAGAGATCTGGAGGCTGTTAGGGAGTACGCTTGGGGAGCTACAGTACTGGCCTTTCTATACTTGGCCTCACTCGGTTCTTCATCCAACGTGCTAAGACTCTCTCAGGGTGTACGCCCTTACTACAGGTAACCTAAAATTTTAATATTATAAAAACATATGATAAATTTTTAATACGAAGTTGTAACATTGGGTACATGCTATGTTATAGGTTTAGGCCCACGAGCATCTATCCATTGGTCGACCGCTTTTGTTGGGGTTGGAGCGTTCTTTTTTTCCTGGAGCTCGACTGTGGGAGAGAGTACGACGGGAGTACCAGCACGACCCTCACCACACCATCCCGATATTCAGGATGATGCTGGCCTTTCTACATTCTAAGGAGGAAATTATAGTTATGCATTTATGTTAATTATTCATGATAAATTTAGATAAAGTTTGATGTCAATATCATTTAATGTCATTTCAGGTCTGTTGGGAGTCGTATTTGTCGTTCGACTCTTTGGTCCCAGACTGGGTGGTTAGCTTTGCATTCATCTCTTGTCATCTAGTTTGGGGTTGCATTGTACCACTCGTTAGAGAGGGTTCTCGATAGTTTCCTAGGTGCCAGCCAATGCCTCGTAAGTCTCCTACTTGGGATTTTTCTTGCCACAGGACGGTGATGGTGGCACTAGCCACTGTCGCAGCCTAGGAACACTGAGTGTTTGTGCACTTGGATCCAGTCTACCCCCACCCTTAACCTCACGTGAGTTTTTAATTTTTTATTAAATTATAAAGTTATGCGTTATTCATATTTACTTACAAATATTATTTTATATTATCTATAGAGTGTCTTACCCCGACTTACCTCGCTTGGTTCGGGAGCCCACGGATCTATAATCCGCGGTTACAGTACGTTGATCCACGTTTTATCCTATAGGGATACCATGATATGATGATAGATCACTATATCGATCGCTGTTGAGGAGTGATAATTTTAAATTATTTAATTTTAATTTGAAGTAGTCATCGAATTTAGTATACATGTGAACAACTGACTCTATTTTATAGGCATACCAAATAGTTAGTTTGGCATGGCAGGGGGAGGAGATAGAGAGTCATATTGCTTTTTTGAAAGCTGGTCCAGATTTTCGTGCAATACTTGCTACGCTCGGGGTGCTGGTCGTACCGCAGCGGATACCTAGAGATGGCAGTGATCTGTTATACCAGCCTCCTGAGGGACACCAGCCTTACGAGGAGCCCGTGGTACACTACCCTCCCGAGGGACACTAGCCTCTTGAGGTAGAGAAGGTAGAGGTGCCACTTCCAGGGGAGGAGACTGTGAAGTTCGAGGTTATGTTTGACTTTGACCTCGACATCTACACAGACCTGCT
This sequence comes from Chamaelirium japonicum, assembly GCA_947650365.1. Taxonomy (NCBI): domain Eukaryota; kingdom Viridiplantae; phylum Streptophyta; class Magnoliopsida; order Liliales; family Melanthiaceae; genus Chamaelirium; species Chamaelirium japonicum. Next base: position 4,938,041 of record OX393559.1, on the reverse strand, counting down.
TGAGGGTTCCTTCTCTATAGAGGAGTTACACAGGATATTGTAGAAGGATCCTTCTCAGCCGTTTGTCTCTGGTGAGGCGGGTCCTTCTCACCCGCCGGTCTCTGTTGAGGTGGGTCCTTCTCACCCGCCAGTCTCTATTGAGGAGGGTCTTTCTCACCCGCCTGTAGTACTAGAGCCTTCTCAAACGGGCTTCTCTACACTATCTACCAGCGACCCTTCTCCTTAGTCCACTGGGCCACTGAGCTCTCACCCTACTTTTCAGTTGTTGACACCGACACAGCCGAGCCTTGTAAGAGATGATGCTTTCCTTCCTCCTAGGAAAAGGAAGGCACATGGGGAGTACGCGGGATGCAGACTAGAGACTACGGTGGCCAGTGTTATCGGAACCGGACCAGACTGGTAAACCGGTGACCCGGACCATCGGCCGGTTCGGTTGGTCAATCGGATCAAAAATATCACTAACCGAAGGAAACCCGCAAGACCCGATCGGGTTTCTCCTAACCCATGTGACCCGACAGATCAAAAACCTAGCAGTTCATAGAATTAAAAAGACCAAAAGGGGGGCTTCATTCCGATTTCGACATCAATGAGAAACCCTAGAAATCCAGAGTCCCAAACAGCGTCGCTCGATGCCCGATGCTTGCCGCTCGACACCGACCACTGCTGTAGCTCGACGCTTGATGCCGAATCCTGTCGTCGCTCGACGCCAACACCTGCCGCTGCTCGACACTGAATCCTGCCATCGATCGACACTTGCTGAGTGCCAATTGCCACTCAATGCCGACGGCTGTCACACCTTAAAGCCGAAGTTTGCTGCCACTCGACGCCTAGCTTGCAATTTGCTATGACCTATGAACCCCTATGTCCCTGATCGGCTAATTGTTGGGTTTTTGTTATGATTTTGATGTCTGCTAGTGTAAATGTATAATGAGTTTTAATCTTTTGGTTTCTATTAGTGTAGAAGGCTCTAATCGTTTAACGGTAAAATTATAAATCTTTGTTTGAGATGACATGTAAAAGTTTTGATTTTTTTATTTATTCTATCAATCTTTGTTTGATTTCTTCTCACAATTTAGTACTGAAAAGTTTTTAATAGGTACTATAGAATTTATATTTTGGTAATGGTTCCTATATTAGTATCATGATGTACCACAATGCAGTATAATACAGCACTACATAAGGCATTTTCTACAAAATATGTATTTCAAATTTTTTAACTAGGGTTTATTAGGGTTAGGGGTACACTTAGGTTTTAGGGTTTATTAGGGTTAGGGTACAGTTAGGGTTTAGGGTTAGGGTTAGGGGTACACATAGGGTTTAGGTTAGGGTACATTTGGGGTTTAGGGTTAGGGTTAGGTTTAGGTTTAGGGTTTAGTAGGGTACACTTAGGGTTTAGGGTTAGGGTTTAGGTTTAGGGTTTAAGTTTAGGGTTTATTAGGGTTCGGGTATAAGGTTTAAGGTTAGGGTTAGGGGTACACTTAGGGTTTAGATTTAGGGTTTTGGTTAGGGTATACTGGGTTTAGGGTATAGGGTTTATGGTTAGAGTTTATGTTTAGAGTTTATTAGGGTTAGGGTACACTTAGGGTTTATGTTAGGGGTACACTTAGGGTTTAGGGTTAGGGTTTAGGGTTAGGGTTTAGGGTTAGGGTTTAAGTTTATGGTTTAGGGTTTAGTAGGGTATACTTAGGGTTTAGGGTTCAGGGATTAGGTTTAGGGTTTAAATTTACGGTTTAGGGTTAGGGTTTACTACACTTAGGGTTTAGGGTTTTGGTACACTTAGGGTATAGAGTTTAGGGTTTACTATACTTAGGGTTCGATGGACGCACAACCAGTCTTGCACCATAGAGTCCCAGCCAGCAAGGTTAGCACCTATCTAGCTGGGAGGGGGTGACTGCAGGTGCAAAATCTGGCTAACGTCCGACAGTCGTGTTGGAATTGGAACCGTTTATCAGAGTCGCAGCGGAAGCAAAAGATAGATCCGAAGATCATACAGTGTATGTTTCACTATAATTAATTCTACAAAACAATCTACATACAAATCTATGATCTTAGCATATGTGCGGACACCCTAGAGGCATACTACGATCTACGGAAGATATGCATGCATCTAGTTAGGTGTTTAGAATCATCATACCTTATGGATATATGATCCGGAGAGAACGAAACGATGATAAACCGCACGTGAATCGCAAGGGAAGCTGTCGAATGGCACCTTGTCCTTTGCGAATTGAGGAATCCTCGAAGTCCTATCTCTGAGTGCAAGGACTACGAGCCGACTGAGGAATTCGTTACGAAGACGATGGCGAGCTGCGAGATCTCCTCCTTCTCTTTCTCTCTTCTTCCTTCTCATTCCTTTCTCCTCCTTCTTCTTTCTTCTTCCTCTTTCTTCCTTGGCCGAAACATCAGAGAGGGAGAGAGGCACTACAAGAAATAGGTTATTTACCGATGGAAATTTTTAATTCCATCGGTAATAATATAAATTTTACCGACAGGAGAAATAATTTCCGTCGGTAATATAACTTAGATTTTTTTTAATTTTTTTGGCAAATTTATTACTGACGGTCATATAATATCCGTCGGTAATAATTTTTTACTGACGGATAAACTATTTTCTGTCGGTAAAAAGCACGACAAATCGTAGGGTTTTATCGGGTCTCTGGAAGAAATAAAACCCTGAGTTTTGTCGATGCTTTTTACCGATAGATCTTATCTTTCCGTCGGTATAATGACTCTTTACCGACGGAAATATAAGTTCCGTCGGTACAAAGCAACGACTAAACGCAGGGTTTTTACCGGGTCTCTGGAAAAAATGAAACCTTGTGTTTAGTCGTTGCTTTGTACCGACGAAACTTATATTTTCGTCAGTAAAGAGTCATTATACCGACAGAAATATAAGATCCGTCGATAAAAAGCATCGACAAAACTCAGGGTTTTTACCGGGTCTCTGGAAAGAATGAAACCCTGTGATTCGTTATTTCTTTGTACCGATGGATCTTATATTTTCATCGGTAAAAAGTCATTATATCGACGGATATATAAATTCCGTCGGTAAAAAACAACGACAAATTGTAGGGTTTTAACTGGGTCTCTGGAAAAAATGGAACCCTGTGATTAGTCGTTGATATTTACCGACGGAACTTATATTTCCGTCGGTATAAATTAACTTTTTACCGACGGAATTCATAAGTTCCGCCGGTAAAAACCCTGTACATAAAACCCATCAGCGATCCCTTCTGTTTCTGTTTCGATCTAAGACCCCCTCTCTCTCTCTCTCTCTAAATCCCCCCTCCCCGGCCTCCCTCCCCCCCTCCCCCCTCCCTCGCGTCCCTCCGGCCGGCCACCCCTCCCCGGCCTCCCTCGCGTCCCTCCGGCCGGCCACCCTTCCCCTCTCTTGCGCCACCGATCGACCGGCGAGCTCCTCCTCCTCCTGGCCTCCGGTGAGCTCCTCCTCCTCCTCCTCCTCCCTCTCCCCCTTAGTTAATATACAAGTGGTCTAATTTTTTAGACTGGGCTGAAACTAAACTAGTTTTTTTTTACAATGAAATAATACTAAGCAAAATTTTTTAAATGAACATCGACGGTACTAGAAATTATATTCATATAAAAAAGAATTAATTATACTTTGTCCCCCTGAATTTTAGCTCAAAAATATTTAAACTCCCTATAGTTAAAAAACTACATTTTGCCTCATTGAAGTCAAATAACAATTACAAAGTAAGAAATTAAGTAGTTGACAGAAGGAGTATTGTGCTAACATTTCAAACTTTAGGGAGCGTTTTGGAACAAAATAAACTATAGGGGGGTTAAGTGTTTTTGGCAGTGATTCACGTTTCGTGAGGACTCAGAGGCGATAGCGATTCACGTACGTGTCCCGAGGGGCCAAGGGCCTCGCTGGGTTGAGGCGGGCTGAGGTCTTGGTACTGTCTTTTTATAGACATTAGTTATGAAATCGATATTGATTTGTTCATGGGATTTGATTGTGTCTAATGTCATACTATTGGGGGTTTAGATTTTATTATTAAAGAGAAGAGGCATGCAATAAAACTCAGTTCTTTATTATTGTTGCAGAAGTTTATTTGGTGGTATGAGCAATGATTTTGTATTTGTTGAATGTCTTTGTAAGTTTTTTGTCTATGTCTTCAGTGAAGAATTTTTTGATTTAAGCCTTGATAATAACCTATGTTTGTTATTATAACCTATATATAATTCCCAAGTAGATGGGACATGGCTTTATGTTTATGGTTATGGTTATGGTATGTATACTACGATATAATTGGAAAAGTCCCCATTACGATTCACGGTACAATGTCCCATGTCCTTGGGGTAGAGGGTACTTATAGCATTGTTTGGAATTACTTCAAGTGTTGTATAGCCAGATAGACGAAGATGTCTTCGATCGATAAGAGTTGGATGCGTAATTCGAATCGCATGAGCCAAGTACGAATTATCGGATGCCGATCCGATGACATTCCGATTGAATCCAACCTATTTCAAATCTGAAACACGCTAACTTATGATTTTTCAACGCTTAGACTCTAAATTAGTCAATCGGAGGGTAAATTATTAAAATATTCAATTAGAACTCGCTCGCAACTCTGAATTACGAAATAATTCCAAGTATGAATTATTGGATGCTGATCCGATGACGATTCGATCGAATCCAAACCTATTTCAAATCCAAAACACGCTAACTTATGATTTTTCAACGCTTAGACTCTAAATTGGTCAATCGGAGAGTAAATTTTTAAAATATCCAATTATAACTCGCTCGCAAGTCCGAAATACGAAATAATTCCAAGTACGAATTATCGGATGTCGATCCAATGGCGATCCGATTGAATCCAAACCTATTTCAAATCCGAAACACGCTAACTTATGATTTTCCAATGCTTAGACTCTAAATCGGTCAATCGGATAGTAAATTATTAAAATATCCAATTAGAACTCGCTCGCAAGTCCGAAATACGAAATAATTCCAAGTACGAATTATCGGATGTCGATCCGATGATGATCCAATCGAATCCAAACCTATTTCAAATCTGAAACACGCTAACTTATGATTTTCCAACACTTAGACTCAAAATCGGTCAATCGGATCGTAAATTGTTAAAATTTTTAATTAGAATACGCTCGTAAGTCCAAAATATGGAATAATTCTAAGTATGAATTATCGGATGCCGATCCAATCGAATCCAAACCTATTTCAAATCCGAAACACGCTAACTTATGATTTTCTAACACTTAGACTCTAAATCGGTCAATCGGATCGTAAATTATTAAAATTTCCAATTAGAACACGCTCGCAAGTCCGAATTATAAAATAATTCCAAGTACGAATTATCGGATGCCGATCCGATGACGATCTGATCGAATCCAAACCTATTTCAAATCCGAAACACGCTAACTTATGATTTTCCAACACTTAGACTCTAAATCGGTCAATCGGAGCGTAAATTATTCAAATATCCAATTATAACCCGCTCGCAAGTCCGAAATATGGAATAATTCCAAGTACGAATTATCGGATGCCGATCCGATGATGATCCGATCGAATCCAAACCTATTTCAAATCCGAAACACGCTAACTTATGATTTTCCAACACTTAGACTCTAAATCGGTCAATCGGATCGTAAATTGTTCAAATATCCAATTAGAACACGCTCGCAAGTCCGAAATACGGAATAATTCCAAGTACAAATTATTGGATACCGATTCGATGACGATCCGATCGAATAAAAACCTATTTTAAATCCAAAACACGTTAACTTATGATTTTCCAACACTTAGACTCTAAATCGGTCAATCGGATCGTAAATTGTCAAAATAACCAATTAAAACTTGCTCACAATTTCGAAATACAGAATAATTCCAAGTACAAATTATCAGATGCCGATCCGATGACGATCCGATTGAATCAAAACCTATTTCAAATCCGAAACACGTTAACTTATGATTTTCCAACACTTGGACTCTAAATCGTTCAATCGAATCTTAAATTGTTAAAATATCCAATTAGAACTCGCTCGCAATTCTGAAATACAGAATAATTCCAAGTACGAATTATCGGATGCTGATCCAATGACGATCCGATCGAATCCAAACCTATTTTAAATTCGAAACACGTTAACTTATGATTTTCCAACACTTAGACTCTAAATCGGTCAATTAGATCGTAAATTATTAAAATTTCCAATTAGAACACGCTCGCAAGTTCGAATTATAGAATAATTCCAAGTACAAATTATCGGATGCCAATCCGATCGAATCCAAACCTATTTCAAATCCGAAACACGCTAACTTATGATTTTCCAACACTTAGACTCTAAATCGGTCAATCGGAGCGTAAATTGTTCAAATATCCAATTATAACTCGCTCGCAAGTCCAAAATACAGAATAATTCCAAGTATGAATTATCGGATGCCGATCCGATGACGATCCGACCAAATCCAAACCTATTTCAAATCCGAAACACGCTAACTTATGATTTTCCAACACTTAGACTCTAAATCGGTCAATCGGATCGTAAATTATTCAAATATCCAATTAGAACACTCTCGCAAGTTCAAAATACGAAATAATTCCAAGTACAAATTATCGGATGCCGATCCGATCGAATCCAAACCTATTTCAAATCCGAAACATGCTTACTTATGATTTTCCAACACTTAGACTCTAAATCGGTCAATCGGATCGTAAATTATTCAAATATCCGATTAGAACACGCTCGCAAGTCCGAAATATGGAATAATTTCAAGTACGAATTATCGGATGCCGATTCGATGACGATCCGATCAAATCCAAACCTATTTCAAATCCGAAACACACTAACTTATGATTTTCCAACACTTAGACTCAAAATCGGTCAATCGGATCGTAAATTGTTAAAATTTCTAATTAGAACACGCTCGCAAGTCCGAAATATGGAATAATTCCAAGTACGAATTATCGGATGCCGATCCGATGACGATCCGATCGAATCCAAACCTATTTCAAATCCGAAACACGCTAACTTATGATTTTCCCACACTTAGACTCTAAATCGGTCAATCGGATCGTAAATTGTTAAAATTTTCAATTAGAACACACTCGCAAGTCCAAATTATAGAATAATTCCAAGTATGAATTATCGGATGCCGATCCGATGACTATCCGATCGAATCCAAACCTATTTCAAATCCGAAACAAGCTAACTTATGATTTTCCAACACATAGACTCTAAATCGGTCAATCGGAGCGTAAATTGTTCAAATATCCAATTATAACTCACTCGCAAGTCCGAAATACAGAATAATTCCAAGTACGAATCATCGGATGCCGATCTGATGACGATCCGATCAAATCCAAACCTATTTCAAATCCGAAACACGCTAACTTATGATTTTCCAACACTTAGACTCTAAATCGGTCAATCGAGCGTAAATTGTTCAAATATCCAATTATAACTCACTCCCAAGTACGAAATACGGAATAATTCTAAGTACGAATTATCGGATGCCGATCCGATGACGATCCGATCGAATCCAAACCTATTTCAAATCCGAAACACGCTAACTTATGATTTTCCAATACTTAGACTCTAAATCGGTCAATCGGATCGTAAATTATTAAAATTTCTAATTAGAACACGCTCGCAAGTCCGAAATACGGAATAATTCCAAGTACGAATTATTAGATGCCGGTCTGATGACGATCCGATCGAATCCAAATCTATTTCAATTCCTAAACACGCTAACTTATGATTTTTCAACGCTTAGATTCTAAATTGGTCTATCGGAGCGTTAATTGGTCAATCGGAGCGTAAATTGGTAAAATATTCATTTAGAACTAGCTCTCAAGTCCGAAATATGAAATAATTCCAAGTACGAATTATCGGATGCCTATCCGATGACTATCCGATCGTATCCTAACCTATTTCAAATCCGAAACACGCTAACTTATGATTTTCCAACACTTAGACTCTAAATCGGTCAATCGGATCGTAACTTGTTAAAATATCCAATTAGAACTCGCTCGCAAGTCCGAAATACAGAATAATTCTTAGTACGAATTATCGGATACCGATCCGATGACAATCCGAAACACGCTAACTTATGATTTTTCAACGCTTAGACTTTAAATTGGTCAATCGGAGGGTAAATTATTAAAATATCCAATTAGAACTCGCTCGCAAGTCCCAAATACGAAATAATTCCAAGTACGAATTATCGGATGCCGATCCGATGACGTTTCGATCGAATCCAACCTATTTCAAATCTGAAACACGCTAACTTATGATTTTTCAACGCTTAGACTCTAAATTGGTCAATCGGAGGGTAAATTATTAAAATATTCAATTAGAACTCGCTCGCAACTCCGAAATATGAAATAATTCCAAGTACGAATTATCGAATGCCGATCCGATGACTATTTGATCGAATCCAAACCTATTTCAAATCCAAAACACGCTAACTTATGATTTTTCAACGCTTAGGCTCTAAATTGGTCAATCGAAGAGTAAATTGTTAAAATATCCAATTATAACTTGCTTGCAAGTCCGAAATACGAAATAATTCTAAGTACGAATTATCGGATGTCGATCCGATGACGATCCGATCGAATCCAAACCTATTTCAAATCCGAAACACGCTAACATATGATTTTCAACGCTTAGACTCTAAATTGGTCAATCGGAGCGTAAATTGGTAAAATATCCAATTAGAACTTACTCGAATGTCCGAAATACGAAATAATTCTAAGTACGAATTATCGGATATCGATCCGATCGAATCCAAACCTATTTTAAATTTGAAACACACTAACTTATGATTTTTCAACGCTTAGATTCTAAATTGGTCAATCGTAGCGTAAATTGTTAAAATAACCAATTACAACTCGCTCGCAACTCTAAAATATAAAATAATTCAAAGTATGAATTATCAGATGACGATCCGATCGAATCCAAACATATTTCAAATCCGAAACACACTAACTTATGATTTTTCAATGCTTAAACTCTAAATTGATCAATCGGAGGGTAAATTATTAAAATATCCAATTAGAACTCTCTCGCAACTCCAAAATACGAAATAATTCCAAGTACGAATTATCGGATGCTGATCCGATAACGATTCAATCGAATCCAAACCTATTTCAAATCCGAAACACGCTAACTTAATATTTTTTAATGCTTAGACTCTAAATTAGTCAATCGGAACGTAAATTGTTAAAATATCCAATTAGAACTCGCTCGCAACTTCGAAATACGAAATAATTCTAAGTATGAATTATCAGATGCCGATCCGATCGAATCCAAACCTATTTCAAATCCGAAACACGCTAACTTATGATTTTTTAACGCTTAGACTCAGTTATAGATATAAACTATTTTTTTAACAAATACATCTTAATTGCAGGAGCTGAGCGGCGTCAGGGGATGAGAGCACCAGCGTTGGTGCCGGGCCGCGTGGGGTGGTTGAGATAGGACACGCAGATTCTCTCAGTTTTGGATTGTGTAAAAATTATTTTGTAATATGTGGTTATTTTTTGTTCTTGTCTATAATTATCGGGTATTGTGGTAATATTTGATAATTTGCGGTAATATTTTATAAATTTAGGTAATATTTGATAATTTGCGGTAATATTTTATAAATTATGGTAATATTTGATAAATTATGGTAATATATTATGGTATTGTTGTAAATCACAGGAATTAAATAACATTATTTTGGTAATTTTATTAAAAAAAACATACTTTTTATTGACGAAAATTAAATTTTACATCGGCAATAATCTTTTTATTTTTTTTTTAAATTATTAATCAATTTTCGACAGATAATACAAATCCGTCGGTAATATATATATAATTACCGACGGTAAAACACATGTCCGTCGGTAATATATATATAATTACCGACGGTAAAACTACTGCCCGTCGTTAATAAAGTTATATATTATCGACGGATAATTATTATCCATCGGTAATAATATATTATATTTTTAATTAAGTATTTATATATTACCGACGGCTAACATATTACCGTCGGTATTAAGTATTATTACCGACGAAAATATTGAGTCCGTCGCATCTTTTTCTCGATGCCTTTTTTACTGACAGACTAGCGACGGAAATATCTTTCGTCGCTATAAATCATTACCGACGGAAAATTAATATTACTGACGGATATTTTCCGTCGGTAAAAACTGTTTTTCTTGTAGTGAGGGAGAGGTTCGGATTTTGGAGAGGGGAGAGGCTAGGGCCGACCCTCCCTCTCTATTCCTCTTATAGGGCCGGCCCCTCCCTCTCTATTCCTCTTATAGGGCCGGCCTCCTAGTGCTACAAGCAAGCTAAGGCCGGCCCCTAGTAGATAGGGATGAGAGGGGGTAGTTTTTAGGGTTTTCACAATCCTATCGTGAAGCATGGACGAAAACGCCCTTTACAAAAAGTGAGAAATCGAAAGAGAGATTGAGTGAGGTGCGCTACTCGGAATCAAGTTTCGTCAGCGCCTATGAGATCTTGAAATTATTCTGCTCATTCTAAGATCCAAATTCAATATGTTCTGAGCCATATTTCGATATTTACCAAAATACCCCTACGGCCCCTAACACATGTGAATTAGGTTCTTAGGCTCCGGGCTTGTGCACCATCGCACAACTTCACATCCAACGTATCCAACCAGGTCGGGGAACAATTCCTATACGCAACGACAGGGTGGAACCTTCAGGGTTCGGGATCTCTAGCTCCAATCGGATCCCTGATTAACTGTTCCGGTGACACACTGAAAGTTCCGTTAATCAGCCCTAATCCGATTAACCCGCGTAGCCACCCAGAGTACGACGCGAGTTGAACTCTAGTGATCCTAAACTTATGTTACTCCCTCGTAACCCTGTTCTCTACTATACTCTGATAATCCTTAGTCTCTCCTATTACTGGTGTCATGATACGACTCGGGAGGTGGGGAGCACCGTCAGATCCCGATCGATCATTTGACTAGGAATTGATGACTTGTCATCTATAACACCACACACCTTCCGGTGCTATGCTTAGCATCCGGAACATCGTCAGTCATACTGACAACCACCAGGCCTGGGTTAACTGTGTGGATAGATTGACTCATCAAAACGCACCCATCCAACACTAGACGTCAGATAACCTGTAGGGATTACATGTCACTCAAGCGCCAGCCGGGTAACCCAACGTACTGTGGCATTGGACTATGGAAGGTCTGCACACGTTGGCACATCAAAGTACCACACAACTAGTTGGCCCAGTGTACATGGTCCCTCAGGGTTAAGGACATATTATCTATAGTAGTAAGACGGTTTATACACCAGTGTCTAAATTACTGAACTGTTCACCGTCTTTGTTCCTGTTCAACACGATCATCGTGCTTGGTCAGGTGAATGGGAATCCCACGTTCCCGTGGTGGAGACTTCACCACATCCTCTACCTGCTAATAGTTTATTCTCGGTGAAGCAACCGGCATCACCTAAGCTGTGAACTAGTTCTAGGTCTACACACAACTGGTCCACTGAATCTCCCAAGCATGGATCCACCATGCGCCTCAGTGGCCTACTGTGTTCCCTAGGGTCCTTTGTTATATGTGTATTAACATATAGCAAAGTAGTATTCTAATTAAAGCAATAACCAAAGTCATCTTTATTAATGTTAATACAGAAATCCACACTCAGGACACACGAGCTACAACAAGTGGAACCCACAGCCCTACATGGGGCTCATGGAGACGAAAGTGGGGCCCGTAGTTCTGCCTGGGACCTACAGAGACGATGACGGGACCCGTAGCCCTGCATGGGGCTAGTACATGCTATCCGGTGTCTGGTAAATCCCCTCAAGTATTTACCAAAACCCCTGATATTTCCAAACCTCTATAAGTAGCAGACTCGACAAATATTCCTGGATCGAGATCCCGGATCAGGAAGAAGAAAAATCCCATATCCAAAAACCCAAATAAAAAATCATTATTCCAAATCCCACTTTCTGTTTTCTAGAACACCCAGAGCCTTCTGGCATTTAGACTCTAGTCAACCTTTTCCATCCGTTGTTCACTTGTGTAAGCACTTCTTGGCTTATCGAGAGTGGTTCAACTTCTTTTAGAGATAGTGGATTCAAAGGTTGCGTCTTACCGCACGGAGATATAGACTTTGGCCAAACTTTATCACCACTTCTTGTGTCAACTCTCTCTCTCTCTCTCTCTCTCTCTCTCTCTCTCTTTCTCTCTCTCGCTACTCTGCAGTATCTGTGTGACAACTAAGCATGCAACAGTTCAGCGCTCTACAGTACATGCACTGCTTCCATACACTTATCTTCCTACCTTACCGCCCTACAGCTTTAAGCAACTCCCGTTCCAAAGCATCACACTTAAAACTCTACCATTCAATTGACTATTGGAGGGGGACCGTATGATGACCGTAATCTCCCCCCACACAACTCTCTACAGACACCACCTCGTCTCTTCTTATATAAGATTGAAAGTGTCTGAGCCAGTCTCTGGGGAGCGTGCGGATTTCCCATATCTACCACGAAGGGAACTCAGTGACGGACTGATTTGCTGGGTGGGCAAGGACGACATGCCATTCTTGTTTATGGAGCTCCAGTTTTCCTCTAAGGTGATGTGGTGCGCACGAAATGATCGCAATCCTTGCTATTATGCCCAATGGGTGCCCAAACTCTGATGTAACCGTTTTGATATATTAGTGTAGCTTTCTTACCAAAAAAAAGGGGGGGGGGGGGCACGTAGGCATTGGGAGCAAAGATCATAGTCTGTTAGTGGGTGAGATTCCCGTTTGGAGGCCATGCCATCCCTCAGAGCTCTGCTCAGAGTCGGTTGGATCGAGTTGCTCTTAGGCACGGATGTTGATTTTTACACCAACGAACTCACTATGTGCCCCAACTTGATACGAGAGCCCTAATATGATTTTATTATTTTATAAGGGCCCCTAGCTATTTTGATAGGGCACCCGACATGAGGGTTTGCCTTCCCATCCCCTCATAACAAAGATTTGGTTGCACGAGACCGATGGCGACAGAGGTGATGGCGCCCTGATCAATTTATCTGTTATGCTTCTGGAACATATCCGATACATATTTTTTTGTTAATTGGAGGGCTCTAATCATGTCATGGGTGCAACTAGCAAGGACCTTAGACCAAAACATAACATGAAGTAAGAAACTGCTTATTCTAAACTAGATTTGACATCCAAGTCCCGTGGGTAATCAGTGTTGGAAATAAATCACTGGCAGAGGCCCGCAGCGGAAGCAAAGAATAGGTCCGAGGACCGTGAGCGGTGTGCGTTACATATCAAAATTTTCATCGAAACGATCTACATATGCGTGTATGAATCTAGCATGGCAACTACGCGAACCCCTAACGACGATCTAACGCGAAAGAACAATCTAGCATGTATGCATGTTCTAATTATGTTAGATCTACTTGTTAGAGATCATACCTACGTGCGGAATCTTTCACCGCGACAAATTTCTTCTTTGTCGATGGAGACAGGCTACGGATCTGCTCGACATAGCTTCGGTGCGACGGCCATAACTTTTTGATCCGAACTCCGATTGGGCTGAAATTTGAACTGCAGGTAACCAACTTCGAGACGCAACTTTTTCAACAAGTTTCACGTCGTTTGGACTTCTGTAGCTCCCAGAATCGCAAAAACAATGTTGATTTTCTGTGCAGATTCTGGACAGCAAAAGGTTGCGGGAGACGCCTTCTAGTTCACCCGATCTCACACGATGCACGGCACCTCGTCGATGGATCTCTGAGTGCCTCCATACGATGAGCCTTCTCCTTCTACGAAAACACCATGCGAGGAAGACGAGTCGCCATCCAATGGCGCAAGCGAGGGAGAGAGAGACGAGAGAGGAGATGCGAAGAGAGAAGAGGGGCTTCGGTTTCCCCATGGCTTGCATGGCCGGCCCTAGGGCTTGCCCATGCTACTAATTTCGTGCACCCTCTCTCTCCTTCTCATATATATAGCCGGCCTATCCATATGGATAAGGACAGTATGGATAAGGATGATTGATTCAAACCTTATCCCTATATATCTCTTCTTTATCTCTATCCTTTCCTTGTTTTCGAAAACGGTCAAAACCAGCCCGTTTTCTGCGCCTCATAACCGGCCCCTTCATCGGAGGCAACAACCTCCCGAAACTAATGGGGCCGGCCTTGACCAGTCTCTCAACACTTAGGGCCGGCCCCCTTAGTGCATAGTGGCGCATGGTATGACCAAAACGCCCTTATGCCACTAGTTGGCCGTTCCTCGTGTACGAGACTTTGCAAGGCACACATAAGTGAAGTGCACCAATGATTTCACTATTCTCTGAGGTTCCCGTAGGGTGCCCCTAGTGAAGTCAACTAGTCAACTCGCAACATGTCCCGGTGCATCGCACCCATGTGGCAAAGTCCACTTATGGCAAGGAATTGCTACATGCGTCTCTGCACTAACCTAGGGTTTCCCCTTAGTGCACACACGTAGCTACGCATCTACTGTGCACTAGTGCGAAGCACTCATGGAGCGTATGCTTGGACTTCTCGCTTCCTCTAACTACGTTCTGTGTTTTGAGGAGATGGTATAAGAACCGTACATAATGTCGATAAGGTTGAACCTTCAGGGACCAGGGTTCATGGCTTCCAACTCAGACTCGATCGACACACTATCCGAGTGTACCATCGATCCTCTGAGTCCGAGTTAACCTGCGTAACCACCCAGAGTGCGACGCAGGCTGCACTCCAATCCCCCCGGACTTACTATGTTCTCCCACATACCCCTGCTCTCCGCTTAGTATGGTAAACTCGCTGTCCCTCCACTTGGTGCCATGACGCAACTCGAGCGGTGGAGAATACCGTCAGACTCAAGTGCTCATATGACTTGGTTCCTTCCAGGTTGACCACATACATCGTACCTCCGATTACTCTAACGAGCAACCGGATCCGTCATCAGTCAAACTGATGACCACCTGGCCAGGGTTTAATACGACGTAGGTCAGACCAAGGAACGCACCTCCCGTTAGGGGTGTGGATAGCCTACAGGATTGACATGCTGATGCAACGCCAGCCGGGTAACCCAGTACACCGTGGTTTTGGATCACTGCATCCGGATCCTCACACATTGGTGCACCAAAGCACTACACAACTGGTTAGTCCACCAGACATGGCTCCTCAGGGTTTAGGACCGTTTTACCCTAAGCAGAAACACGGTTTAGTGCATGCTCAACGATCTATGCACCGTGTTGGTTCCGTTCGGCCACAGACACTGTGCCTGGTAATGACCGTGGTGGAGACACCCACGCTTTGTCATCCCAACAGCTTAACCTGATAGGGCGACCAACCCTAATCAGAGCTGCGAACGTATTTAGGTTACATGGGACCAGTCCCTTGAGTCTCCCACTCAAGAGGATTACCATGTAGCCATGGCTCTCTGTTCTGTAATCAGAACACGTACTAAGGTACGTACCTAGATGCAATCTTATACTATCAACCATACATAGCTAAACTATAGGTTTTTACGAGCTATAGACCTCACCAATTCTAACAATCTCCCACTAGGTCTAACGAGGAATAACGGTATTGAGCTCTGTAGCTTCTACATGCTACCCAAAAGCCTTTGCAGGAATTCCCTAATGGAATTGGCAACATTGTCTGTAGATTCCACCTCAGTACCGCTACTTGCATTTCCTCCTATAACTGTCAGATCAAGTGAAGTTTGTACTTGATGGGTTTCCCCTCACGGTGGTGCCTAGTCTCCTTGGACCTTGCTTACCGCTCTTCTG
Organism: Chamaelirium japonicum; assembly: GCA_947650365.1. Taxonomy (NCBI): domain Eukaryota; kingdom Viridiplantae; phylum Streptophyta; class Magnoliopsida; order Liliales; family Melanthiaceae; genus Chamaelirium; species Chamaelirium japonicum. The sequence continues at coordinate 4,922,267 of OX393559.1, read as the reverse complement.
TTGCAACAATAGATAACTGAGCTTCTGGTACGCGTCCCAAGTTCTCTAAGAACTTCCTAAGCCTTACCACCTGATATATTACCTAGCACGCAACAACGTGCTAAGCCTCTGTGGTAGAGTCTGTGATTCACTCTTGCTTCACACTCTACCAACTACCGCTTCTAATCCCAAGATAAAAATAATCCCTGAAATCGATTCTCTGGAACACACATCTGACACTAAAGTTAGATCCTGTGTGTCCAATCGATATCAGGACCTGTGAAGTGCAAGCTAACTCACAATCCTTACTTAACGAGGATTTCTGAGTATACCCTTCACATCGGTCCAAAGATCTGGACCCGGGTTCGACTGAAACCGACCCACCTTCCTGCTGCGCAATAGATATCTAGCCTCGTAAAATGAATCTGGCTAGAATCTTATCTTCATGCGTAGCCTGTGACAGCAAGAGAATCTTGCTCTGGTTATCTAGAGTTACCTTGATTCCTAGAGCATAACACGCCTCACTAGGGTCTTTCACATCGAATTGTGATGACTACAAACCTTTACCGTAAACAATATTCTTACGTCATTTTCAATCAGTAGGATATCGTTAACGTAAAGTACTACGTACACCCTTGTAGCTTTTTCACCTTTCTTGTACCCACTTGGTTTATCATCATTCTGATCAAATCCGTATGAGCGGATTTCCTTGATCAAAATATATATTCCAACTTGGATGCTTGCATCAGTCCATAAATGGACCTTTGCAACTTACATCATATATGTTCCTGACCTACTGACACAAAGCCTGGGGCGATATCATCCATATGTCCTTTCCAAATTCCCGTTAGGGAATAACTGTCTTGACATCCATCAACCAGATCTCCCAACTATAATGGGCTGTGATGGATTAAGAGGATCCGTTATAGACTTAGGCATAGCTACCAGTGAGATGGTTTTGACATAGTCAATCCCTTCTCCTTTGGTAACTAATCTAGCTACTTAAGTCTTAATCGGGTGCTCTTCTAATGCACCTTCTACACCCTGAAGGGTGATAGTGCTATAAGTGTCAAGACTATTCCAAGGGACATTGATGCAAATTTGCCTCCATGGTCTTTTGTCAGTCAGAGCTGTCGGAAGCTCCCACTACTTCTTCGTAGCTCTAGGGATCATCCTCCTGAAACTCTGGATTAACTATCAAAGTTTCTCCATAGTATCTTTCAGGAGCTCTGATAGTCCCACAACGACGAGGTGGTGGTGGTACAAAGGAAGCTCCCACTACTTCTTCGTAGCTCTAGGGATCATCCTCCTGAAACTCTGGATTAACTATCAAAGTTTCTCCATAGCATCTTTCAGGAGCTCTGATGGTCCCACAACAACGAAGTGGTGGTGGTACAAAAGTGAATTGTTTCTACAGTACCTGGTATACTAGTTTCTTGTATCATCTACTCCCACTACGTTTTCAGATGCGCACTCTCTACCAGTACCCAGTAGTTCACCCAGAACTACCTTACCGGTAAACTTATGGTCTATAATATAATCCTGGTCTAGGTAGATGGTATTCGTAGAAACGATTACCTTCCAAACCTCAAGATCATAGAACAATCCACCTTATGCCTCATAAGGGTAACCTACAAACAGATATACCTGGAACTACATCTCCATCTCATCCCTCTTGTCCTTTTGCATAAGTGCAGGACAACCCTATATCTCGAGACTCTATAGTGTCAGCTTTCGCTTAGACCATAGCTCTCTATAGGTCTAAGGCACTGATCTAGATGAGAGATAGTTTCAGATATAAGCTACTGTTTTAAGGTACAACCCCACCAAAGGTGGGTAGTATACCTGGCAATATTCATCATACTACGGACCATGTCAAACAGAGTCCGATTCCTTCTCTCGGAGACTTCATTCTGACATGTCATTCTTGGAGCATTTAACTGGGAGCTAATCCCATGCTCCATCAGGATCCTATGGAACCCATCCGATAGGTTCTTGTTTCCTCGATAAGTCGAAGAGACTCCTATCGTCTGGACGCTCTTGGAACCATAGACGTCAAAATTAACTAACTCCCATACCTTCATGGCCCTTTTAGTTATTCTGCCTTCCAGATTACACTCATAGGTTAGAAGGATCTCCGATGATTCTGTGAACAGAAACTCAGCCTTCTTTTACCTCTGAATTTATCTGAGGAAGAATATCTAAATCAGAGGGGTCACAAATGGGATAGTTTCTCTAAAGGATTTAGATGAATTTCAATTAGACGTTGCAGCTGTCATGAAATCTATTTCCGAATTCAGATTAAATACAAAGAGATTTTTCTGATCTATTCTACTAACTATGAAGCTATCAATTTAGTCTAGGATACACACCTACGGTGCTATCTAAAACTAAAAAACTTCATTTACTAAGGAAGAAACAGAACTACATCTCTAAAAAACAAAATCTGTATTTCGGAAAAACTAAGACAATCATATCTAACAGCTTCCACAGCGGCTTATGACATCAGTACCTATGTTAGGATTACTTCACTATAAAGTAGCCTTCTGCTTTCCTTGAATCTCTGTAGACCCGAAGTCTACATTCTAAGAAGCATAAGAACTGCTACTAGATAGCGACTCAAATCCTAACATCCTGAGGCCATACTCAATCTTCAAATACCCCCTATACTCGCCAAAGCGGAAACACTTCCGTCCTTAGCGTTACCAGACTTAGGAGTCCACACTAGTTTCTGCACTAGAATAGTTTTCGATCTCTTATAAGTTACTCCCTTAGGTTCTTATAAAGAAGACCTAGGTTAAGCACTAAAGGCTTTGCCTTTAATCTTGATCCCATCCTTTGTCTCTTAGAAATCTCTTTAGAAGTTCTACGTTTGTCATCTCTAGCTTGTTAAAGCTAAAGTCTCTGACAACGCCTTCGAGGTTCCAGACAAGGATGCAAGACAGACGTCTTCCACCACCTCGTCATCTGGTACTATGTCTTTGGAATCTAGTTCGATCTGGAACTCAAGTATGTATTCCCGAACAAACATACCCTCAGACATCTCGGTACCGACAAGTATCTTGGTGGATAAGCGATGAGTCTACCGACTTCGCCTAGCAGACATCTTATGCAAGTAAAACTTTATTAGAGAAGACCCGTCATATCTCTGACTCGCTTCTAAAGAGTTGTCCGCAAGTCTGCTATAACATAGCACTTGCACATCTCCTTAGACTCTTGCTAGTCGTCATATGCCCTAGTTAGTGCCCTAGTGATATCTAGACCCGTTAGGTCTAGTACAGGGATATTTAGATTGGATGCCAATGTACGTTTACTACCCTAAGCATAAGCTAAAGATAGCGCTTCCGCTCTACGTAGCTAGAGACCCGATAACTGGTTCTCTTATGGGATAGCGGATAGGGGAACTATTTGGTTGAATGAAAATGAATGCAGGAAAACTTATTTTATGGATTTTGAAAATAAGCTAAGTATATCCAAATGTCAGCGCTACCCTCACAGCGAAGACACCTCTATGGATTAATTTAACTATGTATGTAAGATCTCGGAATAGGCTGCACCTGTCCGAGGGGGCAGTGTGCAGGTCATCCGCTTACACGGGTCTTTCCCTTGACCCTATCCAAATCTGCCAACTAAGGGCTTTGATGAACCATGGTTATCTTTTGGCCAGTATCACGTGATCACCATTGTCTTCGCAACGAATACCTCACGTGTACTTCGGATGCTTAACCACGAGCCTAGGCAATTATGGAACGGAAGTTCTAACGGCCCCCACGAGGGTGAGTAAAAGCCTGAACCCTTGGCGCCGTAATCGCCATATCCCGAGGGAGATCACTAAGTAACTTGGCATGGAAAAACACAGCTCTCACCCGAGGGGGTTGTTGAGTTATGCCCTCCCACCCGAGCATGAAGTGATTGGCCGTGGAGGCCAGATGATCTCTAAAAGTCCTCTCTTGCATCCCTTATTAAATTTGAGGGTTATTTAATGCAAGTATGAGTGTATACTAAGGTCACGACAACCTATACACTATACCCTGGTCATACCGTGCTCCCACTAGCGTTTCAAGCCTTTCGTGAAGCATTAATCGATCTCGGAATATCATAGTCCCTGCCTCAAGTGGATTTCTCCACTCAAGGGTCACATTTTACATATCCCAAGAACATCGATGCTTTGCAAACTTGGCTATTACGCTAATGCCCTGGAGCCTAGCCTAAGGTCAGACTGACAGGAAAGGTCTTCCACTACCATGGCGCCTCGCTTATAAATTTGACGAATGATGTCATAGTAGAATTCCAACTCATTCTAGGTTTCGATGCTTGCCAAATAGGCACACCCGACTAATCGGGTGTTGACCTAATGGGGGCATAACCAAATGTGAGGAATTCATGCTATCATCAAGGGTCAATTAAATAATAGGCATCACTAGTGGAATCCTATCCTAATAAGGTCGCTAGGACCCGAGGGGAAAGGGCATCCCTCTAACACAGATAATCAAATTATCGCATCGGGGTTCTCTACAGAAATATAAATAACTACTGAAAGAAATAAGCACACAATTGAATCAAGTTTAGGGTCTGACCCCTGAACCTGACTGGCACAGCGCAAGCTCTCTGTCTCCTTCGCAAGGCTCTCGATCCGGTACAAGCCTCTGTATACGATCTCCTGACGCTTTCTGCCCTTTGCCGTCAACGTGTACGCTTCGCCGGATCGTCATCGTCCTCCAAGGTTCCGCTCATCTTCCCGGTAGTGGATCTCTACGGCAAGTCCTCCTCTTCAATCTGTAACCGAAAAAGATCTAGTACGCTTCGAGCAAGTGCTCGTTCGTACATAATTTCCTAGAAAGAAAAGGAAAACAAACCTTGCAAAAGCCTTGGAATCAAGGGTGGTAAATCTTCACCTCTTGCCCGACTATGGCTCTAAAATCTATCCACACACAGAAGAAAAAACATCCAGACAAAATCGCTAACACGGGGTCCGACCCCCGGTAGCAAGCAATCACATATCCAGAATAATTTTAGAAGCGGCGCCCTGCAAGAACGATTCATAGAACACACAAAAAAATATACTATGCATGATCTACTCGTAGAACCCCGATGGCGGCACATACTATTCAAGCGCACATGACGGTTTCATGAAAAACATGAAACGCACACCACTAGCGGGCTCTGATACCAATTGTTGGAAATAAATCCCTGGCAGAGGCCCGCAGCGGAAGCAAAGAATAGGTCCGAGGACCGTGAGCGGTGTGCGTTACATATCAAAATTTTCATCGAAACGATCTACATATGCGTGTATGAATCTAGCATGGCAACTACGCGAACCCCTAACGACGATCTAATGCGAAAGAACAATCTAGCATGTATGCATGTTCTAATTATGTTAGATCTACTTGTTAGAGATCATACCTGCGTGCGGAATCTTTCACCGCGACAAATTTCTTCTTTGTCGATGGAGACGGGCTACGGATCTGCTCGACATAGCTTCGGTACGACGGCCATAACTTTCTTCTCTGAACTCCGATTGGGCTGAAATTTGGACTTCAGGTAACCAACTTCGAGACGCAACTTTTCCAACAAGTTTCACGTCGTTTGGACTTCTGTAGCTCCCGGAATCACAGAAACAACATTGATTTTCTGTGCAGATTCTGGACAGCAAAAGGTTGCGGGAGACGCCTTCTAGTTCACCCGATCTCACACGATGCACGGCACCTCGTCGATGGATCTCTGAGTGCCTCCATACGACGAGCCTTCTCCTTCTATGAAAACACCATGCGAGGAAGACGAGTCGCCATCCACTGGCGCAAGCGAGGGAGAGAGAGACGAGAGAGGAGATGCGAAGAGAGAAGAGGGGCTTCGGTTTCCCCATGGCTTGCATGGCCGGCCCTAGGGCTTGCCCATGCTACTAATTTCGTGCACCCTCTCTCTCCTTCTCATATATATAGCCGGCCTATCCATATGGATAAGGACAGTATGGATAAGGATGATTGATTCAAACCTTATCCCTATATATCTCTTCTTTATCTCTATCCTTTCCTTGTTTTCGAAAACGGTCAAAACCAGCCCGTTTTCTGCGCCTCATAACCGGCCCCTTCATCGGAGGCAACAACCTCCCGAAACTAATGGGGCCGGCCTTGACCAGTCTCTCAACACTTAGGGCCGGCCCCCTTAGTGCATAGTGGCGCATGGTATGACCAAAACGCTCTTATGCCACTAGTTGGCCGTTCCTCGTGTACGAGACTTTGCAAGGCACACATAAGTGAAGTGCACCAGTGATTTCACTATTCTCTGAGGTTCCCGTAGGGTGCCCCTAGTGAAGTCAACTAGTCAACTCGCAACATGTCCCGGTGCATCGCACCTATGTGGCAAAGTCCACTTATGGCAAGGAATTGCTACATGCGTCTCTGCACTAACCTAGGGTTTCCCCTTAGTGCACACACGTAGCTACGCATCTACCGTGCACTAGTGCGAAGCACTCACGGAGCGTATGCTTGGACTTCTCGCTTCCTCTAACTACGTTCTGTGTTTCGAGGAGATGGTATAAGAACCGTACATAATGTCGATAAGGTGGAACCTTCAGGGACCAGGGTTCATGGCTTCCAACTCAGACTCGATCGACACACTACCCGAGTGTACCATCGATCCTCTGAGTCCGAGTTAACCTGCGTAGCCACCCAGAGTGCGACGCAGGCTGCACTCCAATCCCCCCGGACTTACTATGTTCTCCCACATACCCCTGCTCTCCGCTTAGTATGGTAAACTCGCTGTCCCTCCACTTGGTGCCATGACGCAACTCGAGCGGTGGAGAATACCGTCAGACTCGAGTGCTCATATGACTCGGTTCCTTCCAGGTTGACCACATACATCGTACCTACGATTACTCTAACGAGCAACCGGATCCGTCATCAGTCAAACTGATGACCACCTGGCCAGGGTTTAATACGACGTAGGTCAGACCAAGGAACGCACCTCCCGTTAGGGGTGTGGATAGCCTGCAGGAGTGACATGCTGATGCAACGCCAGCCGGGTAACTCAGTACACCGTGGTTTTGGATCACTGCATCCGGATCCTCACACATTGGTGCGCCAAAGCACCACACAACTGGTTAGTCCACCAGACATGGCTCCTCAGGGTTTAGGACCGTTTTACCCTAAGCAGAAACACGGTTTAGTGCATGCTCAACGATCTGTGCACCGTGTTGGTTCCGTTCGGCCACAGACACTGTGCCTGGTAATGACCGTGGTGGAGACACCCACGCTCTGTCATCCCAACAGCTTAACCTGATAGGGCGACCAACCCTAATCAGAGCTGCGAACGTATTTAGGTTACATGGGACCAGTCCCTTGAGTCTCCCACTCAAGAGGATTACCATGTAGCCATGGCTCTCTGTTCTGTAATCAGAACACGTACTAAGGTACATACCTAGATGCAATCTTATACTATCAACCATACATAGCTAAACTATAGGTTTTTACGAGTTAAAGACCTCACCAATTCTAACAATCAGACCCTCAACTTGAAGAAAATCCAACATCAATAATTCAACATTATTTGTTGGGGCTGGCTTGAAACGGCCGAACTGAACTAAGCATATGTCACAGGGTTCGCCCGAGCTCTAGTCAAATTTGCCCGAGTGCCCAGCATTACCAGCAGGAGCCCCTACTAGGAATTAAGTTTGCCCGGGCAAGCTGGACCTGGATAGGGGATGATGACTCGCAAGTATTTCACCCAGACGTCAGCTTCGGACGCCCATGGACCTAGCCGATGGGTTAGTCAGGGTTTTCCACTGATTTTTTGATATGTTGGCTTCGATTTTGGGTCTCCCATCGGTATACAATACCTAACCATAATTAACGTACCCTAGGATATAAAAGGGAAGGGGAGACGACTTGTATGTAGTGCAAGAGAGAGCGAGACGAAGAGAGCACGACAAGGAGACCCGGTCTAGGGTTCTTGTTGGCCGTCGTGAAGAGAGAAGAGAAGGGAGGAAGAAAGAGAGAAAGAAAAGTGAAGAGGAAGGGAAGAAGGAAGAAGAGAGAGGAGATGGCTTTTTACGAATCTTGCTTCGGTCATTCTCCTATTCTTCATCCGGGTTCCTCGGTGTGTCTACCTTGGCTTCTATTTTCGGTGTAGGTGCTTTCATCTCTTGTTGATCATTCGGTAAATCTTTGTACCTCTGTGGTAGACGATGCTCTACTTTGTGGTTTGTGTGGTTGTTCGCTCGAGAGGAATCAAAGGATCAAAAAGAGGGTTGTGGGGGTCCGATAAACGGTAACCCACCGCTTGTGTCATCTCTTGACAGTGATAATCCATATTCTTGATTAACGGTGATTTTTTGTTATTCGTACTTGTTTGATACCCTCACACCCTAAAACCCGGATCATAAGGGGAGGTCCACATAGGGTATATAAAGCGAGCGTTAGGTGCCCCCTTTACCGATGTAGGAGTAACCGATGGACTTCTTCAACACTCCCCTTCAAGGGGAGCATGCGGAGCGAGGTACAATCAGAAGGGGCCGCACCTGGAGAAAGACGATAAGCCTAACTTTGATACCATGTTAAATACCCTCACACCCTAACATGAGTCGTAAGAGGTGGTCCATAGAGGGCATATTATGCGAGCGTTAGGTGCCCCCTTTACTAATGTGGGACTAACTAATGGACTTCCTCAAAGTACCATTGCATGCATGGTTGCTCCAAATTTTTTGTGTTTGTTGCTAGGTGCGATCTTCGTAGGACTCCGATGCATGATATATAGCATGACGTTTTCGAATAGATTCGGCGCATCGATCTAGATCATCGGGGTCTTTGTCCTTCCACGAAATAGTGGATCAGAGTTAGGTACGATTTTGGTTCCGATCCCCAACGTTGTTAATTAACCTAACATGGGATTGGGAGAAGGTGAAGATTTTGTTAAAATCGATCCGAGTTAGATCGGGTGAATGATTTGAAGGATCTTTAGGTAAGAGCTTGTAATAACGAAGAAAGTTTTTGTTTATATTTTGGGCGAGGGAACAAAGAGAGTTGATATTGAAGCAAGGGGCCTCGTTAGGGTACAGTTCGGCACGAGTCGCTGCTCCCTGTCGCGCACGATGGGAGCGCTAGTGGGGGGGTCACATGCGTGACCAACAAAGACCGACGCGTGGCAGTTTGTGCTCTCACAGTCCGATTCTCTATAACAGCCCAGCACGTTCCACGGTCAACATGGGGCCGGCCGATCTCGTTCCGACTTCCCACCCAAAGAAGCAAAGCTTACGCGGGAACATCAGGGGCTGCTCCACGCGTGCGAAATGTTCCGATGAGTACAGCTGCATGCCAACTGTCGTTTGGCAGCTCTCTCTCTCTCTCTCTCTCTCTCTCTCTCTCTCTCTCTCTCTCTCTCTCTCATGATGTGTTGAATCCTCGATGACCTGTATGATGATGAGCTGGATTGTCGAGAAGTGTGATGCTTCAAGTTTACTACTCGGATAGAGTTGTTCATGGCCATATCGATCGTCACTCTGCGATCCAATACGGGAGAGCACGTACGACACGTAAGTAGGGGTACAAACGTTTGATGAAGACTCGTTCTTGGTGTTCGTGAGAGTGATTTGGGCGATAGCGATTTGGGTGTGTAAACATATATTCTGATGAGGGAATGTGTCATATGTTATTAGGACTCAAAGGCCAAGTATAAATAGATGAGTAATACTATTAAACCCGAAGGTTTTCTCGATTTTGCCAGCCCGATTGACATGGCAGCGTGCAACTGGTGGCTAAAACCAACTTTGTCGTCGTTTAAAAGACAAACTTTGTCGTCGTTTATTTATGTAGTTTATTTCTCAAATTGGTGTAGTGTAAAGGGGTTCCTTTCGGTGCTAAAGAGTAGTCCAGTTGTTGTACCCTGGGGAGCGTTCGTCGGAGGCTTTGAAGTACCTACCGAGGCAACGAAATAGCTTTTAGGGCATTGTGCTAGCACAAGCCTCGACTACTGCTAAGTCCACCTTTCTTCTTCCCTTTCTCCCTCTTTTGCCATATCTATAGAAGGCCTTAGGATCCAACCTAAACTTTGTTTGATTGTTGTGCCAACCTTTGCATGCTAAACCCCTCAATCTTAGTTCTACTAGTTTATTCACTAGATTTGTAACCTCTCAATACTATTGCTAGTTATCATTTGCATGCCGTAATAGAGTAGAATCTCAATAATCTGAAAGCTATTTTATTTTATTCTATTATATTCCGATTAGATCTAGATCCTATACGAGAGTGTTTAGATCTAATCTCTTGTTAACTGTTATAATTTTTTTGAATTTTCTTAAGTTTGGCGGTGTCGAGGAAAACTTGATAAACCAGTATTAAATTATCTTAGGAAGCTTGGTATTTAAGCGATACAAGTGCTCCACTTCCTTCCTAAAGCTGACTTGGCCATCAAATTTTTGAAAAGTTAAAATGAATTCTTCCTAGATGACTACTAAGATGGAGAGGAAACCTAGCAAGTCTAGTGAGAAGCCTGAACCATTCGATGGAAGTGCTTTAAGAGATGATAGATGAAACTTAGGTTTTATCTGACTGTGCTTAAGGTAGTCGACCTTATCTCTTCAGAGAAGCCTACCCTTACCACTAAGTATGATGGCTCCTCTAACCAAATCAATTTAGACTCCTGGGAGAGGCAGGAATTATATCCTTAATTGTCTTGTCCCTGATCTCTATGATGTCTAATTCACTTGTAAGTCCGCCAAAGACCTGTGGAAACGCCACAGAGGATGCCGGATCGAAAAAGTTCATGGTCGGAAAGCTGCTGGAGTTCAAGATGGAAGATGGAAAGTCTATGGTCTCCCAACTATAGTAAATATAGATTATCATCTATGAGGTCTTCGTAGAGGGCTACAATATCTACAAGGGATTCCAAGTGGCAACCATCATTGAGAAGTTGCCTCCCTCGTGGAAGGAGTACAAGAATAATTTGAGCACATATAAGAGAATGGAGATGACCCTGGAAGACCTTATTATCTGAATCCATATAAAGGAGGACAGCCGAGTATCGGAGCAAAGGGAACGAGCCTATATGATAAAAGACAAGGCCAACCTCATGGAGGGGAGGTCTTTCCAAAAAAACGTTCAAGCTCCCAAGTTATTAGAGAAGAATAAGCTATCCAAGCTCAGTTCAAGAAGAAGCTGAAGGGAGACTGTTTCGTATATCGCAAGCCAGGTTACCTGGCTAGGGAGTGTCACGTCAACGCAGTTAATCGGACAAAGAACAAGTCCAAGGCAAACATGGCCCAGAGCGGCTACTTCTCGGTAGTGGTGATAGAGGCCAACCTAATCAGCAACCTTGAAGATTGGTGGGTGGATACGGGAGCTACTTGACATATCTGTGGGTCGAAGAGCTTATTCTCTACCTACACACCTCAGGTAGAAGGAGAATCACTATACGTGGGAAACTCCTCAGTTGCTGAAGTCATTGGGAAAGGGAAAGTGATTCTAAAGTTCACCTCCGAAAATCTGCTGACTCTTAAGAAGGTGCTGCACGTCCCAAACATTCGAAGGAATCTGGTCTCCGGAATGATGCTAAGCAAGAAGAGCTACAAGCTTGTATTTGAGTCTGACAAATTTGTCTTGACTAAGGGCAGGTCTTTTATAGGGAAGGGGTATCTTTATAAGGGCTTTATTTAAGCTTAATGTAACATCTCCTAATAATAATAATAATAATAAGAAATCATCTTCTCCTGCTTACTTATATGATTCTTTTGATATGTGGCATACTAGACTAAGACATATTAACTCTAAATCCCTTAAAAGGTTAGTTAACTTAGGTAGTGTACCTAAATGTATTCCATCCTCAGATGGAAAGTATGGCATATGCGTAGAGGCAAAATATATCAAGAAACCTTTTAAGAGTGTAGAGTGTAGCCTAGAAACCCTAGACTTGATTCACTCAGACGTGTGCGACCTTAAAGATTACACTACAAGAGGAGGGAACAAATATTTCATCACTTTTATTAATATTTATTTATGGTATTGTTCAATCTTTCTCCTTAAGAGTAAGGACGAGAGTTTGTCCAAGTTTATATCCTATAAGTCTGAGATGGAAAACCAGTTAGGAAAAAGGATCAAAGTCTTTAGGTCAAACAGAGAAGGTGAATATGAGTCCGAAGGCTTCACTAAGTTATGTGAAGACAATGGTGTAATTCATCAAACCACTGCTTCATATTCCCCTTAGTTAAATGGAGTAGCTGAGAGGAAGAACAGGACCTTAAAGGACATGGTCAATGCCATGATGATCAGTTTAGGGATATCTACGAACCTATGGGGGGAGGCTATGGTCTCAGCAACATATGTTCTTAATAGGATCCCATTTAAGGTGTGAGCAGACACCTTATGAGATTCTGAGAGGTTGGAATCCATCCTGCAAATACCTCAAAGTATGGGGGTGTTTAGTGAAGATATCAATACATAACCCCAAGAGGACTAAGTTGGGTCCTAAAACAGTTGACTCTGTGTTCATAGGATATGCCCTGAATAGTAGTGTGTATAGGTTTTTAGTATTCCATTCATAGATGATAATATCATCATCAATACTAGGGTTGCGGAGTTCTTTGAAGTCGATTTCCTTATACAGAGATCTGAGAGACTTTAGGATCCTAGTACGCTTGAGAGGCCTACTCCTAGACAGAGGGATGACTCTTCAGATAATGAAGAGATTAAACCTAGAAGGAGCAAGTAAGCTAGGACTGGTACTTCATTTGGACCTAACTTTATCACATAACTAGTGAAAGATGATCCAACTAGCTATGATGAAGCCATGACCTCAGCTAACTCCATCTTTTGAAAGGAAGATGTAACTAGTGAGCTTGAGTCTATAACATCCAACAATACCTGTGAGCTAGTTAAGCTACCTCCTGGTTGTAAAACTATTAGATACAAATGGATATTCAAGAAGCTTAAGGTAGACGGATCCATAGAAAGATATAATGCTAGGTTAGTAGCTAAAGGCTACAAACAGTGAGAAGGAGTGGATTTCTTTGACACTTACTCGCTAGTGACAAGGATTACATCCATTAGGATGCTTATAGTTGTAGCCGGTATCTATAACCTTGTAATTAACCAGATGGATGTCAAGACTACATTCCTAAATGGATAATTAGAGGAAAAGATCTATATAGATCAGCCCGAAGGCTTCATAAATGCAAGGCATGAAAAAGAAGGTTTGTAGACTAAAGAAATCTCTTTATAGTCTTAAACAAGCTCCAAAGCAATGGCACGAGAAGTTTGACCATGTGTTAAGTTCAAGTGGATTCAGGATTAATGAATCAGACAAATGTATCTACACTAAGGTCAATAACTTGACTTGTGTGGTCATATAACTCTGTATAGATGATATGTTGATCTTTGGAACCAACTTAAAAGTAGTGGTCAAGACCAAGGACTTCTTGAGTAGACACTTCAATATAAAGAACTTAGGAGCTGTAGATGTCATTCTTGGAATCAAAATTAAGAGAGATTCCAATGACATAGCTTTATCTCAATCCCACTATATTGAGAAAGTACTTAGAAAGTTTGGTCAGTATGATTGTCGACTTGCCAGAACGCCATATGATTCTTCAATACATTTGAAAAAAAATTTAGGGCCTAGTGTATCTCAACTAGAATATTTTAGAGTAATTGATAGTCTCATATATATCATGAACTACACTAGACCTGATAGTACCTATGTGATAGGTAGATTTAGTAGATACACTATTAACCCTAACCAAAAGCATTAAGATGCTCTAATCCAAGTTATAAGGTACTTAAAACATATATTAAATTATGATATTTTCTATGGTAGGTATCCCACTGTTCAAGAGGGGTACGATGATGCTAACTGGATTGTGGATTCTTTATGAACTAAATCCACTAGTGGGTATATATTTACCCTTGGAGAAGGTGCAATTTGTTGGAAATCATCCAAACAAACATGCATTGCCCAATTTACTATGGAGTTGGATTTCATAGCCCTAGATAAGACTAGTGAAGAGGGTGAATGGCTAAGGAATCTCATTATGGATATTCCTTTTTAGCCAAAGCCTATTCCTGCTATCCCAATTCATCATGATAGCCAAGCAGTTATAATGAGGGCCATGAATAACTTCTATAATGAGAATTTACAACATATTAGTCATAGACATAAAACTTTTAGATAAATATTGAAAGACGGGATAATTGCTATTGACTATGTTAGGTCAAAGGATAATTTAGCAGATCCCTTAACTAAAGGACTATAGTTCTAAGTACATCAAGGGGGATGGGGCTGAGGCCTATAAAATAATACGTCTCCGATAACGGTAACCTAACCTACGTGACTGGAGATCCCAAGATCGAGGTTCAATGGAAAAACATGTTATTCGAGGGATTTGTGGGGATACTACCAAATATTTTCCTTTTCCCTATGATGTGATAGTATATTCTGTATCACCAAGAGGATGAGTTTTAAACTCTTAATGCTAACTATAGTTGGTATACCAGTGGAATGTATAGATACAAAGCACTCATGATGGTAAGAACCTATATTAGTGTAGAAGTATAGCCGCTTCTATGAGAATTGAGGTCAATTCTCTAGAACACTCAAGAAAATTGGGGTTGCTCATGGCCATAAAGAGAACAACCGCATGGGACTCAATGATGAATTTGAGAGTATGGGTGAGACCTGTCGACTAGATTTACAATATATAACTGTACAGTTAAAAACATAAGTTTACTGTCAGCTTGTAAGTCCTGTAGGTCTATACTAAGCAAAGGTTCAAGTCGAAAGACACCTTATGTCTATACATACTTCTCATAAGTACTCCAGATAATTTCTTTCGATTTGATTTTTGACATTTTCATTCTCATGGGGGATTGTTACAAAAATTGGTTTTGACAAGAGAATGAAAAAAACTAGTTTTTGTGTTTAGTCCCATATTGCCTGGGAGGAGAACTTTTAATGTATTTATAATAGAACTTCCTCCATTGGGCTTTGTAGCTTCTCAAGAGCCAAGCCATAGCCCACCACACACGCTCGCGTGTGCGTTGAGCCGGACCGGGTAAGGGCTCGGGCCGAGACCGAGGCTGCGGCTCGTGAGCCGTGTAAACGTGAATGGGCTTTGGGTCTTCTATTTCATATATTTTAATTTTTTAATAGAGAGTTAGTCCTACTGTTATATGTTCCACGAGACTGAGCTAGGTTCGTTTAACCTAGACCTCTGCACTGTTGCATGCAACCGTTACACCCGACAGAGTAGTGAATATTTTTTAGTGCGGGAACCATTGCTGCATGCGATGGGCTGTGAGTGTGGGAACGTTACGACGAAGGACCTCTATATAAGAGAGGGTCCAGTGAAGCCAGAGAACACACCAAAAAGCCAAGAGCTCTTTTCTCTGTCTCTCTCTCTGTTTCTCGTTCATGATTCGGTTGTTGTTTGGAGTACGCTGAGAGTCCCAAAAGGGTTCCCTTTGGTGCTGAAGAAGAGTCCACAAGCCTCGACTACTGCTAAGTCCACCTTTTTTCTTCCCTCTCTCCCTCTTTTGCCATATCTGTAGAAAGCCTTAGGATCCAACCTAAATTGTGTCTGATTGTTGCGCCAACCTTTGCATCCTAAGCCCCTCAATCTTAGTTCTACTATTTTCTTTACTAGATTTGTAACCTCTTAATACTATTGCTAGTCATTGTTTGCATGCTATAATAGAGTAGAATCTCAACAATCCGCAATCTGTTTAACGGAGGAGACGTGTGGGAGAGAGATGGTCCAGGCCTTATAGTGCTCGCATGTGAAGTGACAGTCGATCTCGATATACTTCATTCGCTCATGAAAGACCGGATTGCAGGCATTCTGAATGGCACTCCGGTTGTCACAACAGAAAGCAGTTAGTGAAGAGACGTCAACCCCAAAGTCTGAGATAAGGCACCTGACATAGACAAATTCTTTGGTGGTTGAAGCCATAGCGCGATACTTGGTCTCGATGCTAGAGAGAAACAACATCTTGTTTCATGCTTCACCATGAGATAAGAGAATCACCGCAAGAGACAGAAACTAGTGGTGGAGCTCGAGTAATAGGATCACCAGCCCAGTCAGTATCGGAGAAGGCTCGAAGAACTAGAGATGAGTCTGCAGGCATAAGGAGAGACCAGTTAATGGAGCCCTGTAGGTACCTCAAGTGGAGGCACAGAGGGAGGCAGCGAGACCAATAGGGGTGCACAGAGGTCGGGCATGTAGGAATCAGCCATAGGAGGTGACACAACAGAGGAAGACACAGAAGGGAGGGACTCGAGACTAGGGGACTTAGGGGAGAGGAAGTAATGATCCTAAGAAGTAGGGGAGTAAAAGGGAACATCCTAAAAAAAAGAGGCATGTCGTACCAGGAGATGTCGGCGAGCAATAGGATCATAGCAACAATAACCCTTATGCTCAGTATTGTGGCCCAGAAGAACATACTTAGTTCCCTTTGAAGACAGTTTGTTGCATTCATGGGGTGGCAGTAACACAAAACAAGTGCAACCAAAAACATAAAACATTTCTTAAGAGGGAGGAGATGAGAAGAGATGCGCATGAGGAGAGAAACCCGACAGAAAGGCAGAGGGAGTGATGTTAATTTAGTTACAGAGGTAAGGACTGCTTATACTCAAAAGGAGCAAGGAACAGAGGAGGAGAGGAGAAGATAATGAGTAGTCTCAAGAATGTGACGGTGCTTGCATTCGGCAAACTGTTTTGTTGGTGAGTGTGCAGGCAAGACTGCTGAAAAATGATGTCATGAGACTGTAGGAGAGACCGCATATCGGTAGAGAGAAACTCACAGGTGCAATTAAATTGAAAAGGTTTGATACGAGAGTGAAACTGGGTCTAATTCATGTTGGAGAAGGTAGTGTAAACAGAGAAGACCTCGGGACGGTGGTGAAGTAAATAGACCCATGTAAAATGAAAGTAATTGTCAATGAAATAAATATAATAAAGATATCCATTTATAGATGACATGGGCGAAGGCTCCCAAATATCTGAATAAACAAGCTCAAACAGAGTAGTAGATCTAGACTCACTACGACGAAAATAAGAGGCTGTGAGCTTAGCAAGCTTACAACCTATACAAAGAGAAAGAGGAGAAAATAAAGCACGACCTAAAGCCCCATATTGAAAAAGGCTTGTAAGTCGATGCTTGGATACATGACCTAATCGTCTGTGCCATAACTTGGCAGCAGATGAACTAACACCACAAAAGCTATAAGAAGAAAGAGGCACATGAATTGACTCAAGATGGAAGAGACCACCCTCTCTACGACAGATTCCAGTCGTCCTACCAGAGCGAAGATCCTACACAACACAACCAGCAGTAGAGAAGGTAACAGTTAGTCCAGAGTCACAAAGTGTAGAAATAGAGATAAGGTTCATGCATACGTTAGGGAAATAATAGACAGTGGGTAAAGTGAGGTGGCCTGATGGGTCAGAAGAGGGTGAGATAGAGCCACATTGGGATATGGAGAGATGAGATCTATTCGCAATGTGGAGGGGTAGAATGACTGTGGGGCAAAGAGCAGTAAGAACAGATAAGTCATTAGTGAGGTGCTGAGATGCCCCTGAGTCTAGAACCCAGGGAAAGGGAGTACCAGAGTTGACCGAGTAGGCAGTAGGCGGTACATACGAGGAGGAGGTGCCAGAGTTTAGATGGTGCTACTGGAACTGGTGAAATTATTGAAACATCTGGAACTGCTGCTAAGCTTGGTCGACTGACAAGGCGGGCTCAACAAGGGCAGCATGTGTAGAAGGAGAGCCACGAATAGGTCGTCCCTGGCTAGGGGGTCCGACACGCTTTTCAGAATATAGAGTCCAGCACATCTCAACCGAGTAACCTTTTTTGTGGCAATACGTGCAGTAGGGTACACCATGTCCACCAGAACGTCCACCAGAGCGCCCACCAGATGGTGAAGGGACCGAAGGTAGTGTCGCTGCTGGTACAAGAGAGGATGGGCGAGGGGCGGTGGCGAGAACACCCTCATGGGTAGTAGTAGAATTCGGAGTAGGAGGAGCTGTGGTGGTGCTAATGCTTTCTAACTGGAACTGCTCAGAGAGAAGTGCAGTGATGACCTCGGTAAGATGAGGAAAGGGGGTACGATACAGTAGTTGCCTGGCCAAGGGCTGAAGAACCGGTGCAAGTTTGGCGTGAGGAAAGTGCACCTTCCTGCGTTCTCGGAATAGTTGGATCTCTAAGGTTGTGGAATTAGTTTCGGGCACCATCTGCTCGAGCTCTTGCTAGAGGTTACCCATGGAGGTGTAGTACTCCTCGATACGCCGAGTACCCTGATGGACTGTCATCATCTCTCTCAGGAGATAGGCTTCACAGGCACCATCCGACTGAACAAAGAGACCACAGAGGTGTGTCCAAATAGCGCAGGTTGTCATAAAGGCAACCAGACCGCTACGCAGAGAGGCACTCACCGATGCTACGAGGAATGCCTTGACGTGGGCATCCTCGTATGACCAGTGAGTCTACAGACATTGAAGATCTACAGTGGAGGGAGGAGCTGGTGGTATGATAGTGATTACTGTCATAGTACCATCAAGGTTTTTGATAGAAGAGGCCGGTGTACCAGGTGTATAGAGGGCATCGATGTCCTCAGAGGGCAACACAGAGTGAAAGAGATGGCGGTATATAATCTGACCCTTTAGTTTATTTCTGATCGAT
This sequence comes from Chamaelirium japonicum, assembly GCA_947650365.1. Classification (NCBI taxonomy): domain Eukaryota; kingdom Viridiplantae; phylum Streptophyta; class Magnoliopsida; order Liliales; family Melanthiaceae; genus Chamaelirium; species Chamaelirium japonicum. The sequence goes on along the minus strand of OX393559.1, from coordinate 4,903,626 downwards.
GTGACCATGGTGTCCAATTCGTTTGAGTGGAAAGGAGGAGATCAATGTGCTTGGGGAGACGTCTCCCGAAGATACGATCGTCGTTGAAGAAAGCCAACATGAGTTGCAAAGTGATGTATAGGATCTTGGTGCAAAAGATGGGCAGATTAGATCACTGCAGTGGATCGGCCTAGTGGGTCGATTTATAGCGGATCAGTTCAGTGGATCTCGGCGCAGAGGATCGGACTGGTTGAGCAATTCACAACGGATTAGCGCAGGGGATCGAGCTACTAAAGCAATTCAAAGCGGATCTCGACGTAGAGGATCAAGTTGTTGGGGTGATGCGTAGTGGATCCAGATATTGATGCTATGAGAGAAAGATCAGGGTCTCTGATTGACGCCGTACGAAAGAAGAGCGGCACGAGAAGAGGAGCCACATACGGACCCCATTTGTACGGGTCGATAGTGAGGTCGATGCATAGGAGGGTGATGCCGAAGGAGGTCTGGCTCACGCTGGACGTGGAAAGTTTGGACTCAAGTGCGGCGAGGTGGATGCACATGAGGGTGGACGTACCGGGACGTTGGAGGAGATCGGGGTCACATCAGGTGTGGAGAGGAGGGTCGTCTATGGGACCGCGTTTGCATGTGGAGAGGAAGATCGCGTCTGGAGGCTGTCCAGCACGAAAGGAGAAGAGACAATCGGTCAGGTTGAGCACGAGAGAAAGGAGAAGGGTTGTGGGCTCTCGGGAAGGACGACTAGGGTTTTTTTTTTTGAGCCTAGCTCTGATACCATGTGAACATTCTGATGAGAGAATGTGTCATATGTTATTAGTGTTGGAATTGGATCCGCTTATCAGAGTCGCAGAAGAAGCAAAAGATAGATCCGAAGATCATACGGTGTATGTTTCATTACAATTAATTCTACAAAACAATCTATATGCAAATCTATGATCTTAGCATATGTGCGGACACCCTAGAGGCATACAACGATCTACGGAAGACATGCATGCATCTAGTTAGGTGTTTAGAATCATCATACCTTCTGGATCTATGATCCGGAGAGAACGGAATGATGAAGAACCGCACTTGAATCGCAAGGGAAGCTGTCGAATATCACCTTGTCCTTTGCGAAGAGAGGAATCCTCGAAGTCCTATCTCTGAGTGCAAGGACTACGAGCCGACGGAGGAATCCATTGCGAAGACGATGGCAAGCCGTGAGATCTCCTTCTTCTCTTTCTTTCTTCTTCCTTCTCCTTCCTTCCTCCTTCTTCATCCTTCTTCTTCCTCTTTCTTCCTTGGCCGAAACCTCAGAGAGGGAGAGAGGGAGAGGGGGTTGGGTTTTTGGAGAGGGGGAGCACTAGGGCCGGCCCCTCCCTCTCTAATCCTCTTATAGGGCCGGCCCCTAGTAGATAGGGATGAGAGGGGGTGGTTTTTAGGGTTTCCACAAGCCTATCGTGAAGCCTGGATGAAAATGCCCTTTACGAAAAGTGAAAAACTAAAAGAGAGATTGAGTGAGGTGCGCTACTCGGAATCGAGTTCTGTCAGTGCCTATGAGCTCCTGGAATTATTACGCTCTTTCTAAGATCCATATTCAATAAGTTCTGAGCCATATTTTAGTATTTACTAAAATACCCCTACGACCTCTAACACATGTGAATTAGGTTCTTAGGCTCCGGGCTTGTGCTCCATCGTTCTACTTCGCATCTAACGTATCCAACCAGGTCGGGGAACAATTCCTATACGCAATGACAGGGTGGAACCTTCAGGGTTCAGGATCTCTAGCTCCAATCGGATCCTTAATTAACTATTCCGGTGATACACTGAAAGTTCCGTTAATCAGCCCTATTCCAATTAACCCGCGTAGCCACCAAGAGTACGACACGAGTTAAACTCTAGTGATCCTAAACTTATGTTACTCCCTTGTAACCCTGTTCTCTATTATACTCTGATAATCCTTAGTCCCTCCTATTACTAGTGCCATAATACGACTCGGGCGGTGGAGAGCACCGTCAAATCCCGATCGATCATCTGACTAGGAATTGATGACTTGTCATTTATAACACCACACACCTTCCGGTGCTATGCCTAGCATCCGAAACATCGTCAGTCATACCGACAACCACCAGGCCTGGGTTAACTGTGTGGATAAATTGACTATTCAAAATACACCCATCCATTACTTGACATCGGATAACCTGTAGGGATTACATGTCACTCAAGCACCAGCCGGGTAACCCAATGTACCGTGGTATTGGACTATGAAAGATCCGCACACGTTGGCACATCAAAGCACCACACAACTGGTTGGCCCAGTGTACATGGTCCCTCAAGGTTAAGGACAAATTATCTGTAGTAGTAAGACGGTTTATGCACCAGTGTATGAATCACTGAACTATGCACCATCTTGGTTCCTGTTCAACACGATCATCGTCCTTGGTCAGGTGAATGAGAATCCCATATTTCCGAGGTGGAGACTTCACCACATCCTCTACCTGCCAACAGCTTGTTCTCGGTGAAGCGGCCGATATCACCTACGCTGTGAACTAGTTCTAGGTCTACACACAACTGGTCTATTGGGTCTCCCAAGCATGGATCCACCATGCACCTCAATAGCCTACTGTGTTCCCTAGGGTCCTTTATTATATATATATTAACATATACCAAAGTAGTATTCTAATTAAATCAATAACCAAAGTCATCTTTATTAATATTAATATAAAAAATCCACGCTCAGGACACACGAGCTACAACAATCTCCCACTTGGCCTAGTGGGGAACAACACTCTTAACTCTCATGGCATCCACGTGCTTCTCAAAAGCCTTGGTCGGTAACGCTTTTGTGAAAGGATCCGCCATGTTATCTGCAGACGCCACCTGAGTCATTGCAACCTCCCCTCGCTTTTGCAAGTTCCGGATAATGTAGTATTTTCGCTCGATATGCTTACTCTTCTGGTGATATCTTGACTCCTTGGATTGTGCTACCGCTCCACTATTATTGTAGTAAAGGATAATAGGATCTTGAGCTCCTGGTACACATCCTAAGTTCGTGAGGAACTTCTTAAGCCACACCGCCTCCTTGGTTGCTTCGCAAGCTGCAACATATTCAGTGTCTATTGTCGAATCCGCGATGCATCCCTGCTTCACGCTGCTCCAACTGACAGCTCCTTCTCCCAATAAAAACACAAACCCTGATGTTGATCTCCTAGATTCCAGATCTGATGCAAAATCAAAATCCGTATACCCAATCGGCATCAGTTCCTGTGAAAAGTAAACTAACTCATAATCTCTCATCCTACGAAGATACTTGAGTATACTTTTCACAACAGTCCAGTGCCCTGGACCCGGATTTGACTGATACCTGCCCATCATACCTACTGTATAGCATATATCTGGTCTTGTGCACTGCATAACATACATCAGACTCCCTACAACCGAAGCATAAGGTATCTTCTGTATCTCTGCCCTCTCCTCAGGAGTTTTAGGACCCTGATCCTTGGACAATTTCATCCCATGTCTTAATGAAACCAGTCCCTTCTTGGAGTTGTGCATACTAAATTTGACCAAGGTAGTATTTATGTAGGCTGACTGTGACAGCGAGAGAGTCTTGTTCTGGCGATCTCGAGTTACCTTGATCCCTAGAACATAACTCGCTTCACCCAGGTCTTTCATGTCAAATTGAGAGGATAACCATATATTCACTGTAGACAACGTTCCAATATCGTTTCCAATGAGCAGGATATCATCCACGTAAAGTACCAGAAAAACTACTGTAGTCTTATCGCTCCTTTTATAAACACATGGTTCATCCATGTTCTATTCAAGTCTATAAGACTGGATAGCCTGATCAAAATGCATGTTCCAACTTCTGGATGCTTACTTTAGTCCATAAATGGACCTTTGCAACTTGCACACCAGACTTTCCTGACCTTTTGTGACAAAGCCTGGAGGCTGGGACATATAGATGTCTTCTTCCAAATCCCCGTTGAGGAATACGGTCTTGACGTCCATTTGCCAGATCTCCCAATCATAATGGGCTGCAATGGACAAGAGGATCCGGATTGACTTAAGCATATCCACTGGTGAAAAGGTTTCGTCATAGTCGATCCCTTCTCGCTGGGTATAACCCTTAGTGGCTAGTCTAGCTTTGTAAGTCTCAATGGTACCATCCGGACCTCTTTTTCTTTTATACACCTACTTATACCCAACAAGTTTAATATTGTGAGGCAGTGTTACAAGTGTCCAGACCGAGTTTTGGGACATCGATGTCAGTTCTGCCTCCATGACTTTCTGCCATGCTGCATGGTCAGAGGATACCATCGCTTCGTCATAGTTCAGAGGATCATCCTTCTGAAACTCTGGATCTACCAAGAAGGCTTCTCCAATGTATCTATCAGGAGTACTGTGGTCCTCCCACTGCAATGAGCCTGCGGTGGTTCTATAGGAGTCGATTATACAGTATCGTTTATCTTAGTGGTATCGGCTCCCACTACGTTTTCTATCTGCGTACTCCCATCAGTACCAAGCAATTCTTCAAGAACTACTTTACTGGTGGGCTTATGGTCTATTAAATAATCATGTTCTAGGAATACGGCATTCATCGAGACGACAACCTTTCTATCATCAGGATCATAAAATAAACCACCCTTTGTCCCTTTTGGATACCCAACGAACATACATACCTTAGTCTTTGACTCCATCTTATCTCGCTTGTCCTTCCTCACATGTGCTGGACAATCTAAAATCCTAAAGTGCTGCAGGCTTGGCTTTCGCTTCAACCATAGCTCCTAAGAAGTTAGAGGTACTGACTTTGATGGAACAAAGTTCAAAGTATATACTGCCGTCTCTAGTACATATCCCCAAAAACTAGGTGGCAATATTGCATAACTCATCATAGTCCAAACCATGTCTAACAAAGTTCAGTTTCTCCTCTCAGATACATCGTTTTGTTGTGGTGTCCCTGGTGTAGTCAACTGGGATACGATCCCATGCTCAGGCAGGTACCTAATAAATTCATCCGATAGGTATTCGCCTCCTCGATCCGATTGAAAAGACTTGATACTCTTATCTGTCTGCTATTCTTCTTCAGCTCTGAACTCCTTGAGCTTATCAAAGGATTCAGACTTCCGCCGCATTAGGTATCTGTATCCAAACCTCGAGTGATCATCCGTGAAGGTGATAAAATACTCGAAGCCTCCTATGGCACATACACTTATGGGCCCATATACATCAGTGTGTACCAACTCTAATACCTCCTGAGATCTGCTTTCCAGGTAAGACTCACACGTTGGTAGGCTTTCTAAAATATCTGGACTTAAAAGTCCTACCTTAACCAACCTGTGAATCCTGTCTGAGGCTATGTGTCCAAGCCTTAGATGCCAAAGGAGTGTTGAATTATCTGAGGGATTTTTCCTTTTAGATGAATTAACCACATATGCTTCAGTTATGTTATCCTGCTTATGATTGGAGTTACTTTTATAGAGACTATTCTATGTCTTTCCCTTACAAACAAAGGAACCATTCAATTTAATTGACACACCAGAAGCATCAAATAAAACTGAAAAACCCTTATTATTCAATAAGGGAACAGAAATTAAATTTCGTCTCAAGAACGGTACATAAAGTATGTCTCTAAGTAATAAACTTCTTCCATCAAGAAATTGCAAGACGACATCTCCAACTGCTTCAGCCTCTGCCAAGGCCCCAGTTCCCATGCTTAGGATTATCTCTCTATCACCCAGTTTTTTTGTCTCCTTGAACCCCTACAAATTATTGCAAGCATGATTAGTGGAACCAGAATCCACAATCCATGAAACTGGAGAACAACTGGATGCTACAAGGGATTCCAGTATATGGATTTGAGATATATCTATCTCAGCCTTCTTGGGAGCCACGCGACAGTCACCCTTCTAGTACCCCTTCTTGCCACATCGAAAATATTTTCCTTTGGGCTTCGTCGGACAATCCTGCTTAGGAACCTGCGACTGCACCTGGCCCATCTTCACAGGCTTCTTAGACTTTCTTTTCTAAAACTTACCTTTGGCTTTCAGAGAAGACTTCTGCTCTACGTTCAGGGATTGGGCTCCTGCCTTCATCCCATCCTCTGCTGCCTGGAGCACCGCGAGGAGCTCTGTGTTAGACATCTCCAACCGGTTAAGGTTAAAGTTGGTAACAAAGCCCTCAAACGCTCCTGACAGAGACGCGAGGAAAATATCGATCTGGATCTCTGCATCCAAGATGACATCAAAGGAACCAAGCTCATTCACATAGCCAAACAATTTTAGCATATGATCCCGAACTAAAGTCCCATCTGCCATCTTCGTGGATATCAATTTTTTGATGGTCAGGTAACGAGTTACCCGACTACGACCCTCGAATATTTCCTTTAAGTAGAGCATCATGTCTGAAGCGAAGGCCATGTCTTTGACTTGCTTCTGAAGGACGGCTTGCAAGGATGCCACTATATAGCACTTGCACATCTCATCAGCATCAAGCCAGTCTGTCCATTCCTTCAACTGAGCCTCAGTAGCACTTGGTCCCGGCATGATCGGTTCAGGGGTACTTAGGGCAATTATGTGCTTGCCAACCCTTAAGACGAGCATCAGGTTACGCTTCCAGTCCTCGTAGTTTGTTCCTGTAAGTTTGTTATCATTAAGGATGAAGGCAAGGGGGTCGAGCTTGGTCATGATTTCTGTAAACAATAGTTTAAAGCAAAATTAGGGTCTACTACAATCTATTTTATGAAATTTAAAAATAGATAATGTTAACTCCGGCTACTATGTCTTCACTACCTCAAGTGGAGACATCCAGGAATCTAAATTCCCTGGGCTCGAGCACTGAGACTATCGACCTTGAATTAGAGATAGCATCTCGGTGAGAGCATGCAACCGCTTCTGCCAACGGGGTTTTTACGACCCAGTCTTTATCAGAATTACCCATGGCAAACTGAAAGACCTTCCAGTCTCCTTTTGGCCAGCTTTATGTGACCCGCCTGCGCAGCAACGATGACTTCACACAAGCTTTCGGATGCTTCCTATAAATCTAGGTTATGTCGGCAGGGGGGTTCATAGGCTCCCGCGGTGCAGGAAAAAATCGACACCCACTACCACCGGCATCCTCCATGTCCCGAAGAAAACCACTAGGCGAACCAGCATGGAAGAAAACACAGCTCTCACCCGGTGGGAATATCGAACTGCGTACCTCCCACCCAGACCCTTAGCCGGTTGATTGTGGAGGCCAGGGGCTCCCCTTTGGAGAGAACCTCTTACACATCCCTTCTTTATGAGGTTTTATGCATATCTAGTAAGTTCACGACCTCCTAGACTTAGACCCTGGTCTACTGCGCTCCCACTAGGATTACAAACCTTCTCGCAAAGCGCTAGTATCCTTGGAAAATATCATAGTCCCTACCTCGAATACTCTGCTTTCGCCTTTCTTGCAAGGACCATATTACATAGATTCCAAGGATCCCGATACTTCACTAGTTTGCCCATAATCCTAAGATTTGGAGCCTAGCCTAAGGTCAACGTGGAAAGGACTCCCACTACAATGATGCCTCATTCACAATTTGATGCCTGATGTCATAGTAGACCTCATATCATTATAGGTTTCGATGCTGGCCAAATAGGGACATCCGACAACCTTCGCCGGACCTCAACCTAATGGTGGCGTAACCAAATCGTGATGAGTTCACACTACCATCAAACGTCAACTAGAAACGAGTATCACTTAGTAGAATCCTAACCTAACTTGGTCGCTAGGACCATGTGGGGAAAAGGCATCCCACTAGGGTTATCATACTTCTTATGGGGACATTAGCTATCTTTTAACAAATCTAATACTGCGTCTATCTCGGTGCACAATACTTAACTACCTGAACTACCACGAGGGCGGTTACCACCGTTTCTTTTAGCTAACCACTGGATTCGTATGTGTTAGAACCATATAGAGACACCGATGAATCTATAAGCTTAGTACTAACCCTAAGGCTGATCTAGAGACAAACTCACAAGCAAGATAGATAATTAAATTATCATCGGAGTTCTCTAAACACTAAAAGAGAGAACCATAGAAAAACATCCAAACTGAATAAAGTCCAGGGTCTGACCCCTGAACCTGAATAGCACAGTCAAGATATCATGTTCTTTCGTTCAGCACGATCTTCGATGACGATCCCGATCATCGCCAACGTGCACGCTTTTGTCGGGTCTTTGCACTCCATGGTACCACTTACCCGAACCATGCATGTATCATCATCTCCTTCTTCCTGTGACCGAAAAACTAACACGCTCCGAGCAAGTGCTCATTCGTATACAATTTCGCTAGAAAGAAAAAGGAAACAATCCTAAAAAACATGGCCAGGGAACCGAGGGTGGTCAATCTCCACCCCCGCCCATCTAGAGCCTTAAAATCCACAAGCACAATAATAATCAATACAAAATTAAATCCGGGGACCGACCCCCGGAGGCATGCAATCACATATTACTATTTAGCGCGGCACCTGCAAGAAGATGATACATAGCACAATCCATATGCATGATCCATGTCGAACCCCGACGAAAACATATGCCATCATATATTCACATGATGTTTTCTCGAATTCATGCATGAAACATACACCAAAGCGTGCTCTGATACCAATTATTGGAATTGGATCTACTTATCAGAGTCGCAGCGTAAGCAAAAGATAGATCCGAAGATCATACGGTGTATGTTTCGTTACAATTAATTCTATAAAACAATCGACATGCAAATATATGATCTTAGCATATGTGCAGACACCCTAGAGACATACTACGATCTACGGAAGACATGCATGCATCTAATTAGGTGTTTAGAATCATCATTCCTTATGGATCTATAATCCGGAGAGAACAGAACGATGAAGAATCGCACTTGAATCACAAAGGAAGCTGTCGGATAGCACCTTGTCCTTTGCGAAGGGAGGAATCCTCGAAGGCCTATCTCTGAGTGCAAGGACTACGAGTCGACGGAGAAATCTGTTGCGAAGACGATGGCAAGCCGCGAGATCTCCTCCTTCTCATTCTCTTTTCTTCCTTCTCCTTCCTTCCTCCTTCTTCTTCCTTCTTCTTCCTCTTTCTTCCTTGGCCGAAACCTCAGAGAGGGAGAGAGGGAGAGGGGGTCGGGTTTTTGGAGAGGGGAAGCACTAGGGCCGGCCCCTCCCTCTATAATCCTCTTATAGGGCCGGCCTCCTAGTGCTACAAGCAAGCTAGGGCCGGCCCCTACTAGATAGGGATAAGAGGGGGTGGTTTTTAGGGTTTCCACAAGCCTATCGTGAAGCCTGGACGAAAACGCCCTTCATGAAAAGTGAAAAACTGAAAGAGAGATTTAGTGAGGTGCACTACTCGGAATCGAGTTCCGTCAGCACCTATGAGCTCCTAGAATTATTCCGCTCATTCTAAGATCCATATTAAATATATTCTTAGCCATATTTTAGTATTTACTAAAATACCCCTACGGCCCCTAACACATATGAATTAGGTTCTTAGGCTCCGGGCTTGCGCTTCATCGCGCTACTTTGCATCCAACATATCCAACCAGGTCAGAGAACAATTCCTATACGCAACGACATGGTGTAACCTTCAGGGTTCGGGATCTCTAGCTCCAAACGGATCCCTGATTAACTGTTCCTGTGACACACCGAAAGTTCCGTTAATCAGCCCTAATCCGATTAACCCGTGTAGCCACCCAAAGTGCGACGCAAGTTGAACTCTAGTGATCCTAAACTTATGTTACTCCCTCGTAACCCTGTTCTCTATTATACTCTGATAATCCTTAGTCCCTGCTATTACTGGTGCTATGATATGACTCGGGCGGTGGGGAGCACCATCAGATCCCGATCGATCATCTGACTAGGAATTGATGACTTGTCATCTATAACACCACACACCTTCTGGTGTTATGCCTAGCATCTAGAACATCGTCAATCATACTGACAACCACCAGGCCTGGGTTAACTGAGTCGACAGATTGACTCATCAAAACGTACCCATCCAACACAGGACGCCGGATAACCTGTAAGGATTATATGTCACTCAAGCGCCAGCCGGGTAACCCAAAGTACCATGGTATTGGACTATGGAAGGTCTATACACGTTGGTACATCAAAGCACCACACAACTGGTTGGCCCAGTGTACATGGTCGCTCAAGGTTAATGACAGATTATCTATAGTAGTAAGACGGTTTATGCACCAGTGTCTGAATCACTGAACTGTGCACCGTCTTAGTTCATGTTCAACACGATCATCGTGCTTGGTCAGGTGAATGAGAATCCCATGTTCCCGTGGTGGAGACTTCACCACATTCTCTACCTACCAACAGCTTGTTCTCGGTGAAGCAACCGGCATCACCTAAGCTGTGAACTAGTTCTAGGTCTACACACAACTGGTCCACTGGGTCTCCCAAGCATGGATCCACCATGCACCTCAGTGGCCTTCTGTATTCCCTAGGGTCCTTTCTTATATGTGTATTAACATATACCAAAGTAGTTTTCTAATTAAAGCAATAACTAAAGTCATATTTATTAATGTTAATACAGAAAATCCACGCTCAGGACACACGAGCTACAACAATTAGGGCTTTAAGGCCAAATATAAATAGATATAAGGATACTTGCACAACAAGTCAGATACAAGCACACTCTCTTCTCCTATATGCACATACTCTCTACATATACCACACATGTATACAAAAATATCTTAAAAGGGCGTTCTCAAGGGTTCAAGTTCGGATGTAAGTGGAGGATCGGGAGGGCACTCCTCCACGGCTTTCACAATCGCCATAAATATCAATGGGAGCAGCAGGAGATCTTACTTCTACTGCAAGGGTAGGTTCGGCTCAGGGAGCGAGGCCGTGGTCCGATCTGTTCGCAAAGCCGGGTAGACTAGTCTCGGATGAATACCTGACTTCTTTACCTCAGGTAATCATCGATCATATCTTTCACTCACCTGAATTGGTGGAGAAAGCTTGATGTGCTTTGAAAAATTCATTGATAGGAAAATTCCTGAGTAAAGGTTTTCACCCGGATGTGGTGCCGCGGTTTATCCCAAAGATGTGGGGCCTTGATAATAGGGTGGAGGTTATTTCCCTAAATTATTGTTTTTTTTTTGTTTCTGTTTAAGGAAGGAGATGATACTCTTCAAATTTCAACGGGTGGTCCTTAGGTCTTGTATGGACAAACCCTAGCTTTAGAGCAGTGGAAGCCAGGGTTTCTCCCAGCTCCGGGTTTAGCTATAAAGGCCATTGTGTGTCTTCATATGGTGGATCTACCCTTTGAATTTTAGCATAAAGATCTCTTGCTGGCCTTTGCTCCTGCTGCAGGGCGTCCGGTGTATCTTGATTTCTTTACAGGAAATGTTTCTCGGCGGAAATTCTCTAGGGTGTGTGGTGAAGTAGATACATCTATCCCCCTTAAGCAAGGGGTCTAGATCGATGGGGCTCATCCTAATGGGGATACTTTTTCGTTTTGGCAAGTTTTCCAATATGAAAGCCTACCGATTTTTTATGAGTCATGCGCTTGCATTCAGCACCTATCTTCTGCCTGTGCTTTTCGAGACTTGTCTTCGAGCGAAGGGGCTGATTCCGGTAATAAAAAGGTCCCTTCTATGTCACCCACCAATCTTTCCCCCTATGGGTCGGTCCCTGTTCAGCCCCAACCGGATGGTGCTAATTGTGGGTGGATGGTAGTGCAGACCATGAGGCAGGGTCGTGGTGGGCTGGCCAATCGAAAGGCGGTGAGCAATGCACCTCGCTCCTCGTCTGGGCGGCTGGCGATTAGCCAGGTTCTAAAGGCTCGTGCTACGAGCAGTGCTAACAGAAGTCCCAGGAAGGGCACCTATTTGTCTACAGATCATGGCAAAGCCCTATTGAAGTAGGTCAGTTTGAATGTCTGTTTTCAGAAGGTCCAGGAAATAGAGAAGTCGGTCAGAACTCGTCCCAGGTCCCTTTTATCTTTGTGTCACTAGAAGAGGCTAAATATATGGGGGGAGACGGTCTGTCTACCCGAAGACCTAGTGGCCAATCTAAAGGTTGGTGGCGTAAACGGACAAATCAGTCTCCTCCTCGGTTGACTGGCGGGCGAGAGGGAGGTAAGGCTAGTCTATTTCCGATAGGGGGAATGGTTTTTTCGCAATATGCTGATATTGTTAAGTTGTTATCGGAGGCTGTAGCAAGACTGACCTCCTCCCCAAGTAGTTCTGCGAGGAGACCCATAGACACCTGATATCCGGGGGGTTTCCTTTGGGGGCCACTGCTATAGCCACAGTTGAGGATGGGCAGGATAAACACCGCAAGGAGCTTGCAGAGCCAGTTTGATGCTCTGATCTGTTTTTTTGTTGTTGTTTTTGGATATTTTGGGGAGGCATTTGTTTTGTGATATTTTGGCCCTACTTTCGATGAAATATAATCTCGTGAAATTGTCGGGGGGCTAAGAAGAGATCATGTTTAAATCATCTTCATCAGATCTTGAGTGTCTCCAAACCGTCTGTTATTTGTTTGTTGGAGACTCACCTACCGCAACGAGGGGCTAGTTGGGTGACATCCCAAATCGGGAGGGATATATTGGCACTCCTTTCGCTGGCAATATCCTACTTTCGTAGTTGGATATAGTGGGTTCAGTTTCTTTTCAATCACCCATCTCTTAATTGGGCATGGCTGTAATTTCTTATCAATAAGGCTGGCATTGGATTTTGGCAGTCATATATGATTCGGTTGACTATCTTCTTCGTCGAAATCTTTGGCAACTTTTATCCTCAGCGTGCTCACTCTCTATTCCCATGATTTTGTTGGGTGACTTTAATGCTATAATATCTCCAGAGGAGAAGCGGGGAGGTCGAAGTTTTTCTTTAGATGCTTCAGTTGATGACTTTAGGCAGTTTATCTTGGCTAATGGTCTCCATGATCTTGGTTCTCAGGATCCTCTTTTACTTGGAGTAATAATCAAGCCGGGAATGTTCTGATTCTGGAAAGACTGGATTGTGTCCTACCTTCTTCTTCTTGGCTTGATATTTTTCCAGATACCCAATGTGTTCATCTGACACGGGTGGCGTCGGATCATTGCTCGATTTTAGTCCATGTTGATTCCGATTTTGATTTTGCCCCTCGCCCATTCCGTTTTGAGCATTTCTGGATGGATCATCCAGGATGGGATTCTCTTATTAGATCCCTTTGGAGTCATACTATCCCAAATCAGCCTTATCAGCAATTGCACCGAAACCTTATTCAGGTGCGAAAGGGGGTTTGGACTTAGAATAAAGAGGTTGTTGGTCTTCTGGAGCATCAAGTGAGTTTTCTCTCTTTTCAAATTGACCACTTGCAAGGGCAAGAATCAGTCAGTGGATTAGATATAGCAGAGGATCGTTTGCTTCGGGAATTGATGGCGAGTTATCACAACAATCTTTCCATAATAGAATCTAAATGTAGACAAAAGTCTCGGATTCAATGGTTGAAGGGTGGGGATTGGAATACGAAATTCTTTTATCAATCCACTATTTTGAGGCATCGTTATAATCACATTACATCCTTATGTTTGGAGGATGGAGGGTGTTGTATGGATAGGGGAGGTATGGAGCTCCTGCTCATTACTTATTTTGAGTCCAAATGGTCGTCCTCGAATCCATCTTTTCAGGATGACCTCCTAGAGCCAATCCTTACTCTTATTTCTATGGAGGATAATCAATATCGCACGTGATCGGTCTCGGATGGCGACATATGGTCTACGTTTTTCAGGATGGTCAGGAATAAAGCCCTGGGCCCAGATGGCTTTACCGTCAATTTTTTTGTAGTGGGCGAAGTGGTGTCTTGAGCCATTGATGAATTTTTTCAAACCTCGATCCTTCTGAGAAATTGGGAGGCTACATTTGTGGTGCCTATTCCCAAATGTAAGCTGACAGTAAAACCGCAACATTTTCGGCCCATTAGTTTGGGCTTAGTGCTTTACAAGGTAGTGGCTGAAATTTTGGTCAACTGATTGCAACGAGTACTCCCGAAGCTTATATATCTAGCTCAATTGGCCGGACGAAATATTTGGGAAAATATCTTACTGGCCCAAGACGCTTTGCACTCTATGGAATATTAAAATATAAACGGGCATGTTCTGGTGCTCAAAGTTGATATGGAACAAGCATATGATTGCATGGAGTGGGGTTTTCTGCTTCGTGTATTGAGAACGATTTGGTTTTGGACCGCGTTGGGTACAGTGGATTGCAGAGTGCATTTCGCACCCCTCTTTCTCCATTCTATTGAATGGGACACCAACTCGGTGGTTTGATGCATCTTGAGGCCTTCGTTAAGGGGACCCTCTAACCCCATACCTGTTTATCATTGGTGTGGAAGTCCTCAATCGAAACGTTATCCAGGCTCAATGGCAGGTGCAGCTAGGTTGGGTCCAGCCAACAGCTCAGGCTGACTCCATAACCATGTTGCACTATACTGATGATAGTCTTTTCTTTACTCAAGATTCAGACCAACATATTTCCTGTTTAGTGAACATTTTGTCAAAGTACTGTGCATCCTCTGGTTAATTCGTTAACAACTCCAAATCTTCTTTGATAAATGGGAGGCTAGTTAATCGCACTCATCGGGAAAATCTTTAGAATAGTCTCGCTATTGATTCCATTAATGTTAGTTTCAATTACCTGGGGGTCCCAATTTTAGATAAACATATGCTGGCCTCATATTTGATCTCTCTCTCCACTAAGTTATTGAATAAGTTAACAAGGTGGAAGTCCCGGTGTCTTTCCTTTCCCGGTTGGGTGGTGTACTGTTGAAGTTTGTTTTGATATCCATGCCATTATATGTGTTAACCCATCGTTGGGTGCCATCTCGAGTGATAAATTTATTGGAGAGGGAGTTTCGACATTTCCTTTGGGCCAATTCCCCTATCGTTGGGGGACTCCACCTTCTATCTTGGGAGGTGGTCGATCTATCAGGCGGCTAGTGAGGGAGGTTTGGGTATTCGTCGGCTACATCTGGTAAAGGATGCTTTTATGATGCGTCGGGCATCGGAATTGATATCAGGAGGATCCTCTCCTTGGAAAATTTTTAGCCAAGCCAAGTATGGGCCTGTGTCTGTTTGGTCTTGGCCTTCTCCTCAACAATAGTCTTGGAAATGATGCGCTATTTCGGAAGGTACTCTTTCCCTGCAAACATTGGGAATTCGGGTTGTTTGGGAGGGGGCTGATTTCGACCCTTGGTTGGAACCATGGGCAATTCCCATTCTTTCACCCGACTGCCTCTCTTTCTTAATATGAATCGTAGTCAAAGGATAATTACTACTCGATAGTTCTTTGGCCCAAAAAATTCATGGAATGAGCCTTTGATTCGAGATATTTTTCCTAACGATTGGGTGAAGCAAATTCTAGTCGTTTCTATAACGACATCTGGTCCAAGAGTGTCGTACTCGTGGGGACCCTATATGGTGGATCAGTTTTCTCTTTGAGCAAGTTACCGTATCCTGCTTATAACAGAGCAACCAGAAATGGCTACCTCGGCCTTTCCTTGGAAGTCTCTGTGGCAGTCAAATGCGTCTGTAGATACACAAATTGTGTCAAACCTGAACCCGACTCGCATGCACTGACCCGGGGGCGAATCCGACACCAACCCGGGCCCGTCAGACCCGACCTGAGCCAAACAAGGGGCCGGGCGGGCCCACCCGACCCCCTTCTGGAAAACCGTGCCCCCTACCCGCGAGTAGGGGGTAGCTGGCCAAGCAAGAAAAAAAGAAGAAAGAAAAGAAAGAAACAAAAGGAAGGAAAAGAAAGAAAGAAAAGAAATGAAAGAAAAGGAACAAAAATAAATAAAAATAAGAAAAATAAGAAAAAGGAAAGAAACACCGCCATGTGCGGGGAGAGGTTGCGCAGACGCCTACACAAGCATGGATCTGCGCCGATCCCTCGATCCCACGGACAAAAAACGAAGCCGGGTCGCCATCGATTTAATGTGCAAGATTCAAATAAATTCAAAAAAAAGATTGGGCCATAACTACTCCTCCAGAAAAGGAAAATAAATAAAGGTTTATTTCCCTCATCAATGAAGGAATAAATCTTGGGTAGTTATGGGAGATATATTAAAGGGATTCAAATAAATCTTTCCATATCTCTCCCATCCCCCTTCACCTATAAATAGAGCGGGAGGGAGAAGGCTCAAAAGGTCAAAGTTGAAGACGAAAGCGAAGAAGCTCTGCAAAGGAGGAGATGCACCCTTCATCGACCCAAGGCTTCATGAGGGTCGGGCAATCCTATCCCTTCGGGACCGGCTTAGTCCATTGAAAGTCCTCATCAACGTGAAAACCCTTGCACAAAAAAGTCACCTCTTCAACTCCGTGCACGAAGAAGAAAGCTTGGAGAAGAAGAATCCTTCAACTCCGAAGATGCTAGAAGCAAAGGTCGAAGAAGAAGATCGGAGCGGCATCACCCCGTCGTCTCCAACAAGCCTTCGACTTCGATCAAGCTCAAAATCCCGGAGAAGAAGATAGGAGTGGCATCACCTTGATGTCTCCAACAAGCCTTCGACTCCGATCAAGCCCAAAAGCTCGGAGAAGAATATAGGAGCGGCATTACCCCGTCGTCTCCATCAAGCCTTCGACTCCGATCAAGCCCAAAAGCCCAGAGAAGAAGATCGAAGTGACATCACCCCGTCATCTTCAACAAGCCTTCGACCCTGACCAAACCCAAAAGCCCGAAAAAGAAGATCGAAGCAGTACCACTTCGTCGTCTTCAACAATGCCCACTCTATTCATGAAGAAGAAAGCTTGGAGAGGGACATCCAAAGCGTCGCTACACCCGTCGTCTTCAAAATAAAGTCCTAAACTCTGATCACGCCAAAGAAGCCCGGAGGAGAAGAGAAGTCAAGCCGACGCCACAACTATCGAGGAAGCTGAAAGAATAAAGAAGAGGTGAAGGAGTAGCTATCGCCATTCGAGAAGAAGATCGAGTCAACGCTCAAGCAAAAGCCAACGCAAGAAGCCAAAGCAAAAGCATCGGTAAAGCCCACGCCAAAGCAAAGCAAGTGCCAAAGCTAAGCAACTACGATGGTCACGAGTAAAGCACCACGCGTTCTAGCCGATACGACACGAAGTTCGGAAGAACTAAAGCATCGCTAGTCACTACCCGTCTACATTCAAGCGCAAGTACTAAGGCAAAACAAAAGCCAGATCCACACCAAAGCAAAGCCAAAGCCGACGCCAGAAGCACGATTGATGCCGTGAACCGACGATCAAGGATGCCGAGATCTAGCCAGAGCAGAGGAAGATACGAAGATCGAGGAGCAAAGCCAAAAACCCCCTAGCTAAGAAAGCACGAAGCACGGAAGGGACAAAAGCAACGGCAACAAAACCCTTAGCCTCTCAAGAAACCCTCACACTATAAAGATCTCTGTCCTGGGCAACCCCTTTAGAGCTCTCGCACGAACACCACATGAAGATACAGATCAAAGGGACCCTCCAAAGGATCTCTCCCATAATCTCCTGATCAAATCTTCGCTGCACCCGGCTCACCACCCCCGAGTCCCCGGGTTTTGGCATTTGTAATCTCGTGTGTTTGCAATAAAGACGACCTGTATCTTTTTTAGCGCATACAGATTTCTAGCATGCCCGATGGGACCTCTTCTCCTTTATTCCGTATGTCTGAAGGAGTGGCTACAAGTTTGCCATGGCCGGAACAAATGACGCTATATTTGCTCCAACAAGCCTTTCACCTATCGCCGAGTTTCCACTACTCCAACATGGTGATCTAGAAAACTCAGAGGATGATGTTCACTCGATAGTATGTGTCTACACTCGACTCTTCACACCAAAAATTACTATCGAAGATGCTCGCCAAAGCACCGACAAAGCCTTGGTGCATGAAGAAATGAGCCTCGATCCTGCAATCTCTGTTCCAAAATTTGGGAAGGACCAGCCCCAACCCTGAGCCCGTTCGGGTTCTCCAATGGACTTAGCACCTCCTTTATAGGGGATAAACGTCCGCCATCAAGCAGAAGTAAGTCGGCACAACTACATTTCTGACGATGACGGTGAGGATGCAGGCATTCAGCACCGAGACATTCTACATTATCATCCTCCATCCGCTGTTCAGCTCCAAGTCATACAAATGGGCGAGCACATCGCTCAGATTACTCGGCTGATGGAAGAGAAGGATCGTCATACCAATACCTTGCTTCAAAGGCTGAGCGCGAAGGGTTCTATAGCAATCAATCAACCTCCTACTTTTCCAGTAACCGCTTCGACTTCATCTTCAACTCTCGCCCCGGCAGAGGTTATCTCGATGGTTCTAGCAGCTACACCAACACTCTCTTCGACTCCTGTCCCAGCGGAGGTCATCTCTTCAGCACCAGTCTCGGTGGCCACGTAACCGCCGACGGCGGCGACAATGACTGCCCGGTAGATACAGGCGTTGGTGGCCGACATGATGCGTTCCCACAGCGGCAGTCTTCTTCCGATCATGGCAGCCTACTCGAAGCCTTACAATGCAAGAATCCAGCAGCTGTGTTTCCCTATCGAGTTCTAGTCACCAAAGTTCCAGCACTTCAATGGGAAGGGAAATCTAAGACAGCACGTCGCCCACTTCGTCGAAACCTGCAACAATATCGGCACATACGGCGACAAGATGGTGAAGCAATTCGTTCGCACCCTCAAAGGCAACACGTTTGACTTATACGTTGATCTCCTGTCAGGATCCATCGACAGTTGGGACTAGATGGAGAGGGAGTTCCTTAACCGCATCTACAGCACCTAACGCATCGTTAGCATGACTGAACTTACTGCCGTTAAGCAAAGGAAGGAGAGCCGGTGATCGACTATATCGACCGTTGGAGGAACCTCATGTTAAATTCGATTGCTTGTTTGAAGACTCAGTTATCGAGATGTGCACCCAAGGCATGCACTGGGGCTTGCTTTACATCCTCAAAGGGATCAAGCTTCGATCCTTCAAAGAACTCGCAACTCGGTCCCAAGATATAGAGCTCAGCCAAGCAAATCGTGAGGATTCAAAGGGCAAAGCCTTCTTGAAAGTGGAAAAGAAGGACATGCCGCCGGCACCAAGAGCAAAACAAGTCAACGTTGCCGACGTCGCTTCAACCTCCAAACCGCTCAAAATCAATAACAAGCCGGACCAAGGAAAGGGGGCTGCTATACCGCCACCTCAGTCTCAAAGACAATCAAGGATGACTCTCGAGGAGCTCGAAGCAAAAGAGTATCCCTTCTTGGACTTGGAAGTCTCATCTATATTCGACCACTTACTGCAGGAAAAGATGATCAAACTTCCTCCATCAAAGAGGCCTGAGCAAATGCATCATGTCGATGACCCACTCTTCTGCAAATACCACCGAGTAGTTAGTCATCCCATCGAGAAGTGCTTCGTCTTCAAAGAAAAAATCATGGCGCTCGCAAAGCAAGGAAAGATTGAGATCGACTCCGACGATATCGCTGCAACAAACATGATGTCAATCACCTTCAGTTTCTTTTCGCTGGTACTCGTTGCTGCACGACGGGGAACGCCCAAGTTGCGCATCAATCGTCAAAGGCTGATCGCGAAGATGGCTTCACAACCAGAGGTCTCGAAGCGACGACGGTATGCCCATGTGCTTGCTAGGAATAAAACACCATTGCCCCTGGGGCAACCATCACCATGGCAGCAAGCACCTCTCCCGAGCAAAGACATGCCTCAACAAACTCTCTGAGAAAGGTACGAGCGTGGAGATCAAGAAGTCAGCCTATTGGGTCAGCCCTCGGGTAAGTTCGATTACTACGTTCTCTACTTGCAGCCTCTATCAGTCTTAATAAAGGAGATCACGCCAACTGGCTGGGGGTTGGAAAACGAGTCTGCGAAAGAGCAAGTCCTTCCCCGTTAGGCTATATCCCAACATGCTTTCCAAAAGAGGTATGAGCAAGGAGATCTAGAGGTCAGCCTGTTGGGTCAGCCCTCATGTAAGTTCGATTACTACGTTCTCTACTCCAAGCTTTCGTATGTTTCGATGGAGGAAATCAAGCCCACCGGCTGGGGATCGGAAGACGAGCCGGTAGAGCCTCCAAAAGAACAAGCTTCTTCGACCAATGAAAAACCTGTAGCCACCACTCCGAATCTTCACCTTGGCGAGGGAGAATCCACCGATGAAGATGGATGTGTCATGCTACCCCGGAGGTGAAGGCCATGGCCGGCGAGACGACACAAGCTAGTTTCAGTGACGAGGAAATTCCCTGAATGAAGAACTTACAAGAAGAAAAATAAAGCTCCATGAAGAAAGGCGTTCAAAGTGCCACTAGCAAACCCAAATGACATCCTCCAGTAAAGCCCTCCGGAACTAGCAATACTGCAAGAGTTCTTCTCCGATCACTTTCTCCCAGACGATCAGTACCTCAGAGTCTGTTGTTGCATGGTCAAAGTTCACGAGATACCGAAAGGAAAAGGCAAGATCGAGTCTTCTGAAGAAGGCGACTCCGATGACGAAAGGAATGGCTCCAACAAGGAGGACACTACCTCCCACGATAAGGCAATCTTGCACTTGCCGCTCATAGAGGCCTTGCACCTCCCTAAGAAAGCTCTTCTAGCACTGGTTGCAGCCCTGGCGGATCCAGATAGCTACAAGAAAAAGAAGAAAGATAGTGAGAAGGGCAAAATTGTTACCTCCTGCGACGCAACAATAACCTTCTCTGATGAAGATCTACAACTCAGAGCACGACTGCACAACCGGCCCATCTATGTCTCGGGATACATCAAGGAGAAGCCAATAAATTGAATCCTGCGGGACTGTGGCTCCACTGTCAATATCATGCCCATCCAAACAATGAGGCAGCTCGGCATTACCATCGACCAGCTCTCACAAAGTCAGCTGGTCATTCAAGGGTTCAACCAAGGCGGATAGTCCACTATCGGGATCATTCATTTGAAGCTTTCCATCGGCCAGCTCGACACGACGGTCCTCTTCCATATTATTGACTGCCAGACGTCATATCGCCTTCTACTGGGAAGATCATGGCTATATGAGAACGGTGTTGTGGTGTTTACCTGGCACCAGTGCCTCAAGTACTACGAGGAAGGCATGGAGAAGTGCATCGTCGCTGATGATAAGCCATTCAATAAGGCTGAAGCACACCTTGCTGATGCCAAATTTTATCGAGCGAAAGACCTTGTTGCAGAAGCCCTTCCAGCTAAGGCTTCTCGAATCTAATAAGCCAAAGAGGTGAGACAAGATAAAACTCCTCTACCTACAGATCCGAAAAAACCTCCCAGCAAGACGATGCTTGAGGTCAAGGAAACACCAAGGCCAAAACAAAGAATGCGCATTAACTTCAAGCCAAAATCCATGCAACATGCTTAGTTGCCAGTCCAAGATATGCCAGTGTTGCGCCTCATGTCTCAGTGGCTTCGCAAAAATGAGCGATCATCTCTTGCTTCGGCAAAAGAGCTGGTTCTACTACTATCGGAGGCCAATGTCATCACTCTGTAAGAAATGACGTTGCCACTACCTGGTCTGACGCAAGCTTCAAGCCCGATTGGACATGTCGACTCTAATCAACTTTAATTCAAGCCAAAAGGGAGTTGGGGGCACCAAGTTGCTATTCAAATCCGGCTACAACAAAGAAAGCGCCATACATATGGGAACGCTTCCTCCAGCTACGACACTGCATGGGATGACCAAGACTCAAGCTCGTCTTTTTCAAAGTGGCAAGCAAATTCTCCCGAATTGTCGAGGCATCGGCTCCAGTCAAACCCCAATGGTCGTAAAGATTGCAACGAAGAAGACCTTCACATCCAACTACATCGAGGTGAAGACGATAGATGAAGCAGCTGAAGGATCGTTAGTCTCTGATGCATGCTCTACCTACACCGTCCATCCCAATAGCAAATCAGTCAAAAGAAGACGACGATGAGCTCAATGTTGGGCCATACTCCAGAAGCAAAAGAAAAGCAATCAAAGCTAGACAAAATCTACATCCGTGTTTGAAAGATTCGGGCCAATCAAGCAGACAAAGAGGAAGTCGGTGTTTGACCATTTGGAAATGCCGTTTAGGGACGTAGTTTTGATACCCACCCACCCACCCAAGTCGATGCGTTCGATAGGATCTCTTAAAAGAATCTTTCGTGATCATTTTATGGTGGCCATCAATTACATCTCTGTTACTGGAACTAAAAACGGTGATGCTTCTACTTCGGACGGCGAGTTGCAAGACGCCCCACTAGTCCTCGAAGAAGGGGGGCAGTTCATCATTGACGACTTGAAAGAAATCAACTTGGGCACAGAAAAGGAGCCTCGATCTATATTCGTCAGCACACTCTTGACTCCTGAAAAAGAAGCTACATATATCAAGCTGCTCTGAGAATACAGAGACGTCTTCGCATGGTCCTACAAGGAGATGTCAGGGCTTGATCCTAAAATCGCAGTACACCAACTCGATGTCAAACACGGAGCTAGCGCCATCAAGCAAGGACAAAGGAGCTACCGACCACAGTTGGTACCCTAAATAAAAAGCGAAGTAAACAAGCTCATCGAAGCCGGCTTCATCCGAGAAGTCAAGTACCCGACATGGATCTCCAGCGTCGTTCCAGTCAAAAAAAAGAACGGTCAAATCAGGGTGTGCGTAGACTTTGGAGACTTGAACAATGTATGCCCCAAGGATGACTTCCCACTGCCAATCACGGAGCTAATGATGGACGCAACGACATGCCACGAAGTACTAACTTTCATGGACGGACCTTCAGGCTACAACCAGATCAGGATGGAGCCCAAAGATGAAGAGCTCATGACACTCTGCACACCAAAGGGGATCTACTGCTACAAAGTTATTCCATTCAGCTTGAAAAACGTAGGAGTCACCTACCAATGAGCCATGCAGAGAATCTTCGATAATATTCTTTATCAAAATGTGGAGTGCTACATTGACGACCTTGTCGTAAAAGCTAAGAAGAAGTCAACACATCTGCAAGACCTCGAGCTGATCTTTAAACAACTTCGAAGATACCAACACCGCATAAATCCACTCAAGTGCGCATTTGGAGTCTCCTCGGGAAAATTCCTCGACTTTATCGTACGGCATCGAGGCATTGAGATAGATCAATCCAAATTTGATACTATCATCAACATGCCTGCACCTAAGACTATACGAGATCTCAGAGGTCTTTAAGGGCATCTGGTGTATATAAGAAAATTCATCGCCAACCTAGCCAGAAAATGTCATCCCTTCAGTCGCCTCATGAAGAAAGGAGCACCATTCAAATGGGACGAAGCTTGCCAAGAAGCTCTCCAAACCATCAAGGATTATCTGCTAAAGCCACCAGTCCTGTCAGCACCAATTGAAGAAAAGTCACTGATCCTCAACATTAGCACCCAGGAGCAATCCGTGGGGGCACTCCTAACTCAAGACAACGAATTAGGCAAGGAGACAGCTTGCTACTACTTGAGTCGCACCTTTATCGGCGCGAAGCTAAACTACTCCCCAATCGAGAAAGTCCATCTGACGTTCATCTTCGCTACAAAAAAGCTGCGGCACTACATGCTGGCTCACGCCATCAGGCTTATCTCAAAAGTCGACCCTCTCAAGTATATTATGTCGAGGCCAGTGCTCTCTGGACGTTTAGCCAAATGAGCAGTATTACTCCTCGAGTTCGGCATCACCTTTGTTCCGTAGAAGGCAGTCAAAGGAAAAGCTCTCACAGACTTCCTGGCGGAATATCCTCTCCCAGTAGAATGGGAACTATTAGAAGACCTCTCAGGCGAAGAAGTATTCTCCATCGATATCGCTCCCTCTTGGAAGATGTTCTTCTACGACGCAGCAAGGCAAGATATGGCAGGAAAAGGGGTTGTCTTCGTCACTCCAAACGACAAGATACTCCCCTTCTTATTTCTACTATCACAACTGTGCTCCAACAATGTAGAAAAATATCAAGCGCTACTCATCGGCCTTGAGCTCCCCAACGACATGAAGCTCCAAGGACTTAAGATCTTCGGTGACTCCCAGCTAGTCATCCAGTGGTCTTGGAGGCATATGAAGTCAACAAGGAAGACCTCATGCCGCTGCATACACGAGCTCTGGAACTCCTCAACACGCTCGAGGCCACTTCCATCCAGCATGTCCCCAGGAATCTCAACCAACAAACAGACACACTTGTAAATTTGGCGGCTACACTCCCGTTTCCAGAAGGACGTCAACTCGTCATCCCCATTTGCAGAAGAATAGTGATCACCAACAAAGATGGCCGTGCTGGGGGTCCAGTTCAAGTCAATACAGTACAAGTCCTTGTGATTGAAGAGCCAGATTAGAGACAACCCTTCATGGATTATCTCATCCATGGGAAGCTCCCTGATGATCCAAAGCACAAAATCGATATTCGCCAATGGTCCCTAAAGTTTTTCCCCTTCAATAATAAGTTGTACTGTCGAAGCTACGATGGCACGCTCCTGAGGTATCTCACAAGAAAAGAGGCATAAGTAGTATAAGAAGAGGTCCACGCTGGAATCTGTGGCTCACATCAGTCTGGTCAAAAGCTCCACTTTTGCGTTAGGAGGATGGGTTATTACTGGCCCACCATGGTTAAGGACTGTTTGGAGTTTGCAAAGAAATATCATGCTTGCCAAATACACGGTGATTACATCCGTCAACCGCCAGAGCCTTTGCATCCGACGATCGCGTCATAGCCCTTCGATGGATAGGGACTCGATATCGTCGTTCCTCTTCTCAAGTTATCTAGGCAGCATCTTTATATCCTGGTAGCAACAAACTACTTCTCCAAATGGGCCAAAGCAATACCTCTACGGGAAGTCACAAGGCACTCCGTTATCAGCTTCATCTAGAACGAGATCATCTTCCAATATGGTGTCCTTCGCTACATCGTCACGGACAACGAAAAGCAGTTCAAGAATCCCGTTGTCAGCCAGTTCTACGCCAAGTACGATATTAAGCAGAAGTGCTCAACAATGCACAATGCTTCAGCCAATGGTCTGGCGAAAGCCTTCAATAAGACTCTCTACAAGCTGTTGGAGAAAATTATCTCGAAGTCGAAGAAGGACTGGCATGAACGCATGGGCAAAGCACTATGGGCCTACCACATGTCCTTCCGTACTCCAATGCAAGCAACTTCGTACTCCCTCATTTATGGGGTAGAAGTCGTTCTTCCACTCGAGCTCCAGATCCCATCGCTCAGGATAGCGATCTGAGAAGGCCTCACCAGCGATGACAATGCCCAGCTCCGCCTGGCAGAATTGGAGGCACTAAATGAAAGGCGCCTCGAAGCTCAGGAACACTTGGAATGCTATCAAGCCAGATTGACTCGTGCCTTCAATAAGAAGATTCATCCTCAATCCTTCCAAATAGGAGAGCTGGTGCTGACAGTCAAGCGCCCCATCATTCTCTCGCATCGAGGAGAAAAGAAGTTTGACGCCAAATGGGATGGACTGCACGCCATCAAAGAAGTCTACTCCAGTGGTGCATAACTCCTCACAACGCCAGAAGGGCTCGCGCTCGGCCCTATCAACGGCAAGTACCTCAAAAGGTACTATGTCTAAGGTGAGGCCGTGCTTAAAAAAAAAACGTGAACTTCGTGTGACTTGATCCCCCTCAAGGGGGTACGTAGGCAGCCTGAGAAGTCACTTCAGGTTCAGTCCAAAAAAAAAGCCAACAATAGTCCATACGAACGATCTGAAAAATATGATGATATTATTTAATACTCAAAGGAAAGCAGTACATAGCATGAGTCCAAAAAGGGAATACAATGCGAAGTGACAAACAAGATGCAACTAGTAGAGAGTATCCATAGCTCGAAGACGGCGCAACAACTCCTCTTTAGTGGCCTCCACCTGTTGCAACTCCAAAGGGCGAGTGGCCATAATGGCCATGAGCTCGCGACGAGCTGACAAGTCTGCTTGCTGCTTCAAAAGGCCCGCCTTCAAGGTTCTTTCCACAGTCTCAGTTTTCTCCAAGCGAGATTCTACTTTCTGAAGAGAAGCTCGCACCGACTCCACCTTCTTCTACACCTTTGTCAAACTTGAAGTCGCATCTGCAAGCTGGCACTCTGACTGACACAAACTCTCCTCAGTAGCCGCCAACTCAGAAGGAGTACTCTCCTCTAATAGAGCCCGCTGAGAACGATAAACCTCGTTATCGGTCACGAGCAAGTTTATCTGCGCAATAAAAGGAGAACTGTCCACCATAAAATCCATAAGCTCGCACAAAACTCGGCACCATCAGCAGACCACCAGTCTTGGAGAGCGCCAAGACCCTCGTCCTGGAATGACGCAAGCGTCTACCTCATGTATTGCCGATAACTATCAAGAAGAAACTCTGAAACTCTGCTCCTCGGTCTCATACTCGGGCGGGGCGCCTCAAAATACGTGGGCAAAACTTTGCCCACCACCATAGCCACCACAGGAGCTGTCTTCACCAGCGGAGTTGGCAAAACTGTAGGAGCAGTCGCCACTGTCGCACTAGCCATTTTCTCCACCAGGCCTGAGAAGATGGCAATCGGGGTATGTCACCTGCCGACACTCGAAACCTCAGCCTCCTCATAAAAGAATAAAGCATCGACATTGATGTCATCTAGATCTACGCTGCCACTAGGAAAGTTCTCCCCGCAAAGCCCAAGGAGGGCTAGGTCATCCATGGGGACATCTAGCCCACACTTCCCGGACACTTCATGCGCATCCTCAGTAAGCGAACGCCCTTGGTACGCTTTCGAAGAATCCAGCTCACACTCTACTACTACGACAGAGTCTGTTCAAAGAAAAGGAAATGTGCTACTCAACATGATAAAGTCTCCAGAAATCAAAGAAGGAGCAAAAAGAGAAACTTTATGTGTACCTACAAAGACGGACAAAGCTATCCCAGATGGGGGGACCACCTTATCCCTTAAAAGGCCAGGCTCCTCAATATCCTCTACCGGGTAGGGCACCCTCGAAGTCACCCCACGTGGAATGCATAGCTTCCATCTCTTAGGCAGGGCACTTTCGACGACTGTCTTCGAAAGAACGGACGGCCCGGGAGCACTCGCAAGGTCAACTCCTGACATGGGAGCCAAAGAAGAAACCCGATAGGTGCTGGAAAGGCGACTACAAGTCTTCTTGGGCCTCTGAATTCCCAGTCAGAGATGGCGATCCTTCGATCCCGCCGAAGGATCAAAACTAAAGTCTTTGAACCCGCTACCCGCTAGGACATCAATCAGAAGGCAAGAACGTAGTGGGGTTACTCGCTCTTCGATCTATTTGCAGTAACTCGGAGTCGCGGCATCCCGTGATCCCGACTTGGTCCCAAGAAAGAAGCTGCAGCCCGTCAGCCGAGCGTAAAGAGAGGCCCAGAGGTGATAGCCTTCCTGCGGGCTAATACGCCCCTGTAATCGCTGCGGCATACCGGGTACCTCCTGTCAGAATCCCTATTGGTGAGCAAAACGATGAGGGGAGTACTGTTCCACCTCCACTATATCTTCTCGATGCCAAACCAGGTAGCCCGGGCGATAGCTGACCATGTTCCAGTACAAGCCATCAGAGAGCTCCTCATTGTCATAAACCGTCGACCTTTATAGCGGCAACACTGAGTGCTCCGAAGTAAACTTGAAGTCCGTGCGTCCTATCTTCCTAAAAAGTGTTCGAGCACACTCCTTCGGGCGTTCCCGGCTAATGAAGGCATTAAGGATTTCCCCTATGCTCGGCAAGTTGGCTGGATGCCCACATCTGGCAAAAATCCCTTTCGGAAAGTGAAGCATCATCCAACCATACAAATAGTGCAGAGGGCCAAAGGAGTTAGACCGGCCAACTTCCCCTTTGGCATTATCCGAAGTAGACAAGCTCCAATATGTGCCACTAAGCCCCTGGTATAAGGCACACAAGATTATTGACGCTAAGTTGAAGAGCTCTCCCCTTGCCATCCTGGACGCCACAAGAAAAGTCCCAGGATGGATGGCCTCGCCGGTACAAGGAAGCACGAATCGACAAAGGAAAATAGCCAATCCGGCGGCCCGATAAACTGCTCGCCACTCCTCGCTGTCAAGCTCCAAACCACGAACCTCCCACAGGCTTCGTTTACCCTCCATCGAATGTTTCACCCGGGCTAAACACTCAATCGGCCTCACAAAGGATTGCAGTGGAGGCCTCATTATCTGGGTAATTTTCCACATCGGGTGAGCTGAAGGGGCAGGGGACCTGTACTCACCCCTGAACCAGAAGTATACCCAAGACGAATGGCGAATTCGATCTGATTGGTCTCGCACTGCAATAATGGCGTACGCCTTGAATAAGAGAAGGCAAGAACTCGGGGAGAAACTGCTATCCATCAGATCCTTCAAAGCCAGCACTTCCTCTTGATAATAGTTCCGTACTTCGGGACATCCGGTGACGATGTGAACATCACGGAGGGAAATCCCTATTTCCCCCACCCCAGTAAGAAACGTGTTGGTGTCCGAGCACCAGAGCTCGCAGAGAGCTCGGTATATCCCCTCAGGACGACTGTACTCTTGGCGAACTGGTGCTAGGAACATCGCCAACGGTTTCATCTCAGGATCCGCCCCGTAAACTTCTAAGAGCTCGCTCATCCACTCGCAAAAGCCGCAAAGGTACTGAACGTCCCCACGAGGCCAGGAGTCAACACCCCATCAGGTCAAACGAGAACAGATCTTCGAAGCTACTATCGGCATAGGCACAAAGTCTTCAGCACAGTGATGGAAGGGCAAACTCAAGCTCAGGCGAAGAAGCTTCATAGAGATCGCCTCGTTAGTATAAACCTTCTCGCTCAGCTTCGGCATCCTGCAGTTTGCATCGGCAACTCTATCCTCTGTGATACACTCATGGATAGGAATCCAGAGCATCGACAGACGATCGTCTCTCTTCGAAGTATAGTAGCGATACACCCAAATAAAGGGGAAGCGAAGGTATTTATTCCCATCGGAGAAGTCCTCAGCAGTCCACCCTGGCAAAACCAAACTCTCAAAGACCCGAGCCTTGAAAGAATATGAGAAAAAGTAGCCGATCAAAAAAAAAAAAAATAGTGCTCCTGGAAATCACCCATCCTCATGCTAGACAAGAGAACCCGATGGGGGACACAGCCCCCTCACTCATCAGAGCCAGTCAAAAAAAAAAAAAAGAGAAAGAAAGAAAGAAGGGCCCGTAGCCCCCCTCTCTCCCATCCGAACCCGTGCAGGAGCCACACGCTACGAGCTAAAGAGAGGGGGGGCCGCAGCCCCCCTTCTTTTCCGATCCAATCAGGGGACGCCCCGACTCGAGCCTACAGCCCCCTGCTTCGAGCCGATCGGGGCCCGACCGAACCGGAGCCGCAGCCGCCCGGGTCCCCGGTCCCCCGCGCCCTTCACCGACCCGATCGAGGCCCCTGCATCCGTAGGCCACCGCTGCCTAACCCCGTGCCGCATGCCACCGATGCACCCCGTGCCGCAGGCCGCCAACTGCTCCCTGCGTTCGTACCGCACACCCCCGCTGCGCCCCGTGCCGCTGTAGCCCGCACCGCCGCCGCTGCTGCCTCTGCAGACCAAAGGAAAAGAAAAAAAAGAAAAAAGAAAAATAAGAAGAAAAGGCGATCAACACCTCGACCGCGGTGTTCCGTCCTCATCGACTTGGTCGTCTTCCCTCCTTCGCTTCAAGCCCGCCTTCGCAACGATCTTCAACTCACACACCATCGCCGTCGCTGCCGACCAAAGAGGCGACAACTAGGAAGACAGAGCGAGTCCTGTACAACCTTTGGCATCCCCTTCCGACGGCAATCTCCAAGCTTCAGCCCTCCACAAGAACAAACATCGGATGAAGAAGTAGAGGGGGTAGGGGCCCTTAAAAAAGCCTCAACCCCATCCACAAAAGGAATCAAAGATAAGCGCTGTGTGTTTCCTGCGTAAACAAGGGTTACGCGTTATCCGCCGGCGCACTCATCCTTGAGGGGGCATTTGTAGACACACAAATTGTGTCAAACCCGAACCCGACTCTCATGCACCGACCCGGAGGCAAATCCGACATGAACCTAGGCCCATCGGACCCGACTCGAGCCAAACAAGGGGCCGAGCGGGCCCACCCTCAAGAGGGGCCCACCCGGCCCCCTTCTGGAAAATCGTGCCCCCTACCCGTGGGTAGGGGATGGCCGGCCAAGCATGAAAAAAAGAAGAAAGAAAAGAAAGAAAAAAAAGAAAGGAAAGAAAAGGAAAGAAAAGAAAAAGAAGAAAAAGAAGAAAAAGGAAAGAAATACCGCCAAGCGTGAGAAGAGGTTGTGTAGATGTCTACACAAGCGTGGATCTGCGTCGATCTCTCGATCCGACGGACAAAAAATGAAGCCGGATCGCCATCGATTTAATATCCAAGATTCAAATAAATTCAAAAAAACGATTGGGCCATAACTACTCCGCCAGAAAAGGAAAATAAATAAAGGTTTATTCCCCTCATCAATGAAGGAATAAATCTTAGGTAGTTATGTGAGAGATATTAAAGGGATTCAAATAAATCTTCCCATATCTCTCCCATCCCCCTTCACCTATAAATAGAGGGGGAGGGAGAAGGCTCAAAAGGTCAAAGTTAAAGACAGAAGCAAATAAGCTCTGCAAAGGAGAAGATGCGCCCTTCATCGACCCAAGGCTTCTCGAGACTCGGACAAGCCTATCCCTACGGGACTAGCTTAGTCCATTGAAAATCCTCATCAATGTGAAGACCCTTGCACAAGAAGATCACCCCTTCAACTCCGTGCACGAAGAAGAAAGCTCGGAGAAGAAGAACCCTTCAATTCTGAAGACGCCAGAAGCAAAGGCCGGAGAAGAAGATCGGAGCGGCATCACCCCGTCGTCTCCAACAAGCATTCGACTTCGATCAAGCCCAAAAACCTAGAGAAGAAGGTCGGAGCAGCATCACCCCTTCGTCTCCAACAAGCCTTCGACTCCGATCAAGCCCAAAAGCCCAGATAAGAAGATAGGAGCGGCATCACCCCGTCGTCTCCATCAAGTCTTCGACTCCGATCAATCCCAAAAGCCTGGAGAAGAAGATCGAAGCGACATCACCCTGTCGTCTTCAACAAGCCTTTGACTCCAACCAAGCCCAAAAGCCCGGAGAAGAAGATCGAAGCGGCACCACCCCGTCGTCTTCAACAACGCCCGTTCTATTCATAAAGAAGAAAGATTAGAGAGGGACATCCGAAGCACCGCTACACCCATCGTCTTCAAAACAAAGTCCTAAACTCCTATCAGACCAAAGAAGCCCGGAGGAGAGGAGAAGTCAAGCCGATGCCACAACTATCGAGGAAACCAAAAGAATAAAGAAGAGGTAAAGGAGTAGCCATCGCCGTTCGAGAAGAAGATCAAGTCAACGCTCAAGCAAAATCCAACGCAAGAAACCAAAGCAAAAATACCAGTAAAGCCCGCGCCAAAGCAAAGCAAGTGCCAAAGCTAAGCAACTACGATGGTCATGAGTAAAGCACCTCACGTTCTAGCCGATATGATGCGAAGTCCGAAAGAATTAAAGCATCGTAAGCCTCTACCCATCTATGTTTAAGCGTAAGCGCCAAAGCAAAGTAAAAGCCAGAGCCACATCAAAGCAAAGCCAGAGCCGAAAGTCAAAGACAAAGCCAAAGCCGACGCCAGAAGCACGATCGACACTGCGAATCAACGATTAAGGACACTGAGATCTAGCCAGAGTAGAAGGATACACGAAGACCGAGGAGCAAAGCCAAAAACCTCATAGCCGAGAAAGCGCGGAGCACGGAAGGGACAAAAACAACGGTAACAAAATCTTTAGCCTCTCAAGAAATCCTCACCCTGTAAAGATCTCTGTATTGGGCTTCAGAGCTCTCGCACAAATACCACGTGGAGATGCGGATCAAAGGGACCCTCCAGAGGATCTCTCCCACAATCTCTTGATCAAATCTTCACCGCACCCGGCTCACCACCCCCGAGTCCTCGGGTCCTGGCATATGTAATCTCGTGTGTTTGCAATAAAGACGAGCCGTATCTTTTTCTGCGCATACAGTGTCACCTAGGGCAAAGTCTTTTTGTTGGAAGTTAATCCACAGGTGGCTCCCCACTCAAGTTCACCTTGCACACTTTGGGTTAGATTTGGCTACTGAGTGCCCCCGGTGTTATTTGGCCCCAGAAGATATTAAACATGCCTTGCTGGACTGCTCCCACTCTAAATCGGTGTGGGATTGGGTGGGCCAATTGAAAAACATTTCTTTTCTGGCTCATTTGACGAGGTTGGTTGACAATCAACCAGTTCAATTGCCTATCTTAAAATTGAAGGAAGCCTTAGGGTCTATGCTGACTTCGGTGTGAGAATTATGGAAGGCTTGTAATTGAACGTGCTTTGATACGGTGATGGAATTATCGAGGACTATTGCTCGTCGGATTTGGGTGTTGATCCAGGAGTATAGTCAAAGATCTGTTTTGGTAGTAGTAGCCCCCCGTCAGCTGACAATAGTGGGGGTTCGTTGGTGGCCCCCGAATTCAGGCAAGTTAAAGTTAAATTTTGATGGCTCAGTAGCACAAGGTGGCTAGACGGTTGGTGGGGGTTTCTTGATTTGCGACACTACTGGTTTAGTCCTTCTTACTGGATGTTTCCATCCTTTACTCCTTTGGTCCCACTTACAAAGGAAGTAGCTCTACTCTGTGGACTACAAACATTTATCAAACATTTTCCTCACCATCCGGTCTGGATTGAAGAAGATTTGTTAATGGTTATTCAACAACTTACTAGTCGTAGCAATTCAGATCTGATTTTACTCGAATATCAAGCCATCTTGAGTTGTCTACCAGGGGCTCGATGGTCTCACATTTTTCGGGAGGCAAATGGAGTTGCAGACTGGTTGGCGCAGATGAGAAATCACTTAGAAGGGATTCATATCTTCTCTCTTGATCTTCTTCTGCCTCTAAGGGAAATAACTATCCCAGAGGCTCTGTTGGTGTATTACCTGTATGTCATCTTTGATCCAGGTAGACTAGTTTTTATTGGTTTAGTTTTTTTGGTGTTTCAGTGTTTGTATTCTTGTAGTTCTAGTCTATATTAAGTTTCTTCTAACAAATAAATAAATAAAGACTCGTTCAAGCTTGTTTGATTACTATTTGAGCTAAGTTTTGAGTTTAGATTTGTTTCATGAAGGAACCAATCTTAAACAAATCAAAGCTTGGCTCGGTTAAACTCATGAGCATGCTCGTTAAGGGTCATGTTGTGAATAAGGTTATAGCAATGTGACATCTAATGGATCTAGGCTACGCCGGCATGGCATATATATACTTGAACAAACAACAAACCTTCTCAATCTCATATAAAAGAAGAGTAGTGATAGGGGAGCCCCATTATATAGGCCCTATCAGGGAGCCCCATGATATGACAATCATCCAACGGATTAACAATCCCATGTAAAAAGATAACAAATTTCAAATATCTTAATTGCCCTCATCAATAGGCTCTATATGCGGCAAACATCAACTCCCATATCCATCAGATTTTTTAAATAATATTTTTTAGATGTTGTGATTTTTACTTTAAAAAATTCATAACTTCTTCTATACATATCAAAATTTTGTAAAATTTATATTTTTGGAATTTACTCATGGAGCTCTACAAAACTAGACCTATATTGCCTATGGAATTCGAAAAAAAAAAAGATATAAGACTACTCTATAATTAAGTAACATTTATATAATTAAGAGACATTTGCATGTCGTTATAAAAAAACTAAAAAATATTACTTTTCGAAATCTTGGTTTCACGTTAACTAACTAAATATCACTTACAAAAGCAAATGTCATATAAAATTTTCAGTTACAAAATCAAAGACATTTTATCAGACACAAACTGTCGATAAAAGTCTCTTAATTTTACAACTGTCAATTTACGTGACATTTGGTTTTGAAAAGTGATATTTATTCAGTTTATATGACAATTTGGTTTTAAATATGAATTTTTTAATTTATTTGTAACTATCAGTATGTCGCTTAATTAAGTGAAATGTCACTTAATTATAGGTCACTTGTATCCGGGGTTTTTTTGTTGGAATTTCAGTCACAATGGGTCTAGTTTGATAGATCTCGATTAGTTGATTCTAAAAATATAATCTTTTCATAATTTTGATGAATATATAAAAAATTATTGATTTTTAAAAATAAAAAACATAACTTCCAAAAATAACAATCAGCTCATTCTTTAATATTTTTAAAATATGAAGGTATGATAAACAAAGAGTAGGACTAAATGGGTTTGGATTGCTACATCATGAGGCTTGCATGGGGCCTATAGAAGGTGAGATCTGAATGATTTTCCATTAAATAAAGACTGACAAAGGCTTTGCGAATCCGGACCAGAAGACTATGGACCCTTATGCAAAAATCTTACATTTTTCTAGTATAGCCGGTGATTATTGTCTGATTCTTTTGTGCCTCAAGCTTCGGGGTCACTGCAAACATAAGGCTTCAAGTTTGAGCAATTCTTGACTACTGGTTGTTGGTGCAAAATTTGGCTAAGGCACAACAGTGGGACCCACCAATCCTGCCAGGAGCCCACGATGACACGTCGGGTCCACCAGCTCTGCTTGGAGCTGAAGATGACGGAGAAACCCCCAGTCCTGCTTGGGATACACGAGAACCGCTCCAATGCTCTGTCACTCCCAAAACCTCTATAGGGGGGGCGATATATATTCAAGATCTAAATTTCCATTCAAGATCCCAATTTTTATTCCAGATCCAGATTCTAAATTCCATATCATAATCTTCTTCAGTTTCTGAAGTTACATAGCCCAGAGAATGAAATGTGAGGTTTGTAGAAACCCTTCTCTTATCCCCTCATTGAGAGAGACACTACTTTATTCATAGTTAGTGGATTCAAAGTTGCGTCTTACCGCACAGAGACGTAGGCCTCGGTCGAACTTCGTCACAACATCATTGTGTCTAGTTTTTATTATCTACTCTATCATCTAGTCTATACGCTCTACAGTGCTTGAGTTACAGCTCAACACGTTATAATAGAACCTCACTCAGATTCTATATATTGTTTGCGGGAAGCTTTACACGGCGAAAGAATATCTCACAGTTTGGCACAGTTAGTGGGAACGAGTGGAAAGCTCCGTTCGTTCCGATAACTGGTTGGTTAAGCAGAATCAACTGATCAATTTTCTACCTCCATGCTTCACAGCTCCTATCGGTGGAGCAGTAGTAACTGATAAGTTTGAGTATCCTGTCTGTTTCCATCGCTGCATATCAATAGTGAATATGAAACCTAAGGATCAGCCGGAGGAAAACTACATTGATTCAGATCCACACCAGCCTACGTCTTGCTCCAAAGTTCATCCAGGTTCTTTGATGTGTCTACCTCAACTTATACTTCAGATGCTTTCATCTCTTTGTGTATCCTTAGACATATCTTTGTATCCCTCGGGTGGATTTGTTCTCTACTTCTATGAGAAGAGCAAGAAGAGCGTTTGCAGTGTCAGACAAACAATGGCCACTGCATATATCGTGTATTCTTTTGCTAGTGATAATCAAAATCCTTGATTACCTGGTGAATCTGTGATGTACGTTTTATATTAGTGTATCGAATTCTCTGTGTAGTGTGTGATTTCTGTAGGGCTCCAATTCTTGAACTTTTGAGCACCATCCTTATGGCTTGAAGGCCTCCGTGACGAACGGATTAGTATCTGTACGAGCCAATTCCCCAACAAATTCCACTGCTCTTGTAGTTATTCTTCCCTAGTATTATGTTATGCATTCGATGGATAGTAGGATCGGATTCGATATGGGTGAGGTAACCCGAACCAGGATCTGAGAGAGTATTTTGGAGAAATTTCAGTCCCAGCCAAACCCATTTAATATCACTCCAAACCCACACCATGGGGATGTGCTAACTAGGTCAGCTAATCCTCGAAAAACAAGGTTAATTGCCAGGGCCGAAGAGGTGTGTGGTGGCTGTGGTCAGGCCATCGTTCCAGATGGAAACCATTG
Organism: Chamaelirium japonicum; assembly: GCA_947650365.1. Taxonomy (NCBI): domain Eukaryota; kingdom Viridiplantae; phylum Streptophyta; class Magnoliopsida; order Liliales; family Melanthiaceae; genus Chamaelirium; species Chamaelirium japonicum. The sequence goes on along the minus strand of OX393559.1, from coordinate 4,867,743 downwards.
CTGCTGACGGCCGGTGCAGACCCAAAAAACCGAGAGAAAAACACATTGTAAAATATTCGACGAGCATCGAACTCGTCGGATATGAAGGGGAAATGAGATTGTCATCCAAAATCGACGAGAAAGGTCTAAACCTCGCTCTGATACCAATTGTTGGGTTTTCTACACGAGAACAACCCCGATCGACAGACCGAGATCGTCGTCTTGGATGAAGAACATACCTTCATATGAAGAGAGAGATCGATCGCAATACCGGGTGAAGATCTTCCACACGTTGCCGTCTCTCGTGGATTCGATGGGTCCTCCTGAATCCCTCTGGATTCACAACGACGGCTTTGAAGACGTGCGTATGGGGACTTCACCCCTGCACATCTATTTATAATAGATGTGTCCAACCGGTAGACGCAACCCATCAGGGCATCCACCGGTTATTGTGTGCACATAAGAATGAGGCTAGGTTCACCACCAACCCTGTCAAGCCTCTTGGTTGAGTCGCTCGGTCTGACCAGGACCGCGACAACCAACCCGATCCACCTAGTTCAGTAACTTTCCCATAAAGGGCCATCAAAAAACCAACAATCTTCCACTTGGCCCTTTACACCATATAAGTGTGGGAACTTGTTTCAAATACACATATATAATTTTGTAATGAAATTTTTTTTTTTTGAAACATTTGGAGAGTCACTCAGTTTTGAAAAACATGATCCAGATCGATTTTAAAAAACAAATACTAAGGGACCATTCATGTCTTTTTTTAAAATGATCCTGATAGAAGATCATGATTGTTCCAGCATATCCTATGCTGGTTCATATCCATGGTCAACCTATCAGACCTACAAAGAACTCCAAAAAACAACTCTGGTGGTTTTCTCATATGTCTATGGGTTATCTGAGCACATTATCACCTGGTCTTCTGCCCAGGCCCATGATGTCCACCTTATGCTTGTCCAAGCATGTCATTCTAATGCCCATGTTGATACCCAATTAACTACAAATAGAATGAAGGCATTTCAACATGATGCCCACCCACGCCTAGCCCAGGTCTCTCTTGAGTACCGTGTACTCCAGGCTTACTGGACGTTCCAACATGTTGCCAAAGCATGTCTAGTCTCAGTATCTTGAGTAAGTCATCTTACTCCAGGCATATTGACTATCTAGCATGTTGCCTAAGCATGCCTAGTCTCAATATCTTGAGTAAATCATATTACTCCAGGCTATGATCTTGCTTATATTTGACATAACTCAAATAAAAAAATGGCATCGAGCTATATTCATCTAAAGACGAAACAGTAGTGACTAAACACAAAGCAAAGGAACTCAACTACTGATACAAGGGCTCCATCAAGTCCACACGGGTCACATGGCTCTGGAAAACCTTTGGTGCAAGTCCCTTGGTGTGAGGGTCTGCTACCATCAGCTCTGTGCGAACATGCGGAATCTCTACCACTTCCCTTTTGACTTTCTCGCAGACATGCATATACTTGATATCCAAGTGCTTGTTGTGTCTGGTAATCTTCTTAATCTTGACATGATGACAAACAGCCTCATTGTCACAGAAAATTGGCAAAGGCTTTTGGATCGAATCCACAATGCCTAGGCCTCCAATGAAGTTCTTCAGCCAAAGAGCATGATTTGTAGCCTCATAGCAAGCAACGTACTCTGCATGCATAATGGAGTCAGTCACAATTGACTGTTTGGAGCTTTTTCACGAAATAGCTCCTCCCACCATCAGGAAAATATAACCCGAAGTAGATTTTAGGGTGTCGTTACAGCCAGCAAAGTTTGAGTCGGTGTAACCAATCACCTGAAGGTCACCGCCCTCCCTGTAGGTAAGCATGAGCTCTTTGGTATGCTGAAAATATCTCAGAACTTTCTTAGCTGCACGCATATGAGCTATACCCGGATTATACACATAACGACCCAACATCCCAATAGCAAAACTGATATCTGGTCGAATACAAGTCATAGCATACATGACGCTCCTCATAATGGAAGCGTACTTATCTGTATCCACTTGACTCCTCTTAGCCTAATTCTTGGGACACTGATCCTGAGAAAATACATTTTTCTTCAGTGCTGGTGCCTCACCCAGAGCACACCTATCCATCCCGAACCTCTTCAGGACCTTCTCAACATAAGCTGTCTGTGAGAGTCCTAGAATCCCTGCTGCTCTATCTCTATGAATCTTGATCCCAAACACATAGTATCAACATAGAGGATGAGTATGACAAACCTGATATCACTGGCTTTCAGATATATGCATCTGTCAGCCATATTCTCTTGGAAACCATACTCTGCAGTAACCTGATCAAACTTCAAGTACCAGTGCATGGAAGCCTGCTTCAGCCCATAAATGGACTTCTTTAATTGACAAACCAGTTGTTCGCTCCCACTTACTGCAAAGCCCTCTGGCTGTGACATATAAATGTCCTCTGTCAGATCACCATTTAGAAACACTGTATTAACATCCATCTCGTGCAATTCCAGGTTGTGATGGGCTACAATGGTCATAATCACTCTCAATGAGTCCTTAATGGAAACCGGGGAGTAAGTCTCACTAAAGTCAATACCCTCCTTCTGCCTGAAACCTTTAGCCACCAGTCTGGCCTTGAATCTCTCGATCTTGCCATCAGCATCTCTCTTGGTCTTAAAGATCCACTTACACTCCACCGCCTTCCGGTTTTCTGGTATCACAATAAGATCCCAAACATAATTCTTTTCCATAGATTACAACTCTTTTCTCATGGCCTCCAGCCACTATCGAGATTCATTGCAACCCATAGCTTCACGGAAGGAAGTAGGGTCAGTAATATCAGATCCCTCACTTGAATCTCCTAAAAATAGACCTCATAATAGTCTGGGATAGCTGACCTACGTTGTCGATCTGACCTCCTCGGCTGGACTGGCTCCACTAGAGTATCTAGAACCGGTACAGCCTGAACTGGTAATGGGTCAACCTCAGCCACAGTCTTAGCAGGTGCTGGTGTTGTATCTACTATAACGTCTGGCTAAACAATTGGGAGAAAAAGACACTGGCACAACACCTTCCGAAGAGTTCTCTCTGAAAAGAGTATCAAATGGTTATTGGCTCCCACTAAATTCTGCATCCTCCAAAAATATGGCCCTATTGGTCTATACTATCTCTAATGATCTGGAAGGACAGTAGAACCAAAAACCCTTCGATCTTTCATGATAGCCAATAAAGAAACATCGAACTGTGCGAAAATCAAGTTTCTTTATTTCTGGATTATAGAGCTTAGCCTCTGCTGGGAAACCCCAAATATGCAAATGATGGAGGCTAGGAGCCGAACCTTTCCATCTCTTGTAAGGGGTTTCTGGGGCAGCTTTGCAAGGCACACGATTCAGAATATAAACCGTTGTCCAAAGCTTCTCCCCAAAACTTCTCTGGAAGAGAAGAGTGGCTCATCATGCTACGAACAACCTCCTGATAAGTCCTATTCTTCCTCTTTGCCATACCATTTTGCTCAGGAGTGCTAGGTGTGGTATACTGGGGAACAATCCCCTGCTGTCTCAGATACTTAAAGAAAGGGTCATGATTCACACCTCTCTGGTTCATCCTTCCAAAATATTCTCCTCCATGATCTGAGCGAACTACATTGATCTTCTTATCAAGTTGTTTCTCCACCTCCAACTGATATGTCTGAAAGACTTCCAAAGCCTCTGACTTGAGGTGGAGAAGATACACATAAGTATATCTAGAGAAGTCCTCAATGAACGTGATGAAATAACTATGACCACCACGAGCTTTGACTGGGAATGGACCACAAATATCCGTGTGGATCAATTCTAAGAGCTCTGAAGCTCTAGTAGCTGTGAGCTTTCTCTGCTTAGTCATCTTCCCTCTGAGGCAGTCCACACAAGTACCAAAGTCTGAAAAATCCAGACTAGGTAGAATCTCATCTTTCACAAAGGCCTCTACTCTTTTCCTATAGATGTGGCCTAATATCTTGTGCTAAAACACAGCAGAATCCTCTGCTAAACAATAACTATTTGAACCAGATCGGAAGACATCTTCTTATACCAGAATGAGACCCTAGTCCAACACCACAAGTCGTTGCAAACCGCCACCATACTCATCGAGTTATCATTGCCGAGGAAAAGCCTATCCTCCGGTCTGGGTCTTCTTTTGCTCTTGAGCCCATACAAAGCGTGAGACACATGAACAAAAGCTCCTAAGTCAATCTACTAAAAATTTGATGGTATATCTATGGTATTGGACTCACAACAGACTAATGTCTGCTACAAAAATCTCGATTTGAATGACTTCATTCCAGAACCACCAAAGCCAAGATTCTCATATCCCTTCTTCCCTCCATTCAGTCGTTTTCTCCTCAACGACGCATAGGGTGATAAGCCGATTGAGGTCCCATTAGATCTCCTAGGCATTATAATTCACCTCAAAACATCAAAAGACTTTGGGAGGGATATCACTACAATGAAAAATAAAAGCTTCTTCTCAGACTGAAGACCTTACTCTCTGATGCCTATGGCCAGCTTCGAGAGCTAGAGAATATGCTCATGAACGCTGTCATTGCTATCATGATTCAGATTCATGATCTAAAGCATATTAACGTACAACAAGGACTTCTTGGTCCCTACGAATTGTCTCTTCAACAATGCCATCAACTCTGCTGCAGTCTCAGTCCTGGCAATGCCACCTCGAAGCTCCTCGCTAATGGTGGCCCTGATCATCATTAAAGAGAGACGGTTCGTATTCTCCCACTTAGTAAAGTGGGTCTATCGGGCCTCAATAGAAGCATCTATAAGCTCTGTCAACTTTGGCTCTATAAGCATACAGTCACAATTCATATATCCTAGCAAGATCTCAATATTCATCTTCCAAGATGAATCAACAGAGCCATACAGGGGCTCAATAACAGCTAGATTTTTTGAAATAGCTATCATATCCTTCTCTTAAAGAGTGGATTACAAATCAGTAATAGTTTCAACACTAATCACACTATATATGTTGACATGAATTAGGGGTTATAATTCAATACAACCGAAGAGGACTTCATGTGCTAAGTTCTCTTCTAGGACAACTCCCTCACACCATCAAAACTCATCTTTGGCCAGATCCCCTGATGTGCTTCAGTTTCCTAAGTCACGTATAGAAACGTTCACAGACCTAGTCAGCTGTAATAGGGTTGAGTCGGACACTATCCAACACCTTTGGGCAAAAGGGTTATCCTATCTTCCCCAATCACAGGCTACTATTCTACTCATTCTACTGCACTCAGTAGTTTGAAACACCTTTAGGTAGAATCAAACTCCAGTACAATAGTATGCCTAGTGACCCTAGTGGAAGCACTCCAATCCGACTACCCACAATCTCCATGAGTCGCCTACCTTTGGGCAAATCCAACTCATTTCGAAAGTGAGCCTCAGACGGTCACTTGGTCTTCTCTAAACCCCATGGAAGACCTAATATGTACAACCAATGCCAACTTCTATCCCTACAAGGTTCAATGGTAGTCATCAATTCTTTACTATATTTAACATGCATGTGCCTACTTGTAGGAAAGCATGAAACCTTTAATATCATCCAGGCACATTTATAATTGCAGCATGGTCACCTTACATATGTGATATAATGAACAATTTGAAATTGGCATAAGATGACATATTAGAACATTAAAGTATTGCTATTTGAATCATATATGTAGTAAGTTGCAAAACAGTCCAAATCTGTAAAATCTGACCGTACCGATGTGTTCGGAATGGTCCAATTAACTAAGATCTATATTTGGATCGATCAGATCGGACCCCGATTGGGCCTAGATCACAGGACCAAAACCAACAGTCCAGATTAAGACAGAAACATAATGAACAGCATCAGGACTAACTGAGCCAAGATCTAGGCTCAGGTTGGGCTTGGGCCTGCCTGAACCAGGATCTGGGCTCAGGTCTAGATCGGGTCTGGGCAGGGCTCAGGTCTGGGCCTGTATCTAAGTTCGGGTCTGGGTCGGCCCAGGATTTGGGCCTAGGCCTGGGCTTGGGCCTGGGCCCAAACCAATGATGCGGGTCGGGTCAGGATCAGACCAGTTGGGTCGGGTCTGGATCAGTTGGGTTTTGAAACCCAATAAAACAAAACCGGGTTTTATAAAAATCGGGTTTAAAACCCAATTCAACATGTCGGGTCGGGTATGATGTGATAATCGGGTTTAAACCCGAATGAACAAAAATAGAAGCACTGTGCTTCTTCCCCGATTGAATCGGAAACCCTAACCGACCGCCACGTCACCCTCCCCCACGCCCACACGCAGCCGCCGCCTGCGCGCGCCGCCTGTAACCGCCACCGCTGCTGCGTGCCGGAGCCCGCCGCCGCTGCTGCTGCACGCCGGAGCCCGCCGCCGCTGCTGTCGCGCGCCGGATCCCGCAGCCGCTGCTGTTGTGCGCCGCGATCCCGCCCGCGGCACAGCCCGCATGTGCACCGCCTGCGACAGCGTAGGCCGCTGCCACGGTTGTGCATAGGCCGCCCATGGCGGCCGCTGCTGCGCGACAACCGGAGTTCCTCCGGATGCTCTCGGGCGCACCCTGGCCGTGCAGTCCCGCTCCGCCAAAGGTGGTGCTCGGGATCGGAATCCCAGGGCCGAAGAGGTGTGTGGTGGCTGTGGTCAGGCCATCGTTCCAGATGGAAACCATTGCCGCTGACGGCCGGTGCAGACCCAAAAAACCGAGAGAAAAACACATTGTAAAATATTCAACGAGCATCGAACTCGTCAGATATGAAGGGGAAATGAGATTGTCATCCAAAATCGACGAGAAAGGTCTAAACCTTGCTCTGATACCAATTGTTGGGTTTTCTACACGAGAACAACCCCGATCGACAGACCGAGATCGTAGTCTTGGATGAAGAACATAACTTCGTGTGAAGAGAGAGATCGATCGCAATACCGGGTGAATATCTTCCACACGCTGTCGTCTCCCGCGGATTCGATGGGTCCTCCTGAATCCCTCTGGATTCACAACAGCGACTCTGAAGACGTGCGTATGGGGACTTCACCCCTGCACATCTATTTATAATAGATGTGTCCAACCGGTAGATGCAACCCATCAGGGCATCCACCAGTTATTGGGTGCACATGAGAATGAGGCTAGGTTCACCACCAACCCTATCAAGCCTCTTGGTTGAGTCGCTCGGTTTGACCAGGATCGTGACAACCAACCCGGTCCACCTAGTTCAATAACTCTCTCGTAAAGGGCCATCAAAAAACCAACATCCCTACTCACAAGCCTGTGGCTAAGGGATGGATTGGGTGGGTGCATTATTGCACTGTTACAGACAAAGCTTGGATTTTCTATAATTAGATTTATTAAATATTATAATTTTTTGATTGTTTTGGCATCCTATGTGTCATATTGAAAGGGAAATTTTATAGATTTAATGTTGTGATGACAAATAATTTTGAAGATAGTGCTCACCTGAAACAAATGGTGCATATATTTCTATTTTTACATGTAGCCAGTGAGAGAGTGTCTAAGCAGTTGTCTAAGTATTCTGAGTACGATAAATAGGCTGCTTGAACTAGCGGTTTTGGGATTAAGCTCCTATTTTCTTTTTGAGAATTCCCTCTTCTGTGGAGGGAGGGTTCGGCCTAGATCACAGCCTGTTTATTGATAGAAAAGAGAATATACAACTAGGTCTGTCAATCTGACCTTTTGGAGAGGTTGCCCTGTCCGACCCTCTAAAGCCCTGCCTGCCAAGGGCTTGAGAACCGGGCCGGGTCCAGTTTTCATAAGCCCTCCAAGATGAGGGCCGGGCAGTGGCGGACCCAGGATTTTTCTTCAGGGAGGGCATAATTATTAAAAAGAAATTAAACTACAGTTGCTGCCTCACAGTCGAAGGCATCGGCAGACGGCGTGACAACGTCCCTACCCTTCTTTTGATCACGCAACAAAGGCCTATTAGGATTTTGCCTCTAGTGGAGGAGAATTTCGATCCTCAGAGTCCTTCGAAAATTTGGAACTATAATTAGCCGACTCGATCGGGGTGCACGGGTTGTAAATAATAGACCAGATTCTATTTTCTTTTTTTTGGCAGGGGGGGGGGGGGATTTCATACATACCCCCCAAAACCTATAAATAGGTCCTGATTCCCACTTGATTCTTATTTACTAAGGGTCATGGGATGAACTCTACGAGGATGCCACGTGCACGGGAGGTGACAGATGGCGGTGGGTGTTGGCTGGACAGTGGTGGGCGTCGGTGGTCGGCAAACACCGAGGCCGGCAAAATGTAGGTCCGCCCCTGGGGCTGGGTCAAGGAAACCTATGACCCGACCCTGCTAGATCCTGCCCTCCATATACATAAATTATATAATATATATAACACTTATTAAGAGGCTAAATCAAAGATTAAGTGGGACTAATCAGTAATTAATCATTCACTTATTGTAACCCTATAGGAATTGGAGTTATCAATTTTGGATATATTAGTCTTAGAAGTATTATATAACACTCATAAGACTTATAATATTTTTAAAGTTGTATTATCAGTCTCAAGCACAAATAAATGAGTTGGATTTTAAATAAATATCAAAAGCCTAAAGGCACTGGCATAAGAATAGTTTAGAAAGAAAAAAAAAACCATTTCTTAATAACCTAATTGAATAAATAGATATATTGATAATCCTTATCTTAGTGATATCAACTTGGTCTTTGATCGGCCCTGGCCCAGCCCTGGTCCTTGAAGAATCGAACTAGAGTCCATCATTTTTTGACCCTGAAGGACTAGGGCCTATCTCCTAAAATAAAGGACCGGATCCGATTTGACCTCAACCCAGCCCTGGCCCTGCCCTTTGACAGGCTTATATACAAGAGCAATGCTATTCAGCTTGAAGGTTTTTTCGATTCTGCTCAGCCCGATTGAAGTGGCAGCGTGCAACTGGTGGTGTAAAAGACTTAAATGTCGCTAGTGATTTTCAGCCACCAGCTGCATACTGCCATGTCAATCGGACCGGCGAAATCGAGAAAACCTTCAGAGCACCACTTTCCAAGACTTGATGTTAATCCCGATCTGATTGTAGACCTCCTCTTTGGTACTGCATTTATTGTTGAAGATTCCTTTGTTCCTCTCCTTTCACATGCGAGCACATGGCTATCACTACCATGTCTCAAGCACTCCCTCTTCTTCATGCTCTACTCCGTCCAGATGGTCCATAAAGAGAAAAGTGTACCCGGCCTTCCTTTGATGCCCAGCTTGCTCTTGATAGATTGCCAGATTCAGGTCCTGAAAGAACAATGAAGAAGTAGGTGATTAGGATCCTCTCTCGAGCCATTGCGGAGGATAATGGAAGAGGAAGTGACTGATGGCTTAAGCTTCTAATTCAAACTAGGGATGGCAACGGTGCGGTTTCGGTACGGTTTTAGGCAAAACCGAAACCACACCGCACCGTGACGGTTTACCATTATGTAAAACCGAAACCGCACCATGGGGTGCGGTGCACCACGATTTATCATTATAAAGGCTTAAACGGTGCAATTTTATATGGTTTTGGTCAAAACCGAAACGGTACCGTTACACCAAAACTGAAAACCGAAACCGCACCGTGACGGTTTTATAGTTTGGCAAACCAAAACCGCACCATGCGGTGCAGTTTACTGTGGTTTTCAATTTTAAACCGCACTGCTGCCATCCGTAATTCAAACAACAGTTTTATAATAGACATGGTAGTAAACCCCGCTAAATGGAAGAAAGCCGCTCCGATGGCTAGGGCTAGCAATTTTGGACCCAACACGGCAAACTCGACACGAAATTAGCGGGTCTGAGTTAAACGGGTTTGGTTCGTAAACAGGTCGACCCGACTAACCCGATTAGTAAATGGGTCGGGTCCGGGTTTTATCTCCGACCCGTTTAAAATTCAATAGGTCGTGTCTAGTCTACCCGGCATCTGATCACAACGTGATGTAGCCAGTTATGTGATTCACTGGTATGCGATGGGTTCAACGGACGGCTATGATCAGGACATCCATGATGGAGAGTTACAACGAAATATAAAATTAAAAAGATATAAAGAATAAATATTTAAATGAGTCTTATCGGGTCTACCCGTTTATAAACGGATTGGGTACGAGTTTAGTGTCCAGACACAATTAATTAAACGAGACGGGTCCAGGATTAGGGGTTTAGGATCGGACACAACCCAACCCGACACGACTCATTGCTAGCCCTACCGACGGCTGCTTAGAACAGTCCTCAACCTATGGATAAAAGTATTTTTTTTATATAATTAAATTGGAAAAAATAATTGAAAGTGGGCCATATGAAGTCATGGGAAGGGAAGAATTTTCAGCATAACGGTTGTACCATACAACCGCACGACAGCAGAGCCCACTGCCCCAGACCCTATCAGTACGCTCTGAGTGGTAGGGCCACTACCCTCATATTCTAGGGACAGCTACCCATCTCTTTTTGAATCGCAGTGGGTCCCGTGGTTGTATGGTACAACTGTTGTGCTGAAAATCCCGGCGGGAGGATAATGTGACCACTATTCTTAATAAAAGGCCCTTGTGCATGGAGAAAAAAAAGGGGGGAAATAATCAATTGGACAAATAATGAATTGTGTTGGTAAATGAGAGGGTGTGAAGAAAAGCAAGGTGAGGGAGTTAGTTTTTTATTTGAAAATTCCTAGGGTGCGTTTGGCATTGGTTTTGAAATTTTAGGTTTTGATTTTCGAATACCAAGAACTAGTTTTGTGCAAAACCAATTTTAGCTTATCGAAAACAAGTTCTAGAATTATCAATATTTGAGCATTTGGCAATAAAACTAATTTTGAGCATAAAACTAGTTTTGCAGTTATTTTCTCTATTTTTAAATATTCTATTTGTAAAACATTATCTAGATAACATACTCTATCCATCACATTCTTTTTCTTTAGTATATTTTCTCTATAATATTTTCTCTATATCATTTTCTCTCCAATAATTTTTCATTCTAAAATATTATTTATGTAATACTCTCTCTTCTTATATTCTCTCTATATAATATTTCTCTTTAGAGTACTTTCTTTCTCTATAATATTTTTTATCTACAATATTTTCTTTTTATAATATTTTCTCTCTATGATATTTTATTCTTCTCTCTTTTATGTCAATTTCTCTCTATAATATTTTCTTTTTCTAAAATGTTCTCTCCAATATTTTCTCTCTATGATATTTTCTTTTTCTACAATATTTTCTCTCCAACATTATTTCTATGATATTTTCTCTCTATAATATTTTCTCTTCTCACTACGTCATTTTCTATCTAAAATACTCTTCTTCTATAATATTTTATCTCACTATAATATTCTCTCTAAAATATACTCATTCTATAATATTTTCTCTCTCTAAAATATTCTATTGCTACAAAATTTTCTCCTTAAAAATATTCTCTCTATAACACTTTCTCTAATATTTTCTCTCTACAATATTATTTCTCCTCTCTCTACCCTATTTTTTATCTCTATGATATTTCCTCTCTATAATATTTTCTCTCATTCAGTTCCTCTTTTAAATATTTACTCTTTAAAATATTTTGTCTTTACAATATTTTCTCTCTCTAAAATATTTTTTTCTACAATATTTTTTCTCTCTATAATATTATCTTTCTACAATATTTTCTCTTTATAATATTTTCTCTTTATAAAATATTATCTTTCTAAAACATTTTTTCTATCTGTAATATCTTCGATATCTTTTAACAATATTTTTTCTCTATACCATTTTTTCTCAATTATATTTCCTTTGTATAATATTTTTTCATCTTTATGTCATTTTATCTCACAATAATATTTTCTCTTTCTAAAATATTCTCTCTCTAAAATATTCTCTTTCTATAAAATTTTCTCTCTAAAATATCATATTCTTCAATGTTTTCTCTCTACATTATTTCTCTCTCTAAAATATTCTCATTGTGTACTATTTTCTCTTTCTAAAATATTCTTTCTATAATATTTTCTCTCTTGAACATTTTCTCTCTCTATAATTAATATTTTTCTCCCCTCTAAGTTATTTTCTCTCACTATAATATTTCTTTTCTAAATTTTACTCTCTCTATATATTCTCTCTCTAAAATATTATCTTTCTATAATATTTTATCTCTATATAATATTCTATTTCTAAAATATTCTCTCTCTATAATATTTTCTCTTTCTAAAATATTCTCTTTCTATAATATTTTCTCTCTCTAAAATATCCTATTTCTATAAAGTTTCTACTCTATAACATTTCTCTCTCTAAAATATTCTCTTTTTATAATATTTTCTTTCTCTAAAATATTCTATTTCTATTATATTTTCTCTCTATATGATATCTTCTCTCTCTATTATTAATATTTTTCTCCTCTCTATGTTTTTTCTCTCTACAATATTTTCTATCTAAACTACTCTCTATAACATATTCTCTCTCTAAAATATTTTCTTTCTTTAAAATATTCTCTTTCTATAACATTTTCTCTTTCTATAATATTTTTTTTCTACAATATTTTCTCTCTATAATATTTTCCCTCTCTATAATATTTTCTCTCTATAATATTTTTTATCTTCAATATTTTCTCTCACTATATATTTATTTATTTAATACTCTCTATCTATATTCTTCTCTTTAGAATTTTCTCTCTCTATAATATTTTTATATCTATTAGATATTTTCTCTAAAGTATTCTCTCTATAATAATTTTCTCTCTCTACAATATGATATGTATATATTATCCCGGTTTTAATTTTTTCTCTTTACAGTAGTTTCCCTCTACAACATATATATTATTCACAATAATTTTTTTTAATTATTGTTTTGCCTTCTTGTCTCAAGAACCCAAAAGAAGAACCCAAAAACATAAAATTTTTGCTTTTGGGTTTTAATGATTTTCTAGTTTTGGTTTTGAAAACCAATTTTTTAATCGAATCCCAAATGCACTAAAATCTTATACCAAAACCAATTTGGCAAGCGGAACTAGTTTTGAAGCAAAACTAGGCCTCCAAAACCAATGTCAAACACACCCCTTGTTATATTGAAATTGTTACTCAACCATCCGATTTTCCATCCAAATGGGGCCATATTGATCACAACAAAAACGTTACATGCAACATCGATCATTGAATCGCACTATGCCATGAGCTATGGGCAAAGGGTGATCGTCATCAGTTGCTACGTCAGGATAGAAAAGCTGGACGGCTAAATAGCATTGCTTTATTTGTATAAGGAACATTGATCAAGAACATCCTAGTGTAGCACCGGATCACAGCTAAGCACATTGATCCGTGAATCGCACCTGTCCAGGAACCAGTTTCTTAAGTGAGTCCCTAATGAAAAATTAAGAGACGATTACATACTACACAGAGGCAACACGAGAGGTCGATGGATATACTGACGCTCCACTCGACCACAGAACATCTAATACACCCAACTGTCTCATCCACCGAGAGGCGTTTGTAGGAGAAGACTAGTGTTGCACGCTCTCTCCTCACGTGTCAAATCATGCAACACACCAGAACATCCCACTCATCTTGTTGTTCCCATCAAACATAGCTTCGGTGCCAAGAGGTTCACAAAGCCTGCAAAGATGATGGTGGTCATCCTTACACATCTGCCGTAGCACCTCCACACCTCCATTGATAGCGAACAACGAAGCAACAGATGGGCGACAGTCTTTCTCGAGCCAGAGTCACATCAAGAACAAGACGGATCCGCATTGTCTGGGTGCCTGTGTCGTTAAAGAGCTGACCCAGTGCTCTACTTTTGGTCATTGTTTCCATCGTTACGAGCAACACTATGGACAGTAGATTAATCCTACGAAGTCTTCCATTCTATTTGGTGCCCTTGTTCATCCTTGCCCGCGGTGACCAATTTGTCATCTATTTAACTTTATTATAATCTGATGGGCTTTCAAATCTTTGGGAGTTAAAATAGAATAGGAGTCAACAAAAGAAAGATAGTTGGCCTTCCAACCTTGAAGCTTACTAAATATCAAAAAACTTCAAGAATAAAAATAAAACTAATATAGTTATTTAATATATTAAAATTTTATTTCAACTATTGAGCTAAATTTAAGCAAAATAGTAATATATAATTCATAAATATATATAATAATATCAGGCAACCAGTCATCAATAAAATCGGTATCTACGTCCCTATTAAGATTCATGCCAAAAGAATTGTTCCAAAACCCAATATATTCAGAAGTCATTAATTAAGTTATAAAATTCTATGAATCTTAGTTAAAATTCATCAACTCATCAAGATGGTCAAATCCCAAATTTGCATCATCGTCCTATGCTATGTGTGGGTGTACAATCTGGCTAAGGCATCCATCGGCTAGCAGTCTACAACCCACGAGGATAGCTCGAGGCCCAGCAGCCCACCAGGGGCCTACAAGGACAACCAGGGACCCTATAAATAGCAGAATCAACATCAACATAAGGAACAGATTCCTGATCTTCATCCCTTTCACAAATTCCAGAGTTGCAGAGCATGAATTTGGGATGGATCTTCTATTTCTTTAGCTAATTCTAGAACTGATCGAATTTGAGACCTCGTCTCATATCTCCAATCATCTTCTCCCTTGATCTTCTTTACTCTGATAACTTGTATAAGCCCTCCTCGGTCTCTCGAGGAGTAGCTCTATATTTTTCGAAGATAGTGGATTTTTAGGTTGCACCTTACTGTACAGAGACGTAGGCTATAACCGAACTTCGACATCAAATTATTGTGTCTCCTCTACTCTATACTTTTTACTCTACTTTCAAATCGATTGGTTGTTTGCGGAAATCGAGCAACAAAAAAGAATCCCCCACACCATGTTCACTTCCTTTTCTTAAAGATCTATTGTCACCAACGCCGTTGATTAAATCATGACTTATTAAAAAAAAGTCATGATAAAAATCTTCAAGTTGGATGACTTTAATAAGTCATGTTAAAAATTAATAATTTGGCTGCTTATGTTAAGTTTGAGTTTAAAACATGACTTTTCTTTAGTAGGGTGGAGCAATTTCAAGATTGAAAAGTAGGAAAAAAAAAAACTTTTATGGTCTTCTTAGCTGAGTTCCCCTAGCCATTGATGTCTCTCTCTAATATGAGAAATGTTATTCAGACCGAAGGTTTTCTCAATTCCGCTCAGCCCGATTGACGTGCCCGTATACGAGTGGTGGTCGAATCTTACTAGCGACATTTAGATCTCTACCACCACCACCACTTGTACACAGCCACCTCAATCGGGCTGAGCGGAATCGAAAAAATCATCAGGTTGATCGAATATCATTTCTCCCCTAATAGACTTTTGTACTTCTCTTTTTCTTCGTGTTGTAAAATTCATATAAATATAATATAATTTTTCTTTCTTAGTTTTTTTTTTGAAAAAAAAAGAACAAAACTTTGTCAAACTCACTTATTTGACCTTCTGGACTGGCACTTCTTATTTTCTTTCGATACATGCACGCGCCACCAAGCTTCCTTGCATGAACCGCAAGATGATGTGTCCGGTGGTAAGTAGGGGTCCCGAGAGAAATTTTGTTCAACTAGGATGAACGTAACCTTTCAATGTGAACCGTTGGATGAACTTTTGCAGCATTAAAAGCGTGCATCGCTTGCACCAAGCTGTTGACATTAAAGGGTAGTGTTCACCGAGTGCATTTTTGCTACCGACTCTGTTTTCTTCCCTATGGTTTCCTAGGATCACTAGGTCTTGACTAAGTTGACTTTTCCTGAAAAAGTTATAAGTGTCAACTAGGGTTAAGTTGGACCTCGAACATTCTAGAAGAAGTCATTAGAGCCCACTAAAGTGGACTTTAATGAATTTTCTAAAATATAGGAGGTGTCATAAGTGACCCAGGATGGAGTGCGACTCCATCTCCCTCTCTGGTCGATATCCTGGTTGACTAAGGAGATAAGCCCTGAGCGCAGGGACATTATTGTAATTATCCAGAGTGGATGTTAACAGATAATTATTTAATTATTTTTCTCTTATTGGTTTTCTAGTTGGACTAGGAGAAGCCATGATACAAGTTAAGATTTGACTACAGTCAAATTGGACTAACAAGTGCATAATTCTTCTCGGCTTAAGTGGGTGTCAAAACAGGGGGTGCAACTTGGGGCATTGTTGGGCGCCCCCTATGGGTACTTCCTATGAGAATTTCGGCCAAGGGATAAAACCCTATCCGAAATCCTTATATGGGAATATCCATAGGATGTTATGAGGGGAGTGATCCAAGGGATCTCTATCCTCTTATAATAGGAAACCCCTAACTACAGGATTTCAGCCAATAAAGGGGGCTAGGGGAAACCCTAGTAGCCCTATGCTTGTTTGGCCACCAAGAAACCATAGCCCCTCTCTCCCCTTATGGAGTTCGACCAAAAGAGAGAAAGGAGAAGAAAGAGAGAGAAAGACAGAGAGAAGAAGAAGAAGAAGAAGAAGAGAAGAAGAAGAAGAAGAGAAGCAAGAAGGTCTTCCTCTCTTCGGGGTTTCACACCTTGGATCCATTTGTCTTCATCAGGCATCTTTACGAGGATCTTGAAGGAGGAGAGGACTCCCACAAGTCCATTATCGCGGCTCGTATGTGTGGGGATAGGCATTGAATCAAGAAGGTTGTGAAATCAAGGATCGGCTTCGTTATTCATCATCTTCTACAACGATCTACAACTTTAGACATCTATAAGCCATAAGAGGTAACTATCTCGTAATCCTTAGATATGGTGGATGAATATTGATTAGATTAATTCTTTTACCATAATATTTTATAATTAATTATTTTCTAGCTATGGTGCGACTTTGGGTTTGATTCGATACGAAAATTTTTGCATACCAATTTTTCACCGAAAAGGCTGAACCCTAATTCATCGGCCAATTTTTGTGTGGCAAAATCACTTCCGTCGTGCACTCCGAGGCCAACAACATTTTCAAATGTCATCCTCACGACCTGTAGAGGTCGTGTGCATGACACACGTCCTTCATCACTCGACAAGTCGAACGTAGGAAAGTCGTGTGCACAAGTTTGTATGGCAGCTCAGACAGTCATATGTTTAAACATTTTGGAATTCTTTCCTTTTGTTACTGTTGGATGAGATTTTTGGGATAGAGCTTGTGTATACCTATTCTTTCAATATATAAGAGGGTCTATGGTTTTGGGAAGTCATATTGAAGCAAAGAGAAACATCGCCTTCTTTGAGAGAGGCTTGATGACTCCTGGTTAAGCTTTTCGTGATGATGATGAACTTGATAGAGGAGCGTGTCTTGCTCCGCCTCCCGAGCCCTTGAAGGACCGATGAGCGGCATCCACGAAGCTGTGTTGAAGCACCATATTGCGGGTGCATGGTGACTGATCTTGGAGGAATTATACTAGAAAGGGAAAGCCTAGAGAATACCTTATTTTGGGGAAGATGCCTTTGGGCTCAATGGCCGAGCCATGGAGGGTGAGGCCATATTGTGAAGATCGTGACCATGATAGGGCGAGTCAGAGAAGAGGAGTGCAAGGCCATTGGGAGATCCGTGGTGCTATAATGATGTTTGATCTAATATATTGTGACTGGTGAGTATCTACATCATGACTTTTATGGAACCCATGAGGGTTATCTTTACGGAGATTGCCATGTGTGATCTGTTCAGTCAGATATGTGGAAGAGAGTGCTCACAAAGAGTAGAGCTTTCCTCTCCTTCTATCATGTTGCATGTTTTGTTTGTTCTTCTCTGTTGGTGGTTTTTCAGAGGACCGTTAGTGCATATTGGAAACAGTTTGGTCTCCGTTGGTGCGCATGGTTATCCTCGTGGTGAAGAGATATTGTGAGAATATGTTAGAGGGTATGGTATGTCATCGGGTGTAATCATGTTTATCTCTTCATAGTGAATTTCTGGAGGAGATGGTTGCTCGAGAGAGGACGTAGCCTCGTTTGAGGTGAACCTTTATAAATCTTGTGTCCCTCTGTCTGTGATTTGTTATGGGCTTGTGCTGTAATCGATCAGTGCAGTATGAGATGCACCGATGAGATCTGGTGTTTCCGGGATCTGATGCGATGGGCCGCGAATCTACATCTCCTCTCTCTCTCTCTCTCTCTCTCTCTCTCTCTTTCTCTCTCTCTCTATTCAAGACTCCGTCTTGTCCGCGCATAATAAACTGGTATCAGAACATGTCAGTTTTCTCAACACTTGTGGGGGAAAATCTTCGTGCCGACCCGAAGATTTCGCCTCACCAGTCAATTGAAGTTTCGAGTTGAAGAGATCGTTGTTGGATCTGTTGATTGAAGTTGCTGCTTTCGATATGCAAACAGAGAGAGTTTGACACGAGAGATGTGATCTCGGAGTTCGGCCGAAGCCTACGTCTCCGTGCTATAGGGAGCAACCCGAATTCACTAGCACTTTGTTCAAAGTGACCTCGACAGACCGAGTGTCACTGAAGTCTCTCTAACCTCTTCGAGGACAAGAAGAAGATCAAGAAGAGTTGAAGATTGAGAGGGTTGGAACTTCCGGAGCTCTGATTTCTGAAATCAGATATCAGATGATGATGGCACTGATCTTTCTTTCTGGATTTTTCTCTCTGGATTTGAAATCGGATCATTTTACATTCGAAGGCTCTGCTATTTATAGAATTTCTAGGGAGGAACTCCTGGGTAAATGGCGGTCTCTGCTGCCGTATCTGGGGATCCTCCAGGTAAAATTGGTGGGCCCCGCTACCGTCTCCTGGGGGGATTCCACAGGCTATTGGGCCCACCAGGCAGGGCCGGTGGGTCCCGCGGTAGTCTTCGTGGGCCTACCAGGCAGGGCCGGTGGGTTCCGCTGTAGTCCTCGTGGGCCCACCAGGCAGGGCCGGTGGGTTCCGCTGTAGTCCTCGTGGGCCCACCAGGCAGGGCCGGTGGGTCCCGCGGTAGTCTTCGTAGGCCTACCAGGCAGGGCCGGTGGGTTCCGCTGTAGTCCTCGTGGGCCCACTAGGCAGGGCCGGTGGGTCCCGCTGTAGTCCTCGTGGGCCCACCAAGCAGGGCCGGTGGGTCCCGCTGTTTTGCAGACTTCTTGCCAAAATTTGCACCCACAACACTCACAGCCATTGAATGTCTCTCTCTAATATGATAAATGCGATTCAGCCCGAGGGTTTTTCTGATTCTGCTTAGCCCGATCGATGTGATCGTGTATGAGTGGTGGTTGAATCTTACGAGCGATAGTTAGATCTCTACCTCCACCACTCTTACACTACCACCTCAATCGGGCTGAGCGGAATCGAGAAAACCTTTGAGCTAAATAGCATTTCTCCTGTAATAGACTTTTGTGCTTCTCTTTTTCTTCTTTTTCTTCATGTTGTAAAATCTTTATAAATATAATATAATCTTTCTTTGTTATAATTTTTTGTGAAAAAAAAAACTAAACTTAACTAATGTCAAACTCACTTATCTGACCTTATGATGTGGCACTTTTTTTTCTTTTTGATAAATGCACGTGTCACAAGGCTTCCTTGTCTGAACCGTGTGATGATGTGTCCGATGGTAAGTAGAGGGCTCGAGAGAAATTTTGTTCAGCTAGGGTGAACATAACCTTACAATGTGAACCGCTAGATGAACTTTTGTAGCATTAAATGCGTGCATCACTTGCATCGAGCGGTTCACATTAGAGGGTAATGTTGGACTAGTCGAGTGCATTTTTGTTGTCGGCTCCGTTTCATGTGTTTGCTTCCAGCCCAATCACTATACGTCATATCGTCCATTTAGAGAGGCATAATGGGGACTACACTTTTGTTTTTTTTTTTGTTTTTTTCATTATGCCCTTTTAAATGGATATTGATGACTTGACACACTTCCATTGGGCCGAAGCAAACGGAGCCGGCAGCAAAACCGTTCATGTTCACCCTGGTGAGCAAAATAGCGATCGGCCCATCTGTGATAGGCTTTTGCGTCCGTTTGGATGAAAGTGATACTAGTTGGCTCCTGGGCCGAGCCAGCTGAACTAGACGCCATGAAGGAGCGGAAGATGGCCCGACGACGGTCGCTCGGTTTCACGGGGAGGACGCGGTGGTGGTGAAAGGGCTCGGTGCCGACGACCCAGCCGTGACGACCGTGACACCATGTGGGGCCCGCTCACATGCTGCTGTTTGTCCGGATGATGCTTTCGCCGTTGTGGGCCCCACACCCGGGAAGGTAACGCTAACCACTTCCTTCTCGAGATCTTCCATTTCGCCTTTCTACAATATGCCGAAAATGCCCCTATGATCAAAAGTCGAATCAATTTATCATGAGTGGATTCACCTTCGACCAGGGTGCATCGCACTCAGCCTCAGGATTCACGATGCCTGTCATCGGACGGTCGCATTAGTTCAGATTGTCGCCGGTAAATTTTTTTTTTATTATAATCCACATTCCATCTAACCCTAAAGTTGCGACGGGCAGCAACCGGTTTGACGCTACCAGTGTTCGGCTTTCACATTGGAAAACGGGTGCAGCATGTTAAAGCGGGGGGTTATCGAAAAAGTAACCAATAACGATCTCTTTTCATATTTAATTATTATTTTTCTTTATTTTCGCCGCAATGGACGGCATTGATCACGAAGGGGCATAATGACGTGTCACTTGATCACAGCCGTCCCTTTGTCTGCAGTCGGCCTGAGTATGAGATTCACCTGGGTGCAGCGTACGGCTTTGATCAGGTGCTACGTCAGGATGGCCCGATTCAGATGGAAAACTTGATGGTAATGAAGCAATTTCCTTATTACCAGAAGGATCAATACGAAAAGAAAGAAAAGTTTACCGTACGGATGAATAAAGGGCTGGGTCTTCGAACGAAGCAGAAGAAAGTAAAGGGGTAAAGTAGTCAACAAATCTCCCTCTCTCTCTAAACTCACCTTTTTTTGTGAGCTGTGCTTTAGCTGTCCCCGGCCCGGATGTGTATTTCTCTCTCCACCCTCTTCCTCTCCCTGTGCATGCCAGGCACACTTTGAGGCACACATTGGGAGGATGAGATGAAGGAGAATAAGCTAGTGGATTCGCACCTCCTCCTCTCCTTTCTTTTCCTCGCGGCCGCCACCACCTCCGCCGCCGCCTTCTCCAGCCATGGCCTCACCGACGCTGACGCCGGCCTCATCCGCCGCCGCCAGCTTCTATATTACATCGACGAGAACGGGGACCGCGGGGAGCGCGTCACCGTCCCACCCAACTTCTTCTTCCCCAACAACGGCCTCCGCGATGCCTACATTGCCCTCCAAGCCTGGAAGCTCGCCATCTTCTCCGATCCCTTCAACCTGACCGCCGACTGGGTTGGCCCCAACGTCTGCAAATACACCGGCGTCTTCTGCGCCACACTCCCCTCCAACCGTTCTATCACCGTCGTCGCCGGCATCGATCTCAACCACGGCGACATCGCCGGCTTCCTTCCGGAGGAGCTCAGCCTCCTCGTCGATCTCGCCCTCTTCCACATCAACTCCAACCGCTTCTGCGGCACCGTCCCTAGAAAATTCGACCGACTCCGCCTCCTATACGAGCTCGACGTGAGCAACAACCGCTTCGCCGGCCCGTTCCCTGACGTCGTCCTCCGCCTCCCATCCCTGAAGTACCTCGACCTCCGCTTCAACGAGTTCGAGGGCACCGTCCCCCGCTCCCTCTTCGACAAGGATCTGGACGCCATCTTCATCAACAACAACCGCTTCGCCTTCGACATCCCCGACAACTTCGGCAACTCGCCGGTCTCTGTCATCGTCCTCGCCAACAACCGCTTCCACGGATGCTTCCCGGCCAGCATCGGCAATATGTCCCGCCTCAACGAGATCATCCTCCTCAACAACGGGCTCAGATCCTGTCTCCCGGACTCCATCGGCCGCCTCAAGAACCTCACAGTACTTGACTTCAGCTTCAACGAGCTGGTCGGGCCGCTGCCGGACTCGATCGGGAAGATGGTCAGCCTGGAGCAGCTCGACGTTGCACACAACCTCCTCTCCGGCGCGATCCCGGGATCCATCTGCCTCCTCCCCCGCCTGCAGAACTTCACCTTCTCCTATAACTTCTTCACCGGCGAGCCGCCTACCTGCCTGAGGGTCCCGTCCTTCGACGACCGCCGGAACTGCCTGCCTGGCCGGCCGGCCCAGAGATCGGCGCCGCAGTGCAATTCTTTCCTCTCGCGCCCTGTGGACTGCAACTCCTTCCGATGTGCCCCGTTTGTGCCCGCCCTGCCTCCCTCACCGCCTCCCTCACCGCCCCTCCCTCCACCGGTATTCTCACCTCCCCCTCCACCGCCTGTCGTCTCACCCCCACCTCCTCCTCAACCAGCATTGCCGCCCTGGATCCACTTGCCTCCCCCAACCGTTTCCTCTCCCCCGCCGCCACCGCCGCCGCCACCATCCCCATCCCCACCACCTCCTCCTCCGCCCTCTTCACCTCCAACATCCCCACCGCCACCACCCCCGCCACCTCCTCCTTCTCCTCCTCCACCATCCCCATCCCCGCCACCACCCTCTCCTCCACCTCCATCCCCATACCCGCCGCCACCCTCTCCACCACCTCCATCTCCATCACCGCCGCCACCCTCTCCACCACCTCCGTCCCCATCCCCACCCCCTCCATCGCCTTCTCCTCCACCGCCAGCGCCCATCTACTGTGTTCGGTCTCCGCCACCTCCCCCGCCCAGCACACCCCCGCCAGTGTTCTTTTCTCCGCCTCCGCCACCTCCCAGCCCACCAAGTTCTCCGCCGCCGCCTTACGCTTCTCCGCCACCACCTCACCCATCTCCACCACCACCTCAGTATTCTCCACCTCCACCTCCTAACTCTCCGCCACCTATCTATCACTATCCGTCACCTCCACCTCCTTTGTACTCACCACCACCACCCAACTCACCGCCACCGCCACCTCCTTGCATTGAACCGCCACCACCCCCTTCACCACCTCCATGCATCGAGCTGCCCCCTCCCCCTCCCCCTCCACCTCCACCTCCACCTCCACCTCCACCGTCACCATCACCGCGTCAACCTTTGCTATCTCCACCACCGCCAGTTCACTATGAACCTCCACCATCGCCTTCCCCGCCGCCACCTTCACCACCATACTACTATGTATCACCGCCACCACCTCCACCTCCGCCGCCAGTTCAGTATGAACCTCCACCATCGCCTTCCAATCCGCCATCTTTGCCGCCGTATCAGTATGCATCGCCGCCTCCACCGTCACCTACGCCGCCACCTCCCTCACCACCATGCCATTACGAATCCCCACCTCCTCCATCAATTTCCCTTTCACCACCATACCATTACGAGTCACCGCCGCCTCCTTCCCTCCCTCCACCATCGCCTTCCCCTCCACCGCCATCACCCTCTTACCATTATGCATCTCCACCTCCACCATCACCGTCCCCTCCGCCGCCATCGCCACCCTACCATTATGTATCTCCACCTCCACCATTGCCGTCCCCTCCGCCACCATACCATTATGTCTCTCCACCTCCACCATCACCGCCACCTTACCATTATGTCTCTCCACCTCCACCATCGCCTGCCCCTCCACCACCTTTTCGTTATGAATCACCGCCGCCTCCTTCGCCCGTATACGAAGGCCCATTGCCGCCGGTTGTTGGAATCTCATACGCTTCGCCTCCCCCTCCTCCTTTCTATTGATTCTTTTGAGAAATTTCCTTGTCGTCCTCCTCATGCACCCCCCCCCCCCCCCCCCCCCCCCCCCTCGGAAAGCTGGTAGTGATTTCATTCATTTGGGGTTCTTCACGCGCGCCTTCTCCATCAAATTCCATCTCTACCGTTTTTTGGTCTCCCCAATCTCAGCCCCTTTCGCTGTCCATTGACAAAGAGGGAAGGAAAAAAAAGAAAAAAAAAAAGAGAAGAAATGAAGGGAGGAGGATGAGGAGGAGGCAAAAGACATGGGAATTAAAGAGGTAAAGGTCAACAACAATGGTGGAAATTCTCATCATATTTATTTGAATTATGAATACTTTTGAGTTGTGAATAAATGGCCTTGTTGGGAGAAGAGGATGTTTGAGAGAGGGAGGGGAGAGGGTGGGCAGCAAGGGAAAATGAATGATGTATAGAGCATGAGACTCAAGTAGACCAAATGTGGTATTATCTCCTTAATTCCTATTATACTTTGTTGTTTTCGTTTTCATTTTCATATAAGATGATGATTACTCAATGGATTTTCTTAGCCCCCTTCAATCCTTCCATGTATTGATTGTGCTAATTAATCGATATCATCCATAATTTGGTTTGATTCACTCTCTAATTACAATTTCACCTATAGGTTGTGCATCCAATTGAGGAGTTGAATTTAGGGAATCATTTGAGCTGTTTTTTTTTTCCTCAACCCCTTTCGTCTAGAATCAATTGAAACGTTGGTTGATGGTGGCTGTCTTCTTCAGGAGCCTATTATTAGCCTTCCATGAGTTATTGAGATCGAATGGGGGAGGATCCGAATCCAAACCGTTAAGTTGTTTTTATGATCCGACAATCAGCTGCTCACCCGAATCCGATAGCCCGTCATCAGACTCCCACTAACCTGATCTGATGAAATGTATAACATCACTCTATATTATATCTTCAGAAACTATCCAGAAACTAACAAATCGGATATGGATTCAGAAGGGGTTGGGTTCCTATATAGCCTAATCCGGTCCATATCGTATCGGATCCGATGATGGATGCAGAAGGGGATTAGGTGAAGGCCCAAATCTCTTTCAATCTCCTTCAAAAACAACTGTCACCATCCTTTGATTTTCTTGCGCCTTTGGATTCTCCCATTGGTTGCTGTCTTGATCTTTGCTTTGGAAAGCTACGTACAAACATACATGGCCTGCCTCATCTTTGTGTCTAGTTTAAGCATCAATTAAAGGTGGTTTGTTATCTATCCTCCATTCTAAAGCGATGGCGCTGAAAGCTCCCTTGCTAACCTTTCTTTCTATCATTACGCTTGGATTAAGATGCATGGCATGGCATGGCATGGCTTTTTATGTTTATGTTGAACCACCCCCATAACTTTTCTATTTCTCCTTTTCCACCGACTTTGTGGCTTTGACCCAGTATCCCTACCTAATTGTTCTTTAGTCAGAGTAATTGATTCCAAGCCCACTATCCAATTGGTACAAAACAAAACGAGTGCTCCAATTAAACCATACTCTCCTCCCATCCCTCCTCCTTGTTAGATCCGCCGCCGCCGCCGCCCCTGCAGCAGCCTCCGCTCTCCTCTCAGAACACAGTTGGATTGCGGGGCGGTGGAGGGACCGGAGGAGAGGGTGCCCAATTGAGGCCCTAGTTGGATCATGGGGGTACTCTACCTATAAATGGGACCTCCAATGAAAGCTGGTCTGGGTCTCTCGCATGAATGAGGACCACACCAAATTGTTTTTCTGATTGTAAATGACTCGTTCGTCCCCGAACCCACAAGAGCACATGGGACTGAGCATCTCTGTCCTGACTACCCCTTCCAACTAAAAGATGATCAGACTGGCTTTATAACGAAGGAGGCCGGCTAATAAGGGAGTGGGGCCGGCCCAATTATGATTCGGCGTCCACCTATTGGTTATCAATTGAATGATCTTAAATGTGCGGTCACAGGACCCACCTTGCGGATGGCCTCTATTGTTTAATTCTTTAGCCAGATTTAATTACCCTAGTCCAAGGGGCCGCTGCCCTCTCCCTCTCCCCTTGCCACTAGGGATGCAACTCGGGTCAGTTTGGTTCGATTTGAGGCCCTCCAAACTGGTTTGGCGGCATTTCAAAGAAAATTTGAAATACTATGGAGGACAATTCCGTCCACAGTATTTCAAGGGACTTGGGCTTAACTGATCTCTTGGTGAGAGACCTCTCACTAAGTCCCCCTTTTTTTTTTACGTGGTTCACCCACAATTAGGCAATACCCATAAAACATCGTATTTAACATTGATCATCTGGAGATAAACTTGTGGGAACACCATCATCTGCTATCAACAGGAATTATGTACAGTGAGCCATCGTTGTTCTACTATACTTGCCGATTTAATTCCAAGTCAGTCCCGCTAGGGAGAAGCATCGATCCCAGCTAGCATCTCTACACATTCGTCAGTTCCACCGAGGATGGAACTCCCATTTTTTGGATCAATCTCACGGTCTACCAAGTATAAACATCTCCACACCTGATTGGGCCAAGCTCCTCCTTGCCCTTGTGTTTGTTGTTGGTTATTCATCATCAATCTACGCACACGAGTCACTCACCACTAGTCGACAATCACCAAGCATTCAAGGATATGTGGCATCACGAGAGGTCAATGGGCATACCCACGTTCCACTCGACCACAGAACATCAAAGACACCCAACCACCTCATCCACCGAACGACGTTTGTTAGAGAAGATTCTATCTTGCGCTCTCTCCACACATGCCAAACCACTGCAAGCACCAGAACATCCCACTCATCTCGCTGTCTTCGACAAACATAGCTCCAGCGCCAAGAGGTCCACAAAACCTGTAGAGATAGGGGTGGTCGCCCTTGCACTCCTGTCGCAGCACATGCATGCTTCCACACCTCCCTCGCTAGCGATCAACGAAGCAAACATATATGCGACGGTCTCTCTTGAGCCCAAGTCACAACAAGGACAAGACATATCTACAATGACGGGGTGGCTGCATCGTTGAAGATAGACCCTCATCAATATGCGGTCCTTAAGTACTATTCACATGAAAATGCGAATCTTCAATGGAACCCTTGCCTTCCACAAACAGCTTGTCACTGGGCAAACGAGCCCCCCATTGTTTATAAATCTGTAGAACAATCGAACTGAGAAGCTACCCCCTCAATCCCAATGCCAACGAACAGAATCCCTCACACCCGAAACTGAGAAGTGCCCCAAAATCTCATACAATTCTAGCAACATCGGCTGAAGGAGTTACGGGATCACCCTTCGAAAGGACACCCGCCAAGACGTAGACCCACCCCTAGTGTCACACTTGGATTGGACTGAAGCGTCAGGAGCTCATGCCAAGTCAAACATCGTATTTAACATTGATCATCTAAAGATAAACTTATGGGAATACCATCATCTACTATCCGCAGGAATTCCGTATAGTGATCCATCGTCGTTGTTCTACTATACTTGCCGATTTAGTTCCAAGTTGGTCCGCTGGGGATAAGCATCCATCCCAGCCGGCATCTCTACTCATTCATCAGTTCCACCGGGGATGGAACTAACGTTTTCGGATCAATCTCACGATCAACCAAGGATAAACATCTCCGCTCTGGATTGGGCCAAGCTCCTCCTTGCCCTTGTGTTTGTTGTTGGTAGTTCATCATCAATCCACGCACATGAGTCACTCGCCACTAGTCCATGATCACCAAGCATTCAGGGATCTGTGGCATCACGAGAGGTCAATGGGCATACCCACGCTCCACTCGACCACAGAACATCGAAGACACACAACTACCTCATCCACCGAACGACGTTTGTTAGAGAAGATTCTAGTGTTGCGCTCTCTCCACTCATGCCAAACCACTGCAAGCACCAGAACATCCCACTCATCTTGCTGTCTCCGACGAACATAGCTCCGGCACCAAGAGGTCCACAAAACCTGTAGAGATGGGGGTGGTCGCCCTTGCACTCATGTCGCTGCACATACACGCTTCCACACCTCCCTCGCTAGTGATCAACGAAGCAACATATATGCGACGGTCTCTCTTGAGCCCAAGTCACAAAAGGACAAGACATATCTACAATATCGGGATGCCTGCGTCATTGAAGATTGATCCTCATCAGGATACGGTCCTTAAGTACTATTCACATTAAAATGATTATAAATGATGATCACTTCCCAAGCTCCATCAACCTCCAAGGTACAAGATGCACGAATGTGGCCCTTGGGAAGTGAAGAGGCCACAACCACCAAACAAGGCACCTTGAATTGTTGTATGCATGAACCCATAAACTAAAGTGTCACCTGGTTTCAAAGATGCATACAGCCTCAAGTGCATGAATCAGTCACTAATTGAACTCGATCTCCAGGCTTTCTATGTGGGTTGACCCCGACATGAGAATGTAATGAATCCCATGCCCAACACAAGCTGTGCTGCTAGTTGCCACCACGGCCGTCGCCATCTGCGCCTCTCTGTCGTCTAGCACTAGCCTCCACCCCCATTCGCCGAAGGCTAACTAGGTAGGGGTGTGCAGGATCCCAACTAAACCGTTCAAACCTGCCAAACCGGCCAAACCAAACCAAACCGACCAATTTTGATCGGTTTTGACACACTCGATAGATTGGATCGGATTGAGGTTTTAAAAAACCGACATGATCGGATTGGTTGATGGATTTGTAAATTCAAACTTGATCTAAAACCGAACCGAACCGACATATATATATATATATATATATATATATATATATATATATATATATATATATATATATATATATATATATATATATCATATGTCCTCATATATCCTTGCTACCAACAACCATTGCAATACTGTAGAAAATCAGTTAAAAATCTTATTTAGGCCTAATGATTTGATAACAATTATTATTTTTTAAGTTTAAACTAGGTCCTAATAGAAGGGGGGGGGGGAGCCCAATAAGAACATGGTTCAAAGCCTAAACTGACCATCCAATCCAATTCAAACCGACTTTAATAGGATTGGATTCCAATCTTAGTTCAGTTTGGATCAGATTGAAAATCCTCAAAACCGACCAAGGTTGGATCGGTTTGGGTTTTGCCTAAATATATCGGTTTCGAACCGATGCACACCCCTATAGCTAGGTCGCTCGAAGCGGGTTGAGTGTGATTGCTTTCATTAGAAGGCTGAGTACCATCCATCACCATGTGGCGCTACATCAGGAGAGCAGTTGATTCCATTCTTCAATTGATCTAGACCTAGAATTTTTTTTTTTTTGTAAACAAGACCTAGATCTGTTGTGTCTACTAGATGGTTGGTGGGGATCTAGACCTAGATGTGTTGTGGATCCTGAAACGTGCAATTCAAACTGCAGGCAGACAACTGTTGTTCTCTGCCTGCCCACACCATCCACCATTCATTGCTCACAGGCTCCATTAAATCCGCTGATCTGGATTCCTCCAAATATTATGCCTGCCAGTTAGGATGATTGTGGGTGCAACGGACGGCTGTGATCATGTGCCAGATCAGGATGGCCAACAGCATGATGGCTGATAGATTTTTTTCTTAAAAAAAAAAAATTGAAATAAAATAATCCGATGGTTCCAAAGAGCACGCCTGCCCTCCAGCCGCTCGTACATTTGCCAGACCCAGTTGATGAAGTCTGCAGTCATTGCCGGATCAGCAGGTGGCCTATGTTCTCAAGTCATGGTCTTTCAATGCCTTCCTAGTTTAGATTCCACCCCCGCCATTCTGTTTCACTCCCTTTGTTCTTTTATATATGGTTTTTTGCAAAATGATCACCAAACAACATGTAATACTGAAGCTGAACATAACCGACAAATCTTAAACTTAAATGACCTTCGTGTGTGAAGTTAGCCGCACGTATGATTTTAGAAGTTATCATACTGTTATGCCCTTAACTTCTCTAACTGTTGGTCGAGAGGTTTTTTTTTTTTTTACTTTTGCCCTTTCATCTTCTTTGTTGCTTTTCAACAGTCGCAGCACACCGTTGTGGGCACCGAAATTAGTACACGGATTGAACCCGACCCGCATGTGAAACATGGCCCGCACACAACGGCCTGCATGCGAACACAGTCTACACACAACGGCCCGCATGCAAACTTGGCCCGCACACAACGGCCCACATGCGAACACGACCCACACACAACGGCCCACATGCGAACACGGCTCGCATACGAAACAGACCTGACTTGATGCAAACGGGCCCCATATGACCCGCAACTCGAACACAAAAAAAGGCCCACCAGCCCCCTCCTCTTGGAAACCGTGCCCCCTCCCGATGGGGAGGTATGGCCGGCCATAAGGGGAATAAAAGAAAAGAAAAAATCATAACCGCCTTGATGTGGGGGGAGGTGACGTGGACGTCTATGCAACCGTAGATCCACGACGATCCATCGATCCGACGGACAAGATGACATTGGGTCGCCATGCAATCGGAAGGTGCAAAGATGATAAGTTATCTTCAAAGATCAAGTCATAACAATCCCATAATCATCCCCACAAAAAAAGGAAAGGGATCAAGTTTGTTTTCCCCAAAAAAGAAAACAGTATTTTGATGGTTATGGGGGGAGATATTGGATTAAACCAAAAAATCGCAGATATATCTTTCCCAACCTCCCCCCTTACCTATAAATAGAAGGGGTGAGGAAAGGCATCAATGGTCGAAAGCAAAAGACGAAAAGGCTCTGCAAAAAGAAAGCTCCAACGCTTAAAGACCGAAGGTTTTGCGAGGAACAACAAGGCGCGTCCCCAACAAAACGGAGTCGCCCATCAAAGTTCTCATCAAAGCGAAGGCCTTGCACTCGAAGATCAAAACTTCGACTCCTCGCACGAAAAAGAAATCTTGGAGAAGAAGGTCCGGAGCTGTCATCACCCCGATGTCTCCAACGATCTTTATCAACTCTGAAGACGCCACAAGTAAAAGCCGTAGAAGAAGATCGAAGTCGACAATACCCCGTTGTCTTCAACAAAGGCATCGACTCCTCGCACGAAGAAGAAAGCTTGGAAAGAAAGCCTAAAGCCAGTGCTACCCTCGCCGTCTTCATCAACAAAAGCCGACGCTATAATTGTCGCACGGAGATTGGTGCTACCCCACCATCTTCACAACAAAAGCAGACGCTACAACTGTCACACGGAGATCGGTGCTACACCCACCGTCTTCAAAAGAAGCCTTCGACTTCGATCACGCCAAAGAAGCCCGGAGAAGAAGAGAAGCAAAGCCGACGCCATAACCATCGCACGGAGATCAGTGCTACACCCACCGTCTTCAAAAGAAGTCTTCGACTCCGATCACACCAAAGAAGCCCGGAGAAGAAGAAAAGCCAAAACCGATGCCACAACCTTCGCTGCCAAAATCCATCCCCAAGAAGCCGGAAGAATAAAGAAGCCTTGGAGACGTAGTTATCGCCGTTCGAGAAGAAGATTAAGCCAACGCTAAAGTAAAAGCCAACACAAGAAGCCAGAGCAAAAGCACCAGTAAAGCCCGGCCAAATCAATGCACATGCCAAAGCCAAGTAACTACGACGGTCCTGAGCAAAGCACTGCACGTTCTAACCGATACAACGCGAAGTTCGGAAGAACTAAAGCATCGCAAGTCTCTACCCGTCTGCGTTCAAGCACAAGTGCCAAAGCAAAACAAAAGCCAGAGCCATACCAAAGCAAAGCTAAAAGCACGATCGACGCCGCGAACTGACGATCAAGGAAGCCGAGATCTAGCCAGTGCCGAGGGAGACACGAAGATCGAGGAATGAAGCTAAAATCCCCTTAACCGAGAAAGCACGAAGCACGGAAGGGACAAAAGCAACGGCGAAAACTCCTTTGCCTCTCAAGAAACCCTCACCCTGTAAAGATCTTTGCCCTAGGTAACCCCTCCAGAGCTCTCGCACGAAGTAACATGGATATGCGGATCAAAGGGACCCTCCAGAGGATCTCTCCCACAATCTCCTGATCAAATATTCATCGCACCCGGCTCACCACCCCCGAGTCTCCAGGTCCTGGCTTTGTAATCTCCGTGTGTTTGAAATAAAGACGACTCAGATCTTTTTTTTTTTTTTGCGCATACAACCGTACAGTCACTCCCCGTTCTTTGGCCTCTCTTCCTCGATGACCCTCTGTTCTTCCATCGTCAGAGGTCATTATTCTCCCTCTTCGACTGTCGGAGGTCATTATTCTCCCGTTCGCCATAGTCACAATCGTTTGAACCCTAGGACTTCAGAGGATGCTGCAATCATAATCCATTGACCCCACAATCAAAGGTATATCTCTACACCCTAATTCCTACCACGTGAAATCCTATCGATTTCCTAATTGATTTTAAATATTTTCACAATTTGTGTTGCGATTATGTGTTCATTTTCGAAGAAATTGGGAGGATCTTACAATCCTAATTCTTGAGCCAATCACAAAAAGTGTATCCCTACACTCTAATTCCTACAACGTTAAATCTAACTTATTTCCTAATTGATTTTAGAGTTTTTTTCTAAAAAATAATTTTTTTTATAATTTATGTTGCGATTATTGGTTGATTTTCGAAGATATTTGTAGGATTTTGTAACCATAATCCATGAGCCCATCACCAAAGGCGTATCGCTACACACTAATTCCTATAACGTTAATCCTACGTATTTCCTAATTGATTTTAGAGGTTTTTTTTCAAAATATTTTTTTTATAATTTATGTTGCGATTATTGGTTGATTTTCAAAAAAATTTGTAAGATTTTGTAACCCTAATCCCTGACCGCATCACTAATTATTGATGTATATATGAATGTACATGCATGTAAAGTTTTTGTTTCAGAAAATTAATCCCTCCATCACAATTTCAGTTTTGGAAAATTAATCCCTGGCTCAGGGATTAATCCCAGATAATTTCAGTACATAAATTTTTTAATAAAAAGTAGATTAATTTGTGTTGTGTGTATGAATGTGGATAACATTTAAAATTTTAAGATAAGTTAAAAGTTAGAAGCATGATTGCATAATATAGTTTGATGAATTTTATTTTTCATATAGATGGTTATAAAAAGAAAGATTACAGTCAAGCCCAAAAGTCTCTAGCCAAGCCCAAAAACTTGTAGGTAGTCCCCAAAAATCTGCAAGTACTCATCGAAAAATAAAAATGGATAAAAAATTGACATATAATGGTAAACCTACAACAAGGAATACAATTGTTTTTCCAAAAGATATTATGGATCATTTCAAAAAGGTTGATGAAGTTAATTCATTAACACTGATGGATAAGATGTGAGCCACATATTTTAGCTTCTTATTTGAATAGAGATTAACGAAAAGAAATATATTTTCTACAAGCCTATCATATTACTTTTGGCAAATGCATGAAGACGGATCAACATTCAACGTGGAAAGGGTGACAATGAATTTATCCCCCATTAGGGTTCACTTTAATTTTTGGACTTAAGTATAACCCTTTTTTGTCTCCTCGACCAATCCAGGATATTGAAAGCATAAGGTTAAAGAATAAATATTTCAAGGATGTCCATGTGAAGCAAAAATGTCTTTGTGATGTAATCTTGAAGTACCAAGATGAAGGTGATGCTATGAAATTATCGTTAGTACTTATTTTGGAGAGCATAATTCTTTGTCAGAATAATAGTGTTCAAGTACTTATTTTGTACTAACTGTCACGCCCCAGAAATCTGAAGACAGATTCTTATAGTGTGAGGTAAGAAAAAGGTGGGATTTTAGGTCTAGTCAAGCAACTACACCAATTAGGGTTCTCATGTGGCTTCTTTTGCGCTCTCACATATGAAAAATAAGGAAGGAGAAACAATGAATCCTTTTGTTTTTATTTCGAAAACGATTTTATTAATATTAGATAAAACATAGATTGTCACATAGAGAAAGCTTCTCAAGTAGGCTAGACTAAAAGAGGACGATCCTCTCAGCATGGGTACCACGTCAGTGCCGCTACATGCTGACAAGAGTCTCCCTAAGAGAGCACGAGGCTCAAGCCTCCGACGACAAGCCAAGTCACCTCACCCGCTCCCTAACACTCGGGTGCTCAGGTTTAGGCATCCTATCTATGGGATTAATCAATTAGGTCATTCATATGTACTTATATTTAGAACATTTATTGTATTATAACAATCATTGTAGCAAGATACGACTTTAAGATCTATAACAATAGCCTTTTCTCTTGTTAAAGAATCATTCTAATTATTTGCACCGTATTCATTAGGCTCCCTACAATGACAAAATTATATGCATTATAATTAGAATAATAGTCAAGACAACTTCATCAAATTTATCAATATATTAAGTTAATCATATCTTCTATCATCCATAACATTGTCAAAAATATGTATGTTGTGAATTCCTTAGCATTGTTCTTTAACTCATCACCTTAGGTGCATAGTACGAAGGATAAGCCTTGAAAGACTAACGATGTATGATCTTCGATGTTTGCAATAAGATTAGTCACCAATCGATTTCCATGAGTCATATTAGGGGAAAGGTGGTTTTTGAGTCTAACTTCCTTTTCAAATTAAGCAATGTTAAATATGAACTAATATGATGTTGAATCTCCAGTGTTAGCAATAAGCGAACTTATTAATTCTTTTTCCCAACTAACATTGGGGGGGAAGAATTTTATTTCGATCTAATGTCTTTTTTATAGTGGGCAGTTGTGGAATATGATGAGGGGTATACTATGTTGCTTTAGGTACTCAACTTACTAGTAAGGGAATATTAATATTAATATTCTTAATATTTTGAGCAATGAACATAGCTAAATCATCACCATCAAGGATCTCAACTGGAGGACAAGGTATTATACTTTGATATATAACCTTCATACTTATGTCATACTCTTCTGAATTGTAATTGGTTAACCAATGGATCTTCTGAATTAGTTGGTCATAACTGCTAGATATGAAAAGGGAACAATTTGCGAACTCATCATTTGTACTCATACTTGTCATTCACATAAACCACTTCTCTATTATAGACACATAATAAGGATGTTATTGAATCCATGTGTTTAACTTGCATGAAATTAAATGAACCTGTAAAACAAAGATCCAAAGCAATGAACTTAGATAAATAAACTAGAGAAGAATCGAACTTATGGTTTAAAACAACAATATGAAACATTTCAGCAACTGGAGCCTACAAGACAAGACCATTTGGACAAATGAACTAAGTGAATCAGATAATTTCATAAAATTGAAAAGGATTAACTGAGTTTATTTCAATTGAATAAATTTATTTTTTAAAACCATTGAAATTGCAGCATGGGGATCAATTATCTAGGGTTTATTGTCTACCTTTGTGTACTTCCGATAAGGAAGAAATGTTGAAGTTACGGCAAGATACCCACGGCCTGGATCGACGACAGAGATGATCGACGGCCACAGGAGGATCAATAGAGAGAGATGGTTCACTATCTCAGACGTCGAGGAGTTGTTGCCTATGTTGAGAAATGAGAAAAAAAATTTGGGAATGTTGAAGCTTCAACATGAAATTGATGGCTAGGATATAGAGTAGAAGAGAACCGACAACTGAAAAGAGGAGGAGCGTCGACAATGGTTGGTTCGCCGCAGCCGTTGAAGTCGTGGAGCTGTTGGCAATGGCGGCAAATGAAATACCTAAGGGGAAATTCCAGTCGTTACTGAAAATAAGAGAGATTTGAGGGCATTTTTGTCCTATCAAAGTACAGTGGTCATAAAAGTATTCTAAAAGTCAAGAACAACATTTTGAGGAATAGGGGGTCTTTGGTGGTCATTTTGGGAAAAGCCTCTTTTTATACCTATATACTAAAAATTCAACCAACTTTTTGATGGTTTAAAGAAACTGTTTGCTCAATTTGAGCCTATGATTTCATTATTGTTCTTAGTGGAGGTGAGATCTAGGGCTACAGTTTCCAGTTTTTTTTATTTTTGTTCAGAACATACCAGTCTGCATGTTAGTGGGTACGCACGAGAGACCAAGTTATTATGTCATCTTCCATGGAAACCCCCTCATTTTCCCCCAATCTCGGGAGGAATCCATCTCCCGTTTGGCGGCTTAGGGCTTAGAGAAAAACCGCACATATCAAGCTACCGAACACAGAATTGATCTTCCTCCAACAGCGATTTTCGCCCTTATATCTGCAAACCAAACAATCCCGACACCAAAATTCAATTCCATTTCTGCAGAATTACCCTCTTGTCCGCGAGACAAACAACCCGAGGAAAACCAGGGACTACCGGTGGGATGCAACCACAGTTGCCTTTTTTTTATCGGATAATTAATGTGAACAAAGATATATATGATCACACTTCATAATTATGAGACAAATTACGATGTAGGCAAGGATATGATCACACTTCATAATTATGAGGCAATTATTTTCCGTGGAGGGCAAGGTGCCCACATTTGGATATAGTTAGGAGGCCATCCGTGCAGACCTAGCTCGCTTCTCTGTCTCTAGGCCTAGGGTTTATGGCTGTGGACCCATCCACTAGTTGTGGACCTGTGGTGGGAATCACACACAAATTCTGGTCTAAGTAGCCAGAACTGCACCAAGCCCCTAAGGCATGCATGGATGATCAAAAGAGGTCGAGTTTTTTCCGGCACATTCCCGGAGGGATTAGACCGAGCCCGAAGTGGATCAACAGCCGATCTTCAAAAAAAATGAAAGACAAAAAAAAGAGGTATTGTTCTTTTAGGATCAAATTACGTTTTATATCCCATTAAAAGAAAAAATAGGAAAATAAATTGGTAAAAAGAAGTTGCTAAGAGCGACTACAAAGAGGCTCCAAAAGATGGCATTCCCTATAAAATAGAGAAATGCTACTCAGCCGGAAGGTTTTCCCGATTTCTTCGGCAGCCCGATTGACATGGCAGCCTGCAACTGGTGGCTGAAACCCAATAGCGACCTTAAAGTCGTTTACACCACTAGTTGCATGCTGCCATGTCAATCGGGCTGAGCGGAATCGGAAAAACCTTCCGGCGTACTCTTTCCCTGATATTTTCAAATGACCAAAAACCCTATCATCTCTACAGACTACAAAATGACCGAAAGTCCATTGTATGGTTGGTTGGAAGTAGGAACCTTTGCCTATCTTGTGCTTTCAGTCATTGGACGGTCTGTTTGGTTGGAGGGAGTTGGAACCAACGTGTTCCAACTCACGCGTGGGGTACAAACGGAATGAGTTGGAACTCCACCTGAAAACCGTGAGGTACAAACTCACGCGTTTTCTATACAATCGAAACCCACGAAAGAGTTGAAACTCATCTGGTCGGGAGCCTCCGCACGGAACCAAACCGTTGCTTTAGCGGAACACGTGAGTTGGAAAACACCGGTTCCAACTCCCTCCAACCAAACAGATCGTACCCTTTGGCATTTAAATGCTGCAGGGGGCTCAACATACTCGACCCAACCGGCAATAGGTGGAGCTAGCCTAGTGAAAGTAGCGAGCCATATTTCGCTTGCCAGATGCATGGAGCAAATTAGCGAAATCACTTCATTAGGGAGTGTAGTAGCCAGCCTGTTGGAGCCCATTTTTCGCCAAACAGCTCCCTACTCTGGCAAGGAGAGCCAAGTAGGGAGTCCGTTGGACTTGCTCTGAGACTGTTTGTGTTAAGATTTTATTTATTTATTTGTGTTTTAAAAACAAAATATTATCGTGTAACCTATAACGGCTATAACGGCTAGAAACGGCTATAAACGTACACACTAAATGTGATCTAATGGCTGGGCTTTAAAAGCCCATTAAATCCAAATGAATGGGTAGCTATCAACACATCTTGGGCTGGGCCTATATAAGAGACCCAAGACCATAGAGTTTTTAGAAGAATAAGTTGTGCTTTTGCTACCAAAAACTCTGTCCTTTTCATTTTTTGTGTTTCGATCTTTGCTACCTGCTGGGTTCTTGAAAGCTACATTGGGGTTCGCCGTACACCCTCTCGAAGTCGTGTCGACGGGAGGGAGAGCCTACCGGCTGGGTCGTCGTATCTCTACTAGTCATTGCCGGAAGACCCGCACGCAGGGGGCAATCGACTTTTAGGACAGCGCTTGCGCGCTTCGACCAAACAGGCTCCATCCAAACTCTTTATTTTTGATTTCTCTATTTTGCAAATTAGAAATTCTAGATCATAGTCAACTAGCAATTACATAACTAATATTCGATCCTTTTATTTTAGCATGATAAATATACAAATATTCATTAGAGATTAATCCTATCTTTATTAATCATTGCATGATTAATATAGTATTTTATTTCTAGCATTATAGAATTGGTTTAATATTGTTGAAAGATTTTATACCATCTAACTTTTTAGGTCTAATTAGTAATTAAATCTATATTATAGTAGAGATCTTTTCACTTGTAGCTAGCATTCTAAAAGTCGATTGATTTGTAAAATTCAAATTAGCTACATATTATATGCTAAATAAAAATTAAAAAATATATATATATATATATATAAATTTTATATATTTGTCATATGCTCTCATATATTGTATATTCATTCGTTAAATATTCATTATAATCATCTATGATCTTGTAGAGATTAAAATAATCATTTTACTAGAAAAATTAAAAAAAAATACTTCTTGTTTTAAAATAGCATATTTCATTAATACGAATTTGCTAGTAGTAGTATCTATTGCTAATTATAATTAGCCAATATCCTAATATTAGTTCTTAGCATATTTTGTCATTTGCGTAAATTGTTTCCTATATTCTAGTTAGAACACTTGAAAATTAAATTATAAGAAAAATAATTTTAATTTGAGAAACTAATTAGTTATAGAAAAGAATAGTACTTCATCTAATTAAAATATAAAAACTTATCGCTAGACTAGTAACTTCACGATCTCCAGTGACTATTCTATTGCGTATGGTGTCTAGAAAAGTTTGTCAAAAAGGCATACGTGCCTAAGACGGACTGGTATTTAAGCGAGCCTAGTGCTCCACCACCCATCTGGAGCTGATCTGGCCGTTACAATCTGGAATTTCATTTGGATATCTAAGTCTAATCTAGTTAAAATCTAAATCTATCCACCTAATCAAAACTCTAGTAGGGAGAGCTCGGCGTATACACTTGTGTATGCGTGTCTCGTCTGTAATCCCCATAATCTAGAGCATTTGATAAGTGGTCAAATACTTCTAGTGTAAGTGCACCTGACACGAAGTCTTAACCCAAAAATCGAAATGGCAACAGGATCTACTGGGACCATTTGTAGGCTAGTTCAATTTACCCCAGAAGTAAACTTGGCAATCCAAGCACTTGACTGGTGGATAGATACCGGAGCTAATATTCATGTATGTTCTGATCGTTCCTGGTTCTCCACATATAAGATCTCGAATAGAGGAGTAGTGACCATGGGTAATAATTCCGAAGCACACATGCTAGGAATAGGTCGAGTCAACCTAAAGCTAACATCAGACAAGACCCTAATCCTAAGCAATGTCTACCATGTTCCAGAGATTAGACGCAACCTTATTAGTGGGTCCCTCCTAGTCCAACACGGATATAAACTAGTATTCGAGTCAAACAAAGTGATTATAACTAAGGGCGTATCTTTCATAGGGAAAGGATTCATGACTGACGGCTTATTTAAGCTGAATACATGTATCCCTTCTAATAACAGTAGTCCCGTTATTTTGAACATTGAGTCTTCCTCCACCTGGCACTCTAGACTAGGTCATGTTAACTACAACGCCATCAAAAGAATGATGAACCTAAACCTGATACCTAAGGTAGATACCCAATATCACGACAGATGTGAAATCTGTGTAGAAGCCAAACAAGCCAAGAAGCCTTTCAGAACAATAGATAGAGACTCTGATCTCCTCGAATTAGTCCATAGCGATGTATGTGACTCAGAAAGAATCTCGAGAGGTGGTAACAGATACTTCGTTACTTTTATTGATGATCTATCTAAGTATTGTTATATTTACCTCATAAAAACGAAAGATGAGGTATTAAACAAATTTAAGGTCTACAAAGCTGAGGCTGAAAACCAGAAAGATAAGACCTTAAAAATTCTTAGATCCGACCGAGGTGAAGAATATACCTCAAATGAATTATCTATATTCTATGAAATATCTGGAATAATTCATGAGGTGACTGCTCCATATACCCCTCAATCAAATGGAGTAGCCGAAAGAAAGAATAGAACCCTTATGGATATAGTCAATGCCATGTTAATTAGCTCAAGAGCACCTGAGAACTTATGGGGGGAAGCCCTATTAGCAGCCAATTTTATTCTTAATCGTATTCCCTCTAAAAACAACAACCTTACCCCCTATGAGCTGTGGAAGAATAGGAAGCCCACTTTGAACTATCTCAAAGTGTGGGGGTGTTTAGCAAAAGTTAGAATTCCTGACAATAAGAGAAAGAAGATAGGACCCAAAACAGTAGATGCTGTATTCATTGGTTATGCATTAGATAGCAATGCTAATTGATTTCTAGTCTTTAACTCTGAGATAGAAGAAATCTCAAATAACACCATCATGGAAGCCAGAGATGCGACATACTTTGAAAGTATATTTCCCTTTAAGACTAGAGTTAGAAATCCGGATCGAACCGATGTTACAGATATAGGTTCTAGTTCTAATCCAGACATAGGTTTTAGTCTTAGATACCTTAAGGGTACAATATCCTATGGACTACGATTTAGTGGCTATCCAGCTGTTTTAG
This sequence comes from Chamaelirium japonicum, assembly GCA_947650365.1. Lineage (NCBI taxonomy): Eukaryota > Viridiplantae > Streptophyta > Magnoliopsida > Liliales > Melanthiaceae > Chamaelirium > Chamaelirium japonicum. The sequence continues at coordinate 4,827,538 of OX393559.1, read as the reverse complement.
AGGGTTATAGCGATGCCAATTGGATTAGTGACTCACTAGATGTGAAGTCAACTACAGGATATGTATTCCTCCTAGGAGGAGCAGCAGTATCTTGGAAATCATCAAAGCAGACTGTAATAGCTAGAAGTACTATGGAGTCTGAAATGATTGCTCTCGATACTGCCTGTACTGAAGCTGAGTGGCTTAGGGATTTTCTAATAGATATACCTCTAGTAGACAAACCCTTGCCAGCTATTTCTATACATTGTGATTGTAGATCTGCTATAGACAAATGCAAACAAGAAAATGCAGACGTAAAGATGAATCGTCATTTAAAAGTACGACATAAGTCATTAAGATATAAAATAAAAAATCATATGATTGCCTTAAGTTTTGTAAGATCGGAAAAGAATTTGGCCGATCAATTAACTAAAGGCTTATCTAGAACAGTGGTTCTAGAAGCGTCGAGGGGGATGGGTTTAAGCCCATAAGAAAGATCACCAAGGTAGCAACCCAACCTCACGGAGGTTTAATGGGTAGAAACAAACCGTATAGGTGACTATGAGGAGCACTGATCTTCCTCCCATCCCTAGGGCGCCAGTGCTCATAAAAGCAAGGGATTAGGATGAGTTTTTAATCTTAATAAGTCCAAGATCCATGAGACAGGGTGCTACCTTGCTCGCACCCTTATAAGGACTCACCAATATGTGTAGTTGTGTGGCCGCAACAATGAGTATTGGGCGATACTCTAAAAAACACATGAAAGATACTTGCGCATGGCCTAAATAGCGCAACCCGTCCAGAACCCTAAATTAGCTATACTATGTGTGAATCTTATAAAAGTCTGAACCATGGTCCTGATTCAAGGCATAGTCCACCAAGGTACTACAGACGAATATAATTTTTACTAAGTGGAGGTTCAAACCGAGAGGTACCTACACCCATTACATAGTATAAGGAATCCAGCAAATTATTTTATATTTTAATTTTTTAATTTTTAATATTTATAATATTTGATGTTTTTAAAACATGTGGGGGATTGTTAAGATTTTATTTATTTATTTGTGTTTTAAAAACAAAATATTATCGTGTAACCTATAACGGCTAGAAACGGCTAGAAACGTACACACTAAATGTGATCTAATGGCTGGGCTTTAAAAGCCCATTAAATCCAAATGAATGGGTAGCCATCAACACATCTTGGGCTGGGCCTATATAAGAGACCCAAGACCATAGAGTTTTTAGAAGAATAAGTTGTGCTTTTGCTACCAAAAACTCTGTCCTTTTCATTTTTTGTGTTTCGATCTTTGCTACCTGCTGGGTTCTTGAAAGCTACATTGGGGTTCGCCGTACACCCTCTCGAAGTCGTGCCGACGGGAGGGAGAGCCTACCGGCTGGGTCGTCGTATCTCTACTAGTCATTGCCGGAAGACCCGCATGCAGGGGGCAATCGACTTTTAGGACAGCGCTTGCGCGCTTCGACCAAACAGGCTCCATCCAAACTCTCTATTTTTGATTTCTCTATTTTGCAAATTACAAATTCTAGATCATAGTCAACTAGCAATTACATAACTAATATTCGATCCTTTTATTTTAGCATGATAAATATACAAATATTCATTAGAGATTAATCCTATCTTTATTAATCATTGCATGATTAATATAGTATTTTATTTCTAGCATTATAGAATTGGTTTAATATTGTTGAAAGATTTTATACCATCTAACTTTTTAGGTCTAATTAGCAATTAAATCTATATTATAGTAGAGATCTTTTCACTTGTAGCTAGCAGTTTGGACAGGCTTTTGCTGGCCGCGATGTCGCTGCAGCACATCACGAGAAAGAGGAACATAGCTATTGCATCGTTTCAATGTGCTCACTCCCAGGAGTGTTCGAAAAAGGATTAGCTTACCACAGCCGAGTCATCTATGTCACCGCTAAGCTTCAAACACGAGAACAACCCAACAGTAGGCTGCCAAATCTAAAATTGTCGGGTGAGAGCTCAAAAGCTAAGCCAAATGCAGCCCAAGACATTTTGTTCAAGTTATCTTAAATCTACTTGGTTTGCAATAATTTTATGTTATGATATTACATCATTATTGAATCTCAATTCCAAGAACCCAAAAACAACTCTATTAAATTATAATTTAGAGTTATGAATTACAATCTTCAAAAATCTCCTGCTTGTAGAGAACTAGTAATGCCCGTGCCTGTCGGCACGCAAAAGATTTCGAGGGCGAGGATAATATTTTGAGGCGGGTGACAATATTTCGAGAGTGACAAAAAAATATTTCGAGTGGCAATAATATTTCAATGGAGAGAATAATATTTGAGGGTAATAACAATATTTTTTTATTAAAGCCCATAACTTAGTCGTCCCGAACCACAGTATCACCGTTGTTCGGGGTCTAGGCAACGACATCTGCCATTTTAGGCGAAACGGACGGCTTCAAATTGTTGTGATCGACATGCCATCGAGAGAACCCCAGGGGGCTCCCATCATTCAGGTCGGCTGATCAAACGAAAGAGGGCCGGTGATTGCGATAATGCGAGATCTAAAGGGAGTCAGGATCGCACGTTCAAGAGGGGGCTGGGATCACTCAGAGAGAGAGAGAGAGAGAGGTGTAAAGCATTCAAAAATATAGAGGGCATATGTTGTAATCATACTACTGATTTTATTAGACCAATGCATATGTGTTAGGATACATGTGGATAGGAATTGGATACTACCATATGTGCTAGGTTACATGTGGATAACTGAATACTGTATATACATCTTGAAAAGTGATCTACTATCCTCTTTCATGCAGTACTTCATGAGTTAAAAGTCTAGTCCAAGCTCGCTTTCGATCCTTTCATGCAAGCACAACCTACTAGGGGTGAGCGTCGGTTTTGTCGGTCGGTTTCGGTGTCGGTTTTGTCGGTTTTATTTTTTTTCGGTTTTCGAAAAATCAAAACCGAAACCGAAACCAAAATAGTCAGTTTTTGTCGGTTCGGTGTGATCGGTTTTCGGTTCGGTTTCGGTTAATATGAGTTATGCTAGAACCCTTGGCTCTTAAATCTTAATCGTCAGTTCATCACAAATAAGTGGATGATTATGTTCTTACATAGTGCCAAAATGAAAGTTCAAAGCAAAATCAACCGATGTTCACTCTTTTGAAGCATTGTAGATGTAACATAATTACTTCGTACTTGCACTTGCTTGAAACAAAAGTATTGTGGCCGTTGTGTTTATGATTTAAGAAGTCGGGTCGGTTTTTTCGGTTTCGGTTCGGTGTTTCATACCCGGGAACCGAAACCGAAACCAATTTAATCGGTTTTGTCGGTTCGGTTTGTTTTCGGTTCGGTTTGATGTTCGGTTCGGTTATTTCGGTTAAATTTTGGTCGGTTTCGGTTCGATTAGGCGGTTCGGTTAGGCGGTTTTTGCACAGCCCTACAACCTACTCTTAAAAGCAGACCTCTCTCTCTCTCTCAGCAAGCCAAGAGAATGACAACAATTTTTAGGCCTAAATGATAAAGAATCCAATTATATTCATTGACTAATTCAGATATGTAATGGAATAAAATCAACTTGATAAAACATACTTTAAATCAGAATTTCTATTGTGCATGAATGGAAATCAGAATAGAATGAATTCAGAAACCTTTGGGCCAAGACAGACACGGTGTCGGCCAAGCATTAATACATTATAGGGTGAACACTAAACCCATAGACAACCTCAACTAAAGGGTGCCTTAAAAGAGAGGGAAAAAAAAATTGATCAAAGTCCTGGAGAATAACCGTCATGTGTGATATTGACTGGTCAATTACCGAAATGAAGGGTGCCCAAACACTAAAGGGTGCTCCAACACTGAGTACAACCTCAACTGAAGGAAGCACCAAGGCATTCCACCTGCAACCTCAACCATATGAAATTCAAACGAATCGAAGTCAGCAAGCCCTTAAAAGAGAGAGAAAAAAAGATAGACAACAAAAAGGAGAGTGAAAAAAAATCTGCAGATGACTGCAGCAAATCGTATACAAAATTAGTCGTTGGAGGAAAATAAGCCGGGATCCATTACCTTTGGTTCTCTATGGGTATCCATTACCCCGGCATCCATTTCCCTTTCAATTTTGCAAACCAAACAGGCCCTAAAAAATTGATCTCATTTGTTCATTAAAAAAAGATCTTAGTTGTTCTTCAAAGGAAAACAAAAACTCAGTTATACATATCCCCAGATCAATCGGGTGACTGCAAACAAATAATCTCATTTGGGCTTTAAAAAAGGATCTCATTTGGTGTTAAAATAATCTCATTTTATATCCACAAATCAATCGGGTAGCAAATACCCTCAAATCAATCAGGCATCAAAGAAATGGTATCATTTGTTTTTCAAAAAAAAAAAATCTAATCTACGCTTAAAAAAAATCTCATTTAATATCATTCAATCGGGAAGCAAAAAAGGGAGCCACCTACTCCTATCTGGCAACGACCGAGCACATTGCTTTGAAGCTCTTGCGATTGGTCTAACTATTAACGTGAAAGTTTCATTCATATCCGTCTCTGACATTGAAGGATTTATAAAGTCAACCAAATAAATCAATAAGGAGAAGAAGAGAAGGAAAAAAACCACATATGATGATGAATCAGACATTTTAAAAAATTCTAATACAATCAAAGAAATTTAATCAATTAAAATATTTTAAGAAACTGATCAAACAAAACAGTTGTACTTGAGATTAATTAATGAATACTTAATCATTAAACCCAAGAAGAAAAAAAGGAGGTACAATCAGTATAACCAAACCAATGAAGCACCTAACCGAACCACCGAACTGCTCGCCACCGCCGGAGCTGCTCACTGCCACTGAACCGAATCACCGAACGCTGCCACCGGAGCTGCTGCCGCCGTCGCCACCTCTGTTACTCGCCGCTACCACCGGAGCTGCTCGAGAGAGATGGGAGAAGATGCAGGGGAGGCTAATTTTCGGTTTATTACCTTTGTTTGGGACCTTAGGCTAAATGAAATATGAGTGTGTCCTGTTCACGGGAACAATATGTTGTCAGGGACCAAAATCATGGTTGAAGTGGTGGTGATGCTCCTCTCCTCATCCAAGTCTGGGTACATCTTGCATCTGCAACCAAGACAAAATCGAAGATGGAGGGTCAGGAAGGCACGGGGGGGAGGGGGGGAATGGGTTTCACCTGCAGGCTACAGCGCACAGGCCGGCACAACAGCCCGGAAAGGGGGCAACTGCGATGGTCATAAAAATCCGAAAAATAAAATAAAATCAAGAGAGAGGGAGAGGGCGGCCTACCTGGGTGTCGACGAAAGGGATGAGGGCAGCGATCGGCTTTACAAATTCCGGCTCAAGACGGCTTTGATCTCAGTCGTCGACCGGAGAGAGCTCCCCATCGACGTTCAGGCCTGACTTCCCCTCCCCCCTTATTCCTCTCCGGCTTCTCTCGGTTTGCCGACCTCTTCAATTTGAAGACGCGACGGCGACGGAGGAAGGGCGGCGGCCGACATGGCTGCTTACCAAAGGAAAAAAACCTAAAGCCTGAGAAAGAGAAGGAGAAGAAGAGAAGGAAAAAAAAAAACAGAGACAGAGAAACCATTACTGTTGCTGTCTCCAGTCTAGATCCACATCCGTCGGCAAATCGGAGATGGAGAGAGAAAATCAGAGAGAGAATCGGAGAGAAGGAACCCAGGCCTGGCGGTGGGGGTAGGAGCAGGGGTCTGGGGGGCGGGGGCTTCGAGAGAGAGAGAGAGAGAGATAGAGAGAGAGAGAGAGAGAGAGAGAAAGAGAAAGAGAGAGAGAGAGAGCAATGAAGAGGGGACTGACGGGAAGAGAGGAACAGGGATCGCGTATAGGATTTAGGGCTCGATGATGAGAGGGGGGCGCCGGATCTGGGGGTCGATTAGAGAGAGGAGCGAGATTTGAGGAGGTTACCAAATTGAGAGAGGGGATGGCGGGATTTGGGGATCAGATTGAGAGGAGAGGGCTGTGTGTGTGTGTGTGTGTGTGTGTGTGTGTGAGAGAGAGAGAGAGAGAGAGAGAGAGAGAGAGAGAGAGAGAGAGAGGATTTGGGGTCACTGAGATAGGCATGGCGGTGTGGCGGCATTAGGGGAGAAAGAGGGGTGGATATGGCAATAGATCACAATCTTTTATTAATTGGTTGGAGATTTTGTGATGAGGTGACAGCCGAACACAAACTTTTAATAGATGGCTGGTGATTGTACTCAAGACGGGACTGTCATATTCGTGGGATCGTGTGGTTGAGAGTGGGTTAGAGAGTGACAATCACAACCATTGTTTGTACCCCCCACAAAACTGTAGCTTATTATATAGATTGGTTCTGCATCACATAAATAGGCAGCTTCTACCAAAAAGGATATTTTCCTATATATATATATATATATATATATATATATATATATATATATATATATATATATATATATATATATATATATATATATATATATATATATATATATATATATATATATATATATATATATATATGGGGGCGGGGAGCCTGCATCCGAGGTGCAGCAAGAACGCTGCATCTCTCGCTTGTTTACCTACCTAGAAGTTTTGGAATTTGATGAAATTTGGTGAGGGTGTTGTCTAGGGTAAGATGATCATCCACACAAATTTTCATCAAATTCCAAAACTTCTAGGGGGGTCAAATGGTCGAAGCTAAATCTGCAAATTTTAACGGTGACGGCGGACGGCTGATTTTGCTTCGACCATTTGACCCCCCTAGAAGTTTTGGAATTTGATAAAAATTGGTGAGGATGATCACCTTACCCTAGACAACATCCTCACCAAATTTCATCGAATTCCAAAACTTCTAGGTAGGTAAAACAATGCCTGAGGTCCAGCAAGAACGCTGCACCTCTCGCTTGTTTTACCTACCTAGAAGTTTTGGAATTGGATGAAATTTGGTGAGGGTGTTGTGTAGGGTAAGATGATCATCCTCACAAATTTTCATCAAATTCCAAAACTTCTAGGGGGGTCAAATGGTCGAAGCAAAATCTGCAGATTTTAACGGTGACTGCGGACGGCTGATTTTGCTTCGACCATTTGACCCCCCTAGAAGTTTTGGAATTTGATGAAAATTTGTAAGGATGATCACCTTACCCTAGACAACACCCTCACCAAATTTCATCCAATTCCAAAACTTCTAGGTAGGTAAAACAAGGGGGCGGTGCAGCGTTAACGCTGCACCCCGGGTGCAGGCTCCCCGCCCCCATATATATATATATATATATATATATATATATATATATATATATATATATATATATATATATATATATATATATATATATATATATGGGACGGGGAGCTGCATCCGAGGTGTAGCATCGTTGATGCACCTCTCGCTTGTTTACCCCCCTACAAGTTTTGGAATTTGATGAAATTTGGTGAGGGTGTTATCTAGGGTAAGATGATCATCATCACCAATTTTCATCAAATTCCAAAACTTCTAGGGGGGTCAAATGATCAAAGCAAAATCTGCAGATTTTAATGGTGACTGCGGACGGCTAATTTTGCTTCGATCATTTGAACCCCCTAAAAGTTTTGGAATTTGATGAAAATTGGTGAGGATGATCATCTTACCCTAGACAACACCCTCACCAAATTTCATCAAATTCCAAAACTTCTAGAATGGTCAAACAATGCCTGAGGTGCAGCAACGACGCTGCACCTCAGATCCAACATCCCTTTTCATAAAGATTTAGTAATGGAAAGTTTATTTCACCTCAGGTCCAGCATCCCTTTTACATATATATATATATATATATATATAGTAATGTGAAGTTTATTTCACAAATATTTTATGCAATTACAACAAAATATAGGGTATTATATATTATGAATCATGATACAATGCAAGCACTGCTTAAAAACAAAAGAGTAACGCTACTTGTACAATCTCCATCGACAAACACAATGGCATACCAGACCCATGAAAGGGTGGCGGGGCCCAAAACTCATTGCAGCTGCATTCACACCAAGCACAGAGCCCTGGGCCCCACCACCAGTTTATGGATCTGGTTGTATTTGTGTTTGTGTATGAAGATTGTACAAGTAGTATTACTCAAAAAAAAAAAAAAAAATGATGCGAGTATAACTCTCCAAAGAGCAAAGCTATGCACACATGGAGATGTATGCAAATCTAGACATGGAATTCGATCACATCACAGTCCAATGATGCCTGCCTATTAGGGCAAGCATAATTCATTGGATGGAGGTGGTCGCATCAGACAGTTGTGATCAGATGCTATGCCAAGATGTAGATGCACATCTCCATCTCGATGTTGGGAAAGATTTTTCCACCTCCAAGAGTATGTCTGAGTATGTCCCCTTGTATGTTCAAATAGCAGTGCTCCTCCATCCAGAATAGTTTCTTTCTTTCTCAAAAGAGCACCACCAACTATGGCACTCATGTCTGACTCCACCTCCTCTTCCACCAGAAACCTTTAACGTGAGTAGGAATGCTGTGGAGGAGCAATGCTATTCAACCGCAAGTGTTTGTCCAGAAAGCTCAACCCGTGTGATGTAGCATCCAATCACACCATCCCTTTGCCTGCAGATCGGGGCTGGGTGAAACAATTGGCTGTGATCTCAACACATCATTCTGGTTGACCATTCGCCTCAGGACAAATAGTACTGTAGGTGTGGCGGAAGACACATCTAAGCATCATGATCATGGACAGTAATAGGAGCTCCTCCCCATGTGCACGCCTTTTTTTTTTCTACTGCCCTCACCAATTTGATGGGAATTCAAGATTAATCAAACACCGCTGACTCGGACAATAAGAATTGATGATATTGTAAACTATCACAATTTATAAAAAACTGTTGAGAACAAGGAAAACTTATTGTCTGACCGGTCGGCGGGTTCTATCTGACAGCCCGATTTTGCTACACAGGAGAGGTGTGTTCTAGGAGAGAGATCGGTTCTATCACAGATCGATTGGATTTACTCGCGACGGTGCTTTTCCAGGTTCGGGTCACAAACTGACCAATCAAACCTTATGGCCAACCAACCGATTTGTTCGCTTCAGGAATCAGATCAATACAAGCTTGGTTCTCGTGTATGATGTAAACCCTATATTACATAAAGGGTATTCAGAGAGCTTTTGTGATGCTATGCTTGAATATGAGAAATTTACTAAGGGAAAATATCAGAAGCTACACATCCCGAATGCTTATATTCAGAAGTTCCTGAAAATCTCACTTTAAACTACTTGCAATGTTGAGGACCTCATTATTCGTTATGGTCATCATGACATCACTATTTGTTATGGTCATTGTAGAAGTTGGGGGGGACAAGTGCTGAGACTACTATATGTACCCAACCTCAGAGATCAAATTGAAGGTGCACTAGAAGATCAAGTGGCCTAGACCAGAGACAGTGACTTTTGAAAATTACTTCTCAAGTGGAAGGACAGTCCTATGCCTCATCGTTCATGGATTCTCAAAGCAGACTTCATTCAAGTAATGCCTGATCTTTATAAGAGGTACCAAGTCCTTAAATCGTTGAAGCCAACATTTCTCAAGTCGGAGAGAATTGAGACCACTATTGAAGGTGTATGAGAAGAGGAAAGAAAGGTGAAGGGTGTATCTTTTTTTTTTTTTTTTGAGGGGTTAAAAAAAAAAAGGTCAAGGATGTATCTTACCTAGTCAAGAGGAGGGGTAGTCGGTCATCCAGGGCAGGGAGAGAAGAGTAGGGGTGTGCAGGATCCAAACCAAACCGATCAATTTTAATCGGTTTCGACACACTCACTAGATCGGATTGGAATGGGTTTTTAAAAAACCGACACAATTGGATCGGTTGGTGGATTTGTAAATTTAAAACCAACCTAAACCGAACCGAACCGAACCGACATATGTATATACATATAATATTTTATTAAATATACCATATGTCCTCATATACCCTTGCTACCAACAACCTTTGCAATACTGTAGGATGACTCAAAATCAGTTAACAATCTTATTTATGCCTAATGATTTGACAACAATTATTAATTTTTAAGTTGAAACTAGGTTCTAATAGAAGAAAAAAAAAACTCAATAAGCATATGGGCCAAAGCCCAAACCAACCATCCAATCCAATCCAAACCGACTTGAATAGGATTGGTTTGGATTGGATTCCAATCTCTGTTCGGTTTGGATCGGATTAAAAATCCTCAAAACCGACCAAGATTCGATTGGTTTGGTTTTTGCCTAAATAGGTTGGTTTCGAACCAATGCACACCCCTAGAGAAGAGGTCAGTCAGCCATCAAAAGGAGCTCAAACACAAGTTGACCTTATTCGAACTCAGGATCCTCGTAAAAACGCTTGATTTTACTTTACCCCCAAATCAAAAACTAACCAATTTCAGATGTGTAATAAGTTTTTCAAGAACACTATACCACCTTCATAGTGTAATTTCCAATCGGAATCAGATTTTATCTAACTTCAAAAACTCTAGACTTTTTCCAACTAGTATCAAAATCCTCAATCAATCCGAGTCTTCTTTCCTGCAACAACTTACCTCTCCTTTCATATTTTTCCTTTCTCTGAATTTTTTGCTCATTGTCTCTTCTTCCACTACTTCTTCCTTGCCTAACAGCTCAGGACCTAGATCTGATCTCAGAACTGATTTTTGAATTATGAAACAGCAATCATTGTCCCTCTTCTACCTCCTATTAGATAGTTGGCGCTGTCTAAATCCTATAACTTTTAGATTAAATACCTTAAAGTTAAAATATAAATTTCATCCAGTTTCCCCTGATCTCTCAATTTTCACAGAAAATTTCACAACAGTCCGTAAGATACCTCTTGTACTTGAGTTTTTTTTTCTGTATAATACCCTGGTCCCATATCCCAATTAGCAACCTCCACATCTAGAAGCCCTAAACTAATCGCTTCCTTTTATTGACTTCCGTCCTAAATCTATGAAAACACGCATTTCTGGAATCCAAGCAGTTCTCTGGTCGTAATCTCAGTTTTTTTTTTACAACCAGGCCCCACCATTGTCTTGTGTGTGAACGCCGATTTCAAGGAGATCACACATCATTAATTCTGCACAGAAATTTCAATCCCTCATCGATATCACAAGTTGTTGTGGCAAATAGGATGGTTTATTAGCTTATGAAACTGTGAACTCGTCGTGCTGAAAGGAAACCAAAAAATTCAGTTTGAGAACATGTAGTCACTAGTAATTAGTAAAAAAAATTCATAAATGCCCAATACAATTCTAAAAGCTGCCCCTTAATAAAAAGAATGTAGTAAGAAACAATATCCTATTAGTTGCATGTTTAGAATGATCCGTAACAGAATTCAGAGGGTAGATCAATGTATGACTCTGTTAGAGTGTTAGATACCCTCACGCCCAAAAACCCGGGTTGTAAACGGAGGTCCACAGTGGGTATATTAAGCGAGCGTTAAGTGCCCCCTTTACCGATGTGGGACTAATCGGTGGACTTCCTCAACACCCCCTCTCAAGCGGAACACGCGGAGCGAGGCACAATCAGAAGGGGCCACACCCGGAGGGAGACGGTGAACCCAGCTCTGATATCATGTTAGGAGATGACGGCTAGGGTTTGGAGAGAATGGAATACTCTTCATTAAGGAACTAAGCCCAAAATATATATACAACATAGAACCCGACCCGACTGTACATATAACCTGACCCATCTATACATTAATATTTACAGACTCAAAAGCACAAAAAAAATTTAATTGCCAAGAATTTCACATGCCGGAACATTGGAGTGACTTCTCTGGATGTGATTGCTCTTGTTTCTATATCAACACATGTGGTTAATTGTAAATTTATTTCACCATCAATATAGAATACTGCTATAAAACTCATGGGAAAACCATCAACCTCACTTGCAAGAAAACAGTTTAGAAATTGAACTTGAAAGCAGAAAAATCAATTCTATCTGGTAAACTAAGCTTACTTGCAAGCCCAAGCAACGTTCCTTGATTCCAACCTGTGGAGAAGATTATTGTTGATTGGGACATTTTCGATGTCCTAGGATTGAGCTTTTAACAAGAATTGAATTTTTGGTCAACACCTCGTTTCTATAACTTTTGCTTAAAACTCTATCCATTGCCCAAGGCTCTCCCTCTCCTGTTTTTCAATCCTTCCAATCAAATTCCTATTGAGGCCATAGAGTAATTTTCACTGCAAATGAGTGTACCACTACCATCCCAATTACTTTGGGTCACTTGATACATTTTGTTTTGGTCCTAGGTTTCCTTTACTATATCTAGTCTTACTAACATGCAGCTCCGAGTTCTAACCTCTGTTACACTCATCTTACAGGCTTGCACTTTTTGGCATTATGATCTGTGTAGCACAGGCAACCATATACTTGCCTCTGTAAAATTCTTCCTTAGACCACACCTGCATGATCACATGGAGAAACTGAAATGATCCTCATAATCAGTATCTTCCTTGATTAAAAAGTGCAACATTTGCTCAGAAGCCAAATTGAAATCTTCAACATTCATGCTCCAGCTCAAGCACAGAAATCATGCACATTATTCACTCATGACAGGTATATTACTCTCGGATCTCATGCACAATAGCACAGATGCCAATGACTGCTTCATTAGTGACACGGGGTAACCAGATTTAATCCCCGAGGCACTCCAGGTATATGAAGAGCCTCCCTCATTTGGCCAATAGATATCTGAGAATTTACAGGCAGGAAGGCCTGCCCGGGAAAATCAAGTTGCAAGCCACCAACATTCAAATCAGGCTTAAAATCCTTTGCGTTTTAGTCCATACAATCGTTTCTCCAGGCGTGCTTGCAGCAGGATATTTTCGTCAAGAAGACCACTTGTCTCCAAAGCGGACAAAGGCTGAAGGAGGCCACTGTTCGATAGCTCTTCCAAACCTTTGAGGTCATGCTGCATGCTGGTAGTGTGCAAAATAGCATGGTCAAGAACTATAGGATCATCCGGAGGGTTCTGTAGAAGACTGGTCAATGTTTGGCAATATATTTGGTCTGCAAATGACGACCTCCCCACCTGCCGATTTCTACATATAATGGACACTTTAATCACGTGCTTACACAGATTTCCAACCCTTGACCAAACACAGTCACAAAGAGAGAATTCTGAACCGGGATTCCATATTGTATATGCCAGATTCTTGTCGGATTGAGAAACAACCTTCACAGAGTGAAAGTCTTCCTCATCCATTATCACATCAATGTCTGGAATCTGCAATGCCCGATGCCAGGAATTGATTGGAAAGAACTCCTCTAGGTGACTCCTAAAGGAACCAAATTCCTCGGTGTATTTATAGAACCAGTAAATGGAGTGAAATTCAGAGGTTAACATGTGCACCAGCCAGTCAACTCTATGCCATGAACAGGAATGCCTGTCATTTAAAAGTTTGTACTTCAATTTCAAATGGTAGGACTCAATTGCAGCATGAAGCTCTGGATTAGAAGCTGGAAGAGACCTCATAGCAGAAACCCACATGTCTGCGAACATGAGATCATATACAACGTGTATGAAGCAACATCTCTTAGAAATAGTAGCATGTAAGAGGCAAGAAAATGCCAACTTCCTTACCAATTTTTCTCAGCCACAGCCTCTTGAAGTATTCCATGAAGTCAAACTGATCAACAAATATTTGCATGAACTCTTCTACTGCATCTTCACTCCTAGAGCAATACAAGAAGAGGCCTAGTTGCCTGAACATTTCCCTTTGTACATCAAAATTGCAGCATTTCTTTAAAAGGCTCCTAAGCCAAGCTCGCCGCACATGCCAAAGACATAAAAGGACCTGACACTGAAATGTATCTCTGCATGTCCATCGCATTTTCAGCATGCTAGCATAGGAAAACAAAATGTGAACAAACAACATCAAAAGAAATACCTGATACAAGAAACATTAAGAGATGGATCATCTACCAAAAATGCATCCGGTCTCCACGTATGGTCCTTTGCTCGTACTCTTTCAAAAAGGGCAGCCATCCAATTATGGATTTCATGACTATCAGTACTAGCCGTGATCACCCATGCAACCGGAATCACATTTTGGCATGTGTCAAAGACTAGTAAAGTATGCAAAGGATACTGTCAAAGACAAAGGAGAGAAAGGAAATGGAGGAACAGTGTAAAATATTATGTTAAAATGCACTTAAATCGAATGAGATAAGAGCATAATGAACAAGCCTTATTCCATCAATTTCTAAAATAAATAATGAGGTATAAGTTACAGAACTACAGAAGAATGTTTGCATACCTGGAACTTGTTCAAGCCAAAACTTGAATGAAAAGCTATGAAACCATTATGCCCATAATAGAGCATCTGCTGTAACTGCCATTCTGTCTGTATGCCTAATAGAAATGGTTTTGTTTCGGAGGTCTCTTGGAAGAAAAAAACATACTTTTGGTGGCGTTGCACCCACATCTTTACACTACATTCAGCATTAGCATGTAATTCATATGTGGAATGATGGATTACCCTTTCTATGTTACAGACATCATTTCTTGTAAGAAGATCATCACGATTACAGGGTCCCCCGTGACTCTCCACCACGTTCATGTGATGTAGAATAATGTTATCCAAAGATATCCCTACATAAAGCATAGACATTATTTTTTGCCGCAGTTCTTCAGAAATCCGTGGAGCATACATGGCTCGGGTTCCAACAGCATTCATATCCAACAGCCCATGACAGGGTGCCCCCGTCTTATCAACATGATTGCGCTGGTTATAAATAATTAGTGCAAGTAGTGGACGATTGTATAAACGTTTCACGGTGAAATGACAAACACACCCTCTCATCATGTGCCGCCTTCCTGGCCTGCTACCTTTCCCTGATGATGGCTTATTATTTGGGGAGTCGCCAAAGCCAGACTCAGAATCACGATAATCACCAGGGCCGTAAGAACACCAATATCTACATTACGTGAGATGGATTCATTCAAGACTTCAGAGGCAATGTGATAAGATACATCAAAAACAAAATATTTAAAAGACATACAGAGTATATTCAAGATACCCATCAACTCTCGGCTTACTAACACTTCCTTCAGGACGCTTTCTTCTTGATTCTATACGGAAACTTGCAGGGCATTCCGTATTGGATGATTCGCCTTTAACAAAATCATCTATGCGGGAGAAAGGAATCAGAGCAATATCATCACCACCTTGGCGACCCCCATCTACTTTCATCCAGTTTAAATTAGCAGCAGAAAATTCTGAAAAAGGAGGATCTTGAACTGGAAAATTAAGAATATCCTCCATTCTCGGCATCTGAATAAGTAATAACAAACCAGTAAGTGTAACAAATTTATAGGAACACTCCATGCTAAACTCTCATGTCACACTATGCATCACGCTTAGTTTTCATGTAACACTATGCATAATTTTATACATGTCAGATTAGACTATAATTTCTGACCAGATTAGCTAACTCTTCCAAGTGCAAGAAAATTTTACAACCCAGTGAATTGCTGCATTATATGTTGGATAGTTGGTTTTTTTTTCTTATTTGTAAAAAAAGGTTAGAAGTAGCTGCCAACTTATTAAAATAAAATTTAGCATAGATACACGTCAGAAGCACTCACCCTAACCGATTATCGCATGATTCAAAAACATAGTTTGTTTGTCTTCTTGGATCACAACCACAAGCAACGCCCTTATTATAATATAAATATTAGTATTGTCCGTGCCTATCGGCACTGCAGTGACCATCATCAACAACAAAACTCATTCGGCGGAGCGGCAAAATCCTTCGACGGCACCCACATCAATGTTGACACCCGCACTCGGCGAACGTCCATATTCGTCCAAGTCGACCATTTCGGCGAGGCGAAAACATTCAGCGGTTGCCCACCAAAAAGAGTACTCGTACAATCTCCATCGACAATCTAAAAAACAAACCATACCCAAGAAGTGGTGCGGGGCCCAAGGGTCAGTGCTTGGTGTGAATTCCAATGCACTAACCCCTGGCCCCCACCACCACTTCTTGGGTTTGATTTGTTTTTTAGATTGTCGATGGAGATTGTACGAGTAGCATTACTCCACCGAAAATGGCCATCACGGACGAATATGGCCGGCGTTGTCGCTACCAAGTCAAACAAATATACATTCTCATCATTATTGCATTAGTCTATATCCGATGCTCTTTATAATATCCGTATTGGTATCAAATTTAAACATATGAAAAATCAGTAAAATAAATAAATTTATAAGATTTATGTACTAAAATAAGATGAAAATTTGTTCGATAATGAAAAATTCATCGAACATTGGAATTTATAAATAATGTATGCATTCATTTAGCATGCTAGAACTTAATTTACAGAGATTAACAGAAGTTCTACTTTCGAATGGCATGTGTAATCAGAAGTGCAAAAAAAAGTTAATAATAAGGAAAGGAATTAAATGATTTAGGCATTTAAAAAACATAAATAGAGCTACAAAATGATGGATAAAAAGGAACATGTTAGGGTTTGAAACTTTGAATGATCGACAGGGCATGCGCCTGACTTTACAAATGATCCTGAGGCGGAGGATGTCAAAATCGCTACCGTCCTTTAGCAAAATCATCTAAAAAAGAAAAAATAAACAATAATAAATTGAAGATAACTTCAAGCAAAATAAAGAAACCATCAAGAAAAAAAAAAAACGATAAAGATGAATGAGCAGTACCTGCGGATGGGAATTTATGCAGTGCAAATTGCGAAGGGGAATTCAAGTTGCGCAATCTCCATCCTGTCGCCACCACCCGTGGCGCTGAGCCGCACCGATCGGAACTCGTTCATATGTTCAAGTTTTAGAAAAATATTAGAGAGAGACGGAGGACTAATTTTAATCGGTCTTCTTTATTCAGTCATCCTTAATCGTGGGCCTACCAAAATAAACCTTAATTGTGGGCTATTAACTATGGGGCATTTAATTGTGGTGAGTGATTTTAACCAACCTGCCTTAATCGTGGTGGCTGATTTTAATCCGCTTCCTTATACGGCTAATGGTGCATGTGCTTAAATCTTAGCCATTGAATAGGTGAATGCACTCATCTTTGTGCATATGGATCAACGACCCAAATATATCTTTTATCTTATGTCATATATTTGGGTCGGACACCTAACCCCTTATTATAACATATATATATATATATATATATATATATATATATATATATATATATATATATATATGGGGAGGGATACTCTTACTCATGGCCTCTTACAAGTGGGCTCTTACTAATGATCCCAGCCATCCATTCCGATCATGATGGCTGGGATAAATTCGCCTCTCTCTCTCTCTCTCTCTCTCTCTCTCTCTCTCTCTCTCTCGGTAAAACCAGCCCCCCCCCCCGACCCCATCCCCGACCACCCCTCCCCGACGCCCCCTGCCGGCGCTGAAATCGTGCAGCCCCGCCCCTCCCGACCCCATCCCCGACGCCCACCGCCTCCGCTGAAATCGCGCAGCCCGCCCCTCCCGATGCCCCCCGCCGGCGCTGAAACCGCGGCTGCCAGCGTCGGGGACGAAGATCGGGGCTGCGGGGTCAGGGCCGGAGCCGGAGCTACAGGGGAAGGTCGACGGGGTGCTGCGGGGCTGGAGCCGGAGCTGCGGGGTCGGGGCCGGAGCCGGCGGGGTGGCTCGACGGACGGGAGGGGGTCAGGGGAGCTCAACGGACGGGAGGGGGTCAGGGGAGCTCAACGGACGGGAGGGGGCCGGGGGATCGGGGATGGGGTCGGGGGGGCTGGGTTTATCCGATCTAAAGAGAGAGAGAGAGTGTGAGATTGAGGAAAAATCCCAGCCATCCATCGGATCGGAATGGATGGCTGGGATCATTAGTAAGTCCTGCTTGTAAGAGGCCATGAATAAGAGTATCCCTCCCCATATATATATATATATATATATATATATATATATATATATATATATATATATATATATATATATATATACAGTACGGTTCTCTTGCCCGCCGTCGGGCATGCTTATCTTGCCCGACAAAAAAATTTGAGGGACCTAGAGGTTTTATAATTTGCTGATTTTTGGTGAGGATGATCATCATGCCATAGATAGGACCTCCACTAAAAATCAGCAAATTATAAAAACTCTAGGTCCCTCAAAGGTGTTCTTCATTATCGACCGTCTATTTTAACCGTTAAATTGAATAACATATTTCAGGGACCTAGAGGTTTAATAATTTGCTGATTTTTGGTGAAGGTCCTATCTATGGCAAGATGATCATCCTCTCCAAAAATCAGCAAATTATAAAACTTCTAGGTCCCTCAAATTTTTTTGTCGGGCAAGATAAGTATGCCCGACATCGGGCAAGAGAACCGTACTGTATATATATATATATATATATATATATATATATATATATATATATATATATATATATATATATATATATATATATGGGAAATGAGTTCCTATGACATGTCATAGGGAGTACCCTATGACATATGGTGAGTTAGTAACCCTAGAATATTTAGAATGTTCTGAATTTTTATGAGGATGATCACCCTATCTTAGATAGGACCCCCGCAAAAAATTGGCTCATTCTAAAACTTCTAGAGGCATCAAATATGATTTTCAATTTAACGGTTAAAATGGATGGCCGATAAAGCTTCTAGCATTTGATGCCTCAACAAGTTTTAGAATGCTTTGATTTTTTGTGGACATTCTATCTAAGGTAAGGTGATCACCCTCAAAAAAATTCAGCACATTCTAAACATTCTAGCATTACTAATTCACCATATGTCATAGGGTACTCCCTATGACATGTCATAGGAACCCAGCCCTCTATATATATATATATATATATATATGCTTGCTTGCTGGTCCAATTGCCTTAAAAGAGTAAAATTCATTTGTTTATTACCAGCTATTGTGTACAACAGTAAAATGGAATCAAACATCGATAAATCTCATCTTTGACCAATGGTTTCATAGTGTAACTTAAAATTACTTTTAGATCTGATATTTCTTTTCCAATTATATTGCCCCTAATTACACCCAAACCCAAGATCGACCAAAGTCCTTTACTCTCCTACATGAGGCTCCAAAAACAATATACCCTTTTGAAAGGTAAAGGAACTAGGATGGCAAAAATACTATTTATCACCCAAATGAAAAAGAAGAAAAGGAGTCTAACTTTTTACAGAACCATTAATGCAAACTGCAACATTTGGATCAAATCCCTTCTAATTGCGACATTAAAAATAAAAAAATGTGAAACTAGAAATATGTATTCTGTAAAGAACATTCTTGCACATAAACCCAATTAAACCAATTTAAAAGCAGAAGCAAATTGATGTAAAGTTTAGTCATGATGAACATAATAAGGAGAATGGCAAAAACATAATTTTATTTTCAATTGAAAAGGATAAGTTATAGAAACAAAACCTTTGCTTCGTTTCCTTTCATTTTTTGTTGATTGCAGAAACTTTCATTCATCTACTTCTGCAAAAAGACTACTTTAAGCCCTATAACACCATAATCTTATACAAGAATCTAAGAATATTCACAAATCATTAATTGAAAACTCTAACCATTAATAATTCTACGAAAATAACACAAATGCAGTAAAGAAAAACTTTGTGCCAAAACCAAGATTATCCACTGGCTCCCATTAATTTAAGGAAACTTGGTGGGATTAGGAACATGTTCTTTAAAGTTGTATTCTTAATGAATGAAAAACCAATTAACTCATCATAGGCAAAGGCTTTGCTTTAAGCTTATTTATAGCCGTATCATTTACCTTTTACCTGATCTACTAAAACCTATCATTATCCAAAAAAAAGGGGGCCTAAAACCTAGTGACAGAATTAGGAAAAAAATTATTCTTCTCGACACTAGGTTTTATGCAAGATGCCCCAATGAGCATGATATTGTAGTCATATAGAGTATTAAGAAATTCGCATCTAACCAACTATCAAAGGTAGTTTCACTGCTCGTTGGCCAATGCGTACACCTAATGGAATGGAACTCGCCAAAAATTCACCATGACCAAGAGTATTTAGTAGCTTAGCTGTTTTTGGCAGTCAAATATGCCAAGGCAATGGTTGAGAAAGAAATTTTGGGACAAGGGTATGATTTTATAATTCACTTCATTTTCCCTTCACTATTACTCTACCTTATAGTTGATGATATTCAGAAGTGATGCATTGACTTCTTTACGTAGAAAGCTTCAATTTTAGGCCCTTCTATTATATTAAGGATGTTGTATTCAAAAAAATTTGAGAAGTATTAGTTGCTCCTAAAGATTCAAACAGAAAAGAGAGATAGATGATGATCTATCCAATAAGATTCGAGCTTGTTGGATAGAGTGGAGAGGGGCCTCAGGATTGTTAGTGATCGATGCATGCCTTTAAGACTCAAAGGCAACTTTTACAAGACAACAATAAGACCTGCAATGTTATTTACTTATATGGTTCGAAATATTGGCCCTTAAAAAGAGCTCAAGCTCATAAGATGAGTGCGGGCGAGACGAGGAGGGTGACGTGGATGTGCGAGACAACTAGAGGGCTAGAGTGAGGAATGAGTGTATTAGAGAAATTGTTGTAGTGGTACCAATTGAGAACAGATTAAGATGTTTTGTGCATGTAAAACGTAGAACAGAGGCGGCCCCGAGAGTCTCAGATTAGTGTGGAATGTCCAAGGAGGATGGAGAAGACCTAGAATAACATTGATGGAAGTTGTCAGAAAAGATATGGAAAATCTTTCATTGGCAGCCGATAGAGCCCTATGTAAAAATTAATGGTGAAGAAGGAATCATAAAGCCGACCCCAAGCAGATGGGACACGTCTCGATGGCTATGGTTATGGTTAAACTTTTTTAATTAGGTGGAGAGCATTAGTGATTCCGTTGTAGTTAACAAATTAGATCTCTACAGGTTAGTTGAAGTAATGGGTTCCATGTGAAGAGAAGCGCAATGCAAGATGAGCCCAGACTAAGATCTCTCGCTTACATAAGAAGCATGCGATGCAAAAACCCAAATACTATGATGTTTAGGGTTCCAGCTCAAAACCCTGATGTCATTCACGTCAGGTCAGGATGTGGATTACAGAAATGGGGATAGGATTACAAAATCTACATGGGTTATTCTCTCTTTTGCGGTGCCTTCAGAAATCAATGCAATTACTACCGCAAAAGAGGGGTATAAAACTTAAAAAAAGAAAAAAAAAACAATTAATCAAAAGGAGCTGAAGAACAAGATTACCCTTTGATGTTACATAAGCGGAAGCAAGAGAAAGGGAGACATGGAGTTGGATTTTTTTTCTCCCCTCCGACTTAACGAGAGAAAGAGAGAGAGAGAGAGAGAGAGAGAGAGAGAGAGAGCTGGGTTTTACACTTGAGAACCCGACCAACTTTAGACCCATCTATTCCCTCCAACCGGCTTTGTCATACGACTTCAAGATACAGTCAACCGCCCTACGAATGATATGGTCCGGTCCGACCCGGGCATCTAACCAAGTCCATTTTTATTTCTTTTGCCAACATTTGTTTTTTTTTGAAAAATTTCATTCCCCAAGGGGTGTGAATATTTTTTTTTCTTTTTTTCTCTTTTTTTTTTTTTTAAGGGACCTTACGATCACTACATCAGTTGTTAGGACACTAGTAAATGTCGGACGGGCCACCTTCAGTGACTGACTTCGAGGTGTGTTTCACTTATTAGAGAGAGAGTATTAATTAACCTTTCAAAAAAAATACTAATTAATCTTTCAAAAAAAGTACTAATTAACGTCAAATGATCATTAAATGTCATTGAATATATATTTATCATATTTATAGTAGGTTTTTAATATATTTATAGTAGGCTTTTAATCAAATTTATAAGAGACGTATTCACACACGAGAGGCAAGGCTCTGTTTGAATTTATTTTCTTCCTCTCTCTCTTTCTCTCTTCAGATGTTTATCGACGGCTAGATCTATCTCGGGCCTTTTTGTCTTTATCAGCTTGTGAACCGTTGTAGCATGTTATATAGATGTATGTATTCGGTTAAAGTAGGATCTAGTAAAGTAAATCAAGGAAAAATGTTACCTTTTGTCAATGTTATCGGACCCGGATCGGCCGTTGACTCGGTTTGGGCCCACAGGCCTTTGGTTCAATCGTCAAGTCAACCAGTTGAACCAGCAGTTGGTAGTCGTTGAGCAACAGGCGGTGGCGTCAATCTCGAGCGGTAAGTGTTGGCCTCAAGCATTAATCGTAGATGTCGAGCGACTGTGACGACCAAGATCCAATATGCCAAGAGCCAAGACTCCTGAGGCTGGGATGCCAAGATGGATGAGGTGAGGTGAGGTGAGGTGAGGTGTACAAGGCCACGAGTTAGCCCCACATCGCTTGGAGAGAAGGAGATCCTGAGCTACTTATATAATTTCTCCTCCCAAACATAGAAGACGCATTTTAAAACCATGCGCCGCTACGGATTTCGTAAGAACTTCGTAATTAAGCGTGCTCGGGCGAGAGTAGTACCAGGATGGGTGACCTCCCTGGGAAGTCCTCGTACGAGCACGAGCAAAGCGGATAAAATCTTGTGTGTTTGGGGCGGATGTTACAGCGGCAGTTGGTAGTCGTCAAGCGACAGGGCATTGACCTCGAGCAATAGTACTTCAATAGGTAGTGATCGACAGTTGTTGTGCGACGGGCGTCAACGTCGAGCTGATAACATCGACCTCGAGCAGCAGTCGATATCGCTGTATCGGAATCAACAAAGGTTGGTCCGTAGGAGTGCCAGAATCATCGAAGTATTTGGTTGGCAGAGAAACAAAGGCTTCCTTTGATCGCATTGGCAACACATTATGATTAGGGCTAGGGAGGCCTCCCTAGCCCTAAAATAATACAAATCTATTATCTTTCTTTCTGTTTATTGTAGAATATTGAATGTTGGAGGAAGTATTCGGTGGCACTTACAGGTACGTAAGTGCACAGGGAGTAAATACGGGAGAGAGTGCATAGAGGCTGCATACGAAAAAATACGAACTTTTTGTTTGATCATGTCTGTTTGGCCCTAACTCTGAAACTCAGATGAGTCTTTTAAGAACGCTTTAGCATTACCTCGATGGTAGGAAACATTCTCTCCATATACGTTTTTACTTCGTCCGGGCTCTAAGCTTGCTTACAGAGAGATATGACCCCTTTCGCATACAAAGGGTAAAACTATCAATTCTAAAAAAAGAATCTTTTTATAATTTTACAAAAATATATTTTGATCATAAAAGTAATTAAAAATAGATGTTTGGAAGATTATGTATGGTTTAATTAGGACCTAAACTAGCCTAATTTAGACCTTAAAAATATAATTAAACCTAACCTAAGTCTAATGGGTCCTAATGACAGCAAGGTGGGGGCCACATAGCTCATCCAACCTCCCCCATATGCTTCTACTTGGGAAGATAAGCCCCCCCCCCCCCCCCCCCCCAAGTGGATATGGCGGGCCACCCCCAAATGAGACTTAGTCTCATTTGGCTTCCCTTTTTGTCCTCCCCCTTTAATTTTTTCTTCATCTCTCCCTCTCATCTTATAAAGCAGTCCCTTGGCAGCGTATAAAACCCTCAAGTTCCCCCATTTAGGCTCCCAAAAACCAAAGAGTGCTTGCTAGTTTTCATTTGCAAAAAAAAAAAGGAAAAATAGAAGAAAAAGAACAGAATGAGAGGTGGGCCCAAGCTTTTGAAGAGCTTTATCTAGGTATATCAAAGTAAGCTACAAGAGTAGGGTAGGGTTCATGCTAGATTTGATAGCTTTCCTTGCAAATTCACCCATGAATCTAAGTTTTATTCCATGTTTTTACAAGATTTAAACCCATGCAACTAGATTTTGATTTTTAACATGCTTAGCATACTTAGAAGCTTAAATTGAAGTCCTATTCGGCTTTTATTGATCATTTTCACAAAATTTAATGCTTCACGGGATTCGATTCAGAGTGAATCGAATCCTCGAAATTTTGTATTTGTGAAGAACGATTTTTGTTCTTCGCGTTCTTGAGGGTTTTGATCAAAACCTTCAAAACCTTGGATTTTGATCCAAATTATAATATGTGTTTCATCTAAATTTGTTAGACTTTATGCTAGGGATATTAGGAACAACTTTTATTTAGTGTAAGAATCGATTCTAAACGAATCGAACTCCCGATTTTTTGAATTTTCGAGAAACAAGTATTTTTTCGCGTTCTTGAGTTTGGAAATCAAAACCATGAAATAGTTGGATTTTGATCCAAAATATTATAAATTATTATATCATACTTGTTTATGAATAGTACGGTATGAATATGCATATAATACGTTGTATTCATACATATATTCCGACTGTATAAAATCCATATTCTACCGTATTTACTCGTACAATACTCATATTTAAAATAAATTAAATAAATGAATAATGATATCATAATGAATTATTTAAATAATAATTTAATAAAATAAATAAATTAAATTAATTAATAAATGATTATTTAATTAAATTAAATATTAATTGATTAATTAATTTTAAAAAATAAAATGTTCTTATTAAATATGGGCGTTAGGTTCCGAAAAAATATACGGGAAGTGAAGCTTCGATATCGCGCAGTCGGTGATCCCATCGTCGCACGCTACGAAAGGACTTATTCCACTCATTTAGGATTTGATTTGACCCTTGTAGTTCCTAAGGACAGGTGTGGCTTGACCACAGTCAAGGAACAACCTTTGGGCCGGGAACCATTTTAATATACCAAAAAAGAAGTGGAAAGCGTTGCTCAATTTTTTAGTTTATATTGAGCTAAGTTTCTGGGTCCACCTAAGTCTAAGATATTGTCCCCCTTAGGGGCTCTGACACCCTGTATAGGTTAACGACAAGTGTAGCTTGACCACAGCTGAGGAACAACCTTCGGGCTGGCAAACTTTTGATATTCTGGAAAGAGTGCGGAAGCGCTGTCCGTTTTTGCACCTTATATTGAACTGTGTCCCTGGCCCTTCTTAGTTTAAAAAAGTAAGGGTCATCCCCTAACTATCGTTTAGACATTCTGGATCGATTGTAGTGACCCGGATACTTATCCTAGCATAGGAGAAAAGAGACACCAGGATGTCATCTAACTCGTAAGGTCGCATGTGGCACATAATTAAGATTAGACATTAAGACGTCGGACCGGTTGGTTGGCGTGTTGACTCATGCAAAATCCTTACCCATTGTATGGGATAAGTCTTGGTTGTAGTATCCTCTTTCAAGTACCTTAAACTAGTAGTGATTAGTTTATAAGGTTTTGATTTTCATAGATTAGACAGTTAGCATTAATAGATCATTTCACCTTTATAATATGTAACACTAGTTAGTATGGTGTTGGAATTGGATCCGCTAATCAGAGTCGCAGCGGAAGCAAAAGAAAGATCCGAAGATCATACGGTGTATGTTTCATTACAATTAATTCTATAAAAAAATCTACATGCAAATCTATGATCTTAGCATATGTGCGGACACTCTAGAGGTATACTACGATCTACGGAAGATATGCATGCATCTAGTTAGGTGTTTAGAATCATCATACCTTTTTGGATCTATGATCCGGAGACGACGGAACGATGAAGAACCGCACTGGAATCGCAAGGGAAACTGTCGGATAGCACATTGTCCTTTGCGAATTGAAGAATCCTCGAAATCCCGTCTCTGAGTGCAGGGATTACGAGCCGACGGAGGAATCCGTTACGAAGACGATGGCGAGCCGCGAGATTTTCTCCTCCTCTTTCTTCTTTCTTCCTTCTTCGTCCTTCCTCTTCCTTCTCCCTTCTTCTTCCTCTCTTTTCCTTGGCCGAAACCACAATGGAGGAGGACTAGGGGGTCGAATTTTTGGAGGAGAGGGAGTAGAACCATAGGGCCGGCCCCTCTCCCTCTCTAATACATATAGGGCTGGTCTCCCATGGCTCCAAGGAGGCTTGGGCTGGCCCCTAGGTGGATAGGGATAAGGGGGGGCGGTTTTTAGGGATTCCGGGTGTCTATCGTGAAGCCTGGACGAAAACGCCCTTCACGAAAAGCAGAAAACTGAAAGAGAGACTGAGTGAGGTGCGCTACTCGGAATCGAGTTCCGTCAGCGCCTATGAGCTCCTAGAATTATTCCGCTCATTCTAAAATCGATATTCAATGTGTTCTGAGCTATATTTTAGTATTTATCAAAATACCCCTACGGCCCGTAACACATGTGAATTAGGTACTTTGGCTCCGGGCTTGCGCTCCATCGCACTACTTCGCATCCAACATATCCAACTAGGTCGGGAAATAATTCCTATACGCAACGACAGGGTGGAACCTTCAGGGTTCGGGATCTCTAGCTGTAACCGGATCCCTGATTAACTGTTCCGGTGACACACCGAAAGTTCCGTTAATCAGCCCTAATCCGATTAACCCGCGTAGCCACCCAGAGTGCGACGCGAGTTGAACTCTAGTGATCCTAAACTTATGTTACTCCCTCGTAACCCTGTTCTCTACTATACTCCGATAATCCTTAGTCCCTCCTATTACTGGTGTCATGATACGACTCGGGCGGTGGGGAGCACCGTCAGATCCCGATCGATCATCTGACTAGGGTTTGATGACTTGTCATCTATAACACCACACACCTTCCGGTGCTATGCCTGGCATCCGGAACATCGTCAGTCATACTGACAACCACCAGGCCTGGGTTAATTGTGTGGACAGATTGACTCATCAAAACGTACCCATCCAACATTGGACGTCGGATAACCTGTAGGGATTACATGTCACTCAAGCGCCAACTGGGTAACCCAACGTACCGTGGTATTGGACTATGGAAGGTCCGCACACGTTGGCACATCAAAGCACCACACAACTGGTTGGCCTACTGTACATGGTCCCTCAGGGTTAAGGACGGATTATCTATAGTAGTAAGATGGTTTCTGCACCAGTGTCTGAATCACTGAACTGTGCACCATCTTGGTTCCTGTTTAATACGATCATCGTGCTTGGTCAGGTGAATGGGAATCCCACGTTTCCGTGGTGGAGACTTCATCACATCCTCTACCTGCCAACAGCTTGTTCTTGGTGAAGCGATCGGCATCACCTAAACTGTGAACTAGTTCTAGGTCTACACAGAACTGGTCCACTGGGTCTCCCAAGCATGGATCCTCCATACGCCTCAGTGGCCTACTGTGTTCCCTAGGGTCTTTTTATTATATGAGTATTATCATACACCAAAGTAGTATTCTAATGAATGCAATAACCAAAGTCATCTTTATTAATGTTAATATAGAAAATCCACGCTAAGGACATACGAGCAACAACAATCTCCCACTTGGCCTAGCGGGGAACAACAGTCTTAACTCCCATGGCATCCACGTGCTTCTCAAAAGCCTTGGTCGGTAACGCCTTTGTAAAAGGGTCCGCCATGTTATCTGCAGATGCCACATGAGTCACTGCAACCTCCCCTCGCTTCTGCAAGTCCCGGATAATGTAGTATTTCCGCTCGATATGCTTGCTCTTCTGGTGATATCTTGGCTCCTTGGATTGTGCTACCACTCCACTATTGTCACAGTAAAGGACAATAGGATCTTGAGCTCCCGGTACGCATCCTAAGTCCGTGAGGAACTTCTTAAGCCACACCGCCTCCTTAGCTGATTCGCACGCCGCAACGTACTCAGTCTCTGTCGTCAAGTCCACGATGCATCCCTGCTTCACGCTCCTCCAACGGACAGCTCCTCCTCCTAATGAAAACACAAACCCTGACGTTGATCTCCTGGATTCCGGATTTAACGCAAAGTCAGAATCCGTATACCCAATCGGCATCAGTTCCTGTAAAGAGTAGACTAACTCATAATCTCTCGTCCTACGGAGATACTTGAGTATACTTTTCACAGCAGTCTAGTGCCCTGGACCCGGATTTGACTGATACCTGCCCATCATGCCTACTACATAGCATATATCTGATCTCGTGCACTACATAGCATACATCAGACTCCCTACAGCCGAAGCATAAGGAATCTTCTGCATCTCTGCCCTCTCCTCAAGAGTCTTAGGATCCTGATCCTTGGACAATTTCATTCCATGTCTGAATGGAACCAGTCCCTTCTTGGAGTTGTGCATACTGAATCTGACCAAGATAGTATCTATGTAGGCTGATTGTGACAGTGAGAGAGTCTTGTTCTGGCGATCTCGAGTTACCTTGATCCCCAGAACATAACTCGCTTCACCCAGGTCTTTCATGTCAAATTGAGAGGATAACCACACCTTCACTGTAGACAACGTTCTAACATCGTTTCCAATGAGCAGGATATCGTCTACGTAAAGCACTAGAAAAACTACTATAGTTTTATCGTTCCTTTTATAAACACATGGTTCATCCACGTTCTGCTCAAATCCATAAGATTAGATAGCCTGATCAAAATGCATGTTCCAACTTTTGGATGCTTGCTTCAGTCCATAAATGGACCTTTGCAACTTGCACACCAGACTTTCCTGACCTTTTGCGACAAAGCCTGGAGGCTGAGACATGTAGATGTCTTCTTCCAAATCCCCGTTGAGGAATGCGGTCTTGATGTCCATTTGCCAGATCTCCCAATCATAATGGGTTGCAATGGACAAGAGAATCCGGATAGACTTAAGTATAGCCACTGGCGAAAAGGTTTCATCATAGTCAATCCCTTCTCACTGGGTATAACCCTTAGCAACTAATCTAGCTTTGTAAGTCTCAACGGTATCATCCGGACCTCTTTTCCTTTTGTACACCCACATACACCCAACAGGTTTAATATTGTGAGGTGGTATTACAAGTGTCCAGACCGAGTTTTGGGACATCGATATCAGTTCTGCCTCCATGGCTTCCTGCCATGCTGCATGGTCAGAGGATACCATCGCTTCATCATAGTTCAGAGGATCATCCTCCTGAAACTCTGGATCTACCAGAAAGGCTTCTCTAATGTATCTATCAGGAGCACTTGTGGTTCTCCCACTACAACGAGCCTGTGGTGGTTCCGTAGGAGTCGATTCTACAGTATCGTTTATCTTAGTGGTATCGGCTCCCACTACGTTTTCTGTCTGCGTACTCCCATCAGTACCAAGTAATTCTTCAAGAACTACTTTACTGGTGGGCTTATGGTCTATTAAATAATCATACTCCAGGAATACGGCATTGTCGAGACGACAACCTTTTTATCCTTAGGATCATAAAATAAACCACCCTTTGTCCCTTTTGGATACCCAACGAACAGACATACCTTAGTTTTTGACCCCATCTTATCTTGCTTGTCCTTCCGCACATGTGTTGGACAACCCCAAATCCTAAAGTGCTGTAGGCTTGGCTTTCGCTTCAACCACAGCTCCCAAGGAGTTAGGGGTACTGACCTTGATAGAACAAAGTTCAAAGTATATGCTGCCGTCTCTAGGGCATATCCCCAAAAACTAGGTGGCAATGTGGCATAACTCATCATAGTCCGAACCATGTCTAACAAAGTTCGGTTTCTCCTCTCAGATACACCATTTTGTTGTGGTGTCCCTGGTGCAGTAAACTGGGATACGATCCCATGCTCACACAGGTACCCAATAAATTCATCCGATAGGTATTCGCCTCCTCGATCTGATCGAAAAGACTTGATACTTTTATCCGTCTGCTTTTCTGCTTCAGCTATGAACTCCTTGAACTTATCAAATGATTCAGACTTTCGCCGCATTTGATATATGTATCCAAACCTCGAGTGATCATCCGTGAAGGTGATAAAATACTCGAAGCCTCCTATAGCACGGATACTTATGGGCCCACATACATCAGTGTGTACCAACTCTAATACCTCCTTAGATCTGCTACCTTTGGTTCGGAAAGATCTTTTAGTCATCTTGCCTTCCAGGCAAGACTCACACGTCGGTAGGCTTTCTGAAACATCTGGACTTAAAAGTCCTACCTCAACCAACCTGTGAATCCTGTCTGAGGTTATGTGTCCAAGCCTTAGATGCCAAAGGAGTGTTGGATTATCTGAGGGATTTTTCTTTTAGATGAATTAATTACACAAGCTTTAGTTATGTTATCCTACTTATGATTGGAGTTAATTACATAGAGATCATTCTGTATCTTTCCCTTACAAACAAAGGAACTATTCAATTTAATTGACACACTAGAAGCATCAAATAAAATTGAAAAACCTTCATTATTCAATAAGGAAATAGAAATTAAATTTCGTCTCAAGGACGGTACATAAAGTATGTCTCTAAGTAATAAACTTCTTCCATCAAGGAACTGCAAGATGACATCTCCAACTACTTCAGCCTCTGCCACGGTCTCAGTTCCCATGCTTAGGATTATCTCCCCATCACTCAGTTTTCTTATCTCCTTGAATCCCTGCAAATTATTGCAAGTATGGTTAGTGGAACCAGAATCCACAATCCATGAAACTGGAGAACAACTGGATGCTACAAGGGATTCCACTATGTGGATTTGAGATATACCTGTCTCAGCCTTCTTG
Organism: Chamaelirium japonicum; assembly: GCA_947650365.1. Classification (NCBI taxonomy): domain Eukaryota; kingdom Viridiplantae; phylum Streptophyta; class Magnoliopsida; order Liliales; family Melanthiaceae; genus Chamaelirium; species Chamaelirium japonicum. Next base: position 4,797,132 of record OX393559.1, on the reverse strand, counting down.
GGAGCCGAGCGGCAGTCGCCCTTCCAGTGGCCCTTTTTGCCGCAACGGAAATATTTTTCTTTGGGCTTTGCCGGACCATTCTGCTTAGGAACCTGCAACTGCATCTGGCCCATCTTCACGGGCTTCTTAGACTTTCTTTTCTGAAACTTGCCCTTGGCTTTCAGAGAAGAATTCCGCTCTACGTTCAGGGATTGGGCTCCTGCCTTCATCCCGTCCTCTGCCGCCTGGAGTGCCGCTAGGAGCTCTGCGTTAGACATCTCTAACCGGTCAAGGTTGAAGTTGGTAATGAAGCCCTCAAACGCTCCTGACAGAGACACGAGAAAAATGTCTGTCTGGATCTCTGCATCCAAGATGACATTGAAGGAACCAAGCTCGTTCACATAGCCAAACAATTTCAGTATATGATCCCGAACTAAAGTCCCCTCTACCATCTTCGTGGACACTAATTTCTTGATGGTCAGGTAACGAGTTACCCGACTACGACCCTCGAACATTTCCTTTAGGTAGAGCATCATGTCTGAAGCAAAAGCCATGTCTTCGACTTGCTTCTGAAGGATGGTCTGCAAAGATGCCACTATGTAGCACATGCACATCTCATCAGTATCTAGCCAGTCTTTCCATTCCTTTAATTGGGCCTCAGTTGTACTTGGTCCCGGCATGGCCGGTTGAGGGGTACTTAGGGTAATTGTGTGTTTGCCAACCCTTAGGACGAGCATCAAGTTACGCTTCCAGTCCTCATAGTTTGGTCCCGTAAGTTTGTTATCATTAAGTATGGAGGCAAGGGAGTCGAGCTTGGTCATGATTCTATAAACAATAGTTAAAGCAAAATTAGGGTTTACTACAATCTATTTCATGGAATTTAGAAATAGATAATGTATATTCCAGCCGCTATGTCTTCACTACCTCAAGTGGAGACATCCAGGAATCTAAATTCCCTGGGCTCGAGCACTGAGACTATCGGCCTTGAATTGGAGACAGCATCTCGGTGAGAGCATGCAACCGCTTCTGCCAACGGGGATTTTACGACCCAGTCTTCATCAGAATTACCCATGGTAAACTGAAAGACCTCCCAGTCTCCTTTTGGCCAGCTTTATGTGACCCGCGTGCGCAGCAACAACGGCATCCTCTATGTCCCGAAGGAAACCACTAGGCGAACTAGCATGGAAGGAAACATAGCTCTCACCTGGTGGGAATATCGAACTGCGTACCTCCCACCCAGAACCTTAGCCGGTTGATTATGGAGGCCAGGGGCTCCCCTTTGGAGGGAACCTCTTACACATCCCTTCTTTATAAGGTTTTATGCATATCTAGATAGGTCACGACCTCCTAGACTTAGACCCTGGTCTACTGTGCTCCCACTAGGATTACAAACCTTCCCGTAAAGTATTAGTATCCTCGAAAAATATCATAGTCCCTACCTTGAATACTCAGCTTTCTCCTTTCTTGCAAGGATCACATTACATAGATTCTAAGGATCCCGATACTTCACTAGTTTGCCCATAATCCTAAGATCTGAAGCCTAGCGTAAGGTCAACGTGGAAAGGACTCCCACTACGATGATGCCTCGTTCACAATTTGATGCCTGATGTCATAGTAGACCTCATCTCATTATAGGTTTCGATGCTGGCCAAATAGGGACATCCAACAACCTCCGCCGGACCTCAACCTAATAGTGGCATAACCAAATTGTGATGAGTTCATACTACCATCAAACGTTATCTAGAAACGAGTATCACACAGTGAAATCCTAACCTAACTTGGTCGCTAGGACCACGTGGGGAAAGGGCATCCCACTAGGGTTATCATACTTCTTATGGAGACATTAGTTAATTATCTCTAAACAAATCTAACACCGCGTCTATCTCGGTGCATAGTACTTGGCTACCTGAACTACCACAAGGACGGTTACCATATTTTCTTTTAGCTAGCCACCGGATTCGCACGTGTTAGAAACATCTAGAGACACCGATGAATCCATAAGCTTAGTACTAACCCTAAGCCTGATCTAGAGACAAACTCACAAGCAAGATAATAAAATTATCATCGGGATTCTCTAAACAAAAAGTAAAGAGAATCAACAGAAAAACACATCCAAACTGAATCAAGTCCAGGGTCCAACCCCTGAACCTGAATTGCACAGCCAAGATATCCTGATCTTCCGTTCTGCACGATCTCTGACGATAATCCCCATCATCGCCAACGTGCACGCTTTCGCCGGGTCTTTGTACGCCATGGTACCGCTTGCCCGAACCATGGATGAAGCATCATCTCCTTCTTCTTGTGACCGAAAAACTAACACACTCCGAGCAAGTGCTTGTTCGTGTACAATTTCGCTAGAAAGAAAAAAGAAACAATCCTAGAAAACTGGCCAGGGAACCGAGGATGGTCAACCCCCACCCTCGCCCATCTAGAGCCTTAAAATCCACATACAATAATAATCAATGCAAAATTAAATCCGGAATCCGACCCCCAGATGCATGCAATCACAGATTACTATTCAGCGTGGCAACTGCAAAAAGACGATACATAGCACAATCCATATGCATGATCTATATCGAACCCCGACGAAAACATATGCAATCATATATTCACATGATGTTTTCACGAATTCATGCATGAAATATACACCAAAGCGTGCTCTGATACCAATTGTTGGAATTGGATCCGCTAATCAGAGTCGCAGCGGAAGCAAAAGAAAGATCCGAAGATCATACGGTGTATGTTTCATTACAATTAATTCTACAAAACAATCTACATGCAAATCTATGATCTTAGCATATGTGCGGACACCCTAGAGGCATACTACGATCTACGGAAGACATGCATGCATCTAGTTATTGTTGGAATTTAATCCGGGTCAGAGGCTCGCAGCGAAAGCGATTTGGCGGTCGAAAGACCGTTCATGGTGCACGTTACACTATTTAATTTTCATAGAAACTAATCTACATATGTGTGCATGTGTATGCACGAGAATCGAAAAAACCCCTAACGCCAATCTAGCGTAATGATTAACTAGCATGCATGCAAATCATAATGCTCGCTAGATCTACATGTTAGATTACACATACCTTTCGTACGGATCTTTTAACCACGGAGAATTGTCTTCTTTGTCGATGGAGACGGAAGATCGTTCACGAAGATGCCGATGGTACGAATAGAGATGTTGCCTTCTTGTTCACCCGATCTTACACGATGCACGGAACATCACTCTCGGATCTCTGAGTGCCTCCGAAGAACGACCCTTCTCCTTCTTCAGAACTCCACGCGAGGAAGACGAAGTAGCAAGCGGGAAACGGGAGATGAAACGGGAGAGAACTAGAGAGATGAGAGGAGGGGGGGTTCGGATTTTCTAGCACATGGGGTCGGCACCCCATACGTCCTTTTATAGGGCCGGCCAACCCCCTTGGATAAGGATCCAAGGGGATAATGACCCCCTCTCATTATCTCTCCATTATCTCCTTTTTATCTCTCTGCGTATTTATCCGTTTTCCCACTTTTTAGGGCTTGACTTTATCCGTTTTTATCGCCCCATCCCTATCTATATGGCCGGCCCTATAGATGAGGGATTCTTATCCCTACATCATAGGGCCGGCCCTAGCAAGGTGCCTCACTACTAGGGTCAGCCAACAGTGAGGTCCGGCAGAGTGAGGTTTTTACCAAAACGCCCCGACGCCTCATTTTGACCATTTCTAGCGTGCGATATCTAGCGGCCACTTCCTAAGTGATCTTTACTAGTTACCTACTATTAACTGAGGCCACCGGAGGGTGCCTCTAGCAAAGTCAACTAGTTAACTCGCAACATACCCCGGTGCATCGCACCTATGCAGCGAAGTTCACTTATGGCTAGGGATTACTACATGCGACTCTGCACTAGTCTCGGGCTCAACCCTTAGTACTCGTATGTAGTTACGCATCTACCATGCTCTAGTGCCAAGCACACACGGAGCGTATACTTCTTTCTTCCTCCTAATGCTTATGGTGTTCCGAGGAGACGGTTCAAGAACCGTACATAATGTTGATAAGGTGGAACCATCAGGGACCGGGGTTCATGGCTTCCAACTCAAGCTCGATCGACACACTACCCGAGTGTACCATCGATCCTCTGAGCTTGAGTTAACCTGCGTAGCCACCCAGAGTGCGACGCAGGCTACACTCCAATTCACCCAGACTTACTATGGTCTCCATCATACCCCTGCTCTCCGCTTAGTAGTGGTAAACCCGCTGTCCCTCCACTTGATGCCATGATTCACTTCGAGCGGTGAAGACTACCGTCAGACTCGAATGATCATATGACTTGGTTCCTTCCATGTTGACCTATACATCGTACCTCTGATTACCCCGTCGAGTAATCGAACCCGGTCAACAGTCAAACTGATGACCACCAGGCCTGGGTTTGGTACAGTGTAAGTCACACCAAGGAACGCACCTCCCATCAGGGGTGTGGATGGCCTGCAGGAGTGACACGCTAATGCAACGCCAGCCGGGTAACCCAGTACACCGTGGTTTTGGATCATTGCATATGGACCCTCACACATTGGTGCGCCAAAGCACCACGCAACTGGTTAGTCCATCAGTCGTGGTTCCTCAGGGTTTAGGACCGTTTTACCCTAAGCAGAAACACGGTTTAGTGTACCAGTGTCTGCTCACTGATCTGTACACCGTGTTAGTTCCGTTCAGCCACAGACATTGTGCCTGGTGATGACCATGGTGAAGACTTCCCATGAACTGTCATCGCCAACAGCTTATCATGATGAGGCGACCAACCTGATCATAGCTGCGAACATATTTAGGTTATACGGGACCAATCCACTTAGTCTTCAACTCAGTGGACTACCATATAACCATGGCTCTCTGTTCTCTAAAGAACACGTAACTATGTTACGCACCTATATGCATCTCATATATATTAATAACTATCAATCTTTATTAGACCAAAACTTAAAGTTTTACAAGCTTAGAACACATCAATCCTAACAATCTCCCACTTGGTCTAGCGAAGCAAAACGGTTTTTACTCCCAACGCGTCCACATGTCGCTCGAATGCCTTGGTAGGTATTGCCTTTGTGAAAGGATCAGCAACATTATCTGTAGATGCAATCTTTGTCACCGCTACTCGCCCTTGCTTTTGAAACTGCCGAATCAAGTGGAACTTGCGCTCAATGTGCTTCCCCTTTTGGTGATGTCTTGGCTCCTTTGCTTGTGCTACCGCCCCACTATTGTCGCAGTAAAGCACAATAGGTAAATGGTCCTCTGGTACGCACCCCAAATCCGTAAGGAATTTCTTGAGCCATACCGCCTCTTTGGCTGCCTCGCACGCTGCAACGTACTCAGCTTCTGTGGTAGAGTCTGCGATGCATTTCTGCTTCACACTCTGCCAACTAACCGCTGCTCCCCCTAACATAAACACAAAACCTGATGTCGATTTCCTGGATTCCAAATCTGATATAAAGTCAGAATCTGTATATCCAATCGGCGTCAGTTCTTGTCCAGTGTAAACCAACTCATAGTGCCTTGTTCTACGAAGGTACTTGAGTATACACTTCACAGCTGTCCAGTGATCTGGACCCGGATTCGACTGAAACCGACCCATCATTCCTACTGCGAAACAGATATCAGGCCTTGTACAATGCATAGCATACATTAGACTACCTAATGCCGAAGCATAAGGTATCTTCTGCATTTCTGCTCTCTCCTCAGGTGTCTTAGGACATTGATCCTTAGACAGTTTTATGCCATGTCTAAATGGCACAAAACCCTTCTTGGAGTTTTGCATGTCAAATCTAGCCATTACCTTATCTATATACGCAGCCTGTGATAGCGAGAGAATCCTGTTCTGGCGATCACGTGTTACCTTGATCCCTAAAACATAACTCGCTTCACCTAGGTCTTTCATATCGAACTGTGTTGACAACCAGACCTTTATCGTTGACAATGTTCCTACATCATTCCCAATGAGTAGAATATCGTCTACGTAAAGTATCAAATATATCACTGTAGTCTTATCACTCCTCTTGTATACACATGGTTCATCCTCGTTTTGAGTAAATCCATATGACTGGATTGCCTGATCAAAACGGATGTTCCAACTTCTAGATGCTTGCTTTAGTCCATAAATGGACTTCTGCAACTTGCAAACTAGATATTCCTGACCCTCTGACTCAAAACCTGGTGGCTGCATCATATAAATGTCTTCTTCCAAATTCCCGTTAAGGAATGCTGTCTTGACATCCATTTGCCAGATCTCCCAGTCATAATGGGCTGCAATGGATAGGAGGATCCGAATAGACTTTATCATAGCTACCGGCGAGAAGGTTTCGTCAAAGTCGATTCCTTCTCTCTGGGTATAACCCTTGGCAACTAATCTAGCTTTATAAGTCTCAATTGATCCATCAGATCCTCTCTTCCTTTTATACACCCACTTACACCCAATAGGTTTAATATTGGATGATGGTGTAACAAGAGTCCAGACAACGTTATGGGACATTGATGCAATTTCTGCCTCCATAGCCTTTTGCCAGTCAGAGCTGTCAGAAGCTCCCATTGCCTCATCGTAGCTCAGTGGGTCATCCTCCTGACCCTCTGGATCAACCAATAAGGTTTCTCCATGGTATCTGTCAGGAGCTCTGATGTTTCTCCCACTGCGACGAGGTGGTGGTGGTGTTACAGGATTAACAGCTTCTACAGTATCTGGTACATTATTATCTGTAATGTCAGCTCCCACTATGCTTTCGGATGCGCTATCTGAACTAATACCCAGCAGTTCATCCAGAACTACCTTACTAGTAGGTTTGTGGTCCACAATATAATCCTGTTCTAGGAAATAGGCGTTCGTAGAAACGATCACCTTCTTTTCCTCAGGATCATAAAATAGACCACCTTTGGTCTCCTTAGAATACCCTACAAATAAGCATACTCTGGTTTTAGATTCCATCTTTTCCCTCTTATCCCTTCGCACATGTGCAGGGCATCCCCATATTCTGAAATGCTGTAGCAATGGCTTTTGCTTTGACCACAGTTCTCTAGGGGTCTGAGGCACTGATTTAGACGGAACGTGATTCAGAATATAAACTGCTATTTGTAGGGCATATCCCCAAAAGGTCATTGGTAAACTGGCGTAACTCATCATGCTACGAACCATGTCCAACAAGGTTCGATTCCTTCTCTCGGAAACTCCATTCTGTTGTGGGGTACCTAGAGCAGTTAACTGGGATTTTATCCCATGCTCCACCAAATACCCTAGGAACTCGTCAGATAGGTATTCACCTCCTCGATCAGATCGAAGGTTTTTTATATATTTACCTGTCTGCTTTTCTACTTCAGCCCTGAACTCTTTGAACATGTCAAAGGATTCCGACTTCCGATGCATCAGGTAAATGTAACCATATCTTGAGTAATCATCAATGAAAGTGATGAAGTACTCATGGCCTCCTATCGCCTTGACGTTCATGGGTCCACACACATCTGAATGGATTAACTCTAATACCTCAGTGGCTCTTACTCCTTTGCCTTTAAAGGACCTCTTGGTCATCTTGCCTTCCAGGCAGGATTCACAGGTGGGAAGGATCTCCGTAGGATCTGTTTCCAGAAGTCCGGCTTTCACCATTCTATGGATCCTGTCTAAGGCAATATGCCCAAGTCGTAAGTGCCACAGGTGGGTTAAATTTTCCGAAGGATTCTTACGCTTAGATGAATTAACATTAAATGCTGAAGTTATTATGTTATCTTTTTCAAATTTAGGACTTACAACATAGAGATGATTCTGAACCATTCCTCTTATTATAAAAGTTCCATTCAGTTTAAACGACACACCAGAAGCATCAAAATAAACTGAATAACCTTCATTAACTAAAGAAGAAACAGAAATTAAGTTACGTCTCAAGGACGGTACATAAAAGACATCTCTAAGAGTCAAAGTCTTATTATTCGAAAAACTAAGATTAACGTCTCCAATAGCTTCAGCAGCAGCCACGGCCTCAGTTCCCATGCTCAAGGTTACCTCTCCATCAAGCAATCTTCTGCTTTCCCGAAACCCCTGAAGAGAGTTACAGGCATGGTTAGTGGATCCAGAATCCACAATCCAACTAGCAAAAGTACTATTACTTGAAAGAAATGAATCAACAACTAAGAGTTGTAGATTACCTTCACCAGCATTCTAAGGCTTCTTGCAGTCCTTCTTCCAATGACCCTTCTGGCCACACCGGAAGCACTTCGTGCTCGGTTTCTTTGATTCTCCAGACCCAGAGGCCCCAGCAGAGTCCTGCACAGGCAGTGACTTAGGTTTCTTTTTATGTTTCTTGCCCTGATGTTTACCAGGCTTCTTGAAGGATCTGCGTTGCACGTGAAGTGCTTCGCCCTTCTGCTTGAAGCCATCCTCAGCTGCCTGGAGAGCTCCCAGAAGCTCTGCATTTGTCATAGCCAACTTGTTCAAATTAAAGTTAGTGACAAAGCCTTCAAAGGCTCCAGACAGTGACGAGAGGAAGATGTCTGTCATCACCTCGCCTTCTAGCACAATGTCCATGGTAGCTAGTTTGTTCTGGAACCCAAACATTTTCATCATGTGTTCCCGAACCAGCGTCCCATTGGACATCTTAGTGCCGACGAGTTTCTTGATGGTAAGGTATCGCGTAACGCGATTGTGACCTTCAAACATCTCCTTCAAGTACAACATCATTTCAGAAGCGTCGGGCATCTCCTCGACTTGCTTCTGCAGAGTTGTTTGCAAGGATGCTATAATATAGCATTTACATATCTCATTAGATTCCTTCCAGTCAGTGAATGCCTTTAACTGTGCCTCTGTGGCATTGGGTCCTGGCAAATCTGGCTCAGGGTCATTAAGGGCTGTCATATGTTTTCCAATCCTTAGGACTAGGTACAGGTTGCGCTTCCAGTCCTCATAGTTGGGACCGGTAAGTTTGTGGTCATTTAGGATAGCGGACAGGGGGTCTAACTTAGTCATCTGAAAATAAAGATTGAAAAATGAGTATGCATTAAAAAACTTATTTTATGGATTTTTAAAACAAGCTAATTATATCCATATGTCAACGCTATCCTCAAGCGAAGTCATTACCATGGATTAATTAACCATGTATGTAAGATCTCGGAATCGACTGTACCTGCCCTAGGGGGCATCATACAGCGTCAATCCGCTTACACGGGCCTTTTCCTTGACCCTATCCAAATCTGCCAACTAAGGGCTGTGATGGACCATGGTTATCTTTTGGCCAGTACCACGTGATCACCATTGTCTTCGCAACGAATACCTCACGTGTACTTAGGATGCTTACCCACGAGCCTAAGCAATTACGACACGGGAGTTCATACGGCCCCCACTAGGGTGGGATGAAAAGCCCTTCTCTCCTGGCCCCGTAATCGTTATATCCTCAGGGAGGTCATTAAGTAATTTGGCATGGAAACACACAGCTCCCACCCTAGGGGGTGTGAAGTTATGCATCCCCACCCAAACACAAAACGATTGGCCGTGGAGGCCAGAGGATCTTATAAAAGTCCTCTCTTGCATCCCTTATAATTCTGAGGGTTATTTTGCGAGTATAAATTTATACAAATGCAAAGGTAGCGACCTCCTAAATACTAGACCCTGGTCACACCATGCTCCCACTAGCGTTCAAGCCCTTCGCCTAGCATTAATCACTCTCGGAATATCATAGTCCCTGCCTCAAGTGGATTTCTCCATTCAAGGGTCACATTACATATTCCAAGAATATCGATGCTTTGCAAAATTGGTTATCACGCTAATGCTCTGGAGCTAATCCTAGAGTCAGACTCACTGGAAAGGACTCCCACTAGTCATGGCGCCTTGATTATAGATTTGACAATTGATGTTCAATGGATCTCCATCTCATCTTTAATTTCGATGCTGGCCAAATAGGCACACCCGACTAGTCGGGTGCTCTCCTAATGGTGGCATAACCATATGTGAAAGGATCCCACTAACATCAAAAGTCAACTAAATAATAGGCGTCATCTAGCGGGATCCTAACCTCAAACAGTCGTTTGGACCGGAGGGGAAATGCATCCCTCTGAAAACTGATAATCATATAATCTCATCGGGGTTCGATATGAAGCATAAAGAACTAATTAAAGAAAGCAACCATTAAAACTGAATTAAGTTCAGGGTCCGACCCCTGAACCTAATTTGCACAGCGCAGGCCTCTAGCTTTCTTCGCAAGGTTCCTCGGTCCGGCTTCTTCGTCGCGCTCGCGAACACTTTGCCGGATCGTCTTCATCCTCCAGGGTTCCGCTTCCGCTCCCGATGGTGGATTTCTTTGGCACATCTTTCTTCTCGATCTGTAACCGAAAATTCTAGTACGCTTCGAGCAAGTGCTCGCTCGTACACAATTTCCTAGAAAGAAGAGAAAACACACCTAGAAAAAAGGCCATGGGAAACCGAGGATGGTCAACCCCCATCACTCGCCCAATCTACGACTCAATTACAAATCCACACATAGAAAGCAAATCCAGACATTTGCTAACTCGGGGTCCGACCCCCGGTAGCAAGCACAAAGCATAGATCTAGATATTTATAGCGGCGCCCTGCAAGAATGATTAATAGAACAAGCACAATCTATACATATGCATGATCTAAGCGTAAGAACCCCGATGATCTCCCGCATTCATCATGCGCACACATGTTAGTTTCATGAAAAAACATGAAACGCACACCACTAATGTGGCTCTGATACCAATTGTTGGAATTTAATCCGGGTCAGAGGCTCGCAGCGGAAGCGATTTGGCGGTCGAAAGACCGTTCATGGTGCACGTTACACTATTTAATTTTCATAGAAACTAATCTACATATGTGTGCATATGTATGCACGAGAATCGAAAAAACCCCTAACGGCAATCTAGCGTAATGATTAACTAGAATGCATGCAAATCATAATGCTCACTAGATTTACATGTTAGATTACACATACCTTTCGTACAGATCTTTTAACCGCGGAGAATTGTCTTCTTTGTCGATGGAGACGGAAGATCGTTCACGAAGATGCCGATGGTACGAATGGAGATGTTGCCTTCTTGTTCACCCGATCTCACACGATGCACGGAACGTCGCTCTCGGATCTCTGAGTGCCTCCGAAGAACGACCCTTCTCCTTCTTCAGAACTCCACGCGAGGAAGACGAAGTAGCAAGCGGGAAACGGGAGATGAAACGGGAGAGAACTAGAGAGATGAGAGGAGGGGGGGTTCGGATTTTCTAGCACATGGGGCCGGCGCCCCATAGGTCCTTTTATAGGGCCGGCCAACCCCCTTGGGTAAGGATCCAAGGGGATAATGACCCCCTCTCATTATCTCTCCATTATCTCCTTTTTATCTCTCTGCGTATTTATCCGTTTTCCCACTTTTTAGGGCTCGCCTTTATCCGTTTTTATCGCCCCATCCCTATCTATATGGCCGGCCCTATAGATGAGGGATTCTTATCCCTACATCATAGGGCCGGCCCTAGCAAGGTGCCTCACTACTAGGGTCGGCCAACAGTGAGGTCCGGCAGAGTGAGGTTTTTACCAAAACGCCCCGACGCCTCATTTTGACCATTTCTAGCGTGCGATACCTAGCGGCCACTTCCTAAGTGATCTTTACTAGTTACCTACTATTAACTGAGGCCACCGGAGGGTGCCTCTAGCAAAGTCAACTAGTTAACTCGCAACATACCCCGGTGCATCGCACCTATGCAGCGAAGTTCACTTATGGCTAGGGATTACTACATGCGACTCTGCACTAGTCTCGGGCTCAACCCTTAGTACTCGTATGTAGTTACGCATCTACTGTGCTCTAGTGCCAAGCACACACGGAGCGTATACTTCTTTCTTCCTCCTAATGCTTATGGTGTTCCGAGAAGACGGTTCAAGAACCGTACATAATGTTGATAAGGTGGAACCATCAGGGACCGGGGTTCATGGCTTCCAACTCAAGCTCGATCGACACACTACCCGAGTGTACCATCGATCCTCTGAGATCGAGTTAACCTGCGTAGCCACCCAGAGTGCGACGCAGGCTGCACTCCAATTCACCCAGACTTACTATGTTCTCCATCATACCCCTGCTCTCCGCTTAGTAGTGGTAAACCCGCTGTCCCTCCACTTGATGCCATGATTCACTTCGAGCGGTGAAGACTACCGTTAGACTCGAATGATCATATGACTTGGTTCCTTCCAGGTTGACCTATACATCGTACCTCTGATTACCCCGTCGAGTAATCGAACCCGGTCAATAGTCAAACTGATGACCACCAGGCCTGGGTTTGGTACAGTGTAAGTCACACCAAGGAACGCACCTCCCATCAGGGGTGTGGATGGCCTGCAGGAGTGACACGCTAATGCAACGCCAGCCGGGTAACCCAGTACACCGTGGTTTTGGATCATTGCATATGGACCCTCACACATTGGTGCGCCAAAGCACCACGCAACTGGTTAGTCCATCAGTCGTGGTTCCTCAGGGTTTAGGACCGTTTTACCCTAAGCAGAAACACGGTTTAGTGTACCAGTGTCTGCTCACTGATCTGTACACCGTGTTAGTTCCATTCAGCCACAGACACTGTGCCTGGTGATGGCCATGGTGAAGACTTCCCATGAACTGTCATCGCCAACAGCTTATCATGATGAGGCGACCAACCTGATCATAGCTGCGAACATATTTAGGTTATACGGGACCAATCCACTTAGTCTTCAACTCAGTGGACTACCATATAACCATGGCTCTCTATTCTCTAAAGAACACGTAACTATGTTACGCACCTATATGCATCTCATATATATTAATAACTATCAATCTTTATTAGACCAAAACTTAAAGTTTTACAAGCTTAGAACACATCAATCCTAACAGTTATGTGTTTAGAATCATCATACCTTTTTGGATCTATGATCTGGAGATGACGGAACGATGAAGAACCGTACTGGAATCGCAAGGGAAGCTGTCGGATAGCACCTTATCCTTTGCAAATTGAAGAATCCTCGAAATCCCGTCTCTAAGTGCAGGGATTACGAGCCGACAGAGGAATCCGTTACGAAGACGATGGCGAGCCGTGAGATTTTCTCCTCCTCTTTCTCCTTTCTTCCTTCTTCTTCCTTCCTCTTCCTTCTCCCTTCTTCTTCCTCTCTTTTCCTTGGCCGAAACCACAAAGGAGGAGGACTAGGGGTCGGATTTTTGGAGGAGAGGGAGTAGAACCATAGGGCCGGCCCCTCCCCCTCTCTAATACATATAGGGTCGGTCTCCCATGGCTACAAGGAGGCTTGGGTGGGCCCCTAGGTGGATAGGGATAATGGGGGGGCAGTTTTTAAGGATTCCGGGTGTCTATCGTGAAGCCTGGACGAAAACGCCCTTCACGAAAAGCAGAAAACTGAAAGAGAGACTGAGTGAGGTGCGCTACTCGGAATCGAGTTCCGTCAGCACCTATGAGCTTCTGGAATTATTACGCTCATTCTAAGATCCATATTCAATGTGTTCTGAGCCATATTTCAGTATTTACCAAAATACCCCTACGGCCCATAATATATGTGAATTAGGTTCTTTGGCTCCGGGCTTGCGCTCCATCGCGCTACTTCGCATCCAACGTATCCAACTAGGTCGGGGAAAAATTCCTATACGCAATGACATGGTGGAACCTTCAGGGTTCGGGATCTCTAGCTGCAACCGGATCCCTGATTAACTATTCCGGTGACACACTGAAAGTTCCGTTAATCAGCCCTAATCCGATTAACCCGTATAGCCACCCAGAGTGCGACGCGAGTTGAACTTTAGTGATCCTAAACTTATGTTACTCCCTCGTAACCCTGTTCTCTACTATACTTCGATAATCCTTAGTCCCTCCTATTACTGGTGCCATGATACAACTCGGGCGGTGGGGAGCACCGTCAGATCCCGATCGATCATCTGACTAGGGTTTGATGACTTGTCATCTATAACACCACACACCTTCCGGTGCTATGCCTAGCATCTGGAACATCGTTAGTCATACTGACAACCACCAGGCCTGGGTTAACTGTGTGGACAGATTGACTCATCAAAACGCACCCATCCAACACTGGACGTCGGATAACCTGTAGGGATTATATGCCACTCAAGCGCCATTTGGGTAACCCAACATACCGTGGTATTGGACTATGGAAGGTCCGCACACGTTGGCACATCAAAACACCACACAACTAGTTGGCCTACTGTACATGGTCCCTCAGGGTTAAGGACAGATTATCTATAGTAGTAAGATGGTTTCTGCACCAGTGTCTGAATCACTGAACTGTGCACCATCTTGGTTCCTGTTCAACACGATCATTGTGCTTGGTCAGGTGAATGGGAATCCCACGTTCCCGTGGTGGAGACTTCACCACATCTCTACCTGCCAACAGCTTGTTCTCGGTGAAGTGACCGGCATCACCTAAGCTGTGAACTAGTTCTAGGTCTACACAGAACTGGTCCACTGGGTCTCCCAAGCATGGATCCTCCATGCGCCTCAGTGGCCTACTGTGTTCCTTAGGGTCCTTTTATTATATGAGTATTATCATACACCAGAGTAGTATTCTAATGAATGCAATAACCAAAGTCATCTTTATTAATGTTAATACAAAAAATCCATACTAAGAACACACGAGCTACAACATATGGCTCTCACCGAGTCACTTTGTCCTCAAAGTGGCTCAGGGTTTGTATTGTTCTTTTGGCACAAACTCAGGTTTTAGATATGAGTAGAGTTCAAGGTCTGGTGGACGGACATTCAGCTGAGAGGAGTTACAGAATCGAGGAGCTGATAAGGAGCTGGAGTGGAGCAAGAGCTTGATTTGAAGAGTATATTTCACGTAGTTTTGTTCAGTTATGACATTTGATCCTATATACAATTATATTTTATCATCCTATGGATAATTGAGGAGTGTATCTTCTTAGAGTTGTACATTATTATCTATATAGCGTCATTTGAACGATTGTGTTTCAGTTGTTATTATATATGAGTTAGTAGTGAACCTGACATCTGATACTGTCTAAAATTTATAGTCTTGTGTGTCTGAAATAAGGAGTCCTTTCATGGCTATGAGTGGTTGTAAGGATCAGCTCATCCTCTGGGCTCGAGTATCAAACTCCTACGAGAGCAGTACTTCACCTGGGGATCGGGGTAGTCTCCCTCTCTCAGAAGAGAAATACCCTCGGTAGTCGAGTAACAATCTTTCTCGTTCTTTACCCTTGCGAGGACTTGACCGTACGCCGCTTAGGCATTGGGTTAGTTCGAGTAAGGGTGAGCAAATAAACTTTAATAAAACTTAATCCCTTTACAAAAAAAAAAAAGCACGTCTTGAATCTTCCGCCATAGAAGAAAATTTGAGGCCTGACAGGGGAGAGGTATTCGTCGTTTGGGAAATCGAGAAGAACCGAGAGTTGGGGACATGAGGCGATCGTTTCGTCATAAATCGATTAAATTTTTAGTCCTCAGTTTTTTTTGGCCCAGCCGGGTCGCTTGGTTTTTACTAGGCCCGAAGCAATTACGGTCCCTTTATCTAGATCGGATCGGCTGGACCTATGGCTCAACGGTCGGACCAAACGGTCCAATCTGGTTCTCATAAAATTGCAAGCTTCAAATTCGAGGTTTCAATTCTTACTCAAAGACTACTTGGAGCCTGATTCCGTTGGTTGGAGATAGACCTCGACTGGTCAATTCACGATAAGCTCTTTCTACCAGTTTATAAACTTTGGGGGTGTCATTTGCCCCCTCGCGGAGTAGATTTGGAAGACGAGGTATCCTCTGAAGGTGAAGATTTTCATAAGATTATCTACAAAGTACAAGATCCTTACTAAGATCAACCTCTTAAGGCAGAATCACCTAGGGATTAAGGACACCGTCTGCCCCTTCTGTGGTCAGGTGGAGGAGACCTCGAATCACCTCCTGATTCGGTGCTCTTATTCGAAAAATATCTAGTCCATTTTCAGATCGAAACTCCACAACAGGTTCCACCCTACCTCCTTGGCCTCGCTTTGGGGTCCTTGGAGTAGTAAATGCATCAGTCCAGATTTGAGAGGGGGTTGGGATATTACTGTGGTGGCTATTTGCTGGGGTTTATGGCTGGAGCAGAACATAAGGATCTTCATGGGCAGAATCCTTTCCCTTGGGTGAGTTTCTGACGAGATCAGGTCGCTATCCATCTTTGAGCTACGCACCTGGTACCTCACTTGAAAATTTTATTTTTGATTCTCATCTCTTAATTGTAACTCTTTGGCCTTCTCTTTCCTTCCTCCCCTCCTTGTGCATTTTTTATTTATTATTTTATTGGTAGGGGTCTAGACCGAACTCTTCCTCATTCATTGAGAGGGATTTCTCAAAAAAAAAAAATATTGCTCAAAGACTCACCGACCTTGAAATTCAAACATGGGTTTGTTTTGATAATGTTTAATAACTAGTAATGCCCGTGCTTATCGGCACACAAAAGATTTCGAGGGTGGGAGCAATATTTCGAGGAAGATGATAATATTTCAAAGATGACAATAAAATATTTCGAGAGCGACAACAATATTTCAATAGAGATAGCAATATTTTGTGAGTGGTGATAATATTTTGAAGAATGTGATAATATTTCGTGAGCTATGATAATGCTCATGTCTGTTTGCACTCTAACAGGGTAGCAAAATTAGTTTGACGGCACCCATAATCGACTGGGGCACCCACATTCGGCTGGTAGGGATGGCAACGATGCGGTTTCGGTGTGGTTTTGGGCAAAACCAAACCGCACCGCGACGATTTACCATTATGTAAAATTGAAATCGCACCATACGGTGCGGTGCACTGCGGTTTATCATTATAAAGGCCTAAACAGTGCGGTTTTGATCAAAACCGAAACCAAGCCGCTACACCGAAACCAAAACCGCACCGCACCGCATTGCGATGGTTTTATATTTTGGCAAACCAAAATCGCACCATGCGGTGCGATTTAGCACGGTTTTCGGTTTTAAACCGCACCACTGCCATTCCTATCGATTGGAGAGGCCACACTTGGTGAAAACAACCTACTTCATAACAACTTAATTAGTCGACGACGCTCACATTCAGAACTGCAACTTCCACCTTTGACGGTAAAACACTAAACATTCGGTTTAGACAGCAAAAATCAGCTGTGGTGTCAACATTCCCCCCCACACCCACCCACCCATTATCGGCGAGAGCGTTCAGATCAGTCAGGAGCGCCCACATTTATCGAGGGGACCTATAATCTGTGAGGGCACCTATGTGTAGCAGGGACAAAAAAATTCGGTATGGCAAAACACAGTCGGTAACACCGATATTCTGTGTTGGTGCCCACATTCGGTGTGGATAATGTAACTATGTAAGTATCAAATTGTTTCCAATTATAGTGACCGAAATATAGGTTGATAAATAGGTAATTTTGAGCTGTGGACTTCCTTCTCGAAAAATTCCAATTGGGATTTGATGTTTTTTCTATATAATATTAGACTGCTATGATAGAATCAAATTGATTTACTTTTAGAATTGTATGATCTATTTAATTGACATTCAATTATATTGTTTTTTTTCTTATCAAAGCTATTGCTGCTTCAACTGATGCAAGAAATGAATTATTATGACGATATGAAGATTTGGGTCTTACATCTCCAAATAAGATATTTATATCCAAAGAATATCTAGAGAAGTTGTATTTCTTATTTGGCGTTATGGGCCTGATTTTTTTTTTCTTCGGCGGCATCGACATTGTAGCGGCCACCTTCGGCGATAATACTACCATGTGCATGTCAGCGCTGTCACTGTCGTCTTCGATGCCAGTATTGTTATAGTGAAACTTTTGGCGATGACACCCACATTCAGACATTATTGAAAAAGTTGCTCATACTTTAAATGGATTATTTTACTTTTTATTTGTTAATTCGATTTCCAAATCCAAGTTTCGTTTTTGCTCAGCATCGTATATATCTCTTGAATTCTATTTTATTCCTATCAAAACAGAACATATTGATCCATACATATGCATAAAGAGTGATACGAAGGACACGATGATTGAATTGGAGTAAAACCTTTTTCTTGAGGTATATATCAAGTGTGATTGGAGTTTCTTACAAAGAGTGAACAAATGGAGATATGGTTTCTATTACACAGACATTTGTTGCTCATTAATTAATAAATTTTAAATGATCAGTTGAGCGATTTCAACAAGAAGTAGTGCGTCCCTCCAAGATCTTGGATGTGCCGAAATCCTCTTTGAATCACAAAAACGACCTTCGGTTACGGGGTGAAATTTTCGATTGCTCTTAAGAGAGGAAAGAGTGAATCAGGTGATCACAATCGTGATGGCTGCCTTTCTTAGGAATAATTTTGACATATTTTTTTGCAAAACATTCCACTAATCAGTGTTGATCGGAAAAAAAAAAGAGAGAGAAAGAATCACATTTGACAGTCGTCGCCAAAGGCAGAGGCCAGTGGCCACGCAAGACCACATAAGAATTCACACAGCAAAAAAAAAAGTGGATTGAAAGCAAAATATATCTAAACAAAATGTTACAAATATGATGGCACACAGCATCAACCGATGAATCGCACTCAGTTAAGTTAATTTCGTCGGCAGACAAAGAGTCCCTATGATTGGATGCCATGTCATTCAGGTTGAACATTCGGGACAAACCCTTGGGGTTGAATAGCATTGTTCATGAAAGAAAGAAAAAAATAGCATTGCTCTTTTACTACCGGACTGATTTGCTGCCCTTGCTTATGGCCAAATCATAACCATCCGTTGCACCCAGCACCAACCGATGAATCGCAGTCAGTCCTAACAGGCATAGGGATCTTGTGATTGGTTGCCACATCGTTTGGGCTGAGCATTCAGGACAAATGCTTGGGGGTTGAATAGTGTTGCTCTTTTTCTACAAGAGCTCTTTTTCTATCACATTGATTTATTACACTTACTTTAAGACCCAATTGTGGTATGCCTAGGGCCAGCCCTGAGGTTTTGGGGGGCCTAGGCAAACTCTAAAAGTTGGGCCCTCTATACATATTAATACAAGAAAAAAAATTAAGTACCAATAAATTTTTTTTGCAAGTATCAATACAAAATTTGCTTTGATTGGAAAATGCCCTCTTCGGTTCTTGGTGTTTGTTATTTGGATTTGGCTGTTGGGCCTCCCTCCTTTAGTGTTTGGGCTTGGCTGTGGGGCCCCCATTAGTATAAATTAATTGGGGGCCCTAGGCAACTACCTTGCCCGCCTATCCTCAGGGCCGGCCCTGGGTATGCCACGTCGCATTCAGAACAAACGTTTGGGTTGAATAGCATTGCTCTTTTGCTACGGATTGATTTGCTACACTTGCTTAGGCCCAATCATGGAATGCCACGTCGTTCATTAAAAAGAGCATAATGGTGGCAAAAGTACGTCGGGTAGTAATGCAGTCTTTTTGTGTTTTTTAAATGGACGATATGGCACACCTCAATTGAGCCGAAAGCAAATGCAGCAAATCAATAGGATAGCAGAAATGCTCTCACATGGGGTGTATGAAGGATTCGGTAATTATGGTGGAAGAGGGACCATGTATCTAAAGAGTGAAAGGGAGAGCCACATTGGGAATTAACCTTAGTAGGATAACGTGTGAACAATCAAACTAATACCAAATGTGTCCCTATTTTTTTACATCAAAGTCCTCTAATGTATTATAAAATTTTATTTGTTTACAATCTGGTCCTTCATTAATTAATTTCTTCATACGCTTAATTTCACCCCTCCATTTCAACTCAATTCAATCTTAGCCGTTCCCCTCTTCCTAGATGATTCTCACTCGCCCTAACATCAATTTATCTCAACCCCTCTTTTTTATCCCCCACTTAAAGACAGATCACGACCATTCTTTGTACCCCCCCATAAAACCTTCCATTGTATTATAGATATAGATGGATAGTCTTTAAGTTTTCCATAGTTGAGAGCAAGAGCATTATCTTTATTTTTTGTTCATGATTCTTACCAAGTCTTTAGTTTGGAAGAATCTGCATAAAGAACTATCAATCATAGGTTTTCTAATTATTGTTTAAGATGTATTCCTTTGTCAATTTTTTTTTTAATCTAAAATGATTCCTTTTAGTTTTGATTTTATAGGATAGTGTTTCACTCTTTTATGGTCTCTGGAAAATGCTATGGAAGCCAAACTTCTTCAAGTACAAGCCTTGGACGCAAAACAGGGATTGGTGATGAAGATCGTACCGATTGCACTCTTAATCATGTTCTTTCTTTTAATGGAGTTCTTATCTGAGTAATGTTATATATATCTATGGGCTTAAATACTATCCCATTTTGATGGGTTTATGTTGTGCTTTAATAGACTGTTTTTTATAATTCTGATGCTCAATGGATATGTAATGGATGGGTTTAAATTCTATCTCTTTTTTATGGGTTTGTTGAAATGTTGTTTTTCATGTTTCTTTTTTAGTAATTCAAGATCTAACAGAGATATAGAATCCCTTCATCTTAAAGTTGCATATGATGTGCATAAGTTCATCTTAAATGATTTAAATTGTTTGCATGTGCGGATCTTGGTTGCTGATGTCATGTTCACGGGAATCTTGGCTGGCCTATAAAAAAACAATCATGTTAATGTATTGAATTGCCAAGAAATAATTATTTTTTGTTGTTGAGTCCAAATGAGTTTATGTAATGTGAAGTAAATAATATTGTAGTTATTGTGACTATTATTTGGTGAAAACAAACAAATGTTTCGAAAGTAAAATAAAACTTCTATTTACTTTACTGCTGAATACAAACAGCTACGTACATGAGATCAAGAATTACTTGTAATTCCTGTTATTGTACTTTATCCATTTACTTCGCTAGATCTTACTTATTTTTTAATACAAACATACCTAGATTTTAGAGCACAAGATGGATCAGGATTCAAATCATCAAATGTTTGGGTTAGTTTCTAACAAACTTCTGCCGCCACTATGGCTCGAACTCATACCACCCGTTGATGGCTAAGATATGCACCATCTGTACAACCACTATCAGCTATGCCTATGTTTATTTTTCTACCTTACTCATGTTTTTTTTTTTTGTAATTTTTAATCCATCAACTAATTTTTTTGAATTACAGTCTATGTACAGCTACGAGTAGATAAGTAGGTTATTATATAGATACGCTATGTTTGGCTTAGCTTCTATGTGCTGTTGTCGCTGCTTTTCAATCAAGTGAGCAACATTGTTGTTGTTGTTGTTGTTGTTGTTGTTGTGCTTTTCGAATGTGTTTGTCAGAACGAAATGGAGTCACCCTAGCTTGATGCATCAAGCCGTCCTCAAATCTCC
Organism: Chamaelirium japonicum; assembly: GCA_947650365.1. Taxonomy (NCBI): domain Eukaryota; kingdom Viridiplantae; phylum Streptophyta; class Magnoliopsida; order Liliales; family Melanthiaceae; genus Chamaelirium; species Chamaelirium japonicum. The sequence continues at coordinate 4,775,850 of OX393559.1, read as the reverse complement.
ATGATAGCCCCCCACTTTTCGAAACATAAACTTCCATTGTGATCTCTTCTCCTCAGCTTTCAACGGGCACCTACAAACCATGTCCAAAAACAAACTTATAAGTGCATGGTACACAATTAGGTCCCTTATATGCATAATATAACTATGCTCAACCTATAGTTTCTTTCATTTGATCAGATCGAAGATGCAAAACCGCACCCTTTTGTATGCATATCTAGAGTCATCCCCTAAAGTAGCCAACAGAGGAGGACAATGGGCCCTTAGTCTCTTTGCAATCTATAGACCATGGTGACCGACTGTTGGGAAAACTAATCCAACTCTAACTCATTCATTTGTGTTCTTTATTGGCTAAATTGATTCAGAAGAACCATAATATGGGACGTATTGGTTGGGCTCTCACTTCAAAATCGCACCTTGATCTTTGAGCCTGACCAACTAACTGTTTGTCTCAAGCGGCCAGACCTCCGATGCACTCGATGTCTATACTCTGATCAATACCACCATTAGAGCTGCAACTCGTGCGGGTTGAGGGGTCAACCCAGGCCCAACCTGAGAGGTTTAATTCCCTGCCCATGCCCAATCCATACAACTCAATCACAACCCAAGCCCACCAAAATTCGGGTTGGGCTCGGGTTGGTCTGCCCAAGTTGCAGCCCTAACCACCATAGGACCGATCACGAAACAGCGGATTGTGAACAAATTGATTCTTACCCAATTTATTGTAGGTTTTTTTTGCAAATCAACCTCCACAAACTAGTCTAATTGTGCATTAACCCCTAAAAGCCTAATATTTATATATCGACCCTCCAAAAAATATAAAGTTGTGTACATTCACTCCTTCGGTTAGCTACCGTCTCAAAAGAATGAATATACTCTAAACATTCCTATGTTGGTTGTTATATGTCTGACGGGGAGTGATGCCGAACCTACCAGACAAGCGTGGAGGACTGGACAAGCACAGAGGGGAGACTGAAGTACAGTTAGGGTTAGGATACTCGCACTGAAAACAACTCATATTTACCTGATGCAAGACTATGGGTAAAATGGTTATTTGGAGCTCGAGTTAGAAGCTCACCATGTTTAAGTCACTTTCTATTGACGGATAGCAACGGAGCGATGAATATGCACAACTAAATATGTTTCGGAGGGTCGATATATAAATATACGCTTTATGGGGGTTAACATGCAATTAGGCTAGTTTGTAGGAGTAGATTTGCAAAAAGAACAAAACCCTTGTATCCACTTGTTCCAGGAAGGGAGGGATTCCATGCAGGTGGTAAGTTGAAACTTGAACGAGCAGTAAGAACGAGAGCCATTGGATATCATTGAAGCATCCAAACATATTTCAGAACATCACACATAATAAGGAAGAGGATAGCAGTACTTTATTACAACACATATACCATTTGCCTTTTGTCTCTCACCCTTTAAGTGGGACACACAAAAAAGAAAGCTCAACTCTCACTGCATCGATCATCTGCCCCTAAATCTCTCATGATGTAGTTCTCCACCCTATAATCGCTGCTGCCGCCGCCGTTGCAATGAGCTTCGAGCCACGTCCCTGCGTGGGATTTCAAAATCCTTGGTGTTGTGGTGGGAAACGATTTCCCACTTTTGATCCGATTTCATTTCCCAAGGAATTCCGGATCACACATTTACGTTGGGAAAAAGAACAACATCGAAATGACCATTTCCGACTTTTTTGTTATTACCACCTCCAATTTCCAGATAAGGAAGGGCATCATGGTGAACATAAAGAACTCAACAATAGTCAGGACTGAGCATCAACAACCAATGTAATGCCATAATAACCATGTATTCCAAAGATAAAAAGCGAGCTAGATATCTGCATCGGTGTTTCTTTTCTTTTCAAATTGATCAGACAAATGAATTAGAAATATTACAGGTCATGTTTTTTTTTTTTTCAGTCAGATGGTCCCCCAAATCAATATGACTGGAGGGTAAACAAGATAAGCTCTTGGATAATAAAGAGAGATCAAGTATTTAATTATCCAAAAACTATTACAAAAGAATGTGAAAATTTCAGTAGTTAACCATGATTTCCTGGTTTTTTACTCGCGGTGATCATTTATCTGGTTCTTTGTGAGGTGCCCAGATGTCCAGTTGTTCAAATGTTCATCCTCCTCAATAATCTCATAATGACTACGTTCTTGCAAAGGAGAGCGCCGAAGCTGGGAGGGCCCACGATGAGCATCCACAACACCTAGCGGGAGGGGCCATAGCGGGATCCAAAACCGTGATTACTGGAAGAAAGAAGCATCGAGCCAGAAACTTTTCCAATTTATCACATATTTCTGCATGCCAAAAGTCACAAGTAGCTGGGTTGAACTCGTGAGCCATGAGGTAAGTCGTCCGTGAAATATTTGATTATCAGTAGCTCGGTGAAATCAAAGGGTATCCTTTATGAATCTTTATCAGTTCAGTTGATGCAAGTTGTCATAACAATTGCATAAGGTCTACGAGGCCTACCTGAAACTCAGCTATACTGCTGCTTTATGGCTTTTACTGCTTCTCCACACCATAACCTCTTTATGTAGCTGCATGTCGTAATAGTCAAATTGCGTACAACATCTCTTCCATAAATGAAAATAATATTAGAGAAACAACCAGTTTGCCTCCACATATCGAATTTGTCTTACAAATCCTTAAAGCCCTAAAAGTCAAGATAATGAGATATCACGTTAGTTTCATAAGATAACATTAACACTTTTCTGGACAATCACTCTGACCTCTAAAGAGCATAGCAATGTTTATTAAAAAAAAAAAGCAGTATGTAAATGCCTTCCAATATATTGTAACAATATATGAGAAATTAGCAAAAGTGTCCCACTATTAATTAAACCACAGCGGATTAGACTAGTGGATTCATACATCTCAGTAATGTGAGCTTAATCAAGTATAGGGCATACTAGAGTTGGCATGTAGGACACACCAATCCCAACACGGATATTGGCCGATTAGAACCCCCAACCCCATTATGCCCCAAAATAGGGTCTACTTAGGATTTACTTCATATCATCGTTCTAATAGTTTGAATGGTACACATGTACCAACCAATTATTCCATGATTAATATACACAGATTGAACTCATGAGGTCCGAGTGATCTAATTATCAGTAGCTCAATCTAATCAAAGAGTATACATAAAGTTGACAAGGCCTACCTGAAACTCCACTATTCTGCTACTTTATGGCTTTAATTGCTTCTCCATGCTATAACCTCTTTACGTAGTTGCACGTCGTAACAGTCGAATTGCGTAATACATGACTTCCATAGATGAAAATAATCTTAGAGGAACAACCAGTTTGCCTCCACATATTGAATTTGTCTTACAAATCCTCAATGGCCTAAAAAGACAGCATAATGAGATATCATGTTAGTTTCATAAGCAAATATTAGCAACTTTCTGAAAAATCAATGACCTCTAAATAGCATAAGAATATTTATAAAAAAAAGGGTAAACTACGCTTTACCTTCTGAAGTTTAGCTCAAAATCATTTAGAGTGTCTCCAGCAGGCTCGCCATCTTTGCTCTTTCACTAAAGTGGCGAGCAAAGTGACCAAAAATCTGCTCCAACAGACTCCTAACCAGCTCCATATAATAGGGATTCGCTACCCTGCTCGCTAGAAATGGCAAGCGAGCGACCGCTCACTACACCTGGGCCCTACTAGACCTACTAGACAGAAGATTTAAAAAAAAAGTTTGAGGGCTTTTATTAGTAACTTTTAAGTTTGGAGGGCTTTAGGTCATTTGTCATTTCAATATGGCTAATAGGGAGTCCCTTGGAGTTGGATCCAAAAGTGGCTCCCAATTTTGTTGGGAAGCCCAAATCGCTCCCTACAATAGGGAGTGCCTCAAGGAGCCTCTTGGAGATGTTCTTAACCCCCCCTGAAGTTTTATTTGTTCCAAATCGGTCCTGGTAGTTTCAAATGTTAGCACAATAGCCCTTTTCTCAACTACTAACTTTTGGTAATTTTTATCTAATCAACACTGAATTGAAGGGGGCAAAATGTAGTTTATTAAGGATAGGGGGGTTAAGTGGCTTTGAGCTAAACTTCAAGGGGGTAAAGTGTAATTTACTACCCCCCCCCCCCCCCCTCCCTAAAAAAATAATAGCAGTATATATTATAAGTTTATAACAATATATGAAAATTTAGCAAAAGCTTGCTACTGTTAATTGAGTACTTGTTACATAAGCTTGCAGTATATCTTAAAAGTTCCCAATATGATACTATTATTAGTAGACTCGTACCTCTAAAAGTCTTTGGTGCCCCGAAATTCTTCAACGACCCAGGAAGTCGAACAACACAATGTATTTGACCTACATTAGAAAACGATTTGAGAAATAATTCAAGCATTCCTACCTCGTTGAAAATCTTGGAAGAAGTCAATAAAATCAAAATATTCAGTCACTCTACTCCGGAGATTACTAAACTCACCGCCACTTGGATATTACTTGGCCTTTGCGTTTACTTGTAGGAAATTCCGACTCATTCCCGCAATTTTTTGTGCTTAGACTTAACATCTTACCTCATACACAGGATTAGAATCGAACCCAAGTGGAACCTTCTTCTTCTGCACCTAGATTGGAAAGATATCAGACCTTAGCTTTCTCCCTGTAAGAAAAATCCCCATCCCATCGTTTATCTATCCCAGAGTACAGTGAAGTTCCATCTTTCTTTCTCCCACCTCCTTACCATTCATCATCGATCTTCATATCAAAGAAGAGCACAAACATTAAAAGCAAGAAAAGATCAGACGAGTAATCCATCTTCTTTTCAAGCATGTTCCACTTTGTTTTTTGCTTGACACTACGTTACAGTTGCTTCGCAGAGATCTGGAAGAGTAATCTAACCAGCACCACCAGGTGCTCAGGCATCTGAGCTAAATTTGCATGGACTTCAATTAACATCCTTGGCCGATTCACTTATCAACTATGCAAGCCTAGTGCTCTTTCTTCTTTACCAGACCATGATAATCTCACAGACCTGAACGTTTTTTTTCTTTCATCAACCATATCCACATAAGTGAAATCTGAGAAAACAAGTAGATAAATGATGCGAGGTGTTGTTTTCTTCCTCTGCATCACTTCAATCAACTGCATGGTTCAACAGCCAGTTTTGGCATATCCGTAAGTCACAGAGTCCCACAAAACCATTTCTCTTAGTGGCATCTTATTAAGCACATTCCATGAGGTCCATACTGACATGTCAAAACTGACACCACGTTGAACCTCATGGGAAAGAACATACTTAAAGTAGTCTTCTTTTACTTCGTCCAATTTGAACAGTCCAAAAGCTAAAGTCCTTTCTTTGTTTCCATTCTGTAAATACTCCATAATGACGCCGGCATTACACAGCACATCATCTTTTACTGGCATCTCCCTATTGCTTGCCCTGGTGCCGCCCATGTCTTTAGATTTAGCACACACGCCCAACAATGCATTGCTGATGTAGGCATCTGAAACCAAACCCATCTTTATAACGGACGCATGTACCTGTTTCCCTATATTAATTTCCGACAAATCGGCACAACCTCTTAGGATTCTAGCAAAGGCAACCGGGTTAGCACGGAACCCACTTTGTTGCATCTCATAGAACAGCCGCATAGTTTCACTACTTCCGCTATTTTGTATGAAGCCCAGCATTAACATTTCAAATGAATTCACATTCCGCTCTGCCGTGCTGTAAAAGAATTTACAAGCACTTGCAATGCTTCCAGATTTGACATACATGTTCGTAAGTGCATTTCCAATGATAACATCTGAGAATTCAAAACCACTCTTGGAAATACGACAATGTATCTGCTCACCCACCTCTAATGACTTCAAATCTGCACAGGCACCAAGCATAGTAGAAAAGCTGAAATGATCAGGAATCAGCCCGGATCGATACTCAATAGTAAAGAGGTCAAGAGCTTTGTCTGGTTCTGAATTCCAGCAATACCCAGCAAGCATGACATTTGTTAAAATTAAATCATGCGACGATGTATATGAAAACAACCTCGCAGCACTCTCGATATAACCACATTTTGCATACAAGTGAAGAAGAGATGCAATCAAAAAGTCTGAGAATTCAACCCCAAGTTTTAGAGCCAAGAGATGGATCTGTTTGCCCTTATCTATGGCCCGAAGTCCAGTGCAAGCATTGATAGTTGTAACGATGGAATGTTGGTCCAAAGGAATTCCTGTTTTCCTGAGAGCACAAAAAGTCTCAAGTGCTTCTCCGAAATAAAGGTTCTGAACAAGACCTGCCATGATTGTTGTCCATGAAACTACATCACGAACTGGCATTCTTATAAAGATTAGATCTGCATCCGTCATTTCTCCAAATTTAATGTACAACGACATCAAAGCGTTGCTGATAGAAAGATAAGTCCCATGCCCTGTTTTTAGAACCCGAGCATGGATTTGTGTGCCCTCTTCTTTGCAAAGGCATAGGTTAAGAACACTAACTATAGCTCCTTGCTTCGGATTCGAATCCGAAACGAGAAGTTCTTCTGCAAGTCTCACAGCTTCTTCTCTGCAACCATGTGAGTGGTACCCTGAGATAAGTAGAGAATACAAGGAGACATCAGGTTTTCTAACCGAACTAAAAAGCTTGCCCATATAGGCTACTTCACCAAGCTTAGCCAACAATCTGACAAGCTCAGCCACCACAAAACTATCGGTATCCAATCCAATCTTTATCGAGTAAACATGAAGATTCCAACAAAAATCAAGCATCTCCAAAGCAGAACTTGTGCTAGCGACTATTCTCAGAGTCACCAAATCCATAACAAAACCTACCCGACACATCTCTCGGCAGAGCTCTGCCGCCTCAATGTAAAACCCATTCTGAACATAACCTGAAATCATTGCATTCCAAGTGACCGTGCACTTCACAGGAATTTCATAGAACATCTTCAGTGCATCATCGAAAATCCCACATTTTGCATACATGCCGACAAGCCCAATCTCTACAAACCGATCAAAACCCAGCCCACTTTGAATTACCAATCCATGGACCAGGAGGCCAAGTTCTAGCACCCCAGAGGCCGAGCACCCCTTCAGAACCGATGATATGACAAAATGGTTCGGCCTCAGAGCACTCTTGCGCATCCTCTTGAACAGCACATATGCTTCTAGATCAAAGCCATGGCTGACACAGCCCGAGATCAAAGTGCACCAGGATATCAGATCTCTATCCGGCATTACGTCAAACAGTTTGATGCAACTGTCAAAAGATCCTAGCTTGGCATACATATCCAACAAAACATTCGAAACCAATAGCTCCACTTCTAACCCAGATCTAATCAAACGAGCATGAATGCAACCGCCTAGAGATAAATCCTTGGATCTGATGCATTTCCTAAGCATACCCACGAAGAATTCGGAATCCGGAGAAGCGAAAACGTGGTCAAAAGGACCCAAGATCTGTAGAACGTCGGTCATGCTTCCGCTGTCGCAGATGGGTTTTCTGTAATTCCTGAGTGTGAGGAGATTCAAGAGAACCGGCCTCCTACCTCTGGTGGGCTGAGGGTGTTTGAGCTGGGAGAAAGATGAGGTGATGATGCATGTAAGCGGGGCATGGAGGATAGACCGTAACATAACAATGGCGGTGGTGATTGTCGGTTGATCGTGCGGCTGTCTGGAGCTGGTTGGAGCGGTGGGCATGGTGGAAGCTCGGTACGACGGCGGGAGATTCAAACCTCAGAACCCATCTCGCTAGAGAGATGGGCCTTTGTGACTTGTCAGCCGCCGGACATGGTAGTGGCCAATGGCTCTATGGCTTGAGAAGAAATTTAGGAAATTATTATTAATACCCCCACGATTTTTTTTTCTTTTTTTCTGGTGAGATTCGTGAGAATAACCCCCGAATTGATGAGTTGAGCCTGATTTCCATAGCGTGTGTTTGGTTGTCCAGAAAGTTTTGCATGAAAGAAATTCGTGAAAGAAGAAAAATTACATTTTTTTCTATTGTGTGTTGCCTGAATTTTTTTTTTTTACTTTTAGTTTAATTTTTTTTTCTTTTCTTGCACAATTTTTTCAACGAATATTTTTTTTTTTTTCATTGTCTATGTTTTATGGGTGATCAAAAGATCCATTGGTTTTTCAAATGACAAGTATGCCCGATTTGAATCTAAGTTTCACCCAAACTCACTTATCTCCATTCAAGTATATTTTTGGGTTATTTTGACATTGCCCCCCAAATTTTGCCTTGAATTAGACTTTACCCCACATCTTTTCATTAATTAGACTTTACCCCTCCAAAACTAACTGTTCTGTTAGCTCACCCCCCAAAACTTTATTTCTTTCCGTCAGCTCACCCTTTAATCCGCGGCTTCACGTTACTTTGTGCGAGAGCTCTAGAGGGATTGCCTATGACAGAGATTTTTACAAGGTTTTAGGTTTCTTGAGAGGTCGAGTGGTTTGGCCTTTGCTTTTGTCCCTTCCGTACTTCACGCTTTCTTAGCTAGGGGGCTTTCGGTGTCGTTTGCTCGATCTCCGTGTCTCCCTCGACTCTTGCTAGACCTCAGCGTCCTTGATCGTCGGTTCGCGGCATCGATCGTGCTTTTGGCATCGGCTTTGGTTTTTGTGATGCTTTGGCGCTTGCGCTTGAACATGGACGGAAGACTTGCGGTGTTTTAGTTCTTCCAGACTTCGCATCGTATCGGCTAGAACGTGCGTTGCTTTTGCTCGTGTTCATTGTAGTTCGTTGACTTTGACACGTGCGTTGCTTTGATGTAGGCTTTTACCGGTGGTTTGATTCAACTTTCTTGCTTTGGCTTGATCTTCTCCTCAAACGGCGATGACTATGTCTCCGAGGCTTCTTTATTCTTCTGGCTTTCTCCTTTTGGGGATGAAACTTTGGTAATCATGGTTATGGTATCGGCTTTGGCTTCTCTTCTTCTCCGGGCTTCTTTGGTATTTTCAAAATCGAAGACTTCTTTTGAAGACGTCGGGTGTAGCACCAATCTTCGTGCGACAGTTGTAGTATCGGCTTTTATTAATGAAAATGGCGTGTATAGAACCGGTCTCCATGCGACGGTTATAGCATCAGCTTTTATTGATGAAGATGGTGGGTATAGCACCGATCTCCGTGCGATGGTTGTAGCGTCGACTTTTGTTGAAGATGACGAATGTAGCACCAATTTCGGGCCTTCTTCTCCAAGCTTTCTTCTTCGTGCAAGGAGTTGAAGCTTTGTTGAAGACGATGGGGTGATGCTGACTTTGATCTTCTTCTCCGGCCTTTGCTTTTGGCGTCTTCGGAGTTGATGAAGATTGTTGGAGACAACAGGGTAATGCCGACTTCAGGCCTTCTTCTCCAAGCTTTCTTCTTCGTGCAAGGAGTTGAGCTTTGATCTTCTTGTGCAAGGTCTTCGCGTCGATGAGGACTTGTGCGTGCTAAGCCGGTCCTTCGGGATGTGCGTGCCCTCGCCTCGTGAAACCTTGGGTCGTCGAGCATTAGAGCCTCCTCGACTTCAAAACCTTCTCTTCTCTAGCTTTGGTCTTCAACTCAAGCGTTGAAGCCTCCTCGTCTTCAGAGCCTCCACATCTCTAGCTTTGAGCCTTCACCTTTCGACCTTTGATGTCATCCCCCACCTTTCTATTTATAAGCAAAGGGGAGGGGATGGAAGAGATATTGCTATAATTTTTTGATTCCATGAATAGTTCTCCCCATAATTGTTAGGATTTGCCTTCCTTTTTTGAGTAAACAATCTTTATCCTCTTCCTTTTTTGTAGCGCCGGTTATGGACAAGATATGGCTCAAAATTTTAAGATATGGGCCATTTTTGCACATTCAAATCGATGGCAACACGATTTTGAATTCGGTTTGTCAGATCGAGGAATCGGTATGGATCCATGATGTGTAGACGTCCGAGCTATCTCTCCCCGCGCATGGCGGTTGTTTCCTTTTTTCTTTTCTTTCATTTTATTTTATTTTATTTTTCTTTTTTTTAGGGCCATCCATACCTCCCTTAAGGGGGAGGGGCATGGTTTCTAAGAAAAGGGGGCCGATGGACCCCTATTTTGGGTGGGCCCACCCGACCCATGTTTGGCTTCAGGTAGTGCGCCCAGTAGGTCTCACTTGCATGAGTAGGACCCACTCGGGTCCGTTTGAGTCGGGTCCAGTCCGTCTCTTTTGTGAACCGATGTGCGCAGGCCGTTGTGTGCAGGCTGGGTTTATACGCGAGCCGTTGTGTGTGGGCCGGGTTTGTACACGGGCTGTTGTGTGTAGGCCAGGTTTAATTTGCGGCCTAATTCTGATGCCCACAAATGCCCCCTAAAGGCTAAGTGTGCCCAGTAGGAAACGCATAGTACTTGACCTTGACTGCGTATGTACGCGGGATTGGTGCCACTTTAAGGACCCTCGCTCTCCCATTTTCTTCATCGTTGCTAGTGTGGGAGCTTTCGGTGTTGGAGAACTTCCGGCATTTGGAGACAAAGGGATTTTGGTGGCTAGCGAGCAAAGACCCCCGCTAGGGTTTTGATCATCTTCTCCGTTGTAGACTCCCTTGCTTGAAGATGGTGCATGCATCAAGGACGACAATCGCAAGGAGTCCGAAGGTGGTGCAAGAGGATGACGGGAGCGTGAGGATGATCATGACGGGCCTATTCGAAGAGTTACGACCTCCTCGATATGGGAGCTCGATGTTGATGACGGATCATCGCGGTCAAGGACGGTAATGATGGCATGGTGTGAGGAAAAGGCAGAGTCATTGCGAGCAAGGTGAAGCTCCTCCTTCGTCTTCTTCTTCTTCCTTCTCTCATCTTCTTTCTTTCTTTCGCTTTTCTTTCTTTTCTTTTTTTCTTCATCTTTTCTTTTTCTTTCTTTTTTTTTTCTTCTCTTTCTTTTCTTCTTCTTCTTCTTTCTTGTGTGTCGGTCTCACGAGGGCGACTGCGGAGTGGCAGCGGTGGTCGGGCAGCATGGGCGTAATGAAACGCAGCGGGCGGAGGCAGTGCACGCACAGGCGGCCCATTGGTCAGCGCAGCTACTGTAGGTGTGGGTGCAGGCCAGGATGTGGGTGCGCATGTCGGCATGCGGGCTGGAGGTCGACAAAGCAGCGGCCGAAAGTGGGTGGACACACGCGGGCAGGCGGGTTGATGTGGGGTCGGCTATTGGGTCGGTCTCCCGCTGTGGTCGGGTCCAGGGTTTGGGCTCTAGGGGCTACGAGTGGCAACTGCGTAGTGGTGGTGGCCAGGTGACGTAGGCAGGCATGGGCAGCATGCAGCGGCAGTGCGCACAGGCGGTGGTGGTGGCGCAAGCTGCAGGGTCCAAGCGGTGGTTGGGCGCGACTGCGGCACCGACATGATTGCTGCCGAGCGCACACCGGTGAGGTTCGGTAAGCGTGCGGGTCGACTTCATGGGTGGCCCCTAGATCGGGCTCTAGCCCCCCCTCAAAGACTTTTTGTCTTGCCTTTGTGACTATCTTTCTCTAGACTTGACTTGACTTTTTATGTTTTCTTTCAAGATCCGCCCTTTCGAGTGCCTTCCGGGCACCGGCTGGATTATCGAGGAGATTTACCATAGGAGTAGATGTCTTCGCCTCCTCTCATGTGCGTCTTCCGACTGGCGAGGTTGCACCAGGGCATGCTAAGCGAGGTGAGCTGGATGTTCCTCTGGATGACCATGGGTTGTTGGAGGCCCATGAAGAGAACTTTTTCCGGTGGCAATGTTGGCTTGAAAGATATCAAGATGGGCGATCTAGAGTTTGGCGAGGAGGAAGACGAATCACGAGCGTCGACAAGGAGTAAATTGCTTTGGTCATCTTCTGCTTGCCGATTTTGACTTTTGTGGCGGTTCCTTTCATCCCTTCTTTCTTCAGGGTCAGCTACTATGAGAGCTTTCCATCATCTGGATGCGTAGTCAATGCGGTCTCCCACGGGAGTACAAATCTTCATTTCTCTTTTGCACAAATCTTTTATCGCCATACTTCGAGAAAGGATGCCTGACTATCAACGCTCCAAGTTTTGACCCACATGCAGATCTAGAAGGGTCGTGTTGCGAACGACTCTTGTTGTGTGTCAAAATTTGGACGAGCGCATTTGCACCAATGAGGGGTCTTCACAGCAGATTATTTAATCGAGTCTGGAGTTGCCATTCCACCATGCCGATGAGGAGTCAGTTCCCACCCTTATTATGGCTTTGAAGATTTGCTCTCGTCGCACGTAGTGGGGTACAAAGATTCGACTACGCGAGGACATCATGTATCTTGGTGGCTTCCGAGACTGGATGCGAGAGGTATCAGGCACTTTGGAAGCGAAGCCGGAGATGGAGTGCCTGACAAGGGTCAGAATCTTCTTGAGGATTTGGCTCTTCGGGAGAGTATTGATAGGTGTATTTCTTCTGAGAGGAAGAAGATGGACTTCTTGTGCAAGGCAGCTTCGGACGACACTCACAAGGCAGAGCAGACTCGGGTGAGAAAGCCAAAGTTTTTCATCAACGAAGTGATCCATCTTTCCAAGGTAGCTATGTCGGATGTTGCAGGTACGTCATGTCCCTAGAGTCTTTGTTTGCATCTTTGTTCTGCTGAATGAGTTGTTTCCTCTCCTTTTGACAGGTTCAGCAGGACTGACCGCGAGTCTGCTCTCATTGGAGTTAGACATGGGTTCCCTTCTATCGGGATGGCACTGGATGAGAAGGGTGGACTGGATGATCATTGGGACGATCTAGAGGTCTTGGGAGCATGTGGAGCGGACGTACTTTGATGGCACCACTATCAAACTGGATGATATCGACATTGAGTAGCTAGACTTTAGGGAGGAGATTGAGGTCTCCAGTATTGGGAGAGAGCAGGCTCCTCTAGTCATCCTTGCTGGCTTGGTTGAAGTTGCTACTGGTGTGTTCCAATAGATGCTTTGGCTGCAGCTTCTTTGTCAGCTTCGGTGGCTCCTTTGACAGTTGCCTCAGCGACGGTTCAGGAGGCGGTTCCCGTGCTTGGGTCTTCAGGATAGGATCGCGCCTTGTCTACACACTCAGCGGCTTGCAAGCAAAAGTGTAAATCATGAAACATTCTTTCTGAGCTTCTTCTAGATAGCTATCAGAAGTACATCCAGACAACACTTGCACCCTTCTAGGAGGGGGTCTTGATGCTTTGAGCAGTCTTTTAAGGAGATCGAGTTTTGCGATAGTCTGACAGCTTTCAAAGTGGATGGCTCTTTGTTTGCAGAGCATATGTGCACCTTTCTAGAGGATAGCAAGGCTCATTGCTTGTGATGGGCTTCACTGGAGGAGGATGGTTCCTTGGCGTTAACAGAAGCCGAGGACAAGGAGCGTCGGCTGGAGGAGCAGCATACGCTTGCTACTATGGGTTTAGCTTGGGCATAGAAGAAACTGGAGGACGCTCGTGTGTCATTTCAAATAGTTGAGGTAATCAAGTAGGGTTCCGAAGTGGATTTTACAGAGTAGCATCAGAGTTGGCGACATGTCGGGAGCTGACGGCCTCTCGACCCATGGAGTTGCAACGCGTGGAGGCCGCAGAAGGCGAGCTACTTCATCACCTCAAGAACTTCGACTTGGTTTTCTAGCCGTGTCACCTTTTTCCTTTGCTTCCTTGTCATATTTAGTTTGCTGACTGGACTTGTCTTCCGGAATGATGGTTTGTTTGCTTGCGCTTTTTTGTTTGGACTAAACCAGAAGTGACTTCTCAAGTTACCTATGTACCATACTAAGAGGGATTAAGTCACACGTAGTTCATGCATATCTTTTTTTTTGGGCAAGAGGGGTAACCTTACGCTAGGCATAGTACCTTTTGAGGGACTTGTTGTTAGTAAGCAAAGTCGTCACTGGTTCGCAGTTGTCACCCGCCTTCTTCGCTTCAATGTACTTAGAAGTGAAGATTTTTTTGACTGGAACTTTGATGATTACTGGAGTTTGATTGGAGCCGATGCCTCAGCGATTTGAAAGAATTTGCTTGCTGATTTGGAGAAGATGAGCTTGAGTCTTCGTCAGGCGATGTGATATCGCAACTGAGGGTAGTGAACCTATGTGCACAACACTTTCTTTACTGTAGCTGGATTTGAATATCAATTCGGTGGCGTTTTGCCCCCGAGTGTCTTCTGGCTTGATTGCGAGTTGCTCAAAGCTGATGGACTCGGCGGGTCCGGTTAGACTTGAAGTGTGCATCAAATCAAGTAGTGGCAGCGTCATCTTTTGCAGGGTGATGACATTGGCCTCCAACAATGGCAAGACTGGCTCTTTTGCCGAGGCAAGAGGTGGTTGTCCTGGCTTGCGGAGCCACTGAGGCACGAGACGCATGACTGAAGCAGCTTGAGTATGCAATAAAACATGTGGTATCAAGTTTGATTTGAAGTTGATGTGAATTTTTCATTTTGATGATGGTGCTTCTTTGCCTTCATGCATCGTCTGGTTGAAAGATGACACTGGTTTTGCAAGTGAAGAGGTTTTGTCCCTTGCTACCGTTTTGACTTTTTGGGCTCATGGAGCTTTTGCTCGAGGAGTTTCTGCAATATGGTCTTTGGTCTAGTAGAACTTGGCATCAGCAAGGTGTGTCTCGGCCTTTTTGAAATCTTGTCGTTGGCGATGTACTTCTCCCTGCTTTCAACATCGGAGTCACTTTCTTTTAATCAGCTTCCTGGAGTACTTAGTGAACTTCCATCAAACAGCAGGAGGTCGCGAGGTCTTGATCGATTTTAAGGAAGTGATCGGGAAAGAACTCATGCAACGTTGCTGGTTCTAGAAGACTTTGCTGGAAAAGATCGTCTGGATTTGCTGGAAGTACTTTAAACATTTTTTTTTACTTGAGCTTTGTTTTTCTTCTTGTAGGTTCTTCATTTAGGAAGCTTTCTTGTCACCCGATCTTGCTTGCGATGATTTTATAATCTGGGCCATCGCCTTTGAGATTTCATGATCCAAGCCTCTTCATCGGTAAGCTCTTTCTCACCAGAGTGAATAATCAGTGTTGCGATCAAAGACTCTTCTTTGACTGGAAGGACTTACTCTTCTGGAGGCTCTACCAGTTTATCTCCTGATCCCCAGCCAGTTGTCTTGATTTCTTCTGTCAGAATCGAAGAAGGTATGAAGTAGAGGACATAGAAGTTGAACTTACCTAATGGCTGATCTAGTAGACTAACCTTGGGATCTCCTTGCTCGTTTCTTGTTTTGAGCACGTGTCGGGACATAGCTTCATTTGGAAGAGGAAGCATTTGCACGAGAGGCAGCTGTCCCTAAGGCAGTGAGGATTTGGCCCTGTACACTGCAAGAGCATACCGTCATCGTCTTCTTGGAGCCGTCTGTGTCGATTGTGGAGCTGATTTTGCCAGCGGCCCTTAACAGACAATGCGTAGCCTTCCTGAAGTACGTTATGAAGCAATCAACACTGGTGGGAAAGAGTCAAAGGTGATTGATGTCATGTTTGTCATCACGATGTACCATAATTGATTTCGATCTTCCCTTGTCTGGTGAGTGTCATGATCTTTTCTTTAAAGACAAAATACTTCTTGATGGGATGGCTAACCACTCAGTGGTACTTATAGAAGAGCGAATCGTTGACTTGATTTGCTTGCTCCGACCTTTTTGATGGCGAGCGCTCGATCATCTTTTCATGCATCAACTGATCGAATATGGAGAAAACTTCATAGTTCAGAAAGGGATATTTCTTAGCTTCAAGCTCTTCAAGGTTCATCCTCGTGCCCTTTGAGCTGGCGAAGGTGCTATGATGGCCTTGCCCTTGTCTGTTTTGCCCCCGATCTTGAGCGGTTTGGAAGTTAAAGCGATGTCGATGATGTTGGTTTGCTTTGTTGTGTTGAGCGTCCAGATGATGTGAATTATCCTTTTAGTATCATGCATATAGCGTCAGTTTCTTACGTAAAACTTTCATATTACTCGTAAAGTGTATCATTTTTTATTCACCGTTGCATTGTATATTTTGATACGAACTCAACGGCATATTGCACCATTCACATACATCTCATATATGAAAGTTACAAAGCCTAATGATCAACTTTATACTTCTCTTGATAAATGTGTTATAGAAGTTTTGATACTTCTTTTCTACGTATCATTCTACAGGTATTCGATGGATAATGGATCCCATGGCAACCACAGTACGAAAGAAGAGCGGATACATCAAGTGGACGTGGCATCGAGGACACCCAACCAATCACCTAGAAGATATTGGATTAGCTTATATTCAAAGAAGTCCAAGATTAAAGAAAGAAAAAGTTAACACAAAGACGCGTGACAATAAAAGGTGGACGGCAACCGAGCGCAACACCAGAACCCAAGCCGCCCATAAACCCATCATGGCAAGGTCTTCGGTCCAATCGCACAAACCCGATTCCCTCTCATGACCTCTTCTTTTCTTTCTAAACCCAAGTCGCGTATTCCCATAGGTCTTTACATATCAAGCCCGGCTCGGTCTTGCACCCAACCTCTTAGCCATAGAGCATTGCCCTTGAGCCCTCTTTAAATCCCCTCTGATCCACTCTTTTACATCGGGAGCCCAGCTCTCTTTTCTCAAAATCAATCACAGCCGTCCCTTCCATGCACATGCATGCAAAGGCCAATAGGTACTACCCATCAAGCCATCACAGCCATCCTTTGAAACCCAAGCCCAGCACTTCATTGAATCCCACTCATGCATGCATCCAACCCATGTAATCATCACCCTCTTTCAAGATCTGATTGCATCACACCCGTCCGTTCTATACTAACTCATGCATGCAGCTTCCCAGATTTTGCTCTATCTCTCTTACACGACCGAACCCAGCTCGACCGAACCCAGCTGAGTACAGCCCTCTCTACCTAACCAAACCCGAGCAACTCAGTCACAGCCGTCCACCTCTCCATCTCGAGCCTGCAGCCCCCTCGTGACCGTCTCCACCTCATCAGATCACAGCCGTCCGTGTACCCAAGCCTAACCGAACATCTTTCCCTCTCTACCTAACCAAACCCGGCCAGATCTCTTTCCATATATATTATTCTCTCTCTAAATCTCTCTAAATCTCACCAACATCACAGCCGCTCAACCCATCTCCTATCAAACCCCAGCTGTACCCGAGCCATGCACGTACCCGAGATTCTCTCTCTAGACCTTTTTTCTTCCTTACCTTATTTGCATCCTGCGTCCCCCATTTCTCTCTCCTTAAATCTCTCCCCACTTGGAAACCATATAACCATCCCTACCCATTTACTGCCCATGCATGCAGAGATCCCGTCCTCTCTCTTTCCATTTTCTCTCTCTAAAATCTGCACACCACCTCCTCTCATTTCCGATCTTCTTCCTCTCTCTTGCCTATTTCTCTCTCCCGTTCCTGATTTCTCTCTCTAACCCCGGGTTTCTCTCAACCGAACCATCACAGTCGTCCTTCACAAACCCGACCCGATTACAGCCGTCCGATTGCTCATCCTTCCATGCATGCATGCATGGCACCGATCCTTTCCCTAAGCATCTGCCGACCCCTATTTTCCTCTCTCTAAAATCTTCCAACCCCAGCCTGGCTCCCGTCTCCCTCATTCCCGATCCTCTCTCTCGGTCATTTCTCTTCTGTCCTGTTTCGCTCTCCTCTCTCTCTCTCTAGTCCGACCCTAGCTCTCTCTCTCTCTCTCAATCTCCCTCAAATCATTCTCCTTTATTCTCCCTTTAGTTCATACCAACCCAAGACATTTTTACCAAATTCTATGCCTTGGGGTGCAAGCTTGAAGACACTATAAAGACAGGGACTTGGGTAAGAGGACCGACGCACCCCTCCCGCTAGGGAGGGGCATGCAGTTTTTTTTAGAGCTTTCATCACTTTTTGTTTGTAGAGCGGGTGCGATGAGATTGAGTGTATTGTAGTCTTTTATTTCCGAAATAATGTTATGAAGTAGTGGTTGTAATTTTTATAAAGTCATTTGTCAATTTTTGCGTATGTGTTCTTCTCCCATAAGTTTTTTATTTTATGTCATTTATCATAATGATAACCATGGTAGACTAACGAGGACCGACCCACCCCTCCCGCTAGGGAGGGGTTATTTCACCATAATTTTATTCATTTTGAGAGTGTATGTGTGTGTGTGATGCTTGTTATTTGCGAAGAAAGGAAGTAGTCGGGTGTAATCGTAGTTTTTTATTCAATAAAAGTTCTTTTGTCATCTTATTATTATGTGCTCTTCTTTTTCTGCAATTTTTCTTTCTTTATTCTTTCTGTACTTGCATCATGCCCGGCTAAATTCCCTCCCGCTAGGTAGAGGGATCTGATGCCATGATAAATAGTTAGCTTCACTTGTAAATTGCTCTTTATTGCGCTAAATAGTAATGCCTCTATATTAATCGATTTTAATTATGGAGAGCTAGCTCACCCGTGTTTCCATTCAATTGGGATTCGGGTGATACTTCACACTCCAATAGTTAATCATTGGTTAAGTAGGCAAACGATTAAATTTATTCTTATCTAATTTTCGTTATATAAATTCTCACAATTGAATTAGTTTTACTTCTTCACTATAAGAAGAATTCTATTCATAATATTGTGAGAATATTATATAATAAAAGTAGATAAAGTGGGCTTTAACTCTAAATCTTCCGCTTGAGACGGTAAAACTTTCGTTTTCAAGTGTGGATAAATGAGAGTGACATTGCAAGAGAAGTGACTCTATACTATGGTTTACAAATCCCTCTCCTAGGTGGATTTATTTCTAGTATAGTTTAATTTTAATTATTAGTTTTCTGCTTTTAATTCCTAAAATAAATTATTTTTAGAAATAATAAAAAATCCAAACTCCCTTCAAGTCAATCTAGCTTCACTTGTGATTTTTTTTGGGCCTTGCACTTACGTATGGTTCGATCCTTACTTGCCCTTTACTTTTAAAGTTCTCTAAGTTATATATGCAAGTATTAGTTTTTGATAAATAGCTTTCATACAACGACAATACGCAAAAAAACATTTTATCAAATGGCGACGTTGCCAACGTAAAGAGTCTAAAGAGGATTCACCTTTGAGCTAGGCTAAAACCATGGCGGCAAAGTAGTAGCAGCGTTGAGCAATGCAGCTTAACAACCAGCTAAGTCCTTTAATTTCTCTGAATTTATTTTCATTGGTTGCTACTCCAAAATTTCATATTGCAAATCATTAATGTGCAAATTCTAACCCCCTAGAAAAAAAACAAAAATTGCATTCAACCTTGCAAAGTTGTCGCCGACTCGACACATACGACTCTTAAAGTTGTATGTGTGTCTTAAGCGTGGGGTGTACACTCAACTTTGCATTGATAGTAACATATTTCTAGGGTGGCACAGGGCATGCATTGAATATATAGCTTTACAATTTTGCATATCTATGCAAACTCAAGCCCTTTCCTGATTAACCTCTATACCTGCTAGAGGTTTTGTTCATATATATATATATATATATATATATATATATATATATATATATATATATATATATATATATATATATATATATATATATATATATATATATATATATATATATATATATATATATCTATAAAAAAAAAATTCATTCAAATGTCTGCACTTATTATTCATGAACATCCCACATTCCTTATACTTATGCATCATTGAGGACAATGTTTATTTCAAGTTTGGGGGTGTGGTGTACTTTCCTGTCTATATCTAATTTCTGTAAAATTTGTCAGTTTTAGGTTTATTTTTGAATAAAAAAAAAGTAAAAATTAATTATATTATTGCATCAACTTACGCTGTAGTGGGAAAGCTCGGCACATACATCTCGGCGTATGTGTGTCCCGTCTGTAGTCCCCTACCAAAACTACAGCGTTCGTATAGAAATCTATAGGAATTTGCATTTGCATATTTCTTTTTTTTTCATATATTAGTATTTTCTGTAGCCTATTTATCGTCTTGTCTTATATATTTCAAAAAAAAAAATTATCTTTATTTTAGGTTTAATAGTCTAATTTTATTGTACTCGAATAGGACTATAAGGCACTTGGTAATCAAGGTAGAACACCCAAGGATTAGCTAGAAAAAGTATATCGAATATGGTTCTTATTCTTAGTAACCTTTTAGAGATTATCAAAACAAACTAGGCACGACCTTTCACTTCACATCTGGCTTACACACCTAGGGTTTAGATTCAAAGCTTTCATATCACCTAATAGCCACTTGGAGTCCTGATGAACCATACGGATCTGGTTCACTTGGTTTGAGAAAATCGACTAGTGAATTTTAAGGTATAGCGAAAAGGGCTACCTATTAACATGGTCTAGAACCTAATTATGTAAAAGTCCTAACTTGTATACTCTAGTATTGGTAAAGCTTGGTGTATATGGTTATGAGAATGATCCTATGTACTCGAGTGAATCGAATATAAAGGTAACATGAGGATGGCTACCTAACTCATGAGAGCGTTGGCAGCGTGTCATGGGCATAGAGTGCAGCTAACATGGTACAAGTTAGGAAGGGATATATAATTAGATTCAAAAAAAAAAAAAGACCGAAAAAAAAAGAAAGAAAAATAAAATAGTGTGAAAGCCGCCGTTATAAACAACGTGGGGAAACTGGAATATCACATATAAAGCCCATAGGGTATTAAGGTGAATATCCACAACTCTCACTAGCCTGTCTAGATTAGCTGGTTTTGACTCAGGTTCTAAGGTCGACTTTGACCATTCTAGGAGACTGTTAGAATGATATGCGGGTAGAGAACCAAACCCCCAGTTGTATTTAGCCCAGACAGCACCGTGCACTCGAGCATAGTTGACCTTGACCTTTTCTAACGGGAAACTAATAGTTAGAACCTAAAGTG
Organism: Chamaelirium japonicum; assembly: GCA_947650365.1. Taxonomy (NCBI): domain Eukaryota; kingdom Viridiplantae; phylum Streptophyta; class Magnoliopsida; order Liliales; family Melanthiaceae; genus Chamaelirium; species Chamaelirium japonicum. Next base: position 4,755,113 of record OX393559.1, on the reverse strand, counting down.
CTTACTTTGAAAGTTGAAGCTTGGAATAGATACTTTGGGAGTCTTGTGCCATAGAAATTCTATTTTTGAGTACTTTTTAATTATTCTGTAAAACTGACTTTTCTTATTTTATATTTATATTTTTAAAAAAATAAAAAATAAAAAATTTGAATTTTGTGGGTATATTCACTGCAAACCCTCACGAGACAACACTCGTCCACTGGGGTAACCCAGGGGTTTAACGGCTTATTGCACGTGCTAAGTGCAATCGCGATTCCTGCGAAAGTGAGTGAGTTTATTTTATTCTTCGGTTATTTTCTTTTATTCGATTTGCTTTCTCGAGGACGAGAAAGATTCAAGTTTGAGGGTGTGTTGAGCGTTCAGATGATGTGAATTATCCTTTTAGTATCATGCATATAGCGTCAGTTTCTTATGTAAAACTTTCATATTACTCGTAAAGTGTATCATTTTTTATTCACCGTTGCATTGTATATTTTGATACGAACTCAACGGCATATTGCACCATTCACATACATCTCATATATGAAAGTTACAAAGCCTAATGATCAACTTTATACTTCTCTTGATAAATGTGTTATAGAAGTTTTGATACTTCTTTTCTATGTATCATTCTATAGGTATTCGATGGATAATGGATCCCATGGCAACCACAGTACGAAAGAAGAGCGGATACATCAAGTGGACGTGGCATTGAGGACACCCAACCAATCACCTAGAAGATATTGGATTAGCTTATATTCAAAGAAGTCCAAGATTAAAGAAAGAAATAACACAATGACGCGTGACAATAAAAGGTGGACGGCAACCGAGCGCAACACCAGAACCCAAGCCGCCCATAAACCCATCATGGCAAGGTCTTCGGTCCAATCGCACAAACCCGATTCCCTCTCATGACCTCTTCTTTTCTTTCTAAACCCAAGTCGCGCATTCCCATAGGTCTTTACATATCAAGCCCGGCTCGGTCTTGCACCCAACCTCTTAGCCATAGAGCATTGCCCTTGAGCCCTCTTTAAATCCCCTCTGATCCACTCTTTTACATCGGGAGCCCAGCTCTCTTTTCTCAAAATCAATCACAGCCGTCCATTCCATGCACATGCATGCAAAGGCCAATAGGTACTACCCATCAAGCCATCACAGCCATCCTTTGAAACCCAAGCCCAGCACTTCATTGAATCCCACTCATGCATGCATCCAACCCATGTAATCATCACCCTCTTTCAAGATCTGATTGCATCACACCCGTCCGTTCTATACTAACTCATGCATGCAGCTTCCCAGATTTTGCTCTATCTCTCTTACACGACCGAACCCAGCTGAGCACAGCCCTCTCTACCTAACCAAACCCGAGCAACTCAGTCACAGCCGTCCACCTCTCCATCTCGAGCCTGCAGCCCCCTCGTGACCGTCTCCACCTCATCAGATCACAGCCGTCCGTGTACCCAAGCCTAACCGAACATCTTTCCCTCTCTACCTAACCAAACCCGGCCAGATCTCTTTCCATATATATTATTCTCTCTCTAAATCTCTCTAAATCTCACCAACATCACAGCCGCTCAACCCATCTCCTATCTAACCCCAGCTGTACCCGAGCCATGCACGTACCCGAGATTCTCTCTCTAGACCTTTTTTTCTTCCTTACCTTATTTGCATCCTGCGTCCCCCATTTCTCTCTCCTTAAATCTCTCCCCACTTGGAAACCATATAACCATCCCTACCCATTTACTGCCCATGCATGCAGAGATCCCGTCCTCTCTCTTTCCATTTTCTCTCTCTAAAATCTGCACACCACCTCCTCTCATTTCCGATCTTCTTCCTCTCTCTTGCCTATTTCTCTCTCCCGTTCCTGATTTCTCTCTCTAACCCCGGGTTTCTCTCAACCGAACCATCACAGTCGTCCTTCACAAACCCGACCCGATTGCAGCCGTCCGATTGCTCATCCTTCCATGCATGCATGCATGTATGCATGCATGGCACCGATCCTTTCCCTAAGCATCTGCCGACCCCTATTTTCCTCTCTCTAAAATCTTCCAACCCCAGCCTGGCTCCCGTCTCCCTCATTCCCGATCCTCTCTCTCGGTCATTTCTCTTCTGTCCTGTTTCGCTCTCCTCTCTCTCTCTAGTCCGACCCTAGCTCTCTCTCTCTCTCTCTCTCAATCTCCCTCAAATCATTCTCCTTTATTCTCCCTTTAGTTCATACCAACCCAAGATATTTTTACCAAATTCTATGCCTTGGGGTGCAAGCTTGAAGACACTATAAAGAGAGGGACTTGGGTAAGAGGACCGACGCACCCCTCCCGCTAGGGAGGGGCATGCAGTTTTTTTTTAGAGCTTTCATCACTTTTTATTTGTAGAGCGGGTGCGATGAGATTGAGTGTATTGTAGTCTTTTATTTCCGAAATAATGTTATGAAGTAGTGGTTGTAATTTTTATAAAGTCATTTGTCAATTTTTGCGTATGTGTTCTTCTTCTCCCATAAGTTTTTTATTTTATGTCATTTATCATAATGATAACCATGGTAGACTAACGAGGACCGACCCACCCCTCCCGCCAGGGAGGGGCTATTTCACCATAATTTTATTCATTTTGAGAGTGTATGTGTGTGTGTGATGCTTGTTATTTGCGAAGAAAGGAAGTAGTCGGGTGTAATCGTAGTTTTTTATTCAATAAAAGTTCTTTTGTCATCTTATTATTATGTGCTCTTCTTTTTCTGCAATTTTTCTTTCTTTATTCTTTCTGTACTTGCATCATGCCCGGCTAAATTCCCTCCCGCTAGGTAGAGGGATCCGATGCCATGATAAATAGTTAGCTTCACTTGTAAATTGCTCTTTATTGCGCTAAATGGTAATGCCTCTATATTAATCGATTTTAATTATGGAGAGCTAGCTCTCCCGTTTTTCCATTCAATTGGGATTCGGGTGATACTTCACACTCCAATAGTTAATCATTGGTTAAGTAGGCAAACGATTAAATTTATTCTTATCTAATTTTCGTTATATAAATTCTCACAATTGAATTAGTTTTACTTCTTCACTATAAGAAGAATTCTATTCATAATATTGTGAGAATATTATATAATAAAAGTAGATAAAGTGGGCTTTAACTCTAAATCTTCCGCTTGAGACGGTAAAACTTTCGTTCTCAAGTGTGGATAAATGAGAGTGATATTGCAAGAGAAGTGACTCTATACTATGGTTTACAAATCCCTCTCCTAGGTGGATTTATTTCTAGTATAGTTTAATTTTAATTATTAGTTTTCTTCTTTTAATTCCTAAAATAAATTATTTTCAGAAATAATAAAAAATCCAAACTCCCTTCAAGTCAATCTAGCTTCACTTGTGATCTTCTTTGGGCCTTGCACTTACGTATGCTTCGATCCTTACTTGCCCTTTACTTTTAAAGTTCTCTAAGTTATATATGCAGGTATTGAGAATTTTTGATAAATAGCTTTACAACAACGACATAGCAAAAAGCATTCTATTATTTCCTTTATTTATTTTGTTTGCTTTCTCGAGGACGAGAAAGATTCAAGTTTGGGGGTGTGTTGAACGTCCATTTGGTGCGAATTATCCCTTCTTTATCATGCACATAGCGTCACTTTGCTACGTAAAACTTTCATACTACGTAAACTGCATGATTATCTTTGCACCACTGCAAAATAGAATTTCATACGAACACAACGTTATATTGGCCCGCTCTTATACATCTCATGCATGACAATTATACAGCTCGATAGTCTATTATTCATTTTTCTATTAATTTTAGTGTAAGGAACTGATCAGCGTCATTTTATGTTCGCTTCGCAGGGAATAAAGCTCCCTCCCAATATGATGTACCGGAATACTAGCGTGGGCTTCAGGCGTAGGGCACACGTTGAGAACCAGTGAAACGGACGACGAACAATGGATGCGATGATTGGTTCAGATGGTTGAGAAGTGAGCTCGCAATGGATGATCTCGGGCCCCACCTACCCGTCTCCAAAACCGTTGCACGTCCACGAAACCAAAACCCACTCACTTGATCCCACACTGATTAATCCCGACCACCCTTACCCGTCCGTTCTATACTAACCAATGCATGCAGCGTCCCCTGTCATTCCCAACTGATCACAACCCCATTGCACCCACCTCTCATTTCCACTTAATCACAGCCATCAGATTAAAAAACCCATGCATTGATCAGCTCTTTTCTCTCTTTTCTCAAAACCAATCCGAGCCATCCCGAGCTTCCATGCACATGCATGTGTTAACAGCACATACATTTTTTTCTCCTCTTCTAACAAATCACAGCCGTCCAGCTGACCCATCTCTCTCTTCTCTCCCGTTTCTATTTTTCTCTCTCTCTCGGATTCGTTGCAATCAAAACATCACAGCCGTCCCTTCCATGCATGCCTGCATGCATGCGAGGTTAACCACCCAGCACTCTCTCTTTCATTGCCACTTAATCACAGCCGTCCCGTGCACCAAACCCGGCACCGACCCGATCGAGAGCTGAGCTCCGATCTTTTCTCTCTCTAGCTTTCCTTATTTCTCTCTTTCTTTTCTTCCATTAATTTCATCACAGCCGTCAAGATTTCATACAACACCTATACCTCGCTATTAGACCTCCGTGCATGCTCATCTCATAACCGATCCCAGCTGTAACTGAAAACAAAAACCCCTTCTTTCTCTCCTAATTTCTTGCTTCTTTATTTCTCTTAACAATTCCCTCTCATCTCTCATTATTACACCGATCCAAACCCAGCCGATCAAGACCCATGCAGCTGTACCCAGCCCCTCGTGATCTCTTTCCATATATCGCATTCTCTCTCTCTCTCTCTCTCTCTCTCTCTCTCTCTCTCTCTCTCTCTCTCTCAATCTCCCTCAAATCATTCTCCTTTATTCTCCCTTTAGTTCATACCAACCCAACAGTTTTACCAAATTCTATGCCTTGGGGTGCAAGCTGGAAGACACTATAAATGGAGGGACTTGGGCTTGAAGACTTGGGGGGGGAAGAGAGGAAGGACCGACCCACCCCTCCCGCCGGGAGGGGCATGTAGTTTTTCCAAGAGTTTTTTTCATCATGATTCTATAATAGAGAGAGTGCGAAGTGTGTGTGTGTTTGTTTGTAGTATTATCCATTTTCTGAAGAAATGATCTATAGTAGTTGGATGTAATTGTATTTTTTATTTAAATAAAAGCTCAGTTGTCATTTTATTTTTTTTACGCATTCTACTTCTTCTTCTGCAATATTTTTCTGTCTTTATTTTTTTCATACTTAAACCATGGCCAAAACCATGGTAGGCTAAAAATTCCCTCCCCCTAGGTAGAGGGATCCGATGCCATGATAAATAGTTAATTTCTCTTGTAAATTGCTCTCTATTGCGCTAAATGTTAACGCCCCTCAATTAATTGATTTTAATTATGGAGAGCTAGCTCTCCCGTGTTTCCATTCAATTGGGATTCGGGTGATACTTCCCACTCCAATAGTTAATCATTGGTTAAGTAGGCAAACGATTAAATTTATTCTTATCTAATTTTCATTATATAAATTCTCATAATTGAATTAGTTTTACTTCTTCACTATAAGAAGAATTATATTCATAATATTGTGAGAATATTATATAATAAAAGTAGATAAAGTGGGCTTTAACTCTAAATCTTCCGTTTGGGATGGTAAAACTTCCGTTCTCAAGTGTGGATAAACGAGAGTGACATTGCAAGAGAAGTGACACTTTACTATGGTTTATCAACCCCTCATAGGCGGGATATTTCTTCTGTTTTATTTTAATTATAATTATTAGTTTCATGTTTCTACTTTCTAAAATTAATGAATCATTTGCAAAACAACAAAAATCCAAACTCCCTTCAATTTAATCTAGCTTCACTTGTGATCTTCTTTAGGCCGTGCACTTACGTATGGTTCGATCCTTACTTGCCCTTTACTGTTAAAGTTCTCTGAGTTATAATTGCAGGTATTGGTTTTTGATAAATAGCTTTTACAACAACGACACATAGCAAAAAGCTATCTATCATGTTGTCATCGATTCATCCTTCTTTTCCTCTTTTGGAAAGTCTTCTCCTATCGAGTCTTTGTGATTTACTAGGCTGATTTCCATGTCATGAGCTCGAGTAGTGAGATCTTCGAATGATCAAGGCTTGATTCCTTTGAGGATGTAGAGCAAACCCCAGTGCACGCCTTGGATGTATGCATATCTCGATGGCTGAGTCTTTAGACAGACGATCTTATGAGTTTAGCACAAGATTCCTCTAATGGTCGATGTAGTCAATCACTAGCTCATCTTTCCTTTGCTTGATAGCGGCAAGCTCCACTATGCTGACGATGCACCGAGTGCTATAGAAGCGGTTGAGGAACTCCCTTTCCATTTGATCCCAGTTATTGATGGATCCTGAAAGAAGATCAACATACCAGTCCAAAGCATTACCTTTAAGAGTATGAACAAACTGCTTCACCATCTCGTCATCGTATGTGCCCGCATTGTTGCAAGTTTCAACGTAGTGGGCAATGTGTTACCTTGGATTGTTTTTTCCATCGAAGTGTTAGAACTTTGATGGCTGGAACCCAGTCGGGAAGCGTAGTTGCTGGATCATCGCAGTGTAAGGCTTTGAGTAGGCCACCGTGATTGAAGAAAGACTGTCATTGTGGGGAGCGCACCATATCGATGACCAACGATTGTATTTGCTAGACAATCATTGTTGCCGCCATTGGAGATTATGTAGCTATCGAAATTGGTATTGAAGAGACAACATTTGCTAGAATGTGAGTCAACAAGGGTGCTGGAGTAGCCACTAGAATCGTCAGGACAATTTCTGCCAGAATGGGATTCAAAGATAGCATTAGAGTATCTATCGGAGGAGTTGGGCTTGATTGACCTTGGAGGATCCTATGCACTTTGCCTTTAGAGCAAGGCATTGATGTAATAGCCCTTCTCCTCCATTAGTCGAGTGATCAGTGCCATGTATTCGCCCATTTTCATGACTTGGAGGTGGAGAGCAGATGGTAGATGATAATGCAAGACATCTCAATATTACGCACCGGGAATCTCGAGGTCGTCGTCAAGATGTAGTTATGACGACTCATCTCTGCTTCGTGATGGACATTTTTCCCCTGCATATGAGGTGCAAGGCCCATTAGAGAACCCAACTTGGCTCGGGGTTGTGGTTAGACCTCCCCAAATTTTTGGACTTGGATTACATGATCGAGGCTTATTTCTTCATGCACCAAGTCCTCGTCGGTGCTTTAGCGAGCATCTTCGACAACAGTTTCTAGCGTGAAGACGTCCATAAAAGTTTGAGTACGCCGAGTGTAGACGCATACTACCAGGGGAACATTATCCTCCGGGTTTTATAGATCATCGTGTCGGAGTAGCGAAGACTCGACGATAGGTGATAGGCTTGGAACAAACGAATCATTGTCTGTCCCGGCCATGGCAAAACTTGAGGCAACTCCTTCAAACATACAGATCAAAGGAGAGGATGGTCCCAACGGGCATCCAAGAAATATGTATGCATGACAAAAAGATTTGGGTTGTCTTTATTGCGCACACGAAGATTACAAAGCCGTGATTAGGTGACTCGGGGGTGGTGAGCCGGGTGCGGCAAAGATTTGACCAGGAGATTATGGAAGAGATACTCTAGAGGGTTCCTTTGATCTGTATCTCTATGTTACTTCATACGAGAGCTCTAGAGGGGTTACCCAGGACAGAGGTCTTTACAAGGTTTCTTGAGAGGTCGAGTAGGTTTGGACTTTGCTTTTGTCCTTTTCGTTCTTCGTGCTTTATTGATTAGGGGGCTTTTGGCATCGTTTGTTAGATCTCCATATCTCTCTCAGTTCATGTTAGATCTCGGCATCCAAGATCGTCGGTTTTCGACGTCGATCGTACTTTTGGCGTCGACTTTGGCTTTGGCTTGGCGTGGATTTGGTTTTTGCGGTACTTTGGCGCTTGCACTTGAAGATGGATGGGAGACTTGCAGTGCTTTAGTTCTTCCGGACTTCACGTCGTATCAGTTAGAACATGCGTTGCTTTTGCTCATGTTCATCGTAGTTCATTGACTTTGGCTCGGGCTTTATCGATGCTTTGCTTTGGTTTTCTTGCTTTGACTTTAACCTTAACTTTGGCTTGATCTTCTTCTCGAATGGCTATGGCTATATCTCTGAGACTTTTTTATTCTTCCTGCTTCCTCCTTTTGGGGATGAAACTTTAGTAACGATGGCTGTGGTATCGGCTTTGGCTTTCTCTTTTTCTTTGTGCTTCTTTGGCGTTTTTGGAGTCGAATGTTTCTTTTGAAGACAACAGGTGTAACACCGATCTCCGTGCGATGGTTATAGCAATGACTTTTATTGATGAAGATGGTGAATGCAGTCTCGGTCTCTGTGTGACGGTTATAGCATCGACTTTTGTTGATTAAGATGGCGGATGTAGCACCGATCTCCGTGCGATGGTTGTAGCATCAACTTTTATTGAAGATGGCGGGTGTAGCACTAACTTTGCGCCTTCTTCTTCGAACTTTCTTCTTCATGCGAGGAGTTAAAATTTTGTTGAAGACGACGGGGTGATGTCGACTTCAATCTTCTTCTTTGGCCTTTGCTTTTTGCATCTTTGGAGTTAATGAATTAAGATTGTTGGAAACGCCGGAATGATGCCGACTCTGGACCTTCTTCTTCAAGCTTTCTTCTTCGTGCAAGAAGTTGAAAGTTTAATCTTCTTGTGCAAGATCTTCATGTTGATGAGGACTTGAATGGGCTAGGCCGTTTCTTCGGGATGCGCTTGCCCTCACCTCGTGAAGTCTTAGATCATTGAGCGTTGGAGCCTCCTTGTCTTCAGAGTTTCCTCTTCTCTAGCTTTGGTCTTCAACTCGAGCATTGGAGCCTCCTCGTTTTTGGAGCCTCCACGTCTCTAGCTTCGAGCCTCCACCTTTCGACCTTTGATGCCATCCCCCACCCCTCTATTTATAGGCAAAGAGGAGGGGATGAGAGAGATATGGCTGTGATTTTTTAAATCCCATGAATATCTCCCCCATAACCATTGGGATTTGCCTTTCTTTTGTGGGGGAAACAATATTTATCCCCTTCTTTTTTTGTAGCGGTAATTCTGGATAAGATATGGCTCAATCTTTTGAGATATGGGTCATCTTTGCACATTCAAATTGATGGCGGCGTGACGTTGAATTTGGTTTCATCGGATCAAGGGATCGGCACGGATCCATGGTGTGTAAATGTCCGAGCTACCTCCCCTCACATGTGGCAATTGTTTCCTTTTTTGTTTTCTTTTCCTTAGGGCCGGCCACACCTCCCCTAAGGGGGAGGGGCATAGTTTTCAAGAAAAGGGGACCGATGGGCCCCTATTTCGAGTGGGCCTAGCCGGCCCCTATTTGGCTTCGGGTGGTTGGTCCGGTGGGTACCACTTGAATGAGTGGGCCCATTCGGGTCGTTTGAGTCGAGTATGGTCTGTCTATTTCGCGAACCGATGTGTGCGGGCCGGATTTATATGCAGCCTATTGTGTGTTGGCCGGGTTTGTACGCACACCGTTGTGTGTGGATCGGGTTTAATTTACAGACTAATTCCGATGCCCACCCCCACCTCAATTAGCTACCATTATCGCATTGATAAAAAAAACTAGCACTAATAGTTGGAAGTGAGTCGGGGGGACTGTTGTTTTTTTTTATACGATACGAGCACTAGGGCTGGCAACAGGCCCGATTGAGCCCAACCCACTTGGAATGTGGTTGGATCTATACTCTAAACATTATGTAAGGGCTTGGGCTTATAGTTTGAGCTCCAAATCAAAACATGCTGGGTTTGGGCTTGTATAAGTCCGACTCGAAACCTGATTCATCTTCATTGTTGGGGACAGATCTAGCCGACATATCTAGAAAGGAACCATTTCAATTGGATGAGATAACAACAATATATATTGGAGAGAGTCTCGGAGTTCCTTTAGTCATTGCTGGCTTACAATGCAACATATAAAATAACTAGTGCATGCCCGTGCCTATCGGCACTGCAACGGGCCGCCTTTGGCGGCAACACATCTGTCGGCACTGCAACGGGCCGACCGTCTTCGGCGGCAACACACCTGAATGCCTTTGGCAATAGAACACGTTCGACGACAACACTGGCATTCATAGGGATAAACATTTTCTCGCCTGTGCCGATTGGCAAAAAGCGGGCACCTTCGGTGCGACCAACTCCCTCTCCCCCTATAATTGATCAATCACAATTGTCTCTATCCGAACGGATTCCTCGAGATCGACCTGATGATTTGGGGCGGTCGAAATTTCAGTAAACGGGTTTATAGCGTTGATGCGAATAACAATCTGGGGATGAACGGTCAAGTTTAGTGCATTTTAAATGGGCCGAGATTTTAGGGGTTAAGTGCAGTTTAAATGGGTCGGGATTTGAAACCAACGGGAGGGAGTTGGTTGACGGGGAAATAGAGATCGTGCATTGATTTTTGAACGAATGGTTAGATCTATTCAGTTCATTTTTGTCCAATCAGCTTGTCCTAGTCAGCTTCTGTTTTGTTTAGTCAGCAGAAAACCGCCGTGCCATGTTATATAGATATGTATATTTGTAAAATAAAAAAATTACGGTAACAAACTCAATTAATACCAAATAACTCCACTAAAGAAAGATTGTCATTGAAGGCTTTATACAAGTTTGGATTTGGGCTTGTCTTTAAAGTCTGATACAAAACACAAGCCAGGATTAGGCCAAAAAAATATGGGCCTGATCCGGACTGTGTTGAGCCCAACCCATTGCTAGTCCTAGAAAATTTTGGATCCACACCCTCACGAGTGGGGCTATTAGCACATCAATATTTGCTCCCCTAACACCATTTGAAAGTTTTTTTTATTATAAAATTACCCCAAGTAAAATGATCAAAACGATCAGTTTTTTTTTTATTATTGTAAAATAACCAAAACGATCCTTTTTTTTTATGTTCGACCGACTAGAGCCGAACATTGTATTGTACGTTCGGCCGACCACGGCCAAACATATTGTACCATGTTAGGTGGCCGAACGCACTGTATAATGTTTGTCTCTGGTCGGCCGAACGTACTATATAATGTTCAGCTCTGGTCGGTCGAACGTAAGGTTTGGATGCCAATAGATGACGACGAAGAGAGGAGCTCGTCAACTGGGCGGGGAAGATCGGGGAGGGGCGGGGAAGCTCGGGTGAGCTCGGGGAGGGGTGAGTGAGATCAGGAAGGGGTAGGGAAGCTCGGGGATAGGGGGAGAGAGGAGACGAGTTCGTCGGAGGAGCTCGTCGGAGCAGTTGATGGTGGAGGTAGAGTGTTAGGGTTTGGATGTATGTGTATGTGGAGTAATTTGGGGAAAAAAGATAGTATATAATTTTTTAAAAATTGGAAGTGTGCAATAAGTAAATATATAAAATTTTTAAAACTGAATGGTGTGCAAAAGTATTTGGTGTGTGAAAAGGAATACTTGGTGTGTCAATAGCCCCACTCCACCCTCACCCACCAAAGTTTCCTTTTACCAAAATATCCTTTCCTCCTTCCTCCCTTGCTCGGGATTGCCTGTGCATGTCGTCGTCGTTGTTCCGGCAGTCCCTGTGCAGGTCGGGAATCGAAGAAGACGGGATACGATTTTACGATTGGCACCCTGAAGAGGTCCGTTTCTGAATGGAGTCCGGACTCGCCACAGAGTCCATTAGAAGATGTGATCTTCTCATCTCTAAGAGGCAAGGAGACGTTTAGGGACATGAAGATATCTTAGAATTCTCATCTCCTCTCCGGCGCCGGTAACCTCCTTCTTAGCGCCGCCCATCTCCTATTAGTCTTAGGCTTGGCCTCTAATGCAGTTACAGCCTCCAATGCAGTTGCACGTGACAACTGATTTGCTGATTTGCTGTTTTGATTTCAAAGGATAGAAGCAGCTGATTTGCTGTTATAATTGTGATAATTGTGGAACGGGCTGATATGGTTATCATCCCAATTTTTGGGGGTTTCTAGCCGACCCACTTTGTATTTGTACCCCGGAAGACTAATGAAATAACAACAAGTTTCACAGTGTGGATGTAGGCTTCTTTGCCGAACCACGATAAAACCTTTTGTCTCTTCTTCTTCTTTTCCAAATTTTATTATGGTATCAGAGCTTGGGTTTTAAAACTTGATGATTGATTACGGGTCGATGGTTAGGCCGGAGATCCCATCTCTCATCAAATTTTTATAACCAAGCTCCTCCTTCTCTTTTTTTTTTACTCGTCTTTCATCCATTGATCCACCATGGGCGATCATGGAAAGGAAACCGCTTCTACTAATACCAATGTTGATTCACCCTACTTTCTTCATTCTTCTGACAATCCCGGAATCTCCATTGTTACTCAAATTTTGACTGGAGAAAATTATGCGACATGGTCGCGCACTATTCGTATGGCACTTCTTGCCAAAAACAAGTTTGGTTTCATCAATGGTACCATCGTGAAACCAATTTCATCAGATTCCAAAGCGTCTCAATGGGAGAGATGCAACAAGATGGTTTACTCCTGGATCCTTAATTCTGTTCAAGTCGACATCGCCAACAGCGTGATGTATGCGGAGACTGCATGGGAGGTGTGGGTAGAACTCAGCGAACGCTTCTCTCAACAGAACGCTCCCCGTATATTTCAATTATCCCGTACCATTGCCACTCATGTGCAAGGTACGTCCTCCCTTGCATCCTATTATACTGGACTTAAGGCATTGTGGGATGAACTTTCCTCTTACAATACCATCCCACCTTGTACTTGTGGTTCTTCCAAGGAATTATTGAATATCCATCAAAGGGAAAAGGTAATGTAGTTTCTAATGGGTTTAAATGAAAGCTTCAATGCCATACGTAGTCAGATTCTCCTGATGGATCCTCTGCCTACTGTCAGTCGTGCTTATTCTCTCATTCTCCAAGAAAAGAGACATCGGGACCTGCATGTGATGACTCCTTCGCACGAGGCTGCGGCCCTCTCCATCAATCGTTCAGGATTTTTCAAGAAGCCACCTCTGCATTGTGATCACTGCAAGAGGAACAATCATACGATTGACCGTTGCTTTCTTCTTCACGGTTTTCCACCCAAAAATAATCGTCGCCAACAAGGAAAATGCAAAGGCAGTTCTTCAAATAATAATCAACGGAATAGAGACCCACCTGCAGCAGCGGGATCAGTCAATAGTGCAGAAGGAAACAAGCAAACTCCAGTCATTTCCCATGATCAGTACCAACAATTGATGGCCTTACTTTCTCGGCCATGCCCACCAGCTCCTCGTCGTCAGGTGCCACTTTCTCCGGTAATATCGCTTGCCTTACTGCCTCCCATTATATTGATTGGATTTTAGATACAGGAGCTACTCATCATATGGCTTGCTCTAAGTCTTTATTCACGCTCCTTACACCTCAATCTAATATTTCTCCTGTTACTCTTCCGAATGGTCAATCAGCCACTATCTCTTTTACAGGATCCGTGGTTCTTCCTAATGGACTGTATTTGAATAATGTTCTTTATGTCCCTTCTTTCAAACTTAATCTTTTATCCATTCCTCAGTTAACCAAGGATATGTCATGTCTCGCTGTTTTTCACGATAATCATTGTCTGATCCAGGACCTTCAGTCGAGGAAGACGATTGGACTGGGTAAACTGCATGGAGGTCTCTATATCTTGGACTCACTTCAAGTCAACGATGTTGTTACTCAGCCTGTACCTGCCTATGATCATTGGCACAAACGTCTGGGACACCCCTCATTAGAACGTTTAAAGCTTCTTTCCAGATCCATTTCTGGCATTTCTTTCTCGGAACATGATATTTGTAATGTCTGCCCCTTGGCCAAACAAACAAGGCTACCTTTTCCCAGTAGCTCTATTTCTAGTAAATATGTTTTTAGTTTGATCCATGTTGATATCTGGGGAGGATATCAAGTTGCTTCTTTATCAGGTGCTCACTATTTTTTAACTATAGTTGATGATTTTTCCCGTGCTACTTGGGTGTTTCTTATGCGCAAAAATCCGAGGCCCAACGGCTTCTCCGAAATTTCATCTTATTTGTCAAAACGCAGTTCAATGCTCAGGTCCAAACTGTGCGTACTGACAATGGGCAAGAATTTCTAGCCATTGACATTCAAAAATTTTTTCTTGATCATGGCATTCATCACCAGCGCACATGTATTCATACCAGCCAGCAAAACGGGGTCGTCGAGCGAAAACACCGCCACTTGCTTGACGTAGCTCGTGCACTTCGTTTCCAAGCGCATCTGCCTCTTATTTTTTGGGGGGACTGCGTCTTGACCGCCGCTTACCTCATTAACAAAATTCCTACAAAAATATTGTCTAGCAAAAGTCCCCATGAAGTCCTTCTAGGATCCTTGCCCTCTTATCACCACCTCAGGGTTTTTGGGTGCCTCTGCTATGCCCGCAATCACTACATCAGTCACAAATTTGATGCTCGTGCTCTTCCCGGTGTCTTCATTGGATATCCTATTGGTCAGAAAGGTTATCGAGTGTATGACCTTGCATCCAAGAAGGTTTTTGTTAGCCGCGATGTCATTTTCCACGAAACCATATTTCCTTTTGGCACTTCAACTCCTGAGTCTACTCAAACCGTGCCTCTGCCACTAGTTGACACTCATGACTCCTTTGCTATGGATATCCCTGTTCCAAAGCCAACAACGCCCGCACACAATGCAGCACCTGATGTGTTGATTGAGCCCGCAGTACCAAGCATCACTGGCTCATCTATTGAACCAACGACCGCTGAACCCGATCAACCTGCGCCCGGCTCAGCTGATAGCTTGGACTCCGCTACCGGCCCGCATGACAGCCTGGCCCAACCAAGCAACACAGCGCCTATGCCTACTCCAACACCGCAACGCTCGAGTCGCATTTCCAAACCACCTGCCTATTTGGCAGACTTTGATACTTCCAGCACACATGCGGCTCAGCTTTCTACAGTTCACCCCATCTCTTCTTGTCTTAGTTACTCTCGCTTTTCTTTCAATCATCGCTCATATCTTGCAGCCATCTCCTCCACAGATGCGCCTACCACATTTGCTCAAGTTAATCAATTTCCGAACTGGCGCCTAGCTATGGCAAATGAACCGCATGCTCTTGAAGTTAATAAAACTTGGCAGCTCACCTCCCTACCTCTCGGGAAACATACTATCGGTTGTAAATGGGTCTACAAAATCAAATACAAACCTGACAGGTCTGTCGAACGATACAAGGCACGCCTTGTCGCCAAGAGCTATACCCAACTTGAAGGTTTGGACTACCATGAAACCTTTGCACCCGTCGCCAAGTTGGTCACTGTTCGCTGTCTCTTGGCAATTGCCTCCATTAAGCACTGGCCCTTATATCAATTGGACGTCAACAACGCGTTCCTTCATGGTGATTTAGATGAAGAAGTTTACATGCGACCCCCCTGGCCTTTCCATTCCATCAACCAACCTAGTCTGTCGATTACAAAAATCCCTCTACGGCTTAAAGCAAGCATCTCGCAACTGGTTTTTCAAGCTTTCTGCTGTTTTGATTTCCTGCAGATTCATTTCTTCTAAGGCTGATTACTCGTTGTTCAGCAAGTTTACTTCGGCGGGATGCGTTCATGTTTTGATTTATGTCGATGACATTGTCCTTACTGGGGATGACCCTACTGAAATATCTGCTCTAAAGGAATGCCTTCATTCCAGTTACCATATTAAGGACTTGGGGCCACTCAAATACTTTCTTGGCATAGAGTTTGCCCGTTCTTCCAAAGGGATTTTCCTCAACCAACGCAAATATGTCCTTGATCTTCTTCATGACACTAGTCTTCTGGGTACCAAGCCTGCAGGTTTTCCGATGGAACAACACCTCAAACTATCAGACGTTGATGGAGTACCTTTGGAAAATACCTCTGTTTATCATCGGCTTATCGGACGACTTATCTATTTGACGATCACTCGTCCCAACATCACTTACTCGGTCCATATTCTCAGCCAGTTCATGCATAAACCTCTTCAACCACATTACCTTGCTGCCCTTCGACTTCTCAGATATCTCAAAGGTACACCAGGAAAAGGCATTCTTTTACCTTCCACTGGTTCTCTCCACCTTACTGGTTACTGCGATTCTGATTGGGCCAGTTGCCCGATGACGCGCCGTTCTACTAGCGGGTATTGTACCATGCTTGGGTCCTCTCCCATCTCCTGGAAAACGAAGAAACAAGCGACTGTCGCTCGATCGTCTTGTGAAGCTGAGTATTGCTCCATGGCGCTCCTTTGTTGTGAGTTGGTTTGGCTGAAATCACTTCTGAGTGATCTCCGTATTTCTCATTCTGCTCCAATTACTCTTCTTTGTGATAACAAAGCCGCGCTTCACATAGCTGCTAACCCTGTTTTTCATGAGAGAACCAAACACATTGAATTGGATTGCCACTTTGTTCGTGACAAAATCACTGAAGGCCTCATCAAACCTTCTTTTTTATCTACCCATGTTCAGCTGGCAGACATGTTCACCAAAGCACTCGGCAGAGATCGTCTACTTCTCCTACTTCACAAGCTGGGCATGGTTGATCTCCATGCTCCACCTTGAGGGGGGGTATTAGTCTTGGGCTTGGCCTCCAATGCAGTTGCAGTTACAGCCTCCAATGCAGTTGCACGTGACAACTGATTTGCTGATTTGCTGTTTTGATTTCAAAGGATAGAAGCAGATGATTTGCTGTTATAATTGTGATAATTGTGGAACGGGCTGATATGGTTATCATCCCAATTTTTGGGGGTTTCTAGCCGACCCACTTTGTATTTGTACCCCGGAAGACTAATGAAATAACAAGTTTCACAGTGTGGATGTAGGCTTCTTTGCCGAACCACGATAAAACATTTTGTCTCTTCTTCTTCTTTTCCAAATTTTATTATCTCCACTGCCACCTCACTCACCATAAACTCTATGAAGTCCGACAGCTTGGCCTCCAGAAGAGAAGAAAGATTGTGAAAGAGCTCGAGCGGTCGTTCCAAACTTGAACTATTGGATAAATGTGGAAGGCAGCTGTGGTGGCAGAGAACGCTGCAAAGAGTTCCATATATCTTACCCAAAGATCTTTGAGCTTCTCCAATCCCATTACTTATGAGACTCTTCTGGAAGCTCTGACAGACACCTCTGGCTCGACCTCAACCATCAATCAAATCCATGCTCTAGTTATAACAAATGGGTTCTGCTCCAAATCAGTACTAGCTTGCCGGCTCATCAGCTCCTATGCATCCCTTTGCATGCTAGAAGAAGCCCGGAAACTGTTCGGGTTTTTGCCTAAGAGAAGCGCCCACACCTATAATCACATGCTGAAGGCCTATGTTGATGGAAGCAAATACCGACAAGCCTTTGAATTGTATTTGCAGATGCTATTGGATGGAAAAGTCTTGCCGGACCCTGTTACTTTTAGCATTGCCCTCAAAGCGTGCATGGCTTTGAAATCACTGCGGGAGGGGAAAATTGTTCATGCTCATGTTTTGCTAACTGGGTCTGGATCCGATAT
Source organism: Chamaelirium japonicum (assembly GCA_947650365.1). Taxonomy (NCBI): domain Eukaryota; kingdom Viridiplantae; phylum Streptophyta; class Magnoliopsida; order Liliales; family Melanthiaceae; genus Chamaelirium; species Chamaelirium japonicum. The sequence continues at coordinate 4,737,623 of OX393559.1, read as the reverse complement.
GCGGTTAGCCACTGATCTTCTGTGCCTCTACTCAAAATGTGGCTGTGTAATGTTTGCCCGGAAGCAGTTCGAGCTAATGCCTTGCCGAGATGCTTTCGTCTGGACGGGTATGATCGATGGGCACTTGCGTTCTGGTGATTATAGCGAGGCCCTTTGTTTGTTTCGAAGAATGAGAGAATCAGGCTTGAAGGCTAGTTCTATCACGTGGAATGCTTTGGTAGCTGGGTTTGCTCGTGGTGGGCTTATCAAGGATGCTTTATGCCAGATCAATCTAATGCAGGTGGATGGTGTGAGACCAGACAATGTTAGCTTGTGCACAATGCTGCCCTTATTCGCCAAATTCGCAATTCTGAAACCGGGTTTAGAGGCCCATGCTTATGCAATTAGGAATAGGTTAGAGTTTGATCTTTTTGTGGTTAGCGCTCTGGTGGACATGTATGCCAAGTGTGGGAAGCTCGAATTGGCTCGATGCCTCTTTGATCGGGTTGAACTGAAGGACACAGGAGTATGGAATTCTATCATTGTTGGGTACGGAATGCATGGGAATTGTGGAGAGGCTCTTTCGCTTTTTGATAAGATGATAGATTCAGGTTTTAAGCCAAATGAGATAACTTTTACGTCCGTTCTCTCTGCTTGCAGCCATGGGGGACTGGTAACTGAAGGACGTATGGTTTTCAATAAGATGGTTTCTGATTACAAAACAACGGCCCGTCACGAGCACTATGCTTGCATGGTTGATATGTTTGGCCGGGCTGGGCAATTGGAGGAAGCTCTTAAGGTCATTAGGAGCTTGCCATTTGAGCCAACAGAAGATATGTGGGGTTCTTTCCTGGGTGCTTGTAGAATCCATCATGATGTCAAGTTTGTGGAGATTGCAGCACGGCACATGGTTGAGAGCAACGCAACAGATGAAAATGCTGGATATCGTATTATGATGTCAAATATTTATGCAGAGAGTGGTCGATGGGGCGATATGGCCAAGTTGAGAACTCAAATAAGAGATGCAGGGTTGAGGAGTAGAACGGGATGTAGTTGGGTGGAGGTTGGTGATAATGTGTATACATTTAGTATGGCGGATATGTCAAACCCAAGTTCGGATGAGATCTGTTCTTTGTTAAGGAACCTAAATGCTCTCACTTCTTCTGCGGTCGTCCCATAGTTTGAGGATCAGTTTTTCAAAACCATCTGAAAAACTTCAGCATTTTGATCAGGGCTTTCCTTGGAAACGTTTATCATGCATTCAGTCTTGTATGATTTTGATTATTTATGATCGTTTCACCTGATGGTAATGGTAGCTAGTTGAACCAAATCTTGAGCCTTAGTTAGGGAATCTACATTATCCATAGCATATGGACTTCGTAGGCAAAATGAAGGCAACATACGTACATGTCCAACTAGAAACACCAGTTGCCCCTTCTTACTCGAACGAATCATGCATCAAGTGGGTAATTCATCTTGGAAGCTTTCTAGGGTAACCGGTATAATTCCTTTGAAGTTGTCTGCGTTGGTTTAAACTTGCTATGTAGTACATCCCTTATTCGGTGATGGCACTTGTGGGTGCAAAATTTGGCTAGCACCTAGAAGTGGGACCCGCCAATCCTGCCTAGGGTTTACGGAGATGACAATGGGACCTTCTAGTCCTGCCTGGGGCCCACGGAGACGACGATAGGACCCGCCAGCCCTGCCTGGGGTCCATAAAGACGATTTAGGACCTGGTAAATCCCCTCGGATGTTTGCCAAAGCCCCAGATATTCCCAAATCTCTATAAATAGCATATCTTGTAAATATTCTGGATTGGAATTCATCATTCTCAACTTCACTTTTTGTTTTTCAGAGCTCTCTGAGCCTTCTGGTGATCAGACTCTAGTCAAGCATACTCTACCCTCAGTCTACTTGCATAAGCATTCCTCGGCCTGTCGGAAGTAACTTTACTTTTTCAGAGTTAGTGGATTCAAAGGTTGCGTCTTACCGTACGGAGACATAGGCACCACATCTTGTATCAACTTTCGCTATCTCTTTCTCTCTCTCTCTCTCTCTCTCTCTCTCTCTCTCTCTCTCTCTCTCTCTCTCTCTCTCTCTCTACTTTACAGTGTCTGAGTGACAACTCAACATGTGACAGTTTAACACTCTACAGTGCACCACACCTTGAAGTTCTACCCTTCAATCGACTGTTGGAGGGAGATTGTACAACGGCCGTAATTTTTTTTTCGTAGTTTGGCATCGTTTGTGAGATCTTTCCCAATCGATCAGTGACCTCCGAGCTTTCCAGCTTATTCAGTCAAACAGTAACTACCGATTGCCTAAGCAATTTATCTTTCTCCATCGTTGTACCTAAATGGCGAAGACACGACTCGTGGATCAGCTAGAGGGAAGCTATCTACATCAAGACATTCGACATCGGGGGTGAATACTCGATGTCAACCACCAGCATCAACGATGAAGTAAACATCCACCGGTCGAGCGACCCATCCCCTACTCCTTCTAAACAATCCATCGTCGATACCTCTCAGCGACCTCTCGAAGCTCTTAATTCTAAACCATCCTCTGATCCCTGCATCGGGGGTGATGTTCGAAACAAGAGCCCCCCCTCAAGGTTCAATCAACAATCGAGAGATTGGAGATGGCCAACCCTCGGGCATCCTCAAGCATTACAGATTGCCTAAAGGTTCAATCAACAATTGAGGGCTTAGAGACAACCAACCCTTGGGTATCCTCCGGCATTGTAGATCGCCCGAGGATTCAACCATCAACCGAGAGCTTGGAGACAGCCAACCCTTGGGCATCCTCCAGCATTACAGATCGCTCGATGATTCAACTATCAACCGAGGTCTTGGAGATAGCCAACCCTCGGGTACTTTCGGGCATTGCAGATTGCCCAGCAAAAAGTCAAAGGAGATAGCCTTGACATTCAAAGATAAACGTCCGAGGTAGGCGTCACTGTCTCAGTACACAATAAGTCCAAGGAGACAACTTTGGCACTCGAAGACAAAGTCCAAGGTAGGCGTCGCCGCCTCGGCACTCAAAAAGTCCAAGAAGACAGCCTTGACACTCAAAGACAAAGGCCGAGGTAGGCGTCGTCGTCTCGGCACACAATAAGTCCAAGAAGATAAGCTTGGCACTCAAAAACAAAGTTCAAGGTAAGCATTGCCGCCTCGGCACTTGATAAGTCCAAAGAGACAGCCTCAAAAACAGTCCGAGGTAGGTGTTGCCACCTCGGCACTCAATAAGTCCAAGGAGATAGCTTTGACACTCGAAGACAAAGTCCGAGGTAGGCTTCGCCGCGTCGGCTCTCAATAAGTCCAAGGAAACAGCCATGGCACTCAAAGATAAAGTCTAAGGTAGGTGTCACCGCCTTGGCACTCAATAAGTCCAAGGAGACATTCTTGGCACTCAAAGACAAAATCCAAGGTAGGCGTCGCCGCCTAGGCACTCAATAAGGCCAAGGAGACAGCCTTTGCATTCAAAGACAAAGTCTGAGATGAGCGTCACCGCCTTAGCACTCAATAAGTCCAAAGAGATAGCCTTAGCACTCGAAGACAAAGTTCGGGGTAGGTGTCGCCGCCTCGGCACTCAAAAAGTCCAAGGAGACAACCTTGACATTCAAAGACAAAGTCTACTTCAAATCCTATTCAATCAGTATTTCATGTCTGATCAAGTGCAATAATACAAAGTTAGCATACATGTCGTAAAGTTGGTTTGGCCGAAACAGTGCTATGCCTAAGTCGACCGACACTAAGGCGCTACGCTGAGTACTCTGAACCTTTGGCGGCGCACATGCTCCCTAGTGATGTAAGAACTCATGTTCTTGTGCCTCGCCACAGTTAGTCCGACTGGGGTTGTGACATGACCGGCTAACCTACAAAGTACAACGCTACGCGTCTCAATATAGGTTCGATCGAAACAATGTTTCGCGTAAATCAACCGATATAAAGGCACTACGCTGAGTATTTTGAACCTTTGGTGGCACGCATGCTCTCGAGTTACATAAAAACTCATGCTCCCGTGCCTCACCACAATTAGTCTGGCTTAGGTTGTGACACGACCGGCTAACCTGCAACAGTACAACTCTACGTGTCCCGATGTAGGTTCGATCGAAACGGCGCTTCGCCTAAGTCAACCGATATAAAGGCAGGCTGAGTACTCCAAACCTTTGGCGGTGCATATGCTCCCGAGTTACGTAAGAACTCATGCTTTCGTGCCTCACCACAGTTAGTCCGGCTCGGGTTACGGCACGACCGGCTAACCTACAACAGTATAGTACTACGTGTCCCGATGTAGGTTCGATCGAAACGGTTCTTCGCCTAAGTCAACCATATAAAGGCACTACATTGAGTATTTTGAACCTTTGGTGGCGCACATACTCCTGAGTTACTTAAGAACTCATGCTCCCGTGCCTCGCCATAGTTAGTCCGGTTCGAGTTGCAACACGACCGGCTAACCTGCAATAGTACAATGCTACGTGTCCCGACGTAGGTTCAACCGAAACGACACTTTGCCTAAGTTAACCAATATAAAGGCGTTATACTAAGTACTCCGAACCTTTGGCGGTGAACATGCTTCCGAATTATGTAATAATTCATGCCCCTGTGCCTCGCCATACTTAGTCTGGCTCGGTTTGCGACACGACCGGCTAACCTGCAACAGTACAAAGCTAGCATACATGTTCTGAAGTTTGTTCGACCGTAACGGTGCTTCGCCTAAGTCGACCGACACTAAGGTGCCAGGCTGAGTACTCCGAACCTTCGGCGGTGCACATGCTCCCAAGTTACGTAAGAACTCATGCTCTTGTACCTCACGGTAGTTTGTCTGGATCGGGTTGCGACACGACCAGCTAACCTGCAACAGTACAACGCTATGCATCCCGACGTAAGTTCAACCGAAATGGTACTTTGCCTAAGTCAACTGATATATAGGTGCTACGCTGAGTACTCCAAATCTTCGGCGGCGCACATGCTCCCGAGTTACGTAAGAACTCATCCTCCCGTGCTTCACCAAAGTTAGTCCGATTCGGGTTGCGATATAACCGACTAACTTACAATAGTACAACACTACGTGTCCCAACGTTGGTTCGATCGAAACGGCGCTTCACCTAAGTCGGTTGACACTAAGGCGCTATGTTGAGTACTCTGAATCTTTGGCGTCGCACATGCTCCCTGAGTTATGAAACAACTCATGCTTCTATGCCTCGCCACAGTTAGTCCGATTTGGGTTGCAACATGACTGGCTAACCTGCAATAGTACAACGCTACACGACCCAACATTGGTTCGACCAAAACGACGCTTCGCTTAAATCGACCGATACTAAGGCGCTATGCTGAGTACTCCAAACCTTTGGCGTCGCACATGCTCCCAAACCATGAAAGAACTCATGCTCCCACACCTTGCCATAGTTAGTCCGGTTCAAGTAGTGACACGATCAGCTAACTTGCAAGAGTACAAGACCAATGTTGGTTCGACCAAAATGGTGCTTCGCATAAGTCAACCGACACTAAGGAGCTACGCTGAGTACTCCGAATCTTTGGCATCGCACATGCTCTCGATTTATGTAACAACTCATGCTCTCATACCTCGCCACAGTTTGTAACATGTGCCCCAAACACACAAGGTATTGTCTGCTTTGCCTGTGCCTGCACGAGAACTTTCCAAGGTGGTCACCCATCCTAGTACTGCTCTCGCCCGAGCATGCTTAACTACGGAGTTCTTACGAATTCCGTAGCAGCGCACGATTTTAAAACGCGTCTTCTATGTTTGGGAGGGGAAATTATATAAGTAGCTCAGGATCTCCTTCTCTCCAGGCGATGTGGGGCTAACACGTGACCTTGTACACCTCACCTCATCTCACCTCACCTCAGCCATCTTGGCATCCCAGCCTCAGGAGTCTTGGCTCTTGGCTCTTGGCTCTTGGCCTATTGGATCTTGGTCGTCATAGATTTCGTAAGAACTCCGTAGTTAAGCGTGCTCGGGCGAGAGCAATACTAGGATGGGTGACCACCCTGGGAAGTTCTCATGCGGGCACGGGCAAAGCGGACAAAATCTTATGTGTTTGGGGCAGATGTTACACAGTTAGTCAGGTTCGGGTTGCGATACGACCGGCTAACCTACAATGGTACAAAGATACGTGTCCCTATGTTGGTTTGACCGAAACGGTGCTTCACCTAAGTCGGCCGACATTACGGCACTACGCTAAGTACCCCGAACTTTAACTTTCATCCTTTAACAAGTCCAAGGCCCAACCCTTGGCACTCGAAGACAAAGTTCGAAGCAACCAACGCTTCGGCACATTCAACAAGCCCAAGGTCCAGCCCTTAGCACTCGAAGACAAAGTCCGAAGAGTTTAACGCTTCGGCACATTCAACAAGCCCAAGGTCCAGCCCTTGGCACTCAAAGACAAAGTCTGAAGCGTTCAACGCTTCAGCATGTTCAATAAGTCCAAGGTCCAGCCCTTGGCACTCGAAGACGAAGTCTGTAGCGTTCAATACTTCGGCACATTCAAGTCCAAGGTCCACCCCTTAGCACTCGAAGACAAAGTCTGAAGCATTCAACGCTTCAGCATGTTCAACAAGCCCAAGTTCTAGCCCTTGGCACTCAAAGAAAAAGTCCAAAGTGTTCAACACTTCGACACGTTCAACAAGTCCAAGGTCCAGCCCTTGGCACTCGAAGACAACGTCCGAAGTGTTCAACACTTCGGCACGTTCAACAAGTCCAAGGTCCAGCCCTTGGGACTTGAAGACAAAGTCTGAAGCTTTCAAAGCTTTAGCATGTTCAACAAGTCCAAGGTCCAGCCCTTGGCACTCAAAGATGAAGTCCGAAGTGTTCAACACTTCGGTACATTCAACAAGTCTAAGGTCCAACCCTTGGCACTCGAAGACAAAGTTCAAAGCGTTTAATGCTTCGGCACGTTCAACAAGCCCAAGGTCCAACCCTTGACACTCGAAGACAAAGTCTGAAGCGTTCAACACTTTGGCATGTTCAACAAGCCCAAGGTCCAGCCCTTGGCATTCGAAGACAAAGTCTGAAGCGTTCAACATTTTGGCACATTCAACAAGCCCAAGGCCCAGCCCTTGGCACTCAAAGACATTCAAATATATTTCGAACAACATTCTATCACAAAAGCATTCAACAGACATCCAGAGAAAGACATTCCAATCACATAAACCATCTATGACAAAAGTATGATCTTTATTACCAACTCAATAGTACAAGGCTCGGATACAGACTCAAAAACAAGAATAAAAATATAGACAACTCAAGGTCTCGCAACACTTCATGGCGAAAGCCACGGCTTCACTCGTCGTCTTGGTTAGGCTAGTATAGTCGACTTCCAGCTACTTGATCTTCTTCTCTAGGGCAGCACGAGAGGTAGCCTCAATGCTCAATCGAGCCTTTAGCTCCTAAGTAGAAGCACATGCCGTCTTCAGCTCCAAGCAGCGAGCGTCAAGACAACTTTGGAGAGAGTCCATCAAGACCAGAGCCTTAGTTGCCTCATGCTTCACACCTAAGCCCTCGTTCCAGGCTGCCGACAACTCCGATGTCCTCTCGAACAGAAGCTTCTCAACAGCCTTGATCTCAGCCAATTACTTTCAGCGGGCACTCTTCTGCACTATTCGAATTAGTCCAAAGGACTGCAACAAAAAGACAATTGTCAGCAAACTTCATATCAAGATTAAACTACTCCTAGTTAGGGAGATGCTCACCCAATCCGCCGCGTCTTGAGCAAAGTCCTCCGTGGTGTCGTAGGCTCTGACGAGACGGCACAGAACAACCATGTAGAACTTCGGATCTAGCTGGGCAACTATCTCCTCCTACTTTGTGTTCACCTTCTCCTTTGCCTTCTCTGCATCAGAAGCCTTTGGCTTCAGCAAAGGTCGAGTGACCTGCTTCCACCCCTTCCTCCTCGGTATCTAGGAAGAAGCGCTTGGCCCCTCAGCTATGACGACCGGCACCGTCGGTTCCTCCTCCCCTGAAGTTTCCACTCCTGGAGCGCCTGCACATTCAATACATGTCACTCATCACTCAATCAAAGGGAGACAAAGTCAAGCGGGATATTTCAGAGAATAACTCTTACTGACTCCTGCTTCGTCGGTGTCAGGCTGGCTCGACTAGTGTGGAGATTGGGTTGAAGAGTCGTCTCAGCAGTCTCCTCCTCCGCACTCTTGCTCTCCATCAAGACCACCAGTACAACGGCCATCTCCGCCACCAGCCCAGCCGACTCAATGATCGCCGACCCTTCTTCATCGACGCTTGGCAGGATGACATGAGTTCCACCCACTGCCCCGAAGATTGGGTCATCGAGGTTGAAAGGAGACTCCTCCGAAGATGACTCCACCACCTCGACACCCTGCTTGCAGGAAGGCGCTCGCCTTATGACTTCGAAGTCGAAGGCCATCTCAACTGGTCTAGCCCCTTCATGAGCCATGGCTTCCATAGCCTCCTCCAGATGGCGAGGTCGAGGGTCTGCATCCACAGCCACTCTGGCCTCGGTAGCCCTGGCCTCTTCCTCCTCATCCTCCTCTGACCCTTCCTCGCTTGAGCTACCTTTGTGGGTGCTCAACTTCTCAATTTCCTCCTGGGTTAGGAGAGGAGGAGACTTCGGCTTCTTCGCCTTCGGGGCTCGCTTTGGGGCCTTACCGGACCCTATGACGACCCTCTTCATTGCCGGAGACATCCTTGCCTTCTTTGAAACGAACTTTCGCTCGAGGTAGGTCTTCCGCGGATAGTCCATCAAAGCCTAGGTCTGGCGATCGCTCACCAGCTTGCTGGCCCACCGCTCATCTTCATAGTCCGAATACACAGTGTCATTGTTCGTGTGTCGGAGAGGCAGGTGGTGGAGGAGATTCGCCCCTCCGAATCGGACTGGGCAGAATCAAAACTGCTTCTAGGAGCGTGTTTCGCAAGTCAGCTCCCAGAATATGTTGTTGATGGCGGCAGCTCGCTCCGACGTCCAGGCCCTGTCACCCCCCGCCTGGTAAAGCTGGACCTCGTCGGATACCGCAAACTTCACGGCCTCCGGGATGCTGATAGGGGACCATGCCCCGGTGATGGACAAGGGCCAGTTTGTGAAGGCCTTGTCCGAGTCCACGGTATCCTTGATGGGCCTTAAGACCGACACCCCATGGAGGTGCCAGAACCCGCTGTGACTGGTCCTCAACTACCACTTGTAGTGATAGAAGAAATAAATGAGCTCTACCACTCAAAAAAAAAAAGAAATAACCGAGCTCGATGTGAGCCCAGTCATCCTTCTTCAAGCCCAAGTAGCACTGCCGCAACTCCTTCTGGCAATCTGACTCCACCCGGCCGAATGCATAGATGATCCTCCATATGTTCCCCCCACCTGCCCCGAGCAGATCCCGGAGGTGTTCAGCAGACGAGTAGCAAAGGGTGGGCGCGACAGCCGAAGTCCACAGTTGAGCTGCCCCACGGAGATTATCGTCTCTGATGCCTTCTCTGCGCTGGCCTTGGCCAGATATATCGCCCTGGCTTCAATGCCAACGGTGTTGTAGATGGTCACCAGCTTGGGGCATAGTGGTGTCACCAGCTCCCTGAACATCTCGACCAGAGCGGCCCAGTTCGCGACGATGGGCTACCTTGTAGTAGTTAGTGTCGTACGCGAAAAGGGTCTCCTCCTCCACGGTCAGTATGGGCACCACCTTCGCAACCAAGCGCGGGACTTGGGTCGGCTTCATCACCAACGATGACTTATCCTCAGGGCATCTCTTTAGCACCTTGCCCCCTCCTATCGCCCCTGGGGTGCTGTCGGAGGAAACGGGCGACTTGGACACCCGAGCAGAGGACTCCCCAAAGGCAGGGTCGTCTTTCCTATATTCGCCCCCCTTCAAGACGACAGTGAACCTCTTCTTCCCTTGGCCTTGTGAGCCGGAGGCTCCAGTAGATGCCATTTGAGTAAGGATGGATAAAAGAAGACGAAGACTCGAGAAGCAAAGAGCTCGAGAGAACGAAGACTAACACAGAGAGCTCGAGAGTTCAAAAAATTCTTAAGGCGTGAAAGATTTTTTTTGATACCCTCCAATCTATTTATAGATCTAGTATTCAAATCTCCCACCTTTTTTCCACCAAAAGCTCGTACGCGGGAAAACAAAAGGGAGGAAGTTGGACAGGCAAGACCAGATTCAGCGCACTAGACCTAATATGAGTTGAACAGACTCGACCAGGTTCAATGAACTTGGACCTGACCACTCAAATCTCAAAAGTTGCCATGTCAGCACTAGGCCACATCAGCACCAGGCCATGGGAGATACTACACTTTGAGCTCCCCTAGCAGAGCCGACACAATCTCATGATTCTTTACAGCACATATATTGTATTAGTTTGTTGAGGATATCCTATGTTTTTATATACTTATCATGTAGAATTTCTTTTGTTTCAATGGATGGAGTGCTTCGCATGCAACCCATTGCCATGGTTGTCAGGATCGGGATCCCACCAATGATGGTGGGGGGTTGACTCAGGTTGGATCGAGGATCTTATGATTCTACCAGCTGAAAAAATATAGGGGTTATTAACGTTAGCACCTTAAAAAGATTTTCATTTTACGTTAAGGGTATGTAAAGTTTGAAGTTGGACTTGGCCAACACGAGCTCTTTCTCCCGCGCATATATAATAATGGAAAATTTTAAATAGCAATTTTACCGCTATAGAACCCCTATGGTCCTCCCTGCATGGAGTCGAACCTATCCGATCAACAACAAAATGGCCAAAATCTAAACCCAAGCCACCAAGACCACCCCGCGCGGCCACATGGCTACAGCCCCTCCAAACTAACCTATACATGAATTTAAGAAGATGAAAGATCAAGGTTTGAATCTTTGCATCTCTATTATCCACATATAATAAGTTCTGAATCAAGAAAACACCAACCTAACAAAAACATATATGAATTTAACAAGATAAACCTACAGTGTTCTTACCCCTTCAAATATATTATACATTTTATATAAATAACAAATTTATTCCATACTCAAAACTAATGTTCAATGAGAAAAAAAATATCATCATTCATCAACAGTACCATCAAAGCCAATGGTATCATCCTCGAATTCGTTATTGACATTGTCATGGTAACATCAACATCATCTAAGTCCATTGAAACATTCAAGGACTAATCAACCTCAGTATTTGATATCATAGCATGTTCAACACCTAAAGTGTAAAAAAATATTGTATTAGATAGATAAATAAATCTTACAAATAAAACTTAAATATTGACTTCTACTTCTTCTCCCTCACCTTCAACCAAATTATGTTGAACTACCTTGAGAGATTACTTAGGATCATGTGAGTCGACTCAAGAGTCTTAGGATCGTGGGAGTCTACCCAGGATTGTGGGGCCTACTCCCAGGATCATAGGAGTCTACTGATTTGAGAGTCTACAATGGGAGTTGGATCGATTTGTGATCTTAGGAATCGAGAATCGTAGGATTGTAAGATCCTGATTGGGAGTTTTGTAAGCTTGCCCATTGCACGTATTGATGGGCTATAGGATCTTGCCAAATAACCCAACATCATGATGAATTGATGATGATATTGTGTCTTATATGTTGGGTTCTTTTCATATGCAGACCATTAAGTTCCAATGCATATTTATTCTTATAGGTAATTAATGTGGGTGCCATATACCCCTAAGTTACTTCAATTCCTTTGAGACAGGTATGTGATGCATCCCCATATACGTCAGTGGTCTCACCTCTCATATGCTTCGAGATAGTCACGTGGCATCAGCCCAACTTGTGTTGTGCTTTGTTAAGTTCGGTATTCCTCAAGGGATTCCGGAGGACTGCGACACAGTGGAGAGCTTACACAGAGTGGATAGGAATGAGGAGTGGCATTGACTTCTGATCAAAGCATGCATATATCCATCTATATCGATGGCTTGGTGGGATGCACATGAGGTACATGTTCATGATGGAGAGCTGCCAAGCTGAGTCGATGCCATTTCACGTTAAGTATATGATTTGGTACTACTGTTGGATTATTCGTTGTTTCATTCTTTCCTCCCCACCCAACTCAGACCTCATAGGCAATATAATTCGACGAAAAGAATGACACATGCAATGGTATCATTTTTTTTTTATTTCGCATTGTTGCTATAAAGTTGCTTATATCATCAAACTTATATAATGTCTGCAATTGTTTGGCTGTTAGCTGGCATTGTGGCTATTAGCAGCTATTTGTAGCATGGTAACACTATGAATGCAAAATCTAGCTAACGCCGGCGGTGGGACCCGCAGCTCTGTCTGGGGTCCACGGAGACGACAGTGGGACCCGCAGCCCTGTCTAGGGCCTACAGAGATGATAGTGGGACCCACAGTCCTGTTTGGGGCCCATGGTGACGACAGTGGCCCCACAGCCCTGCCTAGGGCCCACGCTCACTATCCAGTGCCTAGTAAATATCCCCAGATAATTATCCAGATCCCGGATATTCCCAGGAATATCCTCATAATATTCCTTGGATATTTTCGAACCTCTATATATAGCAGAGCCGAAAAATATTCCAGATTCGATTCCATTACCCTATATCCACTTTCTGTTTTCCAGAGCTTCAAAAGCCTTCTAATTTTCAGACTCTAGTCAAACTTTCTCCACCCTCTGTTCACCTGTGTAAGCACTCCTCGGCCTATCGAGAGTGGCTCTACTTCTTTCAGAATTAGTGGATTTAAATGTTGCGTCTTACCGCACAGAGATGTAGGCTTCGGTCAAACTTCGACAACACACCCTGTGTCAACTCTCTCGCTCTCTCTACTCTACTGTGTTAGCATGACAGCTCAACACTTGATAGCTCAGCGCTCTATAGCACGCCACATCTTAAAGCACTTTGCATTAGTTGGTGGATTTATGCTTATCGCTAGTAAGCATTTTCAACGACATAGACAAGATATAGAGGATATTCCAAGAGCACCGTATCGCCAAAGAGGGGAGTGGTTTATGCAAGATATAATATATGGATCAGATTACATGTGTTATGCTATGACAAGAATGCATAAATCAACATTTATTACATTCTCTGATATGTTGAAGAATAAAGGTCTATTAGTAGATACTATGCATGTAGATGTGCATAAACAAGTGGCAATAAGACTCTATATACTTGGCCACCATTCTCGAGTCATAAGCCTTGTCACTATGTTTCAAATATCAGGAGAAACAATCAATCGATATTTCAACAAGTTCATTGAGGTGGTGTGTGGTTTGTTGGTAAAGTATATTACATTATCTCCAACAACCACGCCATATAAAATATCATCTTCTTCGAGTTATTATCCTTGGTTCGAGGTGAGTAAGATATTATTATTACCTTTTTATTTTTATAGTAAAAGTTATCTATTGAGTGAATAATAGTTAAATAAATAAATTAATATAAGATTGTATTGGAGCGATTGATGGTACTCATGTTGATGCCACAGTTCCAAATTTTATAGTTGCAAGGGTTCATGGGAGAAAGAGGATTACATAAAACATCCTCGCAGCAGTTGATTTTGATTTTAAATTTGTTTACATTCAAGCAGGACGGGAAGGTTCTGTTAATGATATGACTATCTTTAAGGATGCCCTTAGACAACCCAATGGGTTTAAAATTTCTGAAGGTAATTTAATTTAAATATCTATTAATATACATGATTAAGTATAAATAAATAATATATCTTTACTTGATTCCAAGAAAATACTACCCATGAGATTCTAGTTATATAACGATGTCAGGGTTGATATGTCCATACCGTGGATGTCGATATCATTTGATGGAACGAGCTTTTGAAGTGTTAAAACAACGGTGGAGGATCTTAACCACAAAGTCTGCATATTGATTTCCTACTCAAGTGTTATGTGTCATTGCTTGTTGTGTTATACATAACTTCATCATGATTGCATACATCGATGGTAGTGATTTTTTTGCACAAGGTGGGGAGATTGGGTGTGAACCACCTATAGAAATTGATGAGGATTACGAGGAGTATATCGATGATTAAATTGTCAGAGGGCGTAGGAGGAGAAACCAACCATGGGTTGCAAAGCGAGATGATATCGCATCACGCATATGGATAGATTATTCAATTCAAATGTCTATGTAACTTTAATTTGTGTAATATTTGATTTTTTATTTTGAAACAAACTAATGCAATGTATAGCATGACAATCTCCCAATCCTATGTTTAATAACTAGTGCATGCCCGTGCCTGTTGGCATTGCAGCGAGCCGCACAACTGTCAGCAAAAAAGTGGACTGCCTTCGGCGGCAAGACACCCCCCGGGCATCAGCACCCCCATCCACAACGTCGTATTCGACGACAACACACCTGACCACCTTTAGCAACAAAAAACTTTCGGCGACAACACCGTCCCGCCCCGACGAACCGACAACCGCTAAGACTTGGTAAGACCCGTTTAAATATTTATTCTTTTTTTTTTCCGAACTCACCATCATGGGTGTCCTGATCACAGCCATCCGTTGAACCCATCGCAGACTATAATCGGATGCTGGGTAAACCCAACCAATTGATTTTTAAACGGGTCTTAAACAGGTCGGTGATAAAAACCAGACCCGACCCGTTTACTAAACGGGTTAGTCGTGTTGACCCGTTTACGACCCGAGCCCATTTGACCCAGACCCGCTAATTTCGTGTCGGGTCCAAAATTACCATTAAAATTCAGATTTTTCCTTTGTATACTGCTCTATATCCCGACCAAACATTTCTAGCAACAATAGAGAAAAAAAAATTTGGTAGGAGGCTACCCAAGGACCTGCTTGGTGATGTTGGAGGGCCCATTAGGGTGTTTATGGAAATTCATGATTAATACTTTGAACCCATTCAATGGCCCAAGGCTGAAGCTGATGTAAGAAAGATATTGATGATAAATACAATAAAAAAAGTGTAGAGAAAAATAGACGCTTAGATATGCCCTTTTATCAGATGAGGTGAACACCCCATCACAACAATGGTGTGCTGAAACATCCTCCATATTTTTCATATACCTCTCTCTTCAAGTACCAAAGATGACTGTAGTGGTTGGTTGCCTGTGGAGTACCAAACATAATTTTTTTTTAAAAATCAACTAATAACTTGAATTGAGGAACTAAAGAGGATTTAAAAAGAACAAATCAAAGAAATCAAACAAGTTAAAGCAAAAAAAATTACCAAATTTTATCTTACCAAAATCTAGGCAAGAATCGATCAAAGCCTCCAACTTGGGATAAAAAGTGACCGTGAGATGAATATAGCCTTTGGAGAGGACGAGGCGAGCGTGTGCATGTCGGGTTGGGGACTTGGGAGAAGGAGATCATGAGGGATGGAGAGATTGAGAGATGGGAGAGATTTTTTTTTTTTTTAAATCGGGATCACTATGATGATAACTTTCATCATATAAGGTTTTTTATTTTATTTTAAGCTCTGAATGACGTTTTTTTTTGAAATCTGGATTATATGGTGAAACTTTTGAAATCAAGAGCTTTCCTTTGATGACACTTTCTTTTTGAAATTGGGTTAAAAAAGGTAAACGTTTGCTGTGATGACATCTTTCCTTTGATGATGTTTTTATTTTGAAATCGGGATCATAGGTGAAATCAAGACCTTTTCTTTGATGATATTTTCCTTTTGAAATTGGGATCAAAGAGGAAAATGTTTTAAACTGGGTTCACTGACATGACAACTTTCCTTAAATGACACTTTCCTTTGACGACGGATGGCTCCGATGAAAGGGATGGGATTTCGGATCATCATCAGAAAACGAGAGCTAAATTTAAACCGTTGACAATAGACTTCTAACGGCTGTCCATTTTTGCTTAGTTTATTTTTGAAAAAGAGGGGGAAGGGTGATGCTTGAATATTTTGTTCTAGTCAGCTTCTTTTTTGTCTAGTCAGCTTGTCCTAATCAGCTTTTGGTTTCGTTTTGTCTAGTCAGCACAAAACCGCTGTGTCATGTTATATAGATATGTTCTAATTTGAATAATATATAACTTTTTATTTTTTTAACATGTAGAATTATTATAATATATATTGAGTAAAATATTATTTATGTTTGAGTATAACATATGGCGAGCCAAGCTCCTGATCCTATAGTACCAAAGGCTACTGATCCTACAATACCAAAGTATGAATCAAAGATATTTAGATGGGACCTTCGGCATAGCAGACATTTATGCAAGTACTTGGCTAATGCATCCTAGAATAGAATAAAAGTAGATAAGGATTTTAAGACCACTTGCTTGAAACAATTGGCGAAGGCAATAAATGGTGAGTTCAAAATTGATATTCAAGTTACGAATGTCTAAAACCATTTACGGACACTAAACGATAAATGGGATGAGGTAAACAAAATATTAAAGCATTCGAGTGGAGTGGGTGTGGACTATGACAAAGGCATCATAGATATGGATCCAACTACGACAGATGAATACATACAGGTTATTATTGTGCTTTGATTTAGATAATTGCATTTATACTACTAGTCTAACATGTCATAGTTAACATGTACTTAATTTTTTATGCAGTCTCATCCTAAAGATGCACCTTACTTAAACAAGCCCATTGATAATTTACTGGAGCTTATGCAAATATTCTCTGATGATAGAGTACCTGGAGAATATTCTATAAGTTCTCGCATTTCAAGTCATTCTTCTAACAATCTGGATGAAACTCTTGTGTTTCCGTCTGTTGATACTAATGTTGTTGATATTGAAATGGAATCCCCATTCCATCATGAAGAGTTGAACACCCCTTACATCACTAAATCACCTAGGTTGGCAATAACCTAATCTTCCAAAGATACTTCATCTTCCAAAGTTACCAATGATAAGTCTTGTAAGCGCTCACGACATCAGTGGATCGTGATCAATTTGCTAAATGGGCTGGACTCATATCCAATGCCATCAAAGAGGTCGGAAAAGAGATGTCCACCAACTTAGGCATTAGTAAGGACATTGAGTGCAGTAAGATTGTCCTGAAGGAAGTGATGAAGTTGGGGGGTACTCTCAATTTAAGCAAACGAGATATATTTATGAAGGCGAAGACTTTAGTCTCTAATCCCGACAATGTGAAGTTCTTTTTTGCGCTTGACGATGATATTTTGCGCATCAAATGGTTGGAGATTTACTTTGAAGAAATCGATGCTAATACCTCAAACAATGATGTTCCAAGTGCATCTGACTAGGGTTGTACCCCATGGGCTATGCCCATAAAATCAAACAAACTTTGGCTCAAAACAAACTCTCTCCCTCTCTGTCTCTCATGGTCTGTAATATTTTTTCAACTATCTTGGTTTGTAATATTTTTTTAACTCTCTCCTGGATTGTAATATCTATTTACTTTTGAACTTATTAGCTTACTATGTTCTATTTTTTCACTTATTATGTTTAATTTTTGGATTGTATAGTCACTATTATGTCATATTTTACTCTTTATTTTTTTGGATTGTATAGTCACTAGTATGCCATGTTTTACTCTTCAGTTTTTTGATTGTATAGTCACTATTATACCATATTTTACTCATCAGTTTTTTGCGTTGTATAGTCACTGTTATGCCATGTTTTAATCTTTAATTTTTGGATTGTATAGTCACCATTACTCCATGTTTTACTCTTTAGTTTTTTTAATTGTATAGTTACTATTATGCCATGTTTTACTCTTCAGTTTTTGAATTATATAGTCACTATTATGCCATGTTTGACTCTTTAGTTTTTTGGATTATATAGTCATTATTATGCCATGTTTTACTCTTCAGTGTTTTGGGTTGTATAGTCACTGTTATATCATATTTTACTTTTCAGTTTTTGGATTGTATAGTCACTGGTATACCATGTTTTACTCTTCAGTTTTTTGGGTTGTATATACTCACTGTTATGTCCAGTTTTACTCTTCAGTTTTAGATTGAATATACTCACTGCTATACCCAATCTTGCTCTTCAGTTTTTTCGGTTGTATATATTCATTGTTATGTCCAGTTTTACTCTTCAGTGTTGGATTGTATATGCTCATTGTTGTGTCCAATTTTACTCTCTTGTTTCTGGGCTATATATACTCACTGGTATGCCAAGTTTGACTCTTCAGTTTTTAGGTTAATATACTCACTGTTATGCTCAGTTTTGTACAATGATGTATTGCCTATGACTTGATGGTTACATCCATCAAGTTTCGAACTAAATAGTGTGGCAACCTTAGATGGTTTATTGATCTATAAGCTACCGGTTGCAACTCTTAGTTTACTTGAAATAACTAGGATAAACCTAAGTATAAACTTTAGAGTAAAAACTGGACATAACAGTGAATATATATTATCCAAAACTGAAGAGTAAAACTTGGCATAAAAAGTATAACAAAAATGGGACATAGCAATAGGCGATGATGAAATGCTCAAAGCATGACAGTTATGTCTATCGTGTTCAGATCCAAGATGGCGAGACAATCTTGGATGGTCACTATGTAGGTAACCGGTTGCAGCCTTGACTTGGGATGATATAGCTTGGGCTTACCTGAGCCTCGTAATTTTATTTAACTATATAAAATTTTTGTCTTATACTACTTATAACTTGTTATTATTTGAAGTTGTGATTACAGATATGACATTATCGAGCAATAGTAACTCGATTGAAAGAGTGACTCGATTTGGAAATATAAGGTGCAGGTGCAGTCGGAAAGCAATTGTCAAAATCTTCGAGTCCGAAAAAAATTCGGGCAAATTATACTATGCATGTGCATCGGATATATGTTGGTGGTTGGGTTGGTGCAACCCATATGTGGACAAACGTTCAATAAATATATCCGAGAAGCAACATTAGAACGGTCACACCCAGATGATGTTGCACGGCTAGCGAAGTTGGAGGTCAATATAGGAGTCATGAAGATATTGATATTTATATTACTTTTTTTGTTCTTTTTAAAGTAATAGTTGTACTAATTGCGGTCAAGTAACTGGATGTTATTATGGACCTGATCATTTAAAGAAATATAAGATCAATTTATAGTTTTAAGTTCAAAGTTGTCTAATTTTTTTTTATCTTAAATAGCATTATCTCACTAACAACTAGGTTTTCATAGCAGTATCTTTCTAAAAACTGAGTTTCTATATATTTCTCTCTTTAAAAACTTGATTTTCATAACTTCTCTCTCTAAAAACTAGGTTTTTATTTCATTCTCTTTCTAAAAACTAGGTTTTCATAGCTTTCTCTTTCTAAAAACTGGATTTTCATGGCATTCTTTCTAAAAACTAGATTTTCATATATTTCTCTCTCTAAAATTAGACTTTTATAGTATTCTTTATTTAGAAATTGCATATCCATAGCTTTATCTCTCTAAAAACTGGGTTTTATAGCTTTCTCTCTTTAAAAATTGGGTTTTCATAGCATTTTCTCTATAAAAACTAGTCTTCATAACTTTCTCTCTCTAAAAACTGGGCTTTATAGCTTTTACTCTTTAAAAATTGGATTTTCATAGCTTCTCTCTCTAAAAACTGGGTTTTATAGCTTTCTCTCTCTAAAAATTGGGATTCCATAGATTCTCTCTTTAAAAATTAGGTTTCCATAGCATTCTCTTTCTAAAAACTGGGTTTTCATAGCTCTTTCTCTAAAAACTGAGCTTCCATAGCATTCTCTCTCTAAAAACTGGGTTTCTATAACTTTATCTTTCTAAACACTGGGCTTCCATAACATTCTCTCTAAAACTAGGTTTTATAGCTTTCTCTCTCTAAAAACTGGGTTTCCATAGCATTTTCTCTATAAAAACTGGATCTCCATAACTTTCTTTCTCCAAAAAATATATTTCTATAGCATTTTTTCTCTAAAAACTGGGTCTTCAAAGCTTTCTCTATCTAAAAACTGGGTTTTTATAGCATTTTCTTTATATAAATTGGATCTCCATAGCTTTCTCTTTCTAAAAACTAGGTTTTATTGCTTCTCTCTCTAAAAACTAGAATTCCATAGCTTTCTCTCTTTAAAAACCAGGTTTTTATAGTATTATCTTTCAAAAAACTGCATTTCCATAGCATTCTCTCTCTAAAAATGGGGTTTTATAGCTTTCTTTATCTAAAAACTAGATTTTTATAGCATTCTCTCTTTAAAAACTAGATTTCCATAGCTTTCTCTATCTAAAAACTATATTTTATAGTTTTCTCTCTCTAAAAACTGGAATTCCATAGCTTTTTTAAAAAAAAAACTAGGTTTTCATAGCATTCTCTTTCTAAAAACTGTATTTTCATAGCTTTCTCTATTTGAAAACTAGGTTTCCATAGCTTTCTCTCTTTAAAAACTGGGTTTTTATAGCTTTCTCTTTCTAAAAACTAGATTTTCATAGCATTCTTTCTTTAAAAACTTAATTTCCATAACTCTCTCTCTAAAAGTGAGAATGACTGGCTCCGTGAGGAGCGCAGACCCTCCGACGCTCAAGTCAGTGAAGGTTCAAAAGTGGGGAGGTTGAGTAGTGAGAAAATGTCCGTGTTTTTGAGTTTCGAACCTGTACTTTGGAGCCGGGGATTATACCTTTATAGACCTTTTGCAGACCGCCAGAGTCTGACACATGGCCGCTCTTTCTCGCACCTTCTATACCTTCACGTGCCAGCCCACTTAGGCCCTTAATGGCCTTTGTCGTTTTAGCCTATCAGGCGATAGCGGGGGGGGATGCACCGGTTTTGTCCGCGGTAGGTGGGTATTCTAGAAGGCTCCCTTCTGGGGTGTTCTATACTGACTCTGGCTAACTCATGTGGCTCGCAGTTGTCCACGTAGTTCCACAGGGGTTGTGACATCTATCGATTTGATACCACCTTACTGTAGGCGACCTCTGTGGGCAAGAAGGCGGACTCCTTTGTTGTTACATGATCGGGCGAGCTCATGGGCGAGCTGTGGGTGTTGAACCCTCTAAGGGGTTCATTAAACTATGCCAGGTGTGACCTCTTCTACACGCGAGCTGAACGTGTGCGGTCAAGGCGAGTTGTGGGTGTTCATGGATATCCTTCTAAGTTTTCTGTTAACAAGAGACGATCTCTTCGCGTGCGAGCTAGAATTGGGGTTCCGACGGGCTACTGGTGACGACCGAGATACTCTTTTCAGCTGACGAGCTGCATGAAGAGCTTTGACTCAAAGTACCTCATGAATGTGACCTCGTGGAAGATGTTGCTCTGTCCAAAGGACGCAACGATCCACTACTGTAAGAGGGAGTTAGACAAGGGTGACCTCTTCCATGTGTGAGTCGATCGCGTACGGTCAGGGCGAGTTATGGGCACTAGCCACGGGCAACCTCTTCCGCATGCAAGCTGATCCCATGCGATCAGGGTAAGCTCCGGGTGAGATGTGGGCGCCTGCCATGGGCGGCTCTTCCGTGTGCGAGCTGATCGCATGTGGTCAGTGTAAGCTCCGGGCGAGCTATGAGCACCAGCCACGGGCGACCTCTTTCACGTGCGAGCTGATCGCATGCGGTCAAGGTAAGCTCCGGGCGAGCAATGGGCGCCAGCCATGGGTGGCCTCTTCCGCGTGCGAGCTGATCGCATACGGTCAGGGTAAGCTCCGGACGAGCTATGGGCGCTAACCACGGGAGGCCTCTTCCGTGTGCGAGCTGATCGCATACGATCAGGGTTAGCTCCTGGCGAGCTACGGGCACCAGCCACGGGTGACCTCTTCCGTGTGCGAGCTGATCATATACGATCAGGGTAAGCTCCGGGCGCCAACCACAGGTGACCTCTTCCGTATACGAGCTGATCACATACGATCAGGGTAAGCTCTAGGCGAGCTGTGGGTGCCAGTCACGAGAGCGATCTCTTCCGCGTGTGAGCTGATCGCATACGGTCAAGGTAAGCTCCAAGCGAGTTGTAGGCGCCAACCACAGCTGGCTTCTTCGGCGTGCGAGTTGATCGCGAGGGCGAAGGCCGGCTTCGCTGGGAGTGTTCTTTGAACTCCAAGCCTTATTTTGGCTACAATGTTGCTTACCCAAAATTGAGGTTGGCCTTGAATCTCAAGCTCATTTGGGGCGGCTGCTTCTTTGGTTTCCCGGGGTTGCCCATGGTGTACCAAAAGACAAAGGCAATCTCCTTAAGAACTTCTATCATCTCATCGTGTCCTCCTCTGTTGCTGCCATATGGACGACGAGCCAGTGATATTTTTTGGCACCATCATTATCCCCTCCCAGATGGGTGAGCATTTAGAACGGTCGAAGCTGGTCTGTGAGCTTAATCAATGATTTTCTCCATAGGCCAGGTCGTTGTCAACTTTGGAAACCGTGAGATCCGAATCTCTGACCGTATCATCTCATTAATGAGGCGTGGGATCGAGACCCGAAGTGCCAGACATCATAATGCGATATTTAATGGCTTTGTACAGCATCGCGACACGTGTCACATACAGATTGGTTAGAGATCAGTCGCACATCTTTCAGATGGGACGTTGCTGGTGTTGTTGCTGTCAGCACACACGAGAAGACACGCACAAGGACACGTGTCAATCCAAGATCAGGAGAGAGGGGATTGTCCCGTCGGCCGCCGCTATATCGCCTCGCTTGTCGAGCTCTGCATTAAATGTCGATCGCTTCGACTGCCTTTACTAAGTCTATAAATAGGGGATGAGTGAGGACCTTTACTGAGAAAGAGCTCTCCCCTTCAAATCGCCCTACTTTCCTCCAGATTCTAATAGCGACTTTTTTCGCTCCCGTATCCAACGTGGCAACCTCCCATGGTGATCCCGTTGCCGCTGTCCCCATCTCCATGGTCCCTTCGGACGATCAGGATGAGGTCGACTGCGCTCAGGAAGAGGTAGTCTCTGTTCCACAGAGCGAGCCCAACGTGGTATGGTTTAAAGACGCAGGCGGCGAGCCCGTTCCGGAGAGTTTGCACGATGCCGCCAACATCCCTTCCCAGCTTCTACTAGCCCCCATGCCTCACTTGAGGAGACCATCCACTGGGACCATTGTCTCAGTGGGCTTGCTGTAGTCCGAGCTCAGGCTCTCCCTGAGCCACCTGGCCGGTGAGCTGTTGGAGTTGGCGAGATTATGCCTTTCCCAACTCACAAGCAACTCCTGGGGGATCCTGTACGAGCTCTCCCAGCTCGTAGATGCCATCAATGTGAAGATTACTCTCTCCTACCTCCTGAAGAAGTGGTTCCTCAAGGCAGGCTCCACATATAATGAGGTCGGATGCAACATTTTCTACCTCGCTGGACGCCCCGGTGAAGTGCTCCCCTTCTCCTCTATCAAGAACAAGGATAAATACTGGAAGGAGTGCCCATTCATGGTTACCGGAGGATAGCAAGGGCGGCAGACGAGCATCCCCTTTTATCCAGGCAGGCCACCGACATCCGTCTTCAAGGAGATCAATCTCTACCGGACCGGGGCGACGGATTGCATTGTGGCCTCAAGGGAGCAGTCTCTTGATGCTGCGATCTTAGACTTGTTGGGAAGGCGGACTCCCAAGAAGATTATTGCGCCAGACTTTGCGTTCCAGCTGAGGGACGCCAAGACAGGGGCTGTTTCTATAAGTCAAAAGGTGGCCCGGAAGAAGAAGGTTGTTGTTCCCTGCAAAACCGGAGCAAGCAAGGGGGCCCAGGGTGCTGGGACCTCAGGGGACAACATGTGGAAGAAAGTGAGCAAGAAACGGGCCTTTCCTATCCACTTCGCCGACGTCGACACCCTGGAGATGCTCAACCAGGCCGAGAACGTTCTGCCGTCGCCTCCTCCGGTCAACATCTCCGCCCCAGGTCAGCTTTATGCTCCTCTTGTCCTTCCTCCTGCTACCTCCACCATCGTTGCTATCGTTGGCCTTGCTCCAAAGGCTCCCTTACCACGATGAAAATTTATCATGGTTGAGCCTGATGATCCTCGTGTTGAACTCTTGCTTTCTATGGTGGAAGTGGGGTATCCAATGGCACAGGTCTTGATGCGGGACTTTCCTAACGATCTCTCAATGCCCCTCTTTGTTGCAGTGATGACTCTTGAAATGTAAAAGGGGAAGGAAAAGAGGAAGACCGCCCGACCCACTCCCTGCGCCGCAGGGGGGCAAGATGGCTTTGTTCGCCTCGCTTAGGAGGCTTTCACCAAAGCGCTCGCAGAAAAGAAGGCCGTCATGCAAGAAGCGGGGTTGGGATCCAATGTTGACCTAAGCTCGGAGGAGAAAGAGCCCGCTCAACTGATCTCCATCGCCACCTCAGCTCCAATCATTCCACCCCCGCCCTTCGAGGGGTCTATCTGTTGTAGCTCGTATGTCCTGAGCGTGGATTTTCTGTATTAATATTAATAAAGATGACTTTGATTATTGCTTTAATTAAAATACTACTCTGGTATATGTTAATACACATATAATAAAGGACCCTAGGGAACACAGTACGCCACTGAGGCGCATGGTGGATCCATGCTTGGGAGACCCAGTGGACCAGCTGTGTGTAGACCTAGAACCAGTTCACAGCTTTGGTGATGTCGGTCGCTTCACCGAGAATAAGCTGTTGGCAGGTAGAGGATGTGGTAAAGTCTCCACCACGGGAATGTGGGATTTCCATTCACCTGACCAAGCATGATGATCGTGTTGAACAGGAACCAAGATGGTGCACAGTTTAGTGATTCAGACACTGGTGCATAAACCGTCTTACTACTATAGATAATCTGTTCTTAACCCTAAGGGACCATGTACATTGGGCCAACCAGTTGTGTGGTGCTTTGATGTGCCAACATGTGTGGACCTTTTATAGTCTAATACCACGGTACGTTGGGTTATTCGACTGGCGCTTGAGTGGCAAGCAATCCCTACAGGTTATCCGACGTCTAGTGTTGGATGGGTGCGTTTTGATGAGTCAATCTGTCCACACAATTAACCCAGGCTTGGTGGTTGTCAGTATGACTGACGACGTTCCGGATGCTAGGCATAGAACGGAATATGTGTGGTGTTATAGATGACAAGTCATCAAATTCTAATCAGATGATCGATCGGGATCTGACGGTGCTGTTAGAATTGGGTTCCGCTAATCAGAGTCGCAGCGGAAGCAAAAGAAAGATCCAAAGATCATACGGTGTATGTTTCATTACAATTAATTCTATAAAACAATCTACATGCAAATCTATAATCTTAGAATATGTGCGGACACCCTAGAGGCATACTACGATCTACGGAAGACATGCATGCATCTAGTTAGGTATTTAGAATCATCATATCTTTTTGGATCTATGATCCGGAGATGACGGAACGATGAAGAATCACACTTGAATCGCAAGGGAAACTGTCGGATAGCACCTTGTCCTTTGCGAATTGAAGAATCCTCGAAATCCCGTCTCTGAGTGCAAGGATTACGAGCCGACGGAGGAATCCGTTGCGAAGACGATGGCGAGCCGCGAGTTCTGTATCTTTTCCTTACAAATAAAGGAACCATTCAATTCAATTGACACACCAGAAGCATCAAATAAAACTGAAAAACCTTCATTATTCAATAAGGAAACAGAAATTAAATTTCGTCTCAAGGATGGTACATAAAGTATGTCTCTAAGTAATAAACTTCTTCCATCAAGGAACTGCAAGACGACATCTCTAACTGCTTCAGCCTCTGCCACGGTCTCAGTTCCCATGCTTAGGATTATCTCCCCATCACCCAGTTTTCTTGTCTCCTTGAATCCCTGCAAATTATTGCAAGCATGGTTAGTGGAACCAGAATCCACAATCCATAAAACTGGAGAACAACTGGATGCTACAAGGGATTCCACTATGTGGATTTGAGATATACCTGTCTCAGCCTTCTTGGGAGCCGTGCGGCAGTCGCCCTTCCAGTGCCCCTTCTTGCCGCATCAGAAACATTTTCCTTTGGGCTTCGCCGGACCATTCTGCTTAGGAACCTGCAACTGCATCTGGCCCATCTTCACGGGCTTCTTAGACTTTCTTTTCTGAAACTTGCCATTGACTTTCAGAAAAGAATTCCGCTCTATATTCAGAGATTGGGCTCCTGCCTTCATCCCGTCCTCTGCCGCCTGGAGCGCCGCTAGGAGCTCTGCGTTAGACATCTCTAACCGGTTAAGGTTGAAGTTGGTAACGAAGCTCTCAAACGCTCCTGACAAAGACGCGAGGAAAATATCGGTCTGGATCTCTGCATCCAAGATGACATCGAAGGAACCAAGCTCGTTCACATAGCCAAACAATTTCAGTATATGATCCCGAACTAAAGTCCCCTCTGCCATCTTCGTGGACACTAATTTCTTGATGGTCAGGTAACGAGTTACCCGACTACGACCCTCGAATATTTCTTTTAGGTAGAGCATCATGTCTGAAGCAAAGGTCATGTCTTCGACTTGCTTCTGAATGACGGTCTGCAAAAATGCCACTATATAGTACTTACACATCTCATCAGCATCTATCCAGTCTTTCCATTCCTTTAATTGGGCCTCAGTTACACTTGGTCCCGGTATGGCCGGTTGAGGGGTACTTACGGCAATTGTGTGTTTGCCAACCCTTAGGACGAGCATCAAGTTACACTTTCAGTCCTCGTAGTTTGGTCCCGTAAGTTTGTTATCATTAAGTATGGAGGCAAGGGGGTCGAGCTTGGTCATGATTCTGTAAACAATGGTTCAAAGCAAAATTAGGGTTTACTACAATCTATTTTATGGATTTTAGAAATAGATAATGTATACTCCAGCCGCTATGTCTTCACTACCTCAAGTGGAGACATCCAGGAATCTAAATTCCCTTGGCTCGAGCACTAAGACTATCGGCCTTGAATTGGAGATAGCATCTCGGTGAGAGCACGCAACCGCTTCTGCCAACGGGGCTTTTACGGCCCAGTCTTCATCAGAATTACCCATGATAAACTGAAAGACCTCCCAGTCTCCTTTTGGCCAGCGTTATGTGACCCGCATGCGCAGCAACAGCGGCTTCACACAAGCTTTCGGATACTTCCCACAAATCTAGGTGGTGTCGGCAGGGGGGTTCATAGGCTCCCGCGGTGCAGAAAAAAACCGTCACCCACTGCCACCGGCATCCTCCATGTCCCGAAGGAAACCACTAGGTGAACCAGCATGGAAGGAAACATAGCTCTCACCCGGTGGGAATATCGAACTGCGTACCTCCCACCCAGACCCTTAGCCGGTTGATTGTGGAGGCCAGGGGCTCCCCTTTGGAGGGAACCTCTTACACATCCCTTCTTTATGAGGTTTTATGCATATCTAGAAAGGTCACGACCTCCTAGACTTAGACCCTGGTCTACCGTGCTCCCGTTAGGATTACAAACCCTCCCGCAAAGCATTAGTATCCTCGGAAAATATCATAGTCCCTACCTTGAATACTCAGCTTTCGCCTTTCTTGCAAGGATCACATTACATAGATTCCAAGGATCTCGATACTTTACTAGTTTGCCCATAATCCTAAGATCTGGAGCCTAGCCTAAGGTCAACGTGGAAAGGACTCCCACTACGATGACACCTCGTTCACAATTTGATGCCTGATGTCATAGTAGACCTCATCTCATTATAGGTTTCGATGCTGGCCAAATAGGGACATCCGACAACCTCCGTCGGGCCTCAACCTAATGGTGGCATAACAAAATCGTGATGAGTTCATACTACCATCAAACGTCATCTAGAAACGGGTATCACACAGTGAAATCCTAACCTAACTTGGTCGCTAGGACCACGTGGGGAAAGGGCATCCCACTAGGGTTATCATACTTCTTATGGAGACATTAGTTAATTATCTCTAAACAAATCTAACACTGCGTCTATCTCGATGCACAGTACTTGGCTACCTGAACTACCACGAGGGCGGTTACCGCCTTTCCTTTTAGCTAGCCACCGGATTCGCACGTGTTAGAACCATTTAGAGACACTGATGAATCCATAAACTTAGTACTAACCCTAAGTCTGATCTAGAGAGAAACTCACAAGCAAGATAATAAAATTATCATCAGGGTTCTCTAAACAATAAGTAAAGAGATCAACAGAAAAACATCCAAACTTAATCAAGTCCAGGGTCCGACCCCTGAACCTGAATAGCACAGCCAAGATATCCTGCTCTTCCGTTCTGCACGATCTCTGACGACGATCCCCATCATCGCCAACGTGCATGCTTTCGCCGGGTCTTTGCACGCCATGGTACCACTTGCCCAAACCGTGGATGAAGCATCATCTCCTTCTTCCTGTGACCGAAAAACTAACACGCTCCGAGCAAGTGCTCGTTCGTGTACAATTTCGCTAGAAAGAAAAGGAAACAATCCTAGAAAACTGGCCAAGGAACCGAGGATGGTCAACCCCCACCCTCGCCCATCTAGAGCCTCAAAAACCACAAGCACAATAATAATCAATGCAAAAATTAAATCCGGGGTACGACCCCCGGATGCATGCAATCATAAATTACTATTCAGCACGGCACCTGCAAAAAAACGATACATAGCACAATCCATATGCATGATCTACATCGAACCCCGACGAAAACATATGCCATCATATATTCACATGATGTTTTCACGAATTCATGCATGAAACATACACCAAAGCGTGCTCTGATACCAATTGTTAGAATTGGGTTCCGCTAATCAGAGTCGCAACGGAAGCAAAAGAAAGATCCGAAGATCATACGGTGTATGTTTCATTATAATTAATTCTACAAAATAATCTACATGCAAATCTATGATCTTAGCATATGTGCGGACACCCTAGAGGCATACTATAATCTACGGAAGACATGCATGCATCTAGTTTCGTGTTTAGAATCATCATACCTTTTTGGATCTATGATCCGGAGATGATGGAATGATGAATAGCCACACTTGAATCGCAAGGGAAACTGTCGGATAGCACCTTGTCCTTTGTGAATTGAAGAATCCTCGAAATCCCGTCTCTGAGTGCAGGGATTACGAGCCGACGGAGAAATCCGTTGCGAAGACGATGGCGAGCCGCGAGATCTCCTCCTCCTCTCTCTCTCTCTTCTTCCTTCTCCTTCCTTCCTCTTCCTTCTCCCTTCTTCTTCCTCTCTTTTCCTTGGCCGAAACCACAAAGGAGGAGGACTAGGGGTTCGGATTTTAGGAGAAGAAGGAAAAGCCCATAAGGCCGGCCCCTCCCTCTTTCTATTCCTATATAGGGTCGGTCTCCCATGGCTCTAAGGAGGCTTGGGCCGGCCCCTAGGTGTTGTAGCTCATGTATCCTTAGCGTGGATTTTCTGTATTAACATTAATAAAGATGACTTTGGTTATTGCTTTAATTAGAATACTACTCTGGTGTATGATAATACTCATATAATAAAAGGACCCTAGGGAACACAGTAGGCTACTGAGGCGCATGGGGAGGATCCATGCTTGGGAGACCCAGTGGACCAGTTCTGTGTAGACCTAGAACTAGTTCACAGCTTTGGTGATGCTGGTCTCTTCACCGAGCATAAGCTGTTGGCAGGTAGAGGATGTGGTGAAGTCTCCACCACGGGAACGTGGGATTTCCATTCACCTGACCAAGCACGATGATTGTGTTGAATAGGAACCAAGACGGTGCACAGTTCAGTGATTCAGACACTGGTGCAGAAACTGTCTTACTACTATAGATAATATGTCCTTAACCCTGAGGGACCATGCTCACTGGGCCAACCAGTTGAGTGATGCTTTGATGTGCCAACGTGTGCGGACCTTCCATAGTCCAATACCACGGTACGTTGGGTTACCCGACTGGCGCTTGAGTGACATGTAATCACTACAGGTTATCCGACGTCCAGTATTGGATGGGTGCGTTTTGATGAGTCAATCTGTCCACACAGTTAACCCAGGCCTGGTGGTTGTCAGTATGACTGACGATGTTCGGGATGCTAGGCATAGCACCGAAAGGTGTGTGGTGTTATAGATGACAAGTCATCAAACCCTAGTCAGATGATCGATCGGGATCTGACGGTGCTCCCTACCGCCCGAGTCGTATCATGGCACCAGTAATAGGAGGGACTGAGGATTATCGAAGTATAGTAGATAACAGAGTTACGAGGGAGTAACATAAGTTTAAGATCACTAGAGTTCAACTCGCGTTGCACTCTGGGTGGCTACGCGGGTTAATCGGATTAGGGCTGATTAACGGAACTTTCGGTGTATCACCGGAACAGTTAATCAGGGATCCAGTTGGAGCTAGAGATCCCGAACCCTGAAGGTTCCACCCTGTCATTGCATATAGGAATTGTTCCCCGACCTAGTTGGATACGTTGGATGCGAAGTAGCGCGATGGAGCGCAAGCCCAGAGCCAAAGAACCTAATTCACATGTGTTACGGGCCGTAGGGGTATTTTGATAAATACTGAAATATGGCTTGGAACATATTGAATATGGATCTTAGATTGAGTGGAATAATTCCAGGAGCTCACAGGCGCTGACGAAACTCAATTCCGAGTAGCGCACCTCACTCAGTCTCACTTTCAGTTTTCCGCTTTTTGTGAAGAGCGTTTTCGTCCGGACTTCATGATAGACACCCTAAAGACCTAAATCCGATCCCCCCTTGTCCCTATCCATCTAGGGGCCGGCCCTAGGCTCCTTGGAGCCATGGAAGACCAGCCCTATAAAGGGAATAGGGAGAGGAGGGGCCGGCCCAAGTGCCTCCCTCTTCTTTGTGGCCGAACCAATCATCCCCTCTCCCTCTTTGTGGTTTCGGCCAAGGAAAAGAGAGGAAGAAGAAGGGAGAAGGAAGAGGAAGGAAGGAGAAGGAAGAAAGGAGAAAGAGGAGGAGAAAATCTCGCGGCTCGCCATCGTCTTCGCAACGGATTCCTCCGTCGGCTCATAATCCCTGCACTCAGAGACGGAATTTCGAGGATTCTTCAATTCGCAAAGGACAAGGTGCTATCTGACAGTTTCCCTTGCGATTCAAGTGTGGTTCTTCATCGTTCCGTAATCTTTGGATCATAGATCCATAAGGTATGATAAATCTAAACATCTAAGTAGATGAATACATGTCTTCCGTAGATCGTAGTATGCCTCTAGGGTGTCCGCACATATGCTAAGATCATAGATTTGTATGTAGATTGTTTTGTATCACGAATTGTAATGCAACATACACCGTATGATCTTCGGATCTTTCTTTTGCTTCCGCTGCGACTCTGATTAGCGGAACCCAATTCCAACAATTGGTATCAGAGCACGCTTTGGTGTATGTTTCATGCATGAATTCGTGAAAACATCATGTGAATATATGATGGCATATATTTTCGTCGGGGTTCGGCGTAGATCATGCATATGGATTGTGCTATGTATCGTCTTTTTGCAGGTGCCGCGCTGAATAGTAATCTGTGATTGCATGCATCCGGGGGTCGGACCCCGGATTTTATTTTGCATTGATTATTATTATGGATTTGTAAGGCTCTAGATGGGCGAGGGTGGGGGTTGACCATCCTCGGTTCTCTGGCCATGTTTCTAGGATTGTCTTCTTTACTTTCTAGCGAAATTGTACACGAACGAGCACTTGCTCGGAGCGTGTTAGTTTTTCGGTCACAGGAAGAAGGAGATGATGCTACATCCACAGTTCGGGCAAGCGGTACCATGGCGTGCAAAGACTCGGCGAAAGCGTGCACGTTGGCGATGAAAGGGATCGTCGTCAGAGATCGTACAGAACGGAAGAGCAGGATATCTTGGCTGTGCTATTCAGGTTCAGGGGTCGGATCCTGGACTTGATTCAGTTTGGATGCTTTCTCTGTTGTTTCTCTTTATTCAGTATTTAGAGAACCCCGATGATAATGTGATTATCATTCTTGCTTGTGAGTTAGTCTCTAGATCAGGCTTAGGGTTAGTACTAAAATTATGGATTCATCGGTGTCTCTATATGCTTCTAACACGTGCGAATCCGGTGGCTAGCTGAAAGGAAAGATGGTAACCACCCTCGTGGTAGTTCAGGTAGCCAAGTATTGTGCACCGAGATAGACGCAGTGTTAGATTTATTTAGAGATAATTAACTAATGTCTCCATAAGAAGTATGATAACCCTAGTGGGATGCCCTTTCCCCACGTGGTCCTAGCGACCAAGTTAGGTTCGGATTTCACTGTGTGATACCCGTTTCTAGATGACGTTTGATGGTAGTATGAACTCATCACGATTTGGTTATGCCACCATTAGGTTGAGGTCCGACGGATGTTGTCGGATGTCCCTATTTGGCCAGCATCGAAACCTATAATGAGATGAGGTCTACTATGACATCAGGCATCAAATTGTGAACGAGGCATCATCGTAGTGGGAGTCCTTTCCACGTTGACCTTAGGCTAGGCTCCAGATCTTAGGATTATGGACAAACTAGTAAAGTATCGGGATCCTTGGAATCTATGTAATGTGATCCTTGCAAGAAAGGCGAAAGCTGAGTATTCAAGGTAGGGACTATGATATTTTCTGAGGATACTAATGCTTTGCAGAAAGGTTTATAATCCTAGTAGGAGCACGGTAGACCAGGGTCTAAGTCTAGAAGGTCGTGACCTTTCTAGATATGCATAAAACCTCATAAAGATGGGATGTGTAAGAGGTTCCCTCCAAAGGGGAGCCCCTGGCCTCCACAATCAACCGGCTAAGGGTCTGGGTGGGAGGAACGTAGTTCGATATTCCCACCGGGTAAGAGATGTGTTTCCTTCCATACTGGTTCGCCTAGTGGTTTCCTTCGGGACATGGAGGATGCCGGTGGCAGTGGGTGACGGTTTTATCCTGCACCGCGGGAGCCTATGAACCCCCCTGCCGATACCACCTAGATTTGTGGGAAGCATCCGAAAACTTGTGTGAAGCCACTGTTGCTGCGCACGCGGGTCATATAAAGCTGGCCAAAAGGAGACTGGGAGGTCTTTCAGTTTACCATGGATAATTCTGATGAAGACTGGGTCGTAAAAACCCCGTTGGCAGAAGCGGTTGCATGCTCTCACCGAGATGCTGTCTCCAATTCAGGGCCGATAGTCTCAGTGCTCCAGTCCAGGGAATTTAGATTCCTGGATGTCTCCACTTGAGGTGGTGAAGACATAGCGGCTGGAGTAGACATTATCTATTTCTAAATTCCATGAAATAGATTGTAGTAGACCCTAACTATTGCTTTAAACCATTGTTTACAGAAATCATGACCAAGCTCGACCCCCTTGCCTCCATACTTAATGATAACAAACTTACGGGACCAAACTACAAGGACTAGAAGCGTAACCTAATGCTCGTCCTAAGGGTTGGCAAACACACAATTGCCCTAAGTACCCCTCAACCGGCCATGCCGGGACCAAGTGCAATTGAGGCCCAGTTAAAGGAATGGAAAGACTGGCTAGATGCTAATGAGATGTGCAAGTGCTACATTGTGGCATCCTTGCAGACCATCCTTCAGAAGCAAGTCAAAGACATAGCCTTTGCTTCAAACATGATGCTCTACCTGAAGGAAATGTTCGAGGGTCGTAGTCGGGTAACTCGTTACCTGACCATCAAGAAATTGGTGTCCACGAAGATGGCAGAGAAGACTTTAGTTCGGGATCATATGATGAAGTTGTTTGGCTATGTGAACGAGCTTGGTTCCTTCGATGTCATCTTGGATGCAGAGATCCAGACCGATATTTTCCTCGCGTCTCTGTCAGGAGCGTTTGAGGGCTTCGTTACCAACTTCAACCTTAACCGGTTGGAGATGTCTAACGCAGAGCTCCTAGCGGCGCTCCAGGCGGCAGAGGACGGGATGAAGGCAGGAGCCCATTCCCTAAACATGGAGCGGAATTCTTCTCTAAAAGCCAAGGGCAAGTTTCAGAAAAGAAAGTCTAAGAAGCCCATGAAGATGGGCCAGGTGCAGTTGCAGGTTCCCAAGCAGAATGGTCCGGCGAAGCCCAATGGAAAATGTTTCCGATACAGCAAGAATGGGCACTGGAAGGGCGACTGCCGTGCGGCTCCCAAGAAGACTGAGACAGGTATATCTCAAATCCACATAGTGAAATCTCTTGTAGCATCCAGTTGTTCTCCAGTTTTATGGATTGTGGATTCTGGTTCCACTAACCATGCTTGCAATAATTTCCAGGGGTTCAAGAAGACAAGAAAACTGGGTGATGGGGATATAATCCTAAGCATGGGAACTGAGGCCGTGGCAGAGACTGAAGCAGTTGGAGATGTCATCTTGCAGTTCCTTGATGGAAGAAGTTTATTACTTAGAGACATACTTTATGTATCGTCCTTGAGACGAAATTTAATTTCTGTTTCCTTATTGAATAATGAAGGTTTTTCATTTTTATTTGATGCTTCTGGTGTGTCAATTAAATTGAATGGTTCCTTTGTTTGTAAGGGAAAGATACAGAATGGTCTCTATGTAATTAACTCCAATCATAAGCAGGATAACATAACTGAAGCTTGTGTGATTAATTTATCTAAAAAGAAAAATCCCTCAGATAATCCAACACTCCTTTGGCACCTAAGGCTTGGACACATAGCCTCAGACAGGATTCACAAGTTGGTTAAGGTAGGACTCTTAAGTCCAAATGTTTCAGAAAGCCTACCGACGTGTGAGTCTTGCTTGGAAGGCAAGATGACTAAAAGGTCTTTCCGAGCCAAAGGTAGCAGATCTAAGGCGGAATTGGAGTTGGTACACACTGATGTATGTGGGCCCATAAGTGTCCGTGCCATAGGAGGCTTCGAGTATTTTATCACCTTCACGGATGATCACTCGAGGTTTGGATACATATACCTAATGCGGCGGAAGTCTGAATCCTTTGATAAGTTCAAGGAGTTCAGAGCTGAAGCAGAAAAGCAGACGGGTAAAAGTATCAAGTCTCTTCGATCGGATCGAGGAGGCGAATACCTATCGGATGAATTTATTGGGTACCTGTGTGAGCATGGGATCGTATCCCAGTTGGCTGCACCAGGGACACCACAACAGAACGGTGTATCTGAGAGGAGAAATCGAACTTTGTTAGACATGGTTCGGACTATGATGAGTTATGCAACATTGCCACCTAGTTTTTGGGGATATGCCCTAGAGACGGCAGCATATACTTTGAACTTTGTTCCATCAAAGTCAGTACCCCTAACTCCTTGGGAGCTGTGGTTGAAGCGAAAGCCAAGCCTACAGCACTTTAGGATTTAGGGTTGTCCAGCACATGTGCGGAAGGACAAGCGAGATAATATGAAGTCAAAAACAAAGGTATGTCTGTTCGTTGGGTATCCAAAAGGGACAAAGGGTGGTTTATTTTATGATCCTGAGGATAAAAAGGTTGTCGTCTCGACGAACGCCGTATTCTTGGAGCAGGATTATTTAATAGACCATAAGCCCACCAGTAAAGTAGTTCTTGAAGAATTGCTTGGTACTGATAGGAGTGCACAGACAGAAAACGTAGTGGGAGCCGATACCACTAAGATTAACGGTACTGTAGAATCGACTCCTATGGAACCACCGCAGGTTCGTCGCAGTGGGAGGACCACAAGTGCTCCTGATAGATACATTGGAGAAGCCTTTATGGTTGATCCAGAGTTTCAGGAGAATGATCCTCTGAACTATGACGAAGCGATGGTATCCACTGACCATGCAGCATGGCAGGAAGCCATGGGGGCAGAACTGACATCGATGTCCCAAAATTCGGTCTGGACACTTGTAACACCACCTCACAACATTAAACCTGTTGGGTGTAAGTGGGTGTACAAAAGGAAAAGAGGTCCGGATGGTACCGTTGAGACTTACAAAGCTAGACTAGTCGCTAAGGGTTATACCCAGCGAGAAGGGATCGACTATGACGAAACCTTTTCGCCAGTGGCTATGCTTAAGTCTATCCGGATCCTCTTGTCCATTGCAGCCCATTATGATTGGGAGATCTGACAAATGGACGTCAAGACCGTATTCCTCAACGGGGATTTGGAAGAAGACATCTACATGTCTCAACCTCCAGGCTTTGTCGCAAAAGGTCAGGAAGGTCTGGTATGCAAGTTGCAAAGGTCCATTTATGGACTGAAGCAAGCATCCAGAAGTTGGAACATGCGTTTTGATCAGGCTATCCAGTCTTATGGATTTGAACAGAACGTGGATGAACCATGTGTTTATAAAAGGAGCAATAAGACTGCAGTAGTTTTTCTAGTGCTTTACGTAGACGATATCCTGCTCATCGGAAACGATGTTAGAACGTTGTCTACAGTGAAGGTGTGGTTATCCTCTCAATTTGACATAAAAGACCTGAATGAAGCGAGTTATGTTCTGGGGATCAAGGTAACTCGAGATCGCCAGAACAAGATTCTCTCGCTATCACAGTCAACCTACATAGACACTATTGTATGCGCAAAAAAGGTACGGGTCGGCTTTATTGCACAAAACGAGATTACAAGTGTGGCCGGGACCCGGGTTGCTCGGGTGTAGCGAGTCCGGGTTGCGGCGAGTTTTGATCAGGGGATTGTGGGAAAGATCTTCTGGGGGATCCCTTTGATCCGCGTCTCCACGTGGTGTTCGTGCGAGAGCTCTGAAGGGGCTGCCCAGGACAGGGGTTTTACAGGGAGAGGGTTTTGGAGAGGCTAAGGAATGTCCACCGTTGCTTTGTCCCTTCCGTGCTTCGCGCTTTCTCGGCTAGGGGGGTTTTCGGCTTCGTTCCTCGGTCTTCGCGTCTTCCTCGTTCCTTGCTTGACCTCGGTGTCCTTGATCGTCGGTTCGCGGCGTCGATCGAGCTTTTGGCGTTGGCTTTGGCTTTGGCTTTTTGGCTTTGGCTTGGCTCCGGCGTGGCTCTGGCTTTTGCTTTGCTTCGGCGCTTGCACTTGGACGTAGCTGGGAGAGACTTGCGATGCTTTCGTTCTTCCGGACTTCGCGTCGTATCGGCTAGAACGTGCGGTGCTTTTGCTCGTGGCCGGCGTAGTCGCTTGGCTTTGGCACTTGCTTTGCTTTGGCGCGGGCTTTACTGGGGCTTTGCTTTGGCTTCTTGCGTTGCTTTAGCTTTGGCGTTTACTCGATCTTCTTCTTCGAACGACGTGGGCTACTTCTCCGGTGCTTCGACGGTTTGCGTGTCAACGGGACTTCTCTTCTTCTCCGGGCTTCTTTGGCGTGATCGGGGTCGAAGAATGCTTTCGAAGATGGTGGGGGTAGCACCGATCTCCGTGCGACGGTTGTAGCGTCGGCTTTTGTTGATGAAGACGACGGGGTAGTGACGCTTCAGATGATCTGTTCCAGCCTTTCTTCTTCGTGGATGGTGCAGATGTTTGTCGAAGACGACGTGGTGATGACGCTTCGCTTCTCTCCTCCGGGCTTTGAGGCTTGATCGGGATCGAGGATTTGTTGGAGCCGACGGGGTAGTGCCGCTCCTCT
Source organism: Chamaelirium japonicum (assembly GCA_947650365.1). NCBI lineage: Eukaryota > Viridiplantae > Streptophyta > Magnoliopsida > Liliales > Melanthiaceae > Chamaelirium > Chamaelirium japonicum. The sequence continues at coordinate 4,700,474 of OX393559.1, read as the reverse complement.
TCTTCTCCGGGCTTTTGGGCTTGATCGGAGTCGAAGCTTGTTGGAGACGACGGGGTAGTGCCGCTCCTCTTCTTCTCCGGGCTTTTGGGCTTGATCAGAGTCGAAGGCTTGTTGGAGACGACGGGGTAGTGCCGCTCTTCTTCTTCTCCGGGCTTTTGGGCTTGATCGGAGTCGAAGCTCGTTGGAGACGACGGGGTAGTGCCGCTCCTCTTCTTCTCCGGGCTTTTGGGCTTGATCGGAGTCGAAGCTTGTTGGAGACGACGGGGTAGCGACGGTCTCCGTGCGACGGTTGTAGCGTCGACTTTTGTTGATGAAGACGACGGGGTAGCGACGCTTCAGACGATCTGCTCCATGCTTTCTTCTTCGTGGATGGGGCAGGCGTTAGTCGAAGACGACGGGGTGATGACGCTTCGCTTCTCTCCTCCGGGCTTTGGGGCTTGATCGGGATCGAGGATTTGTTAGAGCCGACGGGGTGGTGCCGCTCCTCTTCTTCTCCGGGCTTTTGGGCTTGATCGGAGTCGAAGGCTTGTTGGAGACGACGGGGTAGTGCCGCTCCTCTTCTTCTCCGGGCTTTTGGGCTTGATCGGAGTCGAAGCTTGTTGGAGACGACGGGGTAGTGCCGCTCCTCTTCTTCTCCGGGCTTTTGGGCTTGATCGGAGTCGAAGACTTGTTGGAGACGACGGGGTAGTGCCGCTCCTCTTCTTCTCCGGGCTTTTGGGCTTGATCGGAGTCGAAGGCTTGTTGGAGACGACGGGGTAGTGCCGCTCCTCTTCTTCTCCGGGCTTTTGGGCTTGATCGGAGTCGAAGGCTTGTTGGAGACGACGGGGTAGTGCCGCTCCTCTTCTTCTCCGGCCTTTGCTTCTGGCGTCTTCGGAGTCGAAGGGTTCTTCTTCTCCGAGCTTTCTTCTTCGTGCACGGAGTCGAAGGGATGATCTTCGTGTGCAAGGGCCTTCACATTGATGAGGACTTTCAGTAAGCCGATCCCTCGGGACAGGCTTGACTGCGCCTCGTGAAGCCTCGGGTCGATGAAGAAGCGTGCTCTCTTCTGCAGAGCTCTGGCGCTTTGTCTTCAACTTTCCCAACCATTTTTTCCTTCCCCCACCCCCTCTATTTATAGGCAAAGAGGTGGGGAGAGAGATATGGAAACTCTTTAATTTTAAATCCCCTTTGTATCTCTCTCATAATTACCCGGATTTTATTCATCCATTGATGAAGGGAATAACATTTAATTGTTTTCCTTTTCTGGCGGGTGCAATTATGGCTGGATTTTGCGCACGAAATCGATGGCGATCGGGCGCTTCGTCTTGTGCGTCGGATCGAGGGATCGGCGCAGATCCGCGTGTGTGCAGACGTCATACGCTACCTCCCCCCGCGCATGGCGGTATTTTTTCCTTTTCTTTCTTTTCTTTCCTTTTCTTTTCTTTCCTTTTCTTTTCTTTCCTTTCTTTTCTTTCCTTTTTCTTTTCTTTCTTTTTCTTCCCTTTCCTTGCAGGGCCGGCCGGCCCCCCATGGGGTTCGGGTCCTACTAGGGCCGGCCCCATGTGGCTCGGGTCCTAGTAGGGGCCGGCCCCATGGGGTTCGGACCCTAGTAGGGGCCGGCCCCCCTTGACGCATGGGGTCCGCTCCTCTTTGCTAGGTGCGAGTCGGGTCCGGGTCCGCATCGGTGCGCGCGAGTCGGGTCCGCGTGTCGGGTTTGCATCCACGTAGGGGCCTTTGAGTCGGGTCCGCGTGTCGGGTTTGTATCCGCGTCGACACACGTAAGTCGGGTTCGGGTCCGACGAAATTCGTGTGTCTACAACTATCTTGGTCAGATTCAGTATGCACAACTCCAAGAAGGGACTGGTTCCATTCATACATAGAATGAAGTTGTCCAAGGATCAGGATCCTAAGACTCCTGAGGAGAGGGCAGAGATGCAGAAGATACCTTATGCTTCGGCTGTAGGGAGTCTGATGTATGCCATGCAGTGCACAAGACCAGATATATGCTATGCAGTAGGCATGATGGGCAGGTATCAGTCAAATCTGGGTCCAGGGCACTGGACTGCTGTAAAAAGTATACTCAAGTATCTCCGTAGGACAAGAGATTATGAGTTAGTTTACTCTTCACAGAAACTGATGCCGATTGGATATACGGATTCTGACTTTGCGTCAGATCCGGAATCCAGGAGATCAACGTCAGGGTTTGTGTTTTCATTAGGAGGAGGAGCTGTCAGTTGGAGGAGCGTGAAGAAGGGATGCATCGTGGATTCGACGACAGAGGCTGAGTACGTTGCGGCGTGCGAAGCAGCTAAGGAGGCGGTGTGGCTCAAGAAGTTCCTCACGGACATAGGATGCGTACCGGGAGCTCAAGATCCTATTGTCCTTTACTGTGACAATAGTGGAGCGGTAGCACAATCCAAGGAGCCAAGATATCACCAGAAGAGCAAGCATATCGAGCGGAAATACAACATAATCCGGGACTTGCAGAAGCGAAGGGAGGTAGCAGTGACTCAGGTGGCGTCTGCAGATAACATGGCGGACCCTTTCACAAAGGCGTTACCGATCAAGGCTTTTGAGAAGCACGTGGATGACATGGGAGTTAAGACTGTTGTTCCCCGTTAGGCCAAGTGGGAGATTGTTGTAGCTCGTGTGTCCTTAGCGTGGATTTTCTGTATTAACATTAATAAAGATGACTTTGGTTATTGCTTTAATTAGAATACTACTCTGGTGTATGATAATACTCATATAATAAAAGGACCCTAGGGAACACAGTAGGCTACTGAGGTGCATGGGGAGGATCCATGCTTGGGAGACCCAGTGGACCAGTTCTGTGTAGACCTAGAACTAGTTCACAGCTTTGGTGATGCTGGTCGCTTCACCGAGCATAAGCTGTTGGCAGGTAGAGGATGTGGTGAAGTCTCCACCACGGGAACGTGGGATTCCCATTCACCTGACCAAGCATGATGATCGTGTTGAACAGGAACCAAGACGGGGCACAGTTCAATGATTCAGACACTGGTGCAGAAACCGTCTTACTACTATAGATAATATGTCCTTAACCCTGAGGGATCATGCCCACTGGGCCAACCAGTTGAGTGGTGCTTTGATGTGCCAACGTGTGCGGACCTTCCATAGTCCAATACCACGGTACGTTGGGTTACCCGGCTGGCGCTTGAGTGACATGTAATCACTACAGGTTATCCGACGTCCAGTGTTGGATGGGTGCGTTTTGATAGGTTATCCGACGTCCAGTGTTGGATGGGTGCGTTTTGATGAGTCAATCTGTTCACACAGTTAACCCAGGCCTGGTGGTTGTCAGTATGATTGACGATGTTCCGGATGCTAGGCATAGCACCAGAAGGTGTGTGGTGTTATAAATGACAAGTCATCAAACCCTAGTCAGATGATCGATCGGGATCTGACGGTGCTCCCTATCGCCCGAGTCGTATCATGGCACCAGTAATAGGAGGGACTAAGGATTATCAGAGTATAGTAGAGAACAGGGTTAAGAGGGAGTAACATAAGTTTAGGATCACTAGAGTTCAACTCGCGTAGCACTCTGGGTGGCTACGCGGGTTAATCGGATTAGGGCTGATTAACGGAACTTTCGGTGTGTCACCGGAACAGTTAATGAGGGATCCGGTTAGAGCTAGAGATCCCGAACCCTGAAGGTTCCACCTATTGGAAATTAATCCATGGTCAAGTCTCGCAGCGGAAGCGATTTTGCGGTCGAAAGATCGTTCATGGTGCACATTACACGATTTAAACTTTTATCGAAACTAATCTACATATGTGTGCATGCGTATGCATGTGAATCGAACACCCTAACGGCAATCTAGCGTAATGATTAACTAGCATGCATGCAAATCATAATACTCGCTAGATTTACATGTTAAATTACACATACCTTTCGTACGGATCTTTTAACCGCGGAGAATTGTCTTCTTTGTCGATAGAGACGGAAGATCGTTCGTGAAGATACCGATGGTACGATTGAAGATATTGCCTTCTTGTTCACCCGATCTCACACGATGCACGGAACGTCGCTCTCGGATCTCTGAGTGCCTCCGAAGAACGACCCTTCTCCTTCTTCAGAACTCCACATGAGAAAGACGAAGTTGCAAGCGGGAAATGGGAGATGGATTTGGGAGAGAACTAGAGAGATGAGAGGGGAGGGGGGTTCGGTTTTTGCAACCATAGGGCCGGCCCCCTATAGCCCTTTATATAGGGCCGGCCTACCCCCTTGGATAAGGATCTAAGAGGATAAAGACCTCCCACAATTATCTCTCCATTATCTCCTTTTTATCTCTCCTTGTATTTATCCATTTTCCCACTTTTTAGGGCTCGATCTTAACCAATTCTTAGCCCTATCCCTATCATATGGCCGGCCCTAGCAAGGTCTCCCACTGCTAGGGTCGGCCAACAGTGAGGTCCGGCAGAGTGAGGTTTTTACCAAAATGCCCTGACGCCTCATTTTGACCATTTCTAGCGTGCGATACCTAGCGGCCATTACTTAAGTGATATCTACTAGTTACCTACTATTAACTGAGGCCACCAGAGGATGCCTCTAGCAAAGTCAACTAGTCAACTCGCAGCATACCCCGGTGCATCGCACCTATGCAGCGAAGTTCACTTATGGCTAGGGATTACTACATGCGACTCTGTACTAGTCTCGGGCATAACCCTTAGTACTCGTATGTAGTTACGCATCTACCGTGCTCTAGTGCCAAGCACACACGGAGCGTATACTTCTTTCTTCCTCCTAATGCTTATGGTGTTCCGAGGAGATGGTTCAAGAACCATACATAATGTTGATAATGTGGAACCATCAGGGACCGGGGTTCATGGCTTCCAACTCAAGCTCGATCAACACACTACCCGAGTGTACCATCGATCCTCTAAGCTCGAGTTAACCTGCGTAGCCACCCAGAGTGCGACGCAGGCTGCACTCCAATTCACCCAGACTTACTATGCTCTCCATCATACCCCTGCTCTCCGCTTAGTAGTGGTAAACCCGTTGTCCCTCCACTTGATGCCATGTTTCACTTCGAGCGGTGGAGACTACCGTCAGACTCGAATGATCATATGACTTGGTTCCTTCTAGGTTGACCTATACATCGTACCTCTGATTACCCCGTCGAGTAATCGAACCCGGTCAACAGTCAAACTGGTGACCACCAGGCCTGGGTTTGGTACAGTGTAAGTCACACCAAGGAACGCACCTCCCTTCAGGGGCGTGGATGGCCTGCAGGAGTGACACGCTAATGCAACGCCAGCCGGGTAACCCAGTACATCGTGGTTTTGGATCACTGCATACGGATCCTCACACATTGGTGCGCCAAAGCACCACACAACTGGTTAGTCCATCAGACGTGGTTCCTCAGGGTTTAGGACCGTTTTACCCTAAGTAGAAACACGGCTTACTGTACCAGTGTCTGCTCACTGATCTGTACACCGTGTTAGTTCCGTTCAGCCACAGACACTGTGCCTGGTGATGACCATGGTGAAGATTTCCCATGAACTGTCATCGCCAACAGCTTATCATGATGAGGCGACCAACCTGATCATAGCTGCGAACTGATTTAGATTATATGGGACCAATCCACTCAATCTTCAACTCAGTGGACTACCATATAACCATGGCTCTCTGTTCTTAAAAGAACACATAACTATGTTATGTACCAATATGCATCTCATATAATAATAACTATCAATCTTTATTAGACCAAAACATAAAGTTTTACAAGCTTAGAACACATCAATCCTAACAATCTCCCACTTGGTCTAGCGTAGCAAAACGGTTTTGACTCCCATCGCGTCCACATGTCGCTCGAATGCCTTGGTAGGTATTGCCTTTGTAAAAGGATCAGCAACATTATCTGTAGATGCAATCTGTGTCACCGCTACTCGCCTTTGCTTTTGAAACTGCCGAATCAAGTGGAACTTGCGCTCGATGTGCTTCCCCTTTTGGTGATGTCTTGGCTCCTTTGCTTGTGCTACCGCCCCACTATTGTCGCAGTAAAGCACAATAGGTAACTGGGCCTCTGGTACGCACCCCAAATCCGTAAGGAATTTCTTGAGCCATACCGCCTCTTTGGCTGCCTCGCACGCTGCAACGTACTCAGCTTCTGTGGTAGAGTCTGCGATGCATTTCTGCTTCACACTCTGCCAACTAATTCGCTGCTCCTCCTAACATAAACACAAAACCTAATGTCGATTTCCTGGATTCCAAATCTGACATAAAGTTAGAATCTGTGTATCCAATTGGGGTCAGTTCCTATGCAGTGTAAACCAACTCATAGTCCCTTGTTCAACGAAGGTACTTGAGTATACACTTCACAGGTGTCCAGTGATCTGGACCCGGATTCGATTGAAACCGACCCATCATGCCTACTGTAAAACAGATATCTGGCCTTGTATAATGCATAGCATACATTAGACTACCTAATACCGAAGCATAAGGTATCTTCTGCATTTCTGCTCTTTCCTCAGGTGTCTTAGGACATTGATCCTTAGATAGTTTTATGCCATGTTTAAATGGTACAAAACCCTTCTTGGAGTTTTGCATGTCAAACCTAGTCATAACCTTATCTATATACACGGCCTGTGACAGCGAGAGAATCCTGTTCTGGCGATCACGTGTTACCTTGATCCCCAAAATATAACTCGCTTCACCTAGGTCTTTCATATCGAACTGTGTTGACAACCAGACCTTTACCGTTGACAATGTTCCAACATCATTCCCAATGAGTAGAATATCGTCTACGTAAAGTATCAAATATACCACTGTAGTCTTATCACTCCTCTTGTATACACATGGCTCATCCTCATTTTGAGTAAATCCATATGACTGGATTGCCTAATCAAAACGGATGTTCCAACTTCTAGATGCTTGCTTTAGTCCATAAATAGACTTCTGCAACTTGCAAACTAGATGTTCCTGATCCTCTGACTCAAAACCTGGTGGCTGCATCATATAAATGTCTTCTTCCAAATTTCCGTTGAGGAATGCTGTCTTGACATCCATTTGCTATATCTCCCAATTATAATGGGCTGCAATGGATAGGAGGATCCGAATAGACTTTATCATAGCTACCGGCGAGAAGATTTCGTCAAAGTCGATTCCTTCTCTCTGGGTAAAACCCTTGGCAACTAATCTAGCTTTATAAGTCTCAATTGTACCATCGGATCCTCTCTTCTTCTTATACACCCACTTACACCCAATATGTTTAATATTGGATGATGGTGTAACAAGAGTCCAGACTGCGTTATGGGACATTGATGCAATTTCTGCCTCCATAGCTTTTTGCCAGTTAGAGCTGTCAGAAGCTCCCACTACCTCATCGTAGCTCAGTGGGTCATCCTCCTGACCCTCTGGATCAACCAATAAGGTTTCTCCATAGTATCTGTCAGGAGCTCTGATGCTTCTCCCACTGTGACGAGGTGGTGGTTGTGTTACAGGATGAATAGGTTCTACAGTTTCTGGTATATTAGTGTCTGTAATGTCAGCTCCCACTATGCTTTCGGATGCGCTCTCTGATCTAGTACCCAGTAGCTCATCCAGAACTACCTTACTAGCAGGCTTGTGGTCTATAATATAATCATGTTCTACGAAAATGACATTCGTTGAAACGATTACCTTCTTTTCCTCAGGATCATAAAATAATCCACCTTGAGTCTCTTTGGGATATCCTACAAACAGACATGCTTTGGACTTTGGCTCCATCTTTTTCCTCTTGTCTACCCGCACATGTGCAGGACATCCCCATATTCTGAAATGCTGTAGTGTTGGCTTTAGCCTTGACCACAGTTCTCTAGGGGTCTGAGGCACTGATTTAGACGGAACGTGGTTCAGAACATATGCTGCTGTCTGAAGGGCATATCCTCAAAAGGTCGTTGGTAAACAGGCATAACTCATTATGCTTCGAACCATGTCCAACAAGGTTCGATTCCTTCTCTCAGAGACTCCATTCTGTTGTGGGGTACCTGGAGCAGTTAATTGTGATGTTATCCCATGCTCCACCAAATACCCAAGGAACTCGTCAGATAGGTATTCACCTCCTCGATCAGATCGAAGGGTTTTTATACATTTACCTGACTGCTTTTCTACTTCAGCCCTGAACTCTTTGAACATATCAAAGGATTTCGACTTCCGATGCATAAGGTAAATGTAACCATATCTTGAGTAATCATCAGTAAAAGTGATGAAGTACTCATGGCCTCCTATCGCCTTGACGCTCATGGGTCCACATACATCTGAATGGATTAACTCCAATACCTCAGTAGCTCTCACTCCTTTGCCTTTGAATGCCCTCTTGGTCATCTTGCCTTCCAGGCAGGATTCACATGTGGGAAGGATCTCCGTAGGATCTATTTTCAGAAGCCCGGCCTTTACCAACCTATGGATCATGTCTAAGGCAATATGCCCAAGCCGTAAGTGCCACAATTGGGTTAAATTCTCTGAAGGTTTCTTACGCTTAGATGAATTAACATTAAATGCTGAAGTTATTATGTTATCTTTTTCAAATTTAGGACTGACAATATAGAGATGATTCTGAATCATTCCTCTTATTATAAAAGTTCCATTCAGTTTAAACGACACACCAGAAGCATCAAAATAAACTGAATAACCTGCATTAACTAAAGAAGAAACAGAAATTAAGTTACATCTCAAGGACGGTACATAAAAGACATCTCTAAGAGTCAAAGTCTTATTATTCGAAAAACTAAGATTAACGTCTCCAATAGCTTCAGCAGCAGCCACGGCCTCAATTCCCATGCTCAAGGTCACCTCTCCATCAAGCAACCTTCTGCTTTCCCGAAACCCCTGAAGAGAGTTACAGGCATGGTTAGTGGATCCTGAATCCACAATCCAATTAGTAAAAGAACTATTACTTGAAAGAAATGATTCAACAACTAAGAGTTGTAGATTACCTTCGCCAGCATTCTGAGATTTCTTGCAGTCCTTCTTCCAATGACCCTTCTGGCCACACCGGAAACACTTCGTGCCCGGTTTCTTTGATTCTCCAGACCCAGAGGCCCCAGCAGAGTCCTGCACAGGCGCAGACTTAGGTTTCCTTTTATGTTTCTTGCCTTGAGGTTTACCAGGCTTCTTGAAGGATCTGCGTTGCACATAAAGTGCTTCGCCCTTCTGCTTGAAGTCATCCTCAGCTGCCTAGAGAGCTCCCAGAAGCTCTGTATTTGTCATAGCCAACTTGTTTAAATTAAAATTGGTGACAAAGCCTTCAAAGGCTCCAGACAGTGACAAGAGGAAGATGTCTGTCATCACCTCGCCTTCTAGCACAATGTCCATGGTAGCTAGTTTGTTCTGGAACCCAAATATTTTTATCATGTGTTTCCGAACTAGCATCCCATTGGACATCTTAGTGCTGACGAGTTTCTTGATGGTAAGGTATCGCGTAGGCGATTGTGACCTTCAAACATCTCCTTCAGATACAACATCATGTCAGAAGCGTCGGGCATTTCCTCGACTTGCTTCTGCAGAGTTGTTTGCAAGGATGCTATAATATAGCATTTACATATTTCATTAGATTCCTTCCAGTCAGTGAAAGCCTTTAACTGTGCCTCTGTGGCATCGGGTCCTGGCAAATCTGGCTCAGGGTCATTCAGGGTTGTCATGTGTTTACCTATCCTTAAGACCAGGTACAGGTTGCGCTTCCAGTCCTCATAGTTGGGACCAATAAGTTTGTGGTCATTTAGGATAGCGGACAGGGGGTCTAACTTGGTCATCTGAAAATAAAAGACTGAATAATGAGAATGCATGAAAACTTATTTTATGGATTTTTAAAACAAGCTAATTATATCCATATGTCAACGCTACCCTCAAGCGAAACCATCTCTATGGATTAATTAACCATGTATGTAAGATCTCGGAGTAGGCTACACCTGTCCGAAGGGGCAGTGTGCAGGTCTTCCGCTTACACGGGTCTTTCCCTTGACCCTATCCAAATCTGCCAACTACGGGCTTTGATGGACCACAGTTATCTTTTGGCCAGTACCACATGATCACCGTTGTCTTCGCAACGAATACCTCACGTGTACTTAGGATGCTTACCCACGAGCTTAGGCATTTACGGCACGGGAATTCTAACGGCCCCCACGAGGGTGAGTAAATCCTGAACACTTGGCACCGTAAACGTCATATCCCGAAGGAGATCACTAAGTAGCTTGGCATAGAAAAACACAGCTCTCACCTGAGGGGGTTGTTGAGTTATGTCCTTCCACCCGAGTACAAAGTGATTAGCCGTGGAGGCCATAGGATCTCTAAAAGTCCTCTATTACATCCCTTATATATATGAGGGTTATTTTGCGAGTATGAATTTATGCAAATGCAAAGGTAGCGACCTCCTATATACTAGACCCTGGTCACACCATGCTCCCACTAGCGTTCAAGCCCTTCGCCTAGCATTAATCATTCTCGGAATATCATAGTCCCTGCCTCAAGCGGATTTCTCCATTCAAGAATCACATTACATATTCCGAGAATATCGATGCTTTGCAAAATTGGTTATCACACTAATGCTCTGGAGTAAGCCTAGAGTCAGACTCACTGGAAAGGACTCCCACTAGTCATGGTGCCTCGCTTATAAATTTGACAATTGATGTTCAATAGATCTCCATCTCATCTTTGATTTCGATGCTGGCCAAATAGGCACACCCGACTAGTCGGGTGCTGACCTAATGGTGGCATAACCATATGTGATGGGATCCCACTAACATCAAAAGTCAACTAAATAATAGGCGTCATCTAGCGGGATCCTACCCTCAAACAGTCGCTTGGACCGGAGGGGAAAGGCATCCCTCTGAAAACTGATAATCACATTATCTCATCGGGGTTCGATATGAAACATAAAGAACTAATAAAGAAAGCAACCATTAAAACTGAATTAAGTTCAGGGTCCGACCCCTGAACCTAATTAGCACAGCGCAGGCCTCTAGCTTTCTTCGCAGGTCCCTTGGTCCGGCTCCTCCGTCGCACTCGCGAACTCTTTGCCGGATCGTCTTCATCCTCCAGGATTTCGCTTCCACTCCCGATGGTGAATTTCTTTGGCACATCTTTCTTCTCGATCTGTAACCGAAAAAAGTCTAGTACGCTTTGAGCAAGTGCTCGCTCGTACACAATTTCCTAGAAAGAAAAGAAAACACACCTAGGAAAAAGGTCATGGGAACTGAGGATGGTCAACCCCCAGCACTCGCCCAATCTACGGCTCAATTATATATCCACACACAGAGAGCAAATCCAAACATTGGCTAACTTAGGGTCCGACCCCGGTAGCAAGCACAAAACATAGATCTAGATTTTTTATAGTGGCGCCCTGCAAGAATGATTAATAGAACAAGCACAATCTATACATATGCATGATCTAAGCGTAAGAACCCCGATGATTTCACGCATTCATCATGCGCACACATGTTGGTTTCATGAAAAAACATGAAACGCACACCACTAATGCGACTCTGATATCAATTGTTGGAAATTAATCCATGGTCAAGTCTCGTAGCGGAAGCGATTTTGCGGTCGAAAGACCATTCATGGTGCACGTTACACGATTTAAACTTTCATCGAAACTAATCTACATATGTGTGCATGCGTATGCATGTGAATCGAATACCCTAACGGTAATCTAGCGTAATGATTAACTAGCATGCATGCAAATCATAATACTCGCTAGATCTATATGTTAGATTACACATACCTTTCGTACGGATCTTTTAACCGCGGAGAATTGTCTTCTTTGTCGATGAAGACGGAAGATCGTTCGCGAAGATGCCGATGGTACGATTTGAGACGTTGTCTTCTTGTTCACCCAATCTCACACGATGCACGGAACGTCGCTCTCGGATCTCTGAGTGCCTCCTAAGAATGACCATTCTCCTTCTTCAGAACTCCACACGAGAAAGACGAAGTTGCAAGCGGGAAACGGGAGATGGATTCCGGAGAGAACTAGAGAGATGAGAGGGGAGGGGGGTTTGGTTTTTGCAACCATAGGGCCGGCCCCCTATAGCCCTTTATATAGGGCCGGCCTACCCCCTTGGATAAGGATCTAAGGGGATAAAGATCTCCCATAATTATCTCTCCATTATCTTCTTTTTATCTCTCCTTGTATTTATCCGTTTTCCCACTTTTTAGGGCTCGATCTTAACCAATTCTTAGCCCTATCCCTATCATATGGCCGGCCCTATAGATGAGGGATTCTCATCCCTAAAACATAGGGTCGGCCCTAGCAAGGTCTCCCACTGCTAGGGTCGGCCAAAAGTGAGGTCCGGCAGAGTGAGGTTTTTACCAAAACGCCCTAACGCCTCATTTTGACCATTTCTAGCGTGAGATACCTAGCGGCTATTACTTAAGTGATATCTACTAGTTACCTACTATTAACTGAGGCCACCAGAGGGTGCCTCTAGCAAAGTCAACTAGTCAACTAGCAGCATACCCTGGTGCATCGCACCTATGCAGCGAAGTTCACTTATGGCTAGGGATTACTACATGCGACTCTGTACTAGTCTCGGGCATAACCCTTAGTACTCGTATGTAGTTATGCATCTACCGTGCTCTAGTGCCAAGCACACACGGAGCGTATACTTCTTTCTTCCTCCTAATGCTTATGGTGTTCCGAGGAGATGGTTCAAGAACCGTACATAATGTTGATAAGGTGGAACCATCAGGGACCGGGGTTCATGGCTTCCAACTCAAGCTCGATCAACACACTACCCGAGTGTACCATCGATCCTCTAAGCTCGAGTTAACCTACGTAGCCACCCAGAGTGTGACACATGCTGCACTCCAATTCACCCAGACTTACTATGTTCTCCATCATACCCCTGCTCTCCGCTTAGTAGTGGTAAACCCGTTGTCCCTCCACTTGATGCCATGATCCACTTCGAGCGGTGGAGACTACCGTCAGACTCGAATGATCATATGACTTGGTTCCTTCCAGGTTGACCTATACATCGTACCTCTGATTACCCCGTCGAGTAATCGAACCCGGTCAACAGTCAAACTGGTGACCACCAGGCCTGGGTTTGGTACAGTGTAAGTCACACCAAGGAACGCACCTCCCTTCAGGGGTATTGATGGCCTGCAGGAGTGACACACTAATGCAACGCCAGCCGGGTAACCCAGTACACCGTGGTTTTGGATCACTGCATACGGATCCTCACACATTGGTACGCCAAAGCACCACGCAACTGGTTAGTCCATCAGACATGGTTCCTCAGGGTTTAGGACCGTTTTACCCTAAGCAGAAACACAGCTTAGTGTACCAGTGTCTGCTCACTGATCTGTACACTGTGTTAGTTCCGTTCAGCCACAGACACTGTGCCTGGTGATGACTATGGTGAAGACTTCCCTTGAACTGTCATCGCCAACAGCTTATCATGATGAGGCGACCAACCTGATCATAGCTGTGAACTGATTTAGATTATATGGGACCAATCCACTCAGTCTTCAACTCAGTGGACTACCATATAACCATGGCTCTCTGTTCTTAAAAGAACACATAACTATGTTATGTACCAATATGCATCTCATATAATAATAACTATCAATCTTTATTAGACCAAAATATAAAGTTTTACAAGCTTAGAACACATCAATCCTAACACCACCTTGTCGTTGCGTATAGGAATTGTTCCCCAACCTAGTTGGATATATTGGATGCGAAGTAGCGCGATGGATCGCAAGCCCGGTGCCAAAGAACCTAATTCATATGTGTTTCGGGCCGTAGGGGTATTATGGTAAATACTGAAATATGGCTCAGAACATATTTAATATGGATCTTAGATTGAGTGGAATAATTCCAGGAGCTCACAGACGCTGACGGAACTCGATTCCGAGTTATGCACCTCACTCGGTCTCACTTTCAGTTTTCCGCTTTTCGTGAAGGGCGTTTTCGTCCGGACTTCACGATAGACACCCGGAAGACCTAAATCCGATCCCCCCTTGTCCCTATCCATCTAGGGGCCGGCCCTAGGCTCCATGGAGCCATGGGAGACTGGCCCTATAAAGGGAATAGGGAGAGGAGGGGCCGGCCCAAGTGCCTCCCTCTCCTTTGTGGCCGAACCTATCATCCCCTCTCCCTCTTTGTGGTTTCGGCCAAGGAAAAGAGAGGAAGAAGAAGGGAGAAGGAAGAGGAAGGAATGAGAAAGAAGAAAGGAGAAAAAGGAGGAGAAAATCTTGTGGCTCGCCATCGTCTTCGCAACGGATTCCTCCGTCGGCTCGTAATCCCTGCACTCAGAGACGGGATTTCGAGGATTCTTCAATTCGCAAAGGACAATGTGCTATCCGACAGTTTCCCTTGCGATTCAAGTGCGGTTCTTCATAATTCCGTAATCTCCGGATCATAGATCCATAAGGTATGATGAATCTAAACATCTAAGTAGATGCATGCATGTCTTCCGTAGATCGTAGTATGCCTCTAGGGTGTCCGCACATATGCTAAGATCATATATTTGAATGTAGATTGTTTTGTATCACGAATTGTAATGAAACATACACCGTATGATCTTCGGATCTTTCGTTTGCTTAAGCTGCGACTCTGATTAGCGGAACCCAATTCCAACACTAGGTGGATAGGGATAAGGGGGGGCAGTTTTTAGGGATTCCGGGTGTCTATCGTGAAGCCTGGACGAAAACGCCCTTCACGAAAAGCGGAAAACTGAAAGAGAGACTGAGTGAGGTGCGCTACTCGAAATCGAGTTCCGTCAGCGCCTATGAGCTCCTGGAAATATTCCACTCATTCTAAGATCTATATTCAATGTAGTCTGAGCTATATTTCAGCATTTACCAAAATACCCCTACGGCCCGTAACACATGTGAATTAGGTTCTTTGGCTCCGGGCTTGCGCTCCATCGTGCTACTTCGCATCCAACATATCCAACTAGGTCGGGGAACAATTCCTATACGCAATGGCAGGGTGGAACCTTCAGGGTTCGGGATCTCTAGCTCCAACTGGATCCCTGATTAACTATTCCGGTGACACACCGAAAGTTCCGTTAATCAGCCCTAATCCGATTAACCCGCGTAGCCATCCAGAGTGCGACGCGAGTTGAACTCTAGTGATCCTAAACTTATGTTACTCCCTCGTAACCCTGTTCTCTACTATACTCCGATAATCCTTAGTCCCTCATATTACTGGTGCCATGATACGACTC
This sequence comes from Chamaelirium japonicum, assembly GCA_947650365.1. Lineage (NCBI taxonomy): Eukaryota > Viridiplantae > Streptophyta > Magnoliopsida > Liliales > Melanthiaceae > Chamaelirium > Chamaelirium japonicum. The sequence goes on along the minus strand of OX393559.1, from coordinate 4,685,324 downwards.
GAGCGGTGGGGAGCACCGTTAGATCCCGATCGATCATCTGACTAGGATTTGATAACTTGTCATCTATAACACCACACACCTTTCGGTGCTATGCCTAGCATTCGAAACATCGTCAGTCATACTGACAACCACCAGGCCTGGGTTAACTGTGTGGACAGATTGACTCATCAAAACGCACTCATCCAACACTGAACGTCGGATAACCTGTAGGGATTACATGTCACTCAAGCGCCAGCTGGGTAACCCAACGTACCGTGGTATTGGACTATGGAAGGTCCGCACACATTGGCACATTAAAGCACCACACAACTGGTTGGCCCAATGTATATGGTCCCTCAGGGTTAAGGACGGATTATCTATAGTAGTAAGACGGTTTCTGCACCAGTGTCTGAATCACTGAACTGTGCACCATCTTTGTTCCTGTTCAACACGATCATCGTGCTTGGTCAGGTGAATGGGAATCCCACATTCCTGTGGTGGAGACTTCACCACATCCTCTACCTGCCAACAGCTTGTTCTTGGTGAAGCGACCGGCATCACCTAAGCTGTGAACTAGTTCTAGGTCTATACAGAACTGGTCCACTGGGTCTCCCAAGCATAGATCCTCCATGCACCTTAGTGGCCTACTGTATTCCCTAGGGTCCTTTTATTATATGAGTATTATTATATACCAGAGTAGTATTCTAATTAAAGCAATAACCAAAGTCATCTTTATTAATGTTAATACAGAAATTCCACGCTAAGGACACACGAGCTACAACAGGTGCTCCCTACCGCCCGAGTCGTATCATGGCACCAATAATATGAGGGATTAAGGATTATCAGAGTATAGTAGAGAATAGGATTATGAGGGAGTAACATAAGTTTAGGATCACTAGAGTTCAACTCGCGTCGCACTTTGGGTGGCTACGTGCGTTTATCGGATTAGGGCTGATTAACGGAACTTTCAGTGTGTCACCGGAACAGTTAATCAGGGATCCAGTTGGAGTTAGAGATCCTGAACCCTGAACGTTCCACCCTGTCATTGCATATAGGAATTGTTTCCCGACCTGGTTGGATACGTTGGATGTGAAGTAGCACGATGAAGCGCAAGCCCAGAGCCTAAGAACCTAATTCACATGTGTTAGGGGCTATAGGGGTATTTTGGTAAATACTAAAATATGGCTCAAAATATATTGAATATAGATCTTAAAATGAGCGGAATAATTCCAGGAGCTCATAGGTGCTGACGGAACTCGATTCCGAGTAGCGCACCTCACTCAATCTCTCTTACAGTGTTTCACTTTTCGTGAAGGGCGTTTTTGTCCAGGCTTCACGATAGACATGGAGAAACCCTAAAACCGACCCCCCCTTGGGGCCGGTCCTAGCTTGCGTAAAACACTTGGGGACCAGCCCTATATGAGGATTAAAGAGAGAGGGGCCGGCCCTAAGTGTCTCCCCTCTCTAGAAAAACCGACCCCCCTCTCCTCTCTCCTTCTTTGTGGTTTCGGCCAAGGAAGAAAGAGGAAGAAGAAGGAAGAAGAAGGTGGAAGAAAGGAGAAGGAAGAAGAGAGAAAGAGAAGGAGAAGATCTCGCGGCTCGCCGTCGTCTTCACAACGAATTCCTTCGTTGGCTCGTAGTCCTTGCATTCAGAGATAGGACTTCGAGGATTCCTCCCTTCGCAAAGGACAAGGTGCCATCCGACAACTTCCTATGTGATTCACGTGTGGTTCATCATCATTCCGTTCTCTTCAGATCATAGATACACAAGGTATGATGATTCTAAACACCTAACTATATACATGCATGTCTTCCGTAGATCGTAGTATGCCTCTAGGGTGTCCGCACATATGCTAATATCATAGATTTGCATGTAGATTGTTTTGTAGAATTAATTATAATGAAACATACACCATGAGATCTTCGGATCTATTTTTTGCTTTCGCTGCAACTATGATAATATGATTTAATTCCAACACTGTCCTCCCGGGCGCCGAGGTTTCCTTGCCCCCAAAGTCCCCACCCCTCGCAAACGCGGGCACCCCCGAGTTCTCCAATCCTTTTGGGGACCTGGGGGACTTAGTCAACAAGGCTCCCACTCTGGGGCCCATTGGATTCAAATCTTTTAGCTCAGGCTCTGAGGCTTCGGGCATGGAATCAGGATCCAATGGTGGGGAATCAGGTGGACCCTGCCCGGAAGGTGGGGAAGTTCTCACCTCAAAGGTTCCTCCCCCGGTCCCGTCGACTGTAGAGCCTGCAGCCTCCATTCCTCCCGCCGTGGGCTTCGGTGAGCAAGGGGCTTCTAGGACCTCACCCTCCTTAGGCGAGGTGGCCATGGCTTCTTATTTCCTCCGTGAGATCTTTGGTCGTAATATCTTCGCCAAGTCTCCATTCATGGCGATCTTCAATATGCTCGTTGAGGTAACGCTCTGGTCTTTTTTCTTTTCCCTAGCTTTACTCTCTGATCATTTACTTGTCTTTCACAGGTGGAAAAGAGGAACTAGGTCCTCACCGAGGAGGTCACCGCTGCTGGAGGAAGTCTCATCGCTCTATTCAACGACTCCCTCCTGGGCTTCGAGCGCCGGATAAATAAGCACATCCACCAATTCCGCCAAGCAGATCAGTCCGATGAGCTGAGGGCGGAGGTGGATCAGCTATGTCAGCTAGTTGCCACCCTAACATCCGAGCTGGCATCGGCCGAGGAAGCTCGCGCCCAATCAACCGTCGAACTTCAAGAAGCCAGGAAGGCGAATGAGGTAGTGCAAGCAGAAGCCACCCAACTCCGGAGCGAGGCGATCGCCATGAAGGCTAAAGTCGCCGCGATGAAGGAGATGCATTCCCGAGGTCTGCAAGCCCAACCAAGACGCCTCCAGGCGCAACTGGATGAGCTCCTCCAGAAGGGTGCAAATAATGATGTAGAAAGATACAGGCTGAGAGGTCGAAAAAGAGGCGCCGGGGGAACGATAGCGGTGCGAACACAAGCAAACCCTGAACTTGGCACCCTTTTCTTTGTAAATCACTTTTGATGTAATGAATCTTCAGTTGCCTTTATCTTTGTTATGTCTTGGTTGTTTATCTGAGTTTAACTATGAGATTATTCAGCGCTCTCGAGGGCCCTACCCGGGCGAGGCACTTAAATTACGTAAAAAATTAAAAAGACAACGGTATGCAAGCAGGAAGCACTCCCATGCTCGGTAAAAGACAATTTGATCATTGAGCTCGAAAAATCAACAAAATATAAATCTAATAATTCAAAACTTTCAGAATCCAAGGATTAAATATTTTATTTTAAAAAATAAATCAAGTGCTAGCTGCCCTCTACCCGGTTAAGTTCCCTCTGCAATCCCGATTACTGGACATGCCCTAGCTCGGCCATTGACGACATTTGCACCTCGCGGCGGCCTCGCCTACTCCGAGCTTCGAGGGGTTACCAAGAGAATTTCATATCGTCTGAGTGGGTGGTCGCCCATCCATGTCCCCCTAAATCACCCCAGGGTGCTTCCTATCATGGCATGTGAATGCGAAGAATCCCGGTCTTGTTTAAAGTCCTCTAGACAGCGGATTACCCCGGCGATCTCAAGGTCGTTCAGAACGGCCACTGAGAAACCCAGTCTTACTTTAAGTCCGCATGACAATGGACTGCTTTGGGGGGCTGCATACGAGCTAATCGCGTGCGAGCTGGTTCTCTATGGAAGCTGCGTGCGAGCTGACCGCGTGCGAGCTGGTCCTTTATAGAAGCTACGTGCGAGCTAACCGCATGCGAACTGATCCTTTATAGAAGTTGCGTGTGAGCTAACCGCGTACGAGCTGATCCTTTATGGAAGCTGTGTACGAGCTAATCCTTTAGTGGAAGCTGCGTGCGAGTTGACCGCGTGCGAGCTGATCCTTTAGTGGAAGCTACGTGCGAGCTGACCGAGTGTGAGCTGATTCTTTAGTGGAAGTTGCGTGCGAGCTGACCGCGTGCGAGCTGATTCTTCAGATCACTATTGACATAAATTCAAAAAACCACACTCAGCTCAAAATACCTTTTATTCCATAAAAATGATCTACAAGAGGGAGCCTACGCGCTAAGGATAATATCTCCAAAGATAGATGACATTCCAAGGTCGCTCTAGGGGATCGTCATCCGCGATCATCATCCTATAGGCACATGATCCTCCTGCATCGTGTACTATATAGGGGCCTTCCCAGTTCGTTGTGGGCTTCTCGATGTTGGGCTCTTGCGTGTTAGCGAACACCTTTCGCATTACAAGATCGCCAGATTTGAACGCCCGATGGTGGACTCTCTTGTTGTAGGAGCGCTTCATTTCTTGTCTATAACTAGCGAGATGTAAATTCGTGAACTCTCTCCGTTCTTTGAGCTGGTCAAGGGAATCGACGAGCAAGTCATCGTTGTCGACCTCTCCCATGGCGAGCATCCTTTCCGAAGGTACCTCCACCTCAATGGGTAAGACGGCTTCGCAATTGTAGGTGAGGCTGAAAGGCGACTTATTTGTTAAGCGATGTAGAGTGGTTCGATAAGCCCATAATACTCCGTCGAGATCTTTCTCACAAAGCCTCTTTTTTTTCCTTCCAATCTCTTCTTGAGGTTGTCCACGATTACCCGATTAGTCGCTTCGGCTTGCCTGTTGCTCTGGGGATACCTTGGAGAGGAAAATCTCAAATCGACCCCATGCTCGTCACAGAAGCTTTTGATCAAGCGGTTGTCAAACGAGTGCCATTATCTATAATGAGTACACACGACAGGCTGAATCTGCAAAAAATGTTCTTCCACAGGAAGTCCTTCACTTGTTTCTTTTCGATCTTGGCCAACGGGATTGCTTCCACTCATTTGGTGAAGTAGTCCGTGGCGACCAAGATGAATTTCTTTGGTTGTTCAGATACAAGAAAAGGTTCAACTATGTCGAGCCCCCACTGTTGGAAAGGCCAGGGGCTTACGAGAGGATACAGCGTAAAATCAAGCTGGATAGATTTTTCGAGGATTACCTCCTTGGCAAGTAGCACAACCCCGATCCCAGCTCCAGAGACGTTGGACGAGCCGTCGACGAAGACCTTCCAATCTCCAGTAGCCACAAGTTTGTTGTGGAAACAATCACATGATTCGTTGAGGAATCTCGCCCTCCCAGGATGCGCTTCTGTTAGTTCTTCCTGCAGCGGGATCGGCTCCTCTGGCAGGAAGTTCGCTAAAAAATCAGCAAAAGCTTGCCCTTTGACCGCGGTTCACAGGATGTACTCTAATCTGTAACCGACAAGCTCAGTGGACCAGTGGTAGAGCCTTCTGACAATCGAAGGTTTCGAGAGCGTGCTCTTCAGGGGATGCTCGGTGATGACTTTATAGGATACACCGAGAAGTAAGGATGGAGCGTGCCGTTAAGACCAAAGCTAGGGCGACTTTCTCGATTGGTTGATACCGGAGCTCGACAGGGAGTATGGTGTGACTTACGAAGTACACGGGCTTCTCTAGCTTTGTCTCCTCCAACACGAGGACTCCGCATACAGCATGTTTGGTTACAGAGAGATAGACGTCAAGCTCGTCTCCCATTTTGGGTATGGCCAAAATGAGAGGATAGGCCAGATAATCCTTGATCTTCTGAAACGTGAGCTCACATTTCTCATCCCAATGGATGGTAGCTCCTTTTCGGAGCAGCTCGAACAATGGCCGACAACTGTCGGAATATTTTGAGATAAAGCAACCTAGAACCGCGATCCGTCTGCTCAATATCTGGACTTCTTTTTGCGTCCTCAATGAGGGCATCTTGACGAGCGCTCTGATTTATTCGGGGTTGGCTTCAATCCCTCAATGGGTGACCAGGTACCCCAAGAACTTTTCAGAGGTTATCCCGAATGCACACTTCGCCGGGTTAAGCTTCATTTGGAACTTCCTCAAGATGTCAAACACTTCTTTGAGGTCAGAGATATGTCTTTCTTGTTCTCGGCTCTTCACCAAGAGGTCGTCTACGTAAACCTCGACATTCTTGCCGATCTGATCTTTGAACATGTTGGTGACTAACCTTTGGTAGGTTGCCCTAGCATTCTTGAGCCCGAACGGCATCACTCGGTAGCAGAACAGCTTCTGGTACCCCCTCCAGAATAAAAAGCGATCTTCTCTTGGTCGTTGGGGTAAAGAGGTATTTGGTTATATCCAGAGTACCCATCCATAAACGAGAGAGCCTGGAATCCGAATGCGGTGTCTACCAAAGCTTCGATTCAAGGAAGAGGGAATTCATCCTTCGGGCAAGCTTTGTTGAGGTCGGAGAGGTCTATACACACTTAAACGGCTCCATTCTTTTTGGGCACCGCCACAATGTTGAAGATCCACTTAGGAAAATAAGCCTCGCAAATAAAGCCAGCTCGCTCCAGCTTTTCCACCTCTGTCGCAACTGCAGCGGCCTTTTGCAGTCGGAATATGTCGAACCTTCTGTTTGACCGGAGGGAAGTTGCGCAAGGTGTGCATATGATGGCAGGCAACCTCGGGGTCAATCCCGGGCATATCGGCGAAGCTCCATGCGAACACGTCTCGGTAATCTTTGAGGATAATCGTTGAGTGGATGACTTTGGCATTGGTTAATGATGTCCCAAGGTGGGTAACCCTCAAAATCCCATCATCTTCGATGTCAATGTCCTGGAGTGGCTCGAAAATTAGGGACTTCCTCTTCGCATTACTCGCAGGGTGACCGCATGCACCATGCTCTTGACAAACGCCGCTTCCACCCGTGCCGGCTAACTGTGGGGGTGAAGTGGGTGTCTCGCAAGGTCGTAGAGTCCCTGCCTTTGGATTGTCGGGAAGCTCGCATGGAGAAACAACTAACTGCTAAGAGGGTGCCGGTCTCTTGGCCCCTGCAGTGCCAACGGTGGTGAGGTGGTAGACGTCCTGCTTGCACCTGGTGACGGCAACCTGATCACCTCATATGACCATGGCTCCCGTCGGAACGGAGAATTTGAGGGCTTGATAATTGGACAAGGACACCGCATTTATCTGCCTAAGCCAAGGTTGCCTAAGGATACATTGAAGGCGGACTGACCGTCCACTACAGCGAACCGGGTTTGTCGAACTTCGAGGCCCGCTGTCATGGTCAGGGTAATCTCCCCAACGACTTTAGATGCTTCGCCTATGAAGCCACTCAGTGAGCCCGTTGTTGGAGACAGATCGACATGTCGTAGCCCCATCCGTTGGAAAGCTGACAGGAAATGGATATTGACGACACTTTCAGAATCAACCAAAATGCGCTGCATCTCGATATTGACCATCATGAGGCATATGACCAGAGGGTCATTGTGAGGGGCAGCGACCCCGGCCATATCATCCTCTGAGAACCACACGAAGTCGCAGGCTCCCAATCGAGGAGTTTGAAGCAAAGTAGGTAGTAGCGAGATAGAGTGCACCTTTTGTGTTCGCCAATGGTGTGGTAGATTGGCGGCCCGTCCGGGGGAGGTAGTGGTAGCGGGGGCTCCGCTAGTCTCGGCCAATCTCTTTCTCTTGGTACGGGCATAGGGATGTCCTCGAATCGTCGCGGTTGCGAGATGAACTGATTCATATGACCCAGCCCAACGAGGTCCTCCAAATAGTTCCTTAGAGCTCGGCATCGATTGGTGTGATGTCCGGCACCTCTATGGAACAGGCATCGCCTGGTGTTGTCGGTGGAGCCAAGCTTACCCTGCTGAAAGGGAGAAGGGTATTGGACAAAGGGCTTGTTCCGGACCTGGTGCAGGATTTGTCCAGGAAAGAGGATCATCATGGTGAAGTCCTGCTCTCTGGGGCCGGGAGACAGGCACTAGTTTGTCGGTCTTTCGGCATCACGATTAGTGCCACCGAGGGTGTCATAGCTGGCACTGCTAGAGGTGCGGCAAGCGGTACTGCAGGGGGCACCTCGTGCCACTCCACTGCTTTAATGATGAGAGGCCGCAAAGCGGGAGGGGGTCATTGCTCGACCATCTTTTCCTTATGGTCGAGCACTACATCTTCGAGTTTGATGTGTTGCTAGACCAGGGAGAAGAGCTTGACCATCATGCGGTGTTCGGAGATGATGAGAGCGTGTGCATCTTACTTCCCTTGGGAAACGCATTCCTGAAGGCACTCACGGCTATCCGATCCTGCCCGATTGAGTCCTCGAGGGTAAGGTAGGTGTTGTAGAACCGTATTGTAAAGCATTGAAGGGTCTCCCGAGCTCCCATAGTCAGGACGAACAATGATTCGATCCTCTTAGGCGGTTGTTGGTTACAGCGGTACTGTTCTAAGAACATCCCAGATAGAGTGGTGCAATTGGGAATTGAATGGGAGGGTAACTTGTAGAACTAGTTCAAGGCTGAATCGGTCAAGCTGCTCGGGAACGCTCGACGCAGAACGTGATCCTGGTCCCGAAAAAACAACAACGTCTAGTAGACCAAGAGGTGGTCCATGAGATAGTGTGACCCATCGAATAGCACGAACTTTGCGGGATCCAATGCTGAGGGACCCCCTGGTGCACTTTGCTCATGGAGGGCGAGCTCCCACTACGAGCGGCAAGGTCTTCTAAGAGGTCGACTAGCATGCTAGGTAGCTGCTAGCGCTCAGGGTGACTTCCCAAAAGCGACTGCGCAGGCCCTAAGCGATCATGCACGCTTCCTCTATGTCGGTCCGCACCATCGCTGCGCAATCACAAAGGAAGACTACTTCTTTGAAGTCATAGTAATTCAACTCAAGTATTTTTCTGATAATTCCATAATAAGTGGCTTTATCTTCCACGAGGTTCTTATCCTTCTTACTTGCCCTAAAACTAGTTATAGCAGTTATGGCGACCCCACTGTTTTGTGTAGTTGTGTCCATTTCTGATTCCTTTGTACAAAATAAATATCCATTCATAGTGTAAGCATTATAGGAAATGGCGTTGAAATCTGGGCCAGCAGCAAGCCTCTTCAATTGAGACATTTCATTATTTTCTAGTTGTTGTCTTAGCCAAGGAATATATTCTACCACCCTTTCTGTAGCAAGCCTTCGATTTTGACTCCTAGATGTGTGCCCTTCTTTGTATATCTCATACTTCCTCTCCCAATCAGAATTTTCTGGACACTGTTGCAATACCCACATGCGAACTTGTTGGTACTGCAGATTATCAAGAATATAGTTCTTTCCTTTTTTATCGACTGGATTAGCACAATCATAATTAACATCGAGTAACATTCTCTGACCTGCTTTATGGCTTCCTTTTCCACCATCAGATGACATATACTCCATACAGTATGACATCGACTCTTCCATTAGATATCGTTCTGTAATACACCCCTCTGTGTATGTTTGATTACCGACATATGATTTATACGTCTTCATCATCCGCTCAAAAGGGAACATCCAACGAAACCTTACTGGTCCGCAAATCAATGCCTCATCCGCTAAATGCACCAAAAGGTGTGTCATGGAAACAAAAAAAGAAGGTGGAAAGTACTTCTCAAGAACATATAATGTCTCCACCATTTGAGTTTTCATCTTTGAAAGTTCCACACGAGCAATGACCTTTGAGCATATAATATTGAAAAACATCGATAATTGATGAATAGCAGCACGTAATGGCTTTTGTTTCTTAAATGCATGCATCAAAAGCACTGGTAGTAGTTGCTGCATAAGGATGTGGTAATCATGTGACTTCAAGCTTTTTAGTTGAAATTCCTCTAAGTTCACATTATGCTTCCAATTAGCACTGTACCCGATAGGAACCTTCATTGTATAGAGTGTTTGACAAATTAATTCTCTTTCTTGACGGGATAGACAAAACGGAGATTTAGGCAAGAACAATTTACCATTTTTCTCGACTGGCCATAATTTTCTCTTTATCTTCATAGCTTTAAGATCCAAACGGGCTTCAGTACCATCCTTAGTCTTACCCTTCACATCCATAATTGTTGCTAAGAGATTTTCTGTCACATTTTTCTCTATATGCATTACATCCAGATTGTGGCATATATGTAGATCTTTCCAATAAGGTAAGTCAAATAGAATAGACCTTTTTGACCATGCAAATTGTATACTCTCAGCATCAACACGCTTCTTTCTTTTTCTACCAGATAGCTTTCCGAACGTAGTCTGAATACTTTCCATTTTTTTTAATACTTCAGTACCACTCAACCTGCATGGATGCTTTCCATTTTCTTCTTTCCCATTAAATTGTGATTTCTGTAATCTGAACGGATGTTTTGGATATGTTAGGAATCTCCTATGTCTCATATATGCAAATTTCTTTCCATTGCTTAGCCACATCGAGTCTGTCTCTTCGCTACAGACTGGACATCCATACTTTCCTGCAGTCCTATAACCAGAAAGATGGCCATAGGCTGGAAAATCATGAATAGCCCATAATAAAATTGCCTTCATCGTGAACCTATTCTTATTCTTTGCATCATAAGTATCTGCTCCGAGAGACCACAATACATTTAGTTCTGCAATTAGTGGTTGCAAGTAGACATCAATGTCATGTCCTGGATCATTTTTTCCTGGAATCAAAAGTGATAACATAGTGAACTCCTTTCGCATGCATAAGGATGGAGGAAGATTGTATGGAACAATCATAACAGGCCAGCAACTATAAGAATTGTTTTTATTTCCAAAAGGATTAAATCCATCAGTTGCAAGCCCTAATCGAACATTACGTTTCTCTGTAGAAAAGTTATTCCATTTACGATTTACTAATTTCCACTGTGGAGAATCTATTGGATGACGCATATGGGTATCATTTTCAACTGCGGTTGCATGCCATGTCATTTGCTCAGCAATCCATGGTACATTATACAATCTCTGTAATCTTGGTGTTAATGGAAAGTATCTTAACTTTTTTCTCGGCAAACATATATATCTTGGATTAGTTTTATTACTTGGATTCCATCTACTTTCACCAAAGCAAGGGCAACTATTGTTATTTTCATACTCTCTCCAATATAATATGCAATCATTAGGGCATGCATGGATAATCTCACAGTCCATGCGTAAAGATTTTACCAACTTTTTCGTAGTGTATGTGCACTCTGGCAAAATATTCTGATCTGGCAAAATCTTCTTCATCATCTGTAACAGTTCTGTGAAGCTCTTATTAGACCAACTGTGCCGGGACTTCATGCTTAATAATTCAACAGTCATTGATAATATGGTATGCTCACTTCGACACAAGGGATATAGTGGTTGAATGGCATCCTCCATCAACTTATTATAATCAGCATTTTGTTTGCCATCAACCTGATATGGGGCCTCACTTTCATCAAGATTTTTATTCAAGCATTCATCCAGGTCGCCAGAATAAACACATCCAAATGTGTTATTCACCATATCGACCATTCTTGGGAATACATCTTCATTATGTGGAGACGTAGATGATGTACCAGTCACATCTTTTGCATGACGTCGTTCGGGAAATGGTTCTCCATGTTGAAACCATATCTTGTATGACTTATCTGTACCATCACATATCAAATGTTCCCTGATGACTTTTGATGTTTTCTTCCCCTTCAAGTTACGACATTTAATACAGGGGCAACAATACCAGTCATCATCCCCTAATGAATCCTTTGTGAATTGAAGGAATAAGTCAACGCCATGTATATATTCTTATGTCCACCTCTTTGCATTCATCCATTCTTTGTTTGGGGGTATTGAAGACATTATCTACATATAAAAAAAAGAGAGCCATAAATTAGTTTGTAAAAATATAAATCATTTAACGAGGAGAATCTTGCCTCGAAACGATGACCAAAGAATGCATGAGATCACCAAATAAGATTAAGATGTTTACATATATAAGGTTTATATATGTATATATATAGGTCCGGATCTTGTGCCTTAAATTTTTGCTATCATTTTTTTTCTTTGATTTTGATTTGATATCCTATAGGGTTTAGAATATGCTGATTTTTTGTTCATGTAATCATTCCACCTTAGATAGAACATCCACAAATAATCGGTACATTCTAAAACTTCTAAGGGCATCAAATATATAATAAAAGTTAATGAATAAAAATATACAATGGATAAAGATTGTAATATTTGATGCCCTAGAAGGTTTAGAATGCGCTAACCTTGAAGGCAAATATTGATAGCATAGGATCATGACAGTGACAAATTTCAATTTGAATAATATTTAAAAAATAGTCTTTAATTTCTATTAATAGTAATGCTCCATGAACTGCAAGGCCCTCTGCTTATGCTTTAAGCAATACATCAAAGGCCCCTTATGACTAGTCATTCAAAATATATGAAGTGGAACTATATGGTATCCAACTAAAACATAATATTTCATGCAGAGACCTCTCGATGCACAAATAAGATACAAGATATCCCTACAGACCCAAGCATCAAAGAAAATGCGATCTGCACAAGCTCTCGAATCGAGTGATACAAAGCTTCATGAATAGCAACTTACTTATGTTCATGGGTACAAATCTATGATTTTTTTTGCGATGATGTCAATTTCTCATACTGTCACTCAGTTACTATGATCAAATATTACATTATGTGAGGTCTTACTGCATTCAGCATTAGTCATTACTACAAAAGATAACGATCTATTTTTTTGATCTACTGCATTATGTGAGGTCATACTATCATTCAGCATACTGCCACTCAATTACTATTTTTTCATACAGCATTAGTCATACTGCCATTCAGCATTAGTCATTACTATTTGATTTATTTTTTCATTCAGCATTAGTCATTACTATTTGTTCTATTTTTTTAATCTATTTTTTTCATTCAGCATACTGCCATTCAGCATTATGTGAGGTCACACTATTTTTTCATACTCCCACTCAATTACTATTACTCATACTGCCACTCAATTACTATTTTTTTGATCTACAAAAGATAACGATCAAATATTACATTATGTGAGGTTATACTGCCATTCAGCATTCAGCATTAGTCATTAGTCCTACTGCATTCAGCATTAGTCATTAGTCCTACTGCATGTAGTAGCATTAGTCCTATTGCATTCAACATTAGTCATTAGTCCTACTGCATTCAGCATTTAGCATTCAGCATTAGTCATTAGTCCTACTGCATACTACCATTCAGCATTCAGCATTAGTCATTAGTCCTACTGCATTCAGCATTAGTCCTACTGCATTCAGTATTCAGCATTCAGCATTAGTCTCTTGTTTTAGGGAGGGTTAAGGCAGCCCAGGTCTCGGGTATCGACCCCCAAAGGCTTTAACAACTCACCTAGTTGGCACTTACACAAATATCATATAATGAAATAACCATCAATATATTTACCCAAAAAATAATAATAATAAGCATCAGATATATTAAATGGGATGCAATCAGAAGTATGAGATCACTAAATACCTCAAATAATCAGCTATTCAAGGAAACAACCCATGTCATTGATGATGAACTATACAAGGTCCCGAACAGATCTTAAAAAAAAAAACTAAACCGATCCCTAAAAAGTTCTTCCAAAAAAAAAAATCATGAACAACAGATTCAATTGCCTCTTTGCATTTGAGAGAGAGAGAGAGGGAGAGAGAGAGAGACAAAAGAGTCGAACCGAGTAGCAGTGGTTCGCGGAGGAGCGGGCAGCGATTGTCCGAGGAGGGGCAGCGGTGGTTCGCGGAGGAGCGGGCAGCGATTGTCCGAGGAGGAGGGGGCAACGACGGCCTCAATGACGTCAAGCAGCAGCAGTCCGTCAAAGGAGTTGATTTCTCCGAGGAGATGGAGGGGGGAGAACGGAGGGAAGAGGGAGGGAAAACAAAATTGGGGGCGGCAGTGGTTAGGGCTGGAATCATAAACCAAAATTAATATCAGCTCAAAACGATGGTTTTAAGCCGTCGTAAATATAGCAATCCGACGGCTATAAACTGTCGTTTAATTGTACTTAAAAAACGACTGTTTTAGGCAGTCGTTAAACGCATGTTTTATACGACGGTTAATGACCGTCGGTGATGAAGCCGCAAAACTGTAGCTTTCTACCATTTTTCACGTAGTGTGCGGCGGTGCTCTGGGGTGATGTTCTGGCGATCGCTCCGCCGTTTCACCGGTAGCTGCCTCGGCACCGAAAAAGGTCTGTGCGAGACTGTCACCTCGTGAGTCTCTGCATGGGGTAACACTTCCACCATGGGTTTTCGCTTACGCTGATGGCATGGGTTACGATCTCGCCCTCGAGATCTCGCCTCTGACTCATCAGACCCTGCACTTCGGCTTCTCCAGCGAGGGGGGGCTGACGGCGTAGTCGGCTCGTTGCTGGAGCACTGGGTGACAAGTCGCTGAAGTCGTCCGAGAGCCGACTCTCTTATCTTGTTTTCGGCTACGCCTCCCATGGGGGATTTTGTTGGGATGCCCACACTCGTGGGGGCCAGCGTAGGTTGATGCAACGCCGGGATCGGAGGAGGTCGCGTAGGGAGAGCGGTCCCTGCCGATACTCTTGGCTGCCGGGATTGACCCGCTGATCCTCCCCTTTATGGCTCGAGTCCAAGGGAGGGGGGATCAGTTCTTCCGCTCGCCACGGGAACCTAATGCAGCCGCGTCAGTTCATCCATCATGGCCCGCTGGGTGGCCAACATCTTCATAAGGAGCTGGTCACTAAGCGGGGCAAGGGGTTGGGTAGTTTGAGCCAGTGTCTCACTTCCTGCAAATTCGGCGTGAGCCTTCACCCATCTCTGTCCCTGCGTGGAAGGAGCCATTAGGGTCTCCTGCGAAAAAACAGCTTTCGATCTTGTGGTCGTGGGCGTTCTTACAGGAACCAGTCAAAAGATCCCATAGACGGTGCCAAATGTCGGGGGGAAAATCTTGCTGGCTCAGGTGCTCGACCTGCAATGCAACGAAAACGTGAGAACGGCTGGCTCTGTGAGGAGCACATACCCTCTTACGCCCAAGTTAGTGAAGGTTCAAAAGTGGGGAGGTTGAGTAGTAAGAAAATGTTTGGGTTTCTGCGTTTCGAACCTATACTTTGGAGCTGAGGATTGTACCATTATAGATCTTTTGCAAACCGCCAGAGTCTGACACGTGGCCACTCTTTCTCGCATCTTTTACACTTTCACATGCCAGCCCACATGGGCCCTTAATGGCCTTTGTCATTTTAGCCTGTCAGGCGGTGGCGGGCGGGCGGGCGGGGGGGGGGGGACGCATCGGTCTTGTCCACGCCAGGTGGACATTCTGGAAGGCTCCCTTCTGGGGTGTCTTGATCAACTCTGGCCAGCTCATGTGGCTCACAGTTGTTCATGTAGTTCCATGGGGGTGATGACATTTGTCGATTTGGTACCGCCTTACTGTAGGTGGCATCTGTGGGCAAGAAGGCGGACTCCTTCGCTGTTACATGATCGGGCGAGCTCCTGGGCGAGCTGTGGGTGCTTAGCCCTCTGAGGGGTTCTTTAAACTATGCCAAGGGTGACCTCTTCCGCGCGTGAGCCAATCACGAGCGGTCAGGGCGAGCTGTGGGTGTTTGCGAATATCCTTCTAAGCTTTCTGTTAGCAAGATGTGATCTCCCCGCGTGCGAGCTAGAGTTGGGGTTTCGGCGGGCTACTGGCGGCCAGCGAGATACTCTTTCCAGCTGGCGAGCTGTGTAGAGAGCTTTTACTCGCAGTACCTCATGAATGAGACCTCATGGAAGATGCTGCTCTGTCAAAGGGACGCAGCGATCCGTTACTGTAAGAGGGAGTTGGCCAAGGGTGACCTTTACTATGTGCAAGCTGATCGCGTGCGGTCAGGACGAGCTTCCGGGCGAGCTGTGGGCACCAACCACGAACGACCTCTTTCGTGTGTAAGCTGATCGCATGCGGTCAGGGTAAGCTCCAGGCGAGCTATGGATACCAGCCACGGGTGACCTCTTTCGCATGCGAGCTGATCGCATGCAGTCAGGGTAAGCTCCGGGCGAGCTGTGGGCGCCAGCCACGAGCAGCCTCTTACGCGTGCGAGCTGATCGCATTCGGTCAGGGTAGGCTCCGGGCGAGCTGTGGGTGCCAGCCACAGGCGGCCTCTTCTGCGTGTGAGCTGATCGCATGCGGTCAGGGTAACCTCCGGGCGAGCTACGGGTGCTAGCCACGGGGACGACCTCTTTCGTGTGCAAGCTTATCACATGTAGTCAGGGTAAGCTCCGGGCGCCAACCACGGGTGACCTCTTTCCGCGTGCGAGCTGATCGCATACTGTCAGGGTAACCTCCGGATGAGCTGTGGGCGCCATCCACGGGCGGCCTCTTCGGCGTGCGAGCTGATCGCGAGGGTGGAGGCCGGCTTCGCTGAAAGTGTTCTTTGAACTCCAAGTCCTATTTTGACTATAATGCTGCTTACCCAAAATCGGGGTTGGCCTTGAATATCGAGCTCATCGGGGGGGGGGGGGGGGGGGTTGCTTCTTTGGTCTCCCGGGGTCGCCCATGGTGTACCCAAAGGCAAAGTCGATCTTCCTAAGGACTTTTGTTGTCTCGTTGTGTCCTCCTCTGCTACTGCCATGTGGACGACAAGTCGGTGATATTTTTTTGCACAATCAACTTTCTTTCTCTAAAACTTGATTTAAATTCTTATATATATTATTTTAATATTTAACTCATTGATCTAGTCACAAATACATACAACCAACTACACTATACCAAACAATGGAGTTCCAACTATACTATTCGAACTACGTCGAACCAAACAAAGGAGTTACAAAACCACACAGCTGAGTTGCAACTAAACCATTCGAACTACCTCCAATCAAACAATTTACATTTCAACTGCAACTGCACACATTTCAACTGCACGCATTGAAATTACACTGTGTAGTCAGAACTCTTCCAACCAAACAAACCGTGAGTCGAACCCGAACACGAGTGTGTTTTCTCACAAGTCTTCTATGCGGTCAGTCTGCACGCGAGCTCTAAGCCAAAGGAATGGATATCAATATCCATGGATGAGAATAAGCCCGTACCACTGCGTAGCCAGCCATTCATCCTCCTAAACGCTCTCTCTCTCTCTCTCTCTCTCTCTCTCTCTCTCTCTCTCTCAGAATGCAGCTTCTTCAAGCTCCTCCAAAATTTTCTTCTCCTCTGTCAAGAATACATAGAGTTGAAGGTATGATGCTATTCCACTCATCGCCTAGCTCCTATATCCAGTTTCCTTCTAATTGTGGATTAATTCCTCTCTCTCCTTCCCTCTATCCACTCAGACTCAGCTCACTCTGTTGCCGGAGTTGTTTCCCCAAAGAAGCCGTTCCCTATCTTAATGCCCACTCGTTTAGCTTCAATCCGAACCCATGAGCGGTTTTTGCAGTGCTCTAGCCAACTACAGCTTGGCCCCAACTCATTATCGACTGAAGCTGCCAATGTCGAAGGTAATCCATCCCTGCTTACCCAGAAGCTCTTTACTTCAAATTAGACCTACCCATTTCGTTTTTTAATGAGATTTAGGTGGTTGTTAATTGTAGGGGTTAGAACTGTAAATTTACTTGGACCATGAATACTTCTTTGTTTCCGGATTTAGATGGTTAAATAGAAAGAAGCACTCATGATGCTTCTGTTGCATGAGTCATGCACTAGCTAGCTAGTTCTTGCAAGTGTGGAAGCTCCTATGCTATGTCATGTTCCTCAACTTCAGTCACAGCTTATGTCTTTGTGATGTGAATTGAATTTCGACAAACGTCCAGGCCATGGATACTTTCAAGTAGGCCCCTTAATATACTATGGTTTGATAACTGATAGCTTTTAATAAATAATAATTATGGAGGGGAGGAAGCAATTTTGTTCCGAGGTTCATACCCAGTAATCTCAAACATTAAATTTATTACAAGTTTTTAAAGATAATATTTGTTAGAAGTCAATCATACATGTATGTAGTAGTAAGTTACATGCTACATAGTATACACTAATTATGTTTTGTGCAATAGTTGTGCATACTACATTTGGAATAAAATATTCCTAAACCTGCATAATTTTCTGGACAAGCTCATAAATCATGGTTCAACCCGAATTGGTTTGCTTGAACCGGTTTGGATTTTCGCTAACTCTAACCAAAACACTCCCCTGAACCTAAAGCAGTTCGGATTTTGGCCGACCCAAACCGAAACACCTCCCCTAACCCGAAATATGCAATAGTTCAGATCACGTTCTACCAAATCTGTTGGATCGGGTCCTGAATAAGCTGAGTCAGACCTCATTTGGCTAACTCGATACCGAATAAGCTAAATCGAACGTCAATTAGACCCGAATTGGCCATAGCAGACCTAAATCAATCTATAGACCCGAATTAGATGAATCTGATGGTAATTTTTGAATTTTCCTGGATTTTATTACTTTTTTTTCCCGAAACGGCCAAGTCCGTATCAACCCAATTGTTCTTTTTTCGCTCGGTCCCAACCCGAACTTTAATTCCCAAACCTTGTCACAAACATCAAGCACCATTACTACAAAAGGATGTTAGAAGTTTTTTAGACCAAAGTAATGTGTGTAAGAAATATGAACATTTTGTGTGGATCATGCAAAGAAGGTATGAAGAATTTGGAGAGGCAATTTCTTGAAAGGATTTTAACTAGAGTTACAAAAATCTTATGTGGAATTGCAACTTCTTTGATGAAATATTGTGAAGAAAGTACATTTGTTTTCCTGTAAGGACTGTTATAAAAGAATATATATATATATATATATATATATATATATATATATATATATATATATATATGTATATATATATATATATATATATAGAGAGAGAGAGAGAGAGAAATGCTATAATACGGTATGCGATAAGTGCGGCACCGCACCACAGCCGTCTGATGTACTGCTGCATGCATGCAATGCACGCAATGCGTGCATTAGACGGTTGCGGTGCAGTGCCACACATACCGCATGTAGCATTATAGCATGACCCTATATATATATATATATATATATATATATATATATATATATATATATATATATATATATATATATATATATATGGGTCAGGATCTGATGACCCAGCAAATTTTGACCCAGCAAATAACCCAGCACCCTTTGATGCACCTAGAGGTTTTAGAATGGGCTGATTTTTTGTAGGGATGTTGTCTATGGTATGTTGATCATCCTCACAAAAAATCAGCCCATTCTAAAACCTCTAGGTGCATCAAATGCGCTCTTCAAATCAACGGTTAAAATTCACAATCGAAAACCATTGATTTGAATAGCGCATTTGATGCACCTAGAGGTTTTAGAATGGGCTGATTTTTTGTGAGGATGATCAACAAACCATAGACAACATGCCTACAAAAAAATCAGCTCATTCAAAAACCTCTAGGTGCATCAAAGGGTGCTGGGTTATTGCTGGGTCAAAATTTGTCGGGTCAGCAGATCCCGACCTATATATATATATATATATATATATATATATATATATATATATATATATATATATATATAGGGGCGTGTTAGGATGCGGCGTGCGGTGCATGTGGCGTCGCACCACAGCCGCCTGATGCACCGCTGCGTGCATCGCACGCACCGCAGCGGTGCATTAGGCGGCTGCGGTGCGACGCCGCACGCACCGCACGCCGCATTTTATCATTCCTCTCTCTCTCTCTCTCTCTCTATATATATATATATATATATATATATATATATATATATATATATATATATATATCACCTTACTATATTATGTTTGTTCATGAAATCTTTTTCGTGAAGTTAAATATACATATTACCCACTTTTTTAAAAGATTTGAATCAGTATATAGAATGATTTTGGACATTGCTATTAAGTAATTTAATGTATTAGCTCTAATACCTAATAACTTCTGCTAGCTTATATTTTTGTTTTCCATTGTGATTAATGATTATGAGATATTAGAGGGCCTATATATGGAGCCCAATTTTTTCCATTTTTCATAGCCTTGAAACCATGTTCCATAGGTTTCTCAACCGAAGAAACATATAAATGATCATCTAGCCCTCTTACCTAGTGTGAAGATGGGTACTCCTCACCCAGAAACTTTCTCTTTCTTCTCTGTAATATGATGGATATTTAGCCTCTTTTTCACTCCTTTTTTCTAGTTCTAGTTAGTTCAGAAAGAGAGGTTCTTCATCACTAGGTCAGAGATGATCCAATATGTTGCCCTGATAACCTGAACAAAAGAGAGGTGGCGCCTGGGAGATGTGAAGTGGATGAAAGAAAAAAATTAAAAGGCGCATGGTGCTTTTCTCCCATTGGATAGTGTTCTATGTTCTCGAAGACTTGGATGAATGCCTTCACAACTGATTTTAGTGCATTTGTTAGTTACATTGGCGAGTTTTTAAGGTCCATTCAAGGATGATTGTTATATTAGATATAGAGTTACTAGTTACTACTAGTCCCACTATAGTTGTGGTAATGTAATGGTGCGCGTTATCTCCTTTTATAAGGAGAGGTAGTCTTATGTAATGATGAAGAAATCAATACAAGGAGTTTTCTCCCCAAACTTTAGTCTCTCTCTCCCTCTCTCTTCGTAACATGGTATCAAAGCCAGCCTAGGGTTTCAGAGACCCATCTTTGACCTCGACCTCCTCGGTCACCGCCAGCGACTTCGGGGAGGCCGGTCATAATAAAATTATTTTTCTCTCCTCTCGATCTACGATCAAATCCTAATTTTTGAGCTTCTATTGTTCGAGATCGGAGGTTTGTGGATCCTTTGTTTGAGATCATCTTCGGTCTGGCTCCTCCAGTAAGGCAAGGCAGCAAGAGATCCCGACAGCTCCCTTAGACCCTTCTCCTTCATCCACTGCTCTACTCGTGATAGCCGATCGGCTCTCTATTGGTCTCCTCCGGTTGATCTTCTCTCTTGCCTATTGAAGATGAAGCCATCTCCGTGCGGCCTTTCCGGCTGATCTCGGACCGCGATCGACATCAGGCCCTCCTGCGGCGGCCTCCGACGACTGCCATCTTCGTGCGACCTCCTTCCCTGCGGGCTATCCATCATTGTTGCGGCAAGGGGGGGGGGGGGGGGGGGGGGGGGGGGGGGCAGATCCGACGCTGCCCCTCGTCATCGCCCTCGCCCTCGCAATCTCCGGTGCTGCTGCGGCATGGGGGGGGGGAGATCCGGATCTGCAAAATCTCATGCGTGCTCCCTGCTGGAGCCGCTCTGTTGCGCGCGATCCCTGTCGGAGCCTCCCCTGCGCGCGATCTCCCCTTGTTGCTGGCGCCTCCGGCCTCCCCTACGAGCTCCGATCAGACACCTACCCCCTGCGCCTCCGGTCTCCCCTTGTTGCTGGTGCCTCCGGCCTCCTCTGCGAGCCCAAATCTGGTCGTCCTCTCTTCGACGCAGCAACATCGGCACGGGAGGGGTTCAAATCTGGCGCCCCCCGGACGTCCTCTCTCTAGCGCAACAGCAACATCGGCATGGGGGTCCAGATCTGACGCCTCCCAGCCATCCTCTCTCCGACGCAGCAGTGACAGTGGCACAGGGGGTAGATCTGGCGGCCCCAGCTGTCCTCTCCTCCGCTGCTTGTCGTCTGGCCGACCACCTCTTGAGTGCCGACTCTCCACTCCATGCGAACCCTATCACAAGCGACCATCTCCGCAGCCGCCTCACCAGTCACCCATCTCCGATCTCTCTCCAGGATACCAGGTCAAGATCCCTCTCTCTCTCACACTCTATTCTCTTAAAAACGAATCACAACTGTCCCTTGCTCTCTCTTTCTTTCTCCTCTCAATCCCGATCGGCCCTCGGTGGGCGTCACCGACCTCCTCTCGATCTCCCTGTGCGATCCCTTAGCGAGCCGCTCCCTTCGCACCCCGCTTCTCCTGCTCAGATCGTGACCTTCCTTGTTGGCCACCTCTTGTGTCGTCCAGTGTACGTTCTCTATGTGTGCATCTGTGTGTGTAAGATACCTGTGAGCCTGTGGCTACCATCTCAGCCCTACCTCTTTGAATCCTGGCCTCTCCTTCTGGTGCGCTCCGCTATCTCCTCCGAGTACACTCAGTACGTCGGACCTCCATTCTCTATTCGTCGACAATCTAGTTGTGAAGAACCTCTGCACCGCGATTGCCACTCTCGCGATCCATTCTCATGTATTCTTGCACCGCATCTCGGCCACCTCTTCTCCGCTGCTCACCTCCCTGGCCGGATCTTTGCCTGCACCCTATACACTATCGGCGCTCTTTCAGTTCGTCCGCCTACGCTCTTACGCCTGTCGGTTCACCTGCGCCCTATGTGCTATCGGTTCGCCTGCGTCCTGCACTTGCGCCTTGCGCCCTTGCGCTATGTCAGTTTGTTTGCACTCTGCACTCGTGCCCTACGCTCTGTCGGTGTTCTTTCAGTCCGGCCATCTACGCCCTGCGGCCTTGCGCTCTGTAGGTTGCCTGCGTCTTGTACTTTGTCGGCTCGCCTACACTTGTGCCCTACGATCTGCCAGTATCGGTCCACTTGCGCCCTGTACTCGCACCCTGCGTCCTTGCGCTTTGTCGATTCGCCTGCGCCTGCACTCGTACCCTGCGCCTTGCGCTCTACCGGTCCTGTCGCCTACACTTTACTAGCTCGCTCGTGCCTTGCCGATCGAGATCTTCTCCCTCATTCCGATCGAGCTTCTCTCCCTCCGGCGTCTCTCTCCTTAGTCGTTGTCTTATCCTCTTATTCTCTCTTTTCGGTCGTGTGACCCTATCAAAGCTTCTCTCCCTCCGAAAAAATCTCTCCTTGGCCGTTGTCTGCGCCCTACGCTCTACTGGCCCACCCGTGCCTTGCCGATCGAGATCTTCTCCCTCCTTCCGGTCAAGCTTTTCTCCCTTCGGCATCTCTCTCCTTAGCCATTGTCTTATCCTCTTATTCTCTCTTTCTGGTCGTGCGACCCTATCAGAGCTTTGACTCTATCCTCTTTCTCCCTAATTGCACAGACCCTCGGATCTTCTCTTTTCGTCCACTCTTGTGTCGGCTCTCGGATCCTCTCTCTCCCTAGTCGTGCGACCCTATCAAAGTTGTCTCTATTTTCTCTCCCTCGTCTGTGATAATTGAGATCTTCTACATGGTGTCAAGTTCTTGCTTCGGTCAAGTGGTTGCCTCCTATGAGGTCTCATCCATCCACACCTTTCTTAGCCGATCTCTCCTCTTTCGGCTTCCATCACCACCGGTTTCCTCCGCTCCAATTCTTAGTGATCATTGCCAGTTCCCTGGTTGACCTGCTTACATATTGGTTGTGTTTCCCCGGTTGTCCTGCTTGCAGGTCAATCGGGTTTTCCAGACGACTTGCTTGCAGGTCGTCCTGGCACTATTTTAACTTTACAACATAAAAATAGGATATTCAAAGTAATTTTTTTTTCCCTTTATTTTATTAAGCAAACTGATGTTGGTTTATACCTTACATCAGTTAGACTGGGGGTATTTAATATAGAGTTACTATTAGTCCCACCTTAGTTGTGGTAATGTAATGGTGTGCGTTCTGTCCTTAAACAAGGAGAGGTAGTCTTATGTAATGATGAAGAAATCAATACAAAAAGTTTTCTCCCCAAACCCTAGTCTTTCTCTCCCTCTCTCTTCGTAACAGTTATTATTTGTACCACCATCTGTAAAGTTCTTCCCCAAGGATTACCCCCACCAAACTTGCCTTAACATCTTTTGGAATCAAAGTGGAAATATTTTATTTGAGCCTCGCGACCCATTTATAATTGAATTGATGTGTCCTGTTACCGTGAAAGATTTAAAAGTAAACAAGAAGGCAAAAAAAAGTGATAAAGAAGAGAAGGAAAATGAAAAGTTTGTGGAGGAGAGTACTTAGAGACATTAGGGTCTTTGGTATCACACCGAGTAGAAATCACATATATTCATGTTAGGACAAGTAGAAAGCTTTTCAATTTCACACATCATGGCATAGAAAAAGTAAAAACACACACACAGAGAGAGAGAGAGGAGAGGAGGAGCAGAGAGGAAGAAGAGTTGAGATTTCTCGCCTTAATTCTTCCTTCCATAGGAAGAGCTTTGCAAACAACAAATTTTAAATCATTCATTGGATTACAATAAAGAGAGCTATGAGGGTCTTTAAATAGCCTATCATGTCACCACACAACTTGTCCCTAACCAATATGGCAATATAGGACTAAAACCCACATAACAAGCTAGAACACATAGGTTGAAAATAGCACTAAATAAAATTCCAAAAATAGTAAATAAATAAGAGAAAAAAGACCTCATAAATATGGATCAGCCCCGTCTGGGATGGGCCATTGAAACTGAGTTGAACCTGGGTCTCGGGTACTAGCTCACTCATGTTCCCCACACTAATGAGTCTTCTCATCTCATCACCTCTTCACTAGTACTAGTTGTAGTATTATCATCTCTTTCACTCTCTCCCTCCGTTTTCTTTCCTTCCCCCCCCCCCCCCCCCCCCTTCCATTACCCCCCTTCACTCTTTGCTCTCTTCTTTTCTAGGTAGTCCCTCTACCCACCAACTGGTGTATGCAAAATACAATGTGGGAGATTTTCTGCTAGTTTCTGGTATATTGGCTTCTACTGAGCCCGTGCTGTCATCATTGTGAACCTGCACCCTAAAGCCTAAATTGTCTCTGTTAATGTATATAGATGGGTCGGGTTTACTTGTACAGTCGGGTCGGGTTGTATGGTCATACATGTACATATATTGGGCTTGAGTCCCTTAATAGAGAGTATTCTATTCCTCTCCAAACCCTAGCTGTCATCTCCTAACAGTCTCAAGGTTGAATGTTCACATAACAACTTCAGCTCCACTTGTAATCTTCACGCAATAGCATCATTGGTAACAACTTCAGCTCCACTTGTAATCTTGATGCAATAGCATCGTTGGTAACAACTTCAGCGCCTGTTGTAAACTTGTAATCATCATGCAATAGCATCATTGGTATATTCTAATCGAATGAGAAAGTCACGACGTCTTTATAGTGATAGCTCTTCTACTATCTGGAAAGTATGAATAATTTTCTTTTGCTTATTTTGATAATGACAATGACGGTTCTTTTTAATATTCCTCTTTTCTCTTTTTGATGTTTTTTTTCTTTTGCAATTATTCTTTGTAGCTGGTACCACTGCAATATCAGTAGACATGGCCGAGAAGGATGTTTTGACAGCCTTGTCACAGATTATTGATCCAGATTTTGGGACAGACATTGTGTCATGTGGTTTCATAAAGGATTTGCATATTAATGAAGCCTTGAAAGAGGTGATCATGAAAATTTCTGCATAATGCACCTCTGGAATTATGATTTTCTTATCAGTTCGTGGACCTTTTTGTTTTCAATAACAGGGTTCTGCTCTTGTATATTTCAGGTTTCATTTAGACTAGAGCTTACAACACCAGCATGTCCAATCAAGGACATGGTAAGTTCAAATACTGTTGTTTGATCATGGACAAATTTTTGTTTAATCTGATATAATACCATTTTTCATTTAGAATTTGCTGTGGAGTTGTTAATTCTCAAATATGATTGATCACTATATATGAAGAAGCAAGTTTATGCTTTCCACTGTCTCTTTAAAGTAATGGAGATAAATGTCCTCTTATTACAATACAATCCACCCGGGTGATCTTGTGGGATATTTGAAGCATCATATTGGTGTTTTGTTAACCTTGTCACATTATGGTGTTCCCCTCTCAAAACTTACTTTTGATGGGTGAATTTCTACCAGATTTCACATTAATAGTACAAGTGTACAACTATGTTTCAGTTTTCTTAGAAGCAGTCATGTGCTGCTATGCTAAGAATGTTTTTTCATGCCTGGTTAAAATATGGAACCAACTTAGAGATTCCTGGCTTTTGTTTCAAATATTTTAAGGATGTCTGTTCTGTCAAAGGTATGTAATTAAGGGAGCTCGCAGGGCTCTGAGGAGCAGGCGGCTCCAAGCTTGAGGTGGCAGCACATGGCACATAGGTGGGCGGCTGCAGGCTCGCCGGCGGCTGGAGAGGGATCGCCGGATCTGAGGAGGGCAGATCACGCAAAGTTGAGGGCATTGGATCTGAGCGAGGGAGGACCAAGTCGCGCTGGAGGTCGTCGGATCTGAGCGTCTACTGTGCACGTATCTGAGAGGGCAGCACGGCTAATGATATCTGAAAGATACTTCTACTAGGAGTGCATAATGCCATATGCACTGTATGTTATCTCAAGACTGATGAAGTAGCGAAGAGAACCTAAGTCCTTCATATGAAACTGGCTCCTCAGGTGCTGTTGAAGACAAGAAATCGTAGCAGAGTCATCCCCAGTGATGATCATGCCATCCATGTATAATAGTAGGATCGTTCGGTCCTGTGGGGATGATTGAACAAACAGGGAGTGGTCCTGACTGCACTCCGAGTAGCCAAGCTCTCGGACAGCACGAGAAAAAAGGAAGCATGAAAACAGTCTTTTGGTACGATAAATCGCGATATTTCGCGCCGATGAATATATCGTGCGAAGTATCGCGATATTCCCATGAATCCTATTCCGTTTGATATATTATGTGAAATTTCGTATTGAGGTTTGGCTAAACCGAGATATTTCACGATTTATTTCGAGATTTCGATCCTTAGCCGTCATCTTCTAACAAAAATAATGAAGTATTCAAGGGAAATAAGGAAGAGTCATAAAGATCCAGGAGGAGATGAAAAATTGAAGTGTTATGTTATAAGCTTAGTGAAAAAATTTAGATTCCATACTCAACTAGTTTATACGAAACGACTGTTGTCTGTCTTGGACTATAATCCATACTGTTGTCTGTCGTTGCTTATACAATATGGATACTAATGGTGCACTGGCTATATGCTTTTCCTCCATTTGTTGTCTCCTAACTTGAGCATGTGTAATTTTTTGCAAAACCTGCGAGTCATTTTTTCGCAACTCACAAAAATTAATCAACAATGAATATCTTCTCTAGATCATGGAGAAGGACAAATGAAAGAAAAAAAAAATCTAAGAATACAAGGAACATCCGAGAGAAAAAGGAAGCATGAAAAGAGTCTAAGATTAATGCAGCATTTGATATTTTGTTCTCAATGTGAGCATGAATAAATTAATACCTTATGCTGTTTGTTTTATACAATGTATGGAAATGCCATACTACTTCAATTTATCATACCTTCTAGCTGGATGTTATATTACTGGTACACTGGCAATTTGCCGAAAATTCTTAATGAATACATGTCTCGACTGCTCTATTCCTAGTAAGTTAACTGTAATGTTTTACTTTATAAGTTTTTCTTCTGCCTTTAAGCAGTGTACTAACACATATTTAATACTTGTATCTTCTGCTTAAATACCTTCTACCACATTATTGTACTGTTTGTAGCAACAACTTCTTCCTCCAAAATGTCTAAGCCAATTGTTGTTCTTGACAGTTTGAACAAAAGGCAAATGAAGTTGTTGCAGCTCTTCCTTGGGTTAAAAAAGTCAATGTGAAAATGTCTGCGCAACCTGCAAGACCAGTTTTTGCAGGAGAACTTCCAAAGGGACTGCAGACTATTTCAAATATTGTAGCAGTTTCAAGTTGCAAGGCAAAGTATTCCAATTTTTTGTTTTCTCATTATATCAAATCAAATCCTAATAAATTTGTGTCATATGATTCTATTATTTGTGCGCTCCATCAGAAATTAGTATATGTAATTTTATGATTGATGCAATGATCTATCAACCATGATAATTGAATCCACATAGATTTTCCCTCCAAAAAAAAAATCAGCATGAATTTCCATTTATCTTTGGACATCAAGCCGACCCTAGAGAGTCTACTTCAGTCAATGTACGCGGAACTTTCAAATTGTGCAACATAGCATATAAACCTGGATATGCTTAAAAAAACTTAAGATATCTCAAGGAATCAATGCAAATGTGTCACATGAGAACTATAACCATGACATACCATAACAACGAGCATTATATCTTAAAGAATTTGAAAAAATAAAGATCAAGTTACGGAATAATAAAAAAATGAAGATCACTTTTTTAATTTTTCTTTCGAATTTGTTCTGAAGAAATGTTGTCATTGTCTGAGTTTCATCGTTGATCATTATTCAATATGGTATACCTACAACTAATGCCTGCTTGTAAGTTATATATTTTTCTTGATTTAGATAAAAGTTATATTTTTAAACCATGCAGGGAGGTGTTGGGAAATCTACTATAGCTGTAAACCTAGCTTACACATTAGCTGGCATGGGCGCTAGGGTTGGCATATTCGATGCTGATGTTTATGGTCCAAGTCTACCAACAATGGTTTCGCCTGAAAACCGGTTGTTAGAAATGGTATATTTCATTTTCTGAAGGTTACTACATGCATGGTATTTGTGATCTTGAAGCAGCTGCTTTTTAGAACCCAGAAACGAAAGCCATACTTCCAGCCGAGTATTTGAGCGTCAAGTTAGTATCTTTTGGATTCACTGGACAAGGGCGTGCAATAATGCGGGGTCCAATGGTTTCAGGAGTCATCAACCAACTACTTACTACTACTGAATGGTATGTGGTACTTAGGGATTTCCTGGAAATTTTTTATGATTTATGTCCTGTTTATATTAGTGTTTACAAACTGAAACATTAGCATATATAACATAAGATTATTTGGTGATTAAGACATTTACGTTTGGACTATTCACTGGATCAATTTCCCAACAGGATCATAATGCATGGCAAGCGCAAGATTTAACTATAAAGGCTTCATGTTTCTACAGCATTGGTTTAAGTGTATGTATGCTCCACAAGTACTTCCATGACTAGGCATCTATCTTGGGGAGTTCTGAATTTCCTTACCTGTTTATTGTCAAAAATTAAAATTATATTAAGTTTTGAAGATTTTCAATTCTTCCTCGATAATTGTATAATTGAACTGGTAGTTCAGCCACTTTGACCTACTTATTAGTTCCGTAATCCAAAAAAATTTGAAGTTAAAAATAAAGTCTCAAGAGCTTTGTATTTATTAATCGAAAGTTATAAATACATTAACCAAACATTTATGCAACAGAAGTAATGAGTTCGGATTTGGTTTTGTTCTAGCCGTGACTCTTGAGTATTCGTGGCATCATGTGTACACTATCTGAGCATCCTCAGTTTGTATAAATTTTCATGTCATCAGCACCCCATTTTGTTTCTTTACTGTTATAGCTGTCATCAAGGTAACTATATCATTATGAGTGTTAGTGATGTTGGAGAGGAAAAGGACTTTTGTGGATCTATGATTTTGTTGTTAAAGAAATTGAAAAGATTAAAGGGGTAATGTATGAGAAGCCCTTTTTAAGAGATTGTTTTGAGCAGCAGTCCCGACCACCTTTTTATTTGAGCTCAAACCCTCGTGGACGAAAATACCCCTCACTTCACTTCTAATTTAGAAGTAAATGCCACTCCTTCTAAAACTAAACCGAACCCCCTCCCCCCCGCCCCCCCCCCCCCCCCCGCTGCCGCCCTTAGACCTAACCAAACCTCCTAACCTAAGATCTACAAGCCATGTGATGAAACCCTAGACCTAGGAATCCCAACCTAAACCTAAACCGAACCCCACCGTCGTTGCTGCTGCTGCCGCTGCTGCCTTCGACTCCATAGCTCGCGTCCACTGCCTCCGTCACCGCTTCTCACTGCCATCTTCGCCGCTCGCACCGTTCGCCTCCTGCACCTCCACTCGCGGCCGCCTGCATCTATGCCTCCGCCTCCGCCTCCGCCATGGCTAATCAAGAGAGGAGAGGAGGTGAGGGTGGTCTCGGGATTAAAAACAAAAAGAATGAGTTTTCTAAGTTTTCTTAATGTTGGGTTGGTTAGAGGGGTTGGAGTTCAAATGAAATGTTTCACTGGGTTTATCCTAATGTTGGGTTTGTTAGAGGGGTCTTAGGCTAATAACCCCAAGGTTAAATCTAAAATTGATCTGAAATCAAACTCTGAAGTTGGTCAAAGTTGTAATAAAAGTTGACTGGGGGAAGTCTACCAGCAATGTTTGTCTTGTGGTCTGATAAGGATTCTGAAGGAATTCAAAAAATACATGCTTTCTAGATTTGATATTCTGTAGTAGAATTTTTGGGTTCAGAAAGGTTGATATAGGGTTTATTGGTGGATCTAGGTGTATAATTGCTGACATCTGCGAACAAGATCTACTATGGATGTAGAAATCTAAAGAAAAAACAATAAACAAAAGAAAAGTTATGGAAGAGTCTCCTAGCGACATTAAGGCATCACACTTAAGGTTATCCAAGGCATCAAACCTTGAAATCGAAGCATCTCACCTAGGGAATTGGATGAATGATACACACCAAATAATAGAGACTATGGAAATTTTATTAATGAAATAAAGAGGCCATAGGCCTTATTTATAGTACAGGAATTTCCCTGTTTTCCGTCATATCTATGTTAGTATTCGTACTTCTTATTGATAAATACGACTATGCAGTCAAAGGCACTAGGTGCTCCAGGTGAGCCTAGCGCCTAGGGATCGCCTTATTCATAAGTATAATTATTGCATAATTTTTCCCTTATTCAGTCGTGAACCATGATCATTAAGTAGTGGGATCCATTTTTACTTTGCCGTGCATATAGACCTGTTTTGATATGCTTTGTCAGAGGGAAGCTTTTCTTGTGATAAGCAGTTGCTTTCTTGTATTATGATCAAATTTTTTTCGGTGCAATATGCACAGATTTTGTCATCCTGACTCTTCCACCATACAGGGGAGAACTAGACTACCTCATTATTGACATGCCTCCTGGGACTGGTGACATCCAGCTTACTTTATGCCAGGTTTAGCTTCTTGCATTATATTCTCTAATCTATTTATGGACCCATAGATCTCTGTCAGTGCTGCAATATTCATCTTTCTACAAGTAAGGTTAAGATGAATTTTCAGGTGGCTCCATTAACTGCAGCTGTGATTGTTACCACTCCCCAGAAGCTAGCATTCATTGATGTTGCAAAAGGAGTTCGTATGTTTTCAAAGCTTAAGGTAAACATATGCTAAATGCTTAAAATGTTTCATCCTGATGACTCTTTTATGCTTGAAGTAATTGGCAACTATATCTGTTAAGATTTATATTGGTTGTCCATGCAACTTCAAATAAATGGAATATGGCTTGTCTAAGTTATGCAAAATTATGGATGGTTTTTTTCTCTGTATTACCCATTTTGGTATTCCAAATTTAGATGGAATGGCCAATCAAAGATCAAAAAAGAAATAGTTGCGTATTTTTGAATGCCTACGCTATTGTTTATTCTATTCCATCTATTGCTGTAGCTGAGAACATGTGCTACTTTGATGGTTGCTGTTTTGTAATTATACTTGAAGGTTTGTCTATTTTGAAGGTTCCATGTATTGCTGTAGTTGAGAACATGTGCTACTTCGATGCTGATGGGAAGCGTTACTACCCTTTTGGTAAAGGTTCCGGCACTCAGGCATGTACACGAACAAAGAATTGATGATTCCCTGTGCTATTTCTCTTTTCATATATTTAATTTTAAATTTTGATCCATTCTTCTGCAGGTTGTCGAGCAGTTTGGAATACCACATCTCTTTGATCTTCCTATTCGACCAACTGTATGTGCTACATTAGCTCCTTGGCATACATCTATATCCTCTGAAGTGTCTTTAGTTTAAACAGCATCTAGTACAGCTAAGATGCAAAAGGTTATTGGTGTAACCATACTCAACGATTACAATTTTATAGATGATAAGGATAGTGTTGTATGTTGTTACGAAGAGAGAGGGAGAGAGAGACTAGGTTTGGGGAGAAAACTCCTTGTATTGATATCATGATATTACACAAGACTACCTCTCCTTGTATAAGGAGAGAACGCACACCATTACAATACCACAACTAAGGTGGGACTAATAGTAACTCTATATCTAATACCCACCGTCAAACTGATGTAAGGTATAAACCGACATCAGTTTGCTTAATAAAAGAAAGGAAAGAAAAAAAAATATAAAATATCCCATTTTTATGCTGTAAAGTAAAGATAGTGCCAGAGCGACCTGCAAGCAAGTTGTTCTGGGAACCCGATTGACCTGCAAGCAGGACAACCGGGGAAACTCGGCCAACCTATAAGCAAGTCAACCGGGGAACTAACGATGATCACTAAGGATTGGAGCGGAGGAAACCGGTGTGATGGAAGCCGACAATAAAGGAGGCCAAAAGGGGAGAGGTCGGCTATGAAAGGTGTGGATACGAGATACCTCATAGGAGGTAAGCACTTGACTGAAGCAAGCACTTACACCTCCTAGAATATCTCAATCATCACAATCGAAGAAGAAAAAAAATAGAGCCATAGCTCTGATGGGGTAGCACAACCAGGAAGATAGAGGATCCGAGTGCCGGCACAAGTGTGACCGGAGAGAGAAGATCTGAGAGCCCGTTCGACTAGGGAGAATGTGGATAAAACAACGAAAAGAGAGGATCCAACCAGAGAAAGACGCCGGAGGGAGAGAGACTCGATCGGAGGGAGGGAGAGGATTTTGATCAACAGAGGAGGTAGGGTATCAATCATGATAGGAGAGAGGCTCAATCGGATGGAGAGAGATCTCGATCCGCATAGCACAGGGTGCAGGCACAATCGGATCAGCAGAGCGCAGGGAAAGCGCAGGGTGTAGGTGCAGTAGGACCGATAGAGCGCAAGGCGCAGATAGGCTGACAGAGCGTAGGGTGCGAGCAGGCCGGTAAAGTATAGGATGCAGACTGGCAATGGTGCAGGCGAACCAGTACTAGCAGACCGCAGGGTGCAGGGCACAAGTGCAGGCGAGCGGCAGAGTGCAGGGTACAGGCGGCCGAACTAGCAGAGCGCAAGGCGGACCGTTACTAGGAAAACGTATGTGCATGGCATAAGTGCAGGCGCAGGCGGATCGGTAAAGCGCAGGGCGCAGGGCACGAGTGCAGGTGCAGGTGGGCCGGTAGAGTGTAGGATGCAAGTAGGCCGGCAGAACGCAGGGCACAGACAACCGATAGAGCGCAAGGCGGACCGGTAGGGCATAGGGCGCAGGGCACGAGTGTAGGCGCAAGGGCGAAGGTCGCAAGCATCGAAAGAGTACAGGACATAGGCGGTCGGACCGAAAGAGCACCGGCAGAGCACAGGGTGCAGAGTCGCAAGTGCAGCGCCGCAAGTGCAGAGGGCAAGGCCACAAGCGAAGAGTATAGGGCCGCAAGCGCAGAGATCGATAAATTCCGACGACGTGTGACTGACTAGAGGAGAGGAGACCGGCTGAGGGAGCGTGTGCAAGTGGTGATCCGTCAGACGGTGAGCAGTGGATCTGGCCCCCGTGCCGCGGATGCTGCTGCGCAGGAGAGAGATCGGTATGGATCACACGATCAGGCAACGGCGGACCAGGAGGTGATGAAGGGTCACGAGTTAATTGATGAAGGGTTAATTGAAGAAGGGTTGGTTAAGGGTCACGGGTGGTATCCCGTGACTTTTTCTCTGCTTCAGCGGTGCAGGAGGCCACGCAGGCCGCAGCAAAGGCACGTGACAGCGAACGATGGCAACAATATAATAAGGCTCCGCCGTCAAACAACAAAGGGCTCGCAGGTCAGGCGTAGGTGCAAGCGACCTCGAAGGAGCAGAGCGCAAGCGACCTCGACGAGGCTGAGCGCAGGGCGACCTCAACAAGGCCGGGGGCAGGCTACCTCGACGAGCCCGGACATAGGCAACCTCGACAAGCGATCAGCGAGGGTGTAGGGCATACTCGAAGGAGCAGACCGCAGGAAACCTCGACAACACTGAGCGCAAGTGACCTTGACGGGGCTGAGCGCAGGGCGACCTCAACGGGGCTGGACGCAGTAAGCAACCTCGACGGGCGATCGGCGAGGGCGTAATGTAGACTCGAAGGAGCAGAGCGCAGGCGACCTCGACAAGGCCGGACGTAGGTAACCTCGACAGGCGATCAACGATAGATCGGCATGGCAACCGGTGGCTACGGGTTGCCTCGGGTTGAGAATAGAGGGAGGAGGCTGGCGATCTGGTACCTCACGATCCCAGGCTAGCAGATCGTGTAACTCAGAGAGGGATCACAATCTGGATTGAGAACAAATATATTTTTACTATTCCTGTCCTCCTCGACGCCATCGATGACCGATAAGGCCGAGGCTAGAGGGGGTCTTTGAAACCCTAGGCTGGTTCTAATACCATGTTACGAAGAGAGAGGGAGAGAGAGAGAGAGAGAGACTAGGTTTGTGGAGAAAACTTCTTGTATTGATATCATGATATTGCACAAGACTACCTCTCCTTGTATAAGGAGAGAACGCACACCATTACAATACCACAACTAAGGTGGGACTAATAGTAACTCTACATCTAATATATACGATGGGGGATATGGAACCTTTCTGTCAATATCCATATCAGGAACATGTTTGAACAGAAGGTCTAAAGATCAGAAGGAATTAGAAAAAGGGTGATGAGAGATTTTGGAAACGTAAAGCTAATGATTGATCAAATGTATGGCCACATAGGGGTAATTTGGAATTTGAGGGCATTGCAGGTTACCTAAATGCTCATGGCCATCTAAGAAAAGAATATTTGGCATGTCTCGCATGTCCCCTTGGAATTTCATAGTTATAAATTTCTACAATTGATAGAAATGTAAAAAAAAAACAAGAAGTTGGCAAATTTCAAGGAGTGGTGGCCAAGAAAAGAAAACTAATGAAAGAAGCTTATTTTTCACTGTAATAAGAACTAATATTTTTACAATAAATAGATTTTGTATTGACGAATCCATGAGTCTTGTTCAAGGCTTGAGATCTCGGGTTCGACTTGGGCCCAAAGCGAAATGTTTCAATTATTTTGGGTTCTGATTTGGTAGTTAGGACCAAACTATGAAAAATTTAGTTATATTTCCAGATCAAAAAAATAAAAAGTAGTATGAAAGAAAAGAGTACTCTTTAACTTTAAAAAAGTAAAAACTAATTATGCAATTTTGTGCTGCATAGGGAATAATAAAGATCTCTATCCGGTATGAATGTTGAATTGATTGGAATTATATAGCATAACAATTCTTTACCGTCATAGCAATATGACTTAGTCATATGGTTAACAATCATCAATATAAACTATAGGGTCATAAATGATGTGATGCTACTAGCTATCATCATAGTCCGAACCTATCAGTGTTATAAAACCCAAAAACTCTACTTGAGACCATGCCGAGTAGAGTCAGACTTGAAAACTCGGCCAAAACACAACCGAGTAGTTATACGTAAAACTCAAAATGTGATGTAATTTAATATTTTCTATTCATATTTGAATATAACTAAATTAAAATGGATAAAAATGTATCCAAAATGATATTTATTTTACGTTCACACACCTCTGAATATGATCTATAATAAATAAATATAATTAGAGAAAATTATAAAAATAAATAAATTGGATAGAGGAAGACACTCTTCTTTGTCTCCTTTTCTTCTTCTTGCTTTCCTTCATCTCGTCTTTACCAGTCAAGGGAGGAAGATCAACTAAGGTGAACCTTTGTTTTCACTGGAGCGGATGGGAGATTGGATCGAAGCTCTAATTCCAAGTTTAGTTACATAGGTATTTAAGGGTGAAAAATATTTTTGTCCTTCAAAAAATTAAAATTTTACACGAATAAGTGGGGTCGCAACTCGACCCGACTCCTATGACTCGGAAACTTGATCAAACTCGGTCCAGTCGGCCGAGTTACTCGGTGAATTGTTGTCGGACCGAGTTTTTCACCAATTCGACCCAAAATTCAATCGAGTCAAGTCGATTCGGCCTAGTTTCAAGTCAATTCGGCAAGTTTTAAAACAATGTAAATTATATAGCTCATGGTAGATGAAGAGAGAACCGTTAATTATGTTGTTAATGATGTGATGCTACTTGTTATTAAGTTGTTAATGTTACTATGAGACCAATTAAATAGAGGACCGTTAATTTGCTATGCTACCTCAATGAATAATTGGTTTAGGATGTGGTATGGTTTGATAGGCTAAAATTAGAACAATGTTGCGCATGGTTCGAGGGCTTGTTTGAACCCGAACTGGTTCCTATTTGGATTTTGATCGATCCGAACTCCCCCTGAACCCAATACCTGCCTTGGTTCATATTCGGTTCGGCCAAATTGACCGAATCATATCTGAAACAAGCTCAATCTGACCCGATTTGTCTGAATCATGCTCGAATCAAGCTGTACCAATCAGGTCAGACCCAAGTCAGCGAAGTCATGCGGATTTCAATTTTGCTTGTTTATAATATTTTCCGCCGGGTCCAAACCCAAACCTCAATTCTCAAACCTTAGTTTTGGGTTCGGGCGAATCCTCAAGCTTTGGTCCTGATTTCTCTGTCTTGCCAAGTTAGGCGTTCGTCAAACTAAGAATATGATCTATATCATGCTATCTGATCACAGTAGGTACTAACTTGATATAATCAATTTACGCAAAAGAAAGTATTAGAAGTAGGCTGATCTTTAAATCTTTTAAACTTGGAAGGAATGCTGGAAATGAGCCTCCCTAATATTATTAAAACATGATGCCAACATATGTACACTAACAGACTTACACCCTTTCAGAAAGACAAGTTACAAAGAAGTCTGTTAATGTATAGATGGGTCGAGTTCTATGTACAGTCGGGTTGGGTTATTTGTTGTACATATATATTGGGCTTAGTCCCTCAATAAAGCATAATTCCATTCTCTCCAAACCCTACCCGCCATCTCCTTACATGGTATCAAAGTTGGGTTCACCGTCTCCCTCCAGGTGCGGCCCCTTCCGATTGTATCTCGCTCCGTGTGCTCCGTTTGAGGGAGGGTGTTGAGGAAGTCCACCAATTAGTCCCATATCGGTAAAGGGGGCACCTAACACCCGCTTTATATACCCTCTGTGAACCTCCCTATGACCCGGGTTTTGGGATGTGAGGGTATCTAACATGTTTTCAGAGTCCTGAACCAGATAGGGCTATGGATTCCATCGGTTAGTCAAATATATAAAAGCATTTTACAAATTTATACATGTACATATCATACTTATAACTACTATACCAAGGGTTGCCCTTGAAAATGATCGAACAACATTGAAGGCTTTGAAGCAGATTGCACATAGGAAAGGGAGATGCATAGAACTTAAAGAAAGTTAGTGCAACAATCAATATGTGCTTGTAAGATTGGACCGATTATAAGTATGTAAGCTGAGCTAAGATACTTGAGGATTTGCGGTTGGGTGGAGTCACGAGTATACAAATCACCACCAAAGCAAAGTTAAGGAGAGCTCAGTTGTGCTGTGATGGGGGAGAATGACAAGCAGCCTGAGAAGACACCAAAGAGATGTCTTATAACAAGAAATAGTGGCCGGCGAACTACCAATGATGTAAATCCTTGAGTTGCTCAAACTTATGCTTGGGTAAAGACCTCGAGCATCGGTAATGGATCATGGAAAAAGAGAAAGAAGTATCGGCAAGCAGAATGCATAGTTGAGAGCAGGATATTATGATGCTTGAGGATGAACACCCAATAACTAGATTCATAAATAGTTGAAGCAAGATGCATAAATGAAACTCTAAGAACCCAAGAATTCCTCGAAGCAACATTGACCGGCGGAAGAAGTGGGGAAGGAAGAGGAAGAACAAAAGGAGAAGGAAGGAGCAGGAGGAAGAGGAAGAGGAAGAGGAAGAGGAAGAACAAAAGGAGAAGGAAGGAGCAGGAGGAAGGAGGAGGGCCGGCGGCGACGATTGGTCGAACCAGGCCAGCGGAGGCATAGGCAACGGTAGCTTGGACGAGACCAGCGGCGAAGGTGGGGTTGCCTTTATTAATTGGTCTGGGTGGCCTGGGGAGCACATTAGGCTTTTCCTTTTTTATCAAGTTGGGTGCCCTTAACAATTTGTGGGGTGCAAATAACACCACCCATTATTTTTCTTTGTAAAGGGGTATTCACAAAAAATTGGCTAACTGAGTCATTTAATTTGTGGGAACGTTGCTTCAGTTTAGCTCTTTGGCCCTTAATTTGTGCCATGGAAATGAGTTTACTCCTTGCATCACGGCCAATCACCTATTAGATATAACCATGAGTCCATGACTAGACAGTCCCGCAAATATATCTAACCGGGGTGCTTCTTGACACTTGCATCACTACATGAGTATCCCTTCCGTTAATGGATTGATCACCTCAAGTAGGCTTCTTGTCAGCATAATCAATTTCCTTGACTAGGAATTAAACATTAGTCATTTACTAGCGAGTTATTAAATATGAGATCTAATTTTACCTATGTCCTACCTGCCAAGAGGCAGTACCATATGATAGTTGATGCAGAAGACAAAAATATGAGATACTTGGTCACTTGGAGTTCTGGTTCCTTTGTTTAGTTGATTGTTGAAGCCTGGATTTTGTTTTCTCCAATGGGAGTGCAAAGAGAGAATTTTACATTAAATGATGGTATAATATAGAAGCTATAAACACATTCAAATTGCCTTCCGAGTTATGGCATAGCCACAATAGAAGTATCCACTTAGAAAATCTCTCTGAAACTTGTTTTCATCTAATCACTTACATAGGATAACATTTTTTTTCGGTATAAAAGCTATTAGTTTTCTACCAGACAGTTGCAAGATTAGATTCACTTTGACAGCTATCGGCTTCTGGGGATAGTGGAATGCCTGAAGTAGTGGCTGATCCGCAAGGTGAAGTAGCCAAGACATTTCAAAATCTTGGAGTTTGTGTTGTCCAACAGTGTGCCAAAATTCGCCAACAGGGTAATCCTCTACTCTGCAACCAATTTTATTAGACGAATTGTATTGTTCTATTTATCATACTACTTTGAGCTCCTTCATGGATCTTCAGCCTCACTTGTTATGATACAGTAATTATTGAATTCATTGTAAACTTCAAGTATCATCAACCTTATATTTATCCTCTCATTGCCATACCCATCAACAAAGATTTCCAAGTTTGGGAATGTAACCATGACTAAGTGTTTGATATTGTTTTTCCCTCTAAATTATACTCTTAATGAGCTCAACTTATGTAGATTTGTTTCCAGAGCAGCATTCTTAATTTATTTTGAATGTTTCTTGCTGCGGCTATTTCAATTTTTGCATTTCTGTATCTGCTTTTTCTGCACATTACGTATATTTAGTAACACAAACCTATACTTTACAAACCAGTGAAAACTGTGGGATTTTTCTGAACCAGTGAAAACCGTGGGATTTTTCCTGAATCAAAGATGCACACACAAGATGCATTCCTTGATAGGAAATGAATGGCAAAGTAGAATTAACTAAGCCAACCCAAATGGATGGGAAAGGGCTTCTTGGTTTTATTCATGAATTTTATCTTTTTATGATTCTTCTTTGCTTTATTCTGATTAAAGTGGTTGTTCCTTTTAGTTTCAACAGCGGTATCCTATGATAAGTCTATAAGGGCAATCAGAGTGAAAGTGCCAGATTCAGATGAAGAATTTTTGCTGCACCCTGCTACAGTGAGACGCAACGATCGATCTGCACAAAGTGTGGTATATGAGTCATATTGTTATTATGATACACTATTGTATCATCGTATTTGGAAATCATATTTTTCTACCAGGAGTTGAGCAATTTCGATCTTGACACAATAAACCAACTTCGAGAAGCTCAATGAACTAGCATGTTATGTAAATTGATTAACCATGTATAAAATATATTAAAGTTCTTAGCAAAGTAATGCGTTAAAACTTAAAACCTCTAAAAAAATATCAAAGCCATATTTCTAGCCTTGCGGGCTCCAATTCTTGAGACAAACTAACAATGATGTGTTTGTCACAAAGATCAGGTTATTTGGAAGTAATCACAGTCATAATGGAAATCTCTCAAAATTGCTATAAAAGTTGCAATTAATGGTGACTGAGTTATCAAGTGGGCAACCATATGTGCATCATGTGCATCATTTGCTCCATCATACTATATAGGACAGTAATAGTATCCGACAAGATGCCTCAAGAAAGGATGCAAAAAATTGACTGTGTAAAGCACTGATTCCCAGTAACTTTGAGCATACCAAATCTTATGCGTGTATAGTACTTTCTCCATAGCACTGACCATTTACATACTCCATTTCTGGCATTGGATGATTTCATGTGCTATAAAAAAAAATTCCTGTTTGTCATGAATGTCTTTATGAAATACTTTGACCAAACTATGTGCGAATTCTAAATAGGATGAATGGAGTGGGGAGCAAAAGCTACAATATGGGGATGTTCCAGAAGATATTGAGCCTGAAGATATTCGGCCAATGGGGAACTATGCAGTTTCAATAACATGGCCGGATGGGTTTAGCCAGGTGATTTTTTAGTGTTCCATTTTAATGGTTTTCTCTACGTCCTCCATATTATGCGCACGTCGGCCCTTCTAATCATACAAATTTTTTATGCAGAAATATGTGTTTGTATGCTAACGTGTAGGCAGACATGGACATCACATGCTTCTATAGAGTATATTGTTTGCAATTGTTTTCTTTAAAAAAATTTGAATCTCTATTTGCATGCCTCTATCAAAAACATTTACTATACTTTAATCGAAGATGAAATTCGTTGTAGGATCTTTGAGTTATTATTAGGCACTCCTAACAGGGTCATAGATGTAAACAATATTTTAAATGAAAATTGTTTCGTGTGCATGCCTCCCTTTTTAACTGGCTGTAACTTGATTGCAATCTAAGACCACATGGAGGTTGCTCGTATGGAATCATTGCTCTTTTTAGATGTGATCCTTGCTCTCACCTTACTTAGCTTAACAACTAAGTGACTAACAAGCACGACGCGACATCAACAACTAAGTAACAAGTAGAACTATCAACCATCAAACCTTCAGTATCAGTAATTAAGTATCAATCATGAAGTTACATAAGAACTAACATGTGATCAGATTTCTTAGTCAATTTAAAACATGCAATTATTGAGTAACATAACAATTAGCTATGCCTTCTTTTCTCTTCATTTATACTCTTTCCTACTGTCACCAAAACCCTATAAGGTGAGAGAGAGAGAGAGAGAGAGATGGCTAGGGTTTGGGAGAATGACGGACAATTCTCATTAGGGCAATAGCCACAAATATTTAAGTATCATACGTGTGTAGGAAATGAGTCTGCACACCTAACTCATATGTATAACCTACAACATACATTAGCACCCCCCCTCAAACTCACAGTAGATCAAACACTGAGAGTTTGCTAATAAGAAACCGAAAATGAGGAAAGAGATATGACTTCGTGAAAAAATCAGCAATCTACTCAGTGGATGACACAAAGGGCAGAGAAATGGTCACAGTCTCGTACTGATCTCTGGAGAAGTAACAGTCGAGTTCAGTGTACTTTGTCCGCTCATGAAAAACCGGATTGCTGACAATCTGAATAGCACTCGTTGTCCCAGTGAAGAGCCGTAGGGCCAGAAGAATCGATACCAAGATCTCAAAGAAGACGCCGTAGATGAACAATCTCCTAGGTAGTAGTGGCCATGGCATGAAACTCAGCCTCAGTGCTAGAGAAAGAGACAATCTTCTGCTTCTTACTCTTCCAGGAGATAAGAGTCACCCAGAAACAGACAATATCTAGTCGTCGAGCGACGAGTAGTCGGGTCCAGTGTTTTAAAACACGAAAACTCGACTCGACTCAAAACCTTAATGAGTCGAGTTGACTCGACAACTCGGCTAAAACTCGATACAAAAAACTCGACATTATATAATATATTTTAATGTTATATATATAGCAGATTTTTTTGCATTATACACTCATCCACCATTATCAAAATACTAACAAAACTACAAGGGTATCAAAACGACAGTAGTAACAAACATAAAGATAACCCATCATTCCATAAAGATAACTCATTAGATACTAGCGTATCAAATGTCCAAAACCACAAAACATAACAAATAGTTATTACGAAACACATGTTTAAATGCTTAAAAATTAATCATACGTCCGAATCAGAATCGGAGCTTGGCCTAGCTGCACTACTTGTCCACCGAGAAGAAACCTGTTCGCGGCGATCGTCCAACCGTCATCAGTAATTCCAACCCCTCCACGATCAATAATATCACTAGGCTCGTTGGAAACCCATTCATCCTCACACCCCTCTAGCAAGACGTCCAACAATGATGGATCGTACTCTAATGCATGTCTCCTTAGCTGTTGCTCCCTTAATCTCATATTGTAATGGACGAGCACCAATTTGTTCAACTTTTCTTGCTTTAGACGATTTCTCTTTTTAGTGTGAATTTGATCAAACGTGCTCCAATTCCTTTCGCATGCCGTTGCAGAACATGTTTGGCTCAAAATGTGGATTGCATTACGTTGAAGAATTAGAGCATCGCCACCATTAGTTCTCCACCAAGGAACTGCATAATTAATTAAAAATCATCTTAATTGACAATTCTATTTTTCAAAAATATATTGTATTCCTATTTATATTTGCTAAATTGAATTACCAGGAGTATGTCTACATCGACTTAGTATTGCAAGGTCTGTCCCAAAGTCTCCTCCAGCCTCATCATATAAATTAACCTAAAAACATACTTGTGAGTCCATTGACTCCATTTATCAAGTTACGAACTAATAAAAATTTTGAATTAGAAAGATGAAAAAATAAACCTCTTGAAATATGTCAATTTGTTTGTCTTCATCTTGCTCCAAAGTAACACTTTTCGCAATCCACGACGAACTTCTGGATGCTCTGAAAGCTCGGGGCAGAAGCGAAGAGATGGATTAAGAAAGTATCCTGCTGCATGGAGCGAAGAGTGGAGAGTGGACTCCCGTCTCTCATCAACAATCTTCTCAATACTTCATATACTTCTCTTTGTTATTGGCATGGACTTCAGCAATTGCCAATTTTGTTCTATCAATGGCATCATAGATTAGACCCATCGTCTCTTTCTTACTATCAACGAGCCGTAACAACTCTACAAGGGGTGTAACTGTTTTTTGGAGCTTCTCAAGTCTTCTCCAAAAGTTGCTATCCAACACAACCATTTTTGTTTCTCTTCCCTCTATCGCATTTGCATATTTTGAAGTAACCCACTCTTCAGATAGCATCATACTTTTCAACCCAACTCTCTATGTCAAAAGAGAAAAAAAATTACAATATAATAGGTAATATAGATTGAGATTTAGCTAATACAATGGAATTGACTAACAACATAAATAAGCATTTACCTGCTCGAGGAGATTACTGGTGATGATGAAATTTGTCGCAAAACGTGTAGCCCCTGGCCTCAAAATTTCTTTCCCCTTGGTATGCTTCCTCATTATACTCAACACAAGGCCATGATTATAAATGAATTTGGCCACTTTCCTTGACATCTCAATCAACTTACTTGCACTTTCAGCTGTCCAATCTTCTCCAAAATGAGGTCTACATTGTGAGCAGCACACGAAGACCAAAAGAGATGTTTCCTTTTTGCCATTAGTCACGTAACTGCAGCCACATAATTCGCTGCATTGTCAGTGATTATTTGAACAACATTTGCCTCCCCCACTTCTTCAACAATGTCATCCAGAAGTTTGAAAAGATTATTTGCATCCTTGACAATTCCCAATGCATCCACAGACTTGAGGAACATCATTCCTCTTGGACATGAGACCATGAAATTGATGATTGATCTTCCACGTTGGTCAGTCCACCCATCTGATAATATGGAGCAACCTGTTGTAGCCCAAGTATCTTTTAATTCTTTAAGATACAATTCCAAAGACTCCACCTCTCCATCTAATATTGGGCCCGATAGCTCATAAGGAGTTGGAGCCTTTAATCCAGGACCATGTACTGCAACAGCTTCAATAACTTTAGGAAAGTAAATCGAATCAGCTGCATTGAAAGGAATTGCACAATGAAAAAACCACCTTTCAATGATATCAACAACTTTTTTTCTTGCACCCTTATCTATGGATGTTACCAACTTTGTTTGGATGGTACTTGATGATCCTACTGTAGTTTTTGTCCTTGTTGCTCGGATATCACATCAAGTTCCTCTTCATCATCATTTGTTTTTTCTCTAAATTCATTCCAACTACGTTTTTTGTTTTGCTGAACAGTTTTCATCCCTTTTTTTTTCATCAAAAGCCCCTTTATCTGCTTAGATACATCAATAGGAACTTTATGACATACTTCTGCACCCTCAGGGAGTTTCGCAATATGATGCTTCAGACGATTAATTCCTCCAAACATTTCTTTTGCATAATAATTGCAAAGGATTTTTTTCTTGTCTGGTGTGAGAGCTGTGCAATGAGCCTAGCCAGGATCCGTTAGATGAGATGTATTAATAGTTGATTGGCTAGATGTGCCATCAGCATTTGTGGGTGTGAGACTACTATCATCTCTAGTTCCAGATGAAGCCATTGTAAACAAACAAACTGAAACAACAAACAACAACAGAACTATAAGTAAAAAAAACCTAAACATGACATGGGATAAAGTAGAAAGTAATACATTAACACACAAAATTTCTATAGTCTATAGATTTTCTACTTACATGGCATCAAACTTTGTTTAGTTAACACAAGTAAAAGTTTTTACAGACATTCATGCATGATTTAATTCCAAACATTGTTTAGTTAAAATTTCCTACTTACATGGCATCAAACTAATTTTATTTAAAATTAATGTTTTGATTCTTTGATTAAAGGTATATCTGAATAAAGCTTCACTTTCATATCAGAGATGAACGCAGAGGAACCTGCCACAAGGTTTTGCTCTGTTTTGAACCGAAAATCAAAAATAAAAGAGAGGGAATGATACTTGATTGAAGAAAAAAAATAGAGAAGGATCAATATATGCTCTGTTTTCTTCCTCCTTTTCTTCCTCTTCTCTTCTTTTTTAATAGAAAAGCAGAGAAAGAATCAATATATGCTTTGTTTCACTTTTTTTAACAGAAAAAAGAAAAATTGAAAAGGGGGGAAAGAGATTGAACCAAAAAGCAGAGGAAGAATCATTGTATGCCTTGTTTTTCACTTTTTTTTAACAGAAAAAAGAAAATTGAAAAGGGGGAAATGAGATTGAACCAAAAGGCGAAAGTTGTGCTTACCTTTTTCTCTTCCTTCTTCCTCCCTCTTCTCTTCTTCCTCTTTCCTTCCTTTTCTCTTCTTTTGTTTGCTGAGCCTGAGTTGCTCTTCTTCGTTCCACAGAGGAGAAACCCTAACCCGAGCATCGCG
Organism: Chamaelirium japonicum; assembly: GCA_947650365.1. NCBI lineage: Eukaryota > Viridiplantae > Streptophyta > Magnoliopsida > Liliales > Melanthiaceae > Chamaelirium > Chamaelirium japonicum. The sequence continues at coordinate 4,640,408 of OX393559.1, read as the reverse complement.
AGCGAGACGCGGGAAACCCTAACCCGAGCGGCCTCTCGAAATCTCAACAGTTGGGAGATATAAAAGGGACAATGGGTTTTTTTAGTGACCCGACCTGGGCGACTTCCTGCGGGTCTGAAACCGGACCCGACTCGCTGAAAACCCAACGAGTTTCAAACAAAATGCAATGGAATCGCGTAATACAATCGAGTTAGCTCGAACTGTTGCCGGGTTACTCAGGCAGGTTTCGGGTCAAACCAACGAGTTTTAAAACATTAGTCGGGTCACCGGCCTAGTCAGCATCGGAATATGCACGATGAACCATAGAAGAGGTTGATGGGAAAAGAAGCAACCTGGTAATAGTACCGCGAAGGTACCGAAGAACCCCTAGGAGAGCAACATACTAAGCCGAGTGAGGTGCATCCACGAACTGGCTAAGAATACTAACTGCATGAGCAATATCTGACCTAGTGATGCAAAGATAGACAAGCTTACCAGCTAGGATCTGAGAGAGGCTCATCATCAGTAGGGCGTAGTTTCACATGAAGCTCAAGAGGAGTGTCAACCGTACGACAGTCAAAAAGAGCAGCACGACTAAGGATGTCAGCCGTATACTTCTACTGAGAAAGCAGAATCCCCCGAGCACCCCTAGCAACCTCCAGGCCAAGAAAGTAACGCAGACCACCAAGATCCTTCATCTGAAACTGATTCCGATATGCTGCTGAAGAGAGGCTAGGGCACCAGAGTCGTCACCAGTAAGGATCATGTCGTTGACATAAAGAAGAATGATGGCCCAGCCTTGGGACAAAGTCCGCACGAATATAGAGTGATCATGGAAGATCTCTACAAAGCCAATCTTAGTAACGGCACGATGAAAACGCTTAAACCAAGCACGAGGTGCCTGTTTGAGTCCATAAATAGCGCGACGGAGACGACAAACGTGCTGAAAAGGTGTGCTGAGACCGGGAGGAGGTTGCATGTAGACAACCTCGGAGAGATCACCGTGAAGAAACACATTCTTCACATCTACCTGAAGTAGGGGCCAACCTCGAGCAGCAGCAACAGCGAGGAGGGTCCGAATGGTGGTCATCTGAGCCACCAGAGCAACTGTCTCGTCATAATCAATCCCATACTCCTGAGTGAAGCCTCTGGCAACGAGACGGGTCTTGTACCGATCAATGGAGCCATCCGAACGATGCTTGAGCTTAAAGACCCACTTGCAGCTAATGGGCTCAACACCAGCAGGAAAGGGACAACCTCCCATGTCTGAGTTTGCTCGAAGGCCTGGAACTCCTCAGTCATAGTCTGCTGCCACACATGGTATTGCAGTGCCTCTCTGTAGGACCAGGGCTCTCTGTCTGTGTGAAGGGAAGTAAGGTAAGCAGAGAACTGAGGCGAGTAGGAAGTGACTGTAGGCTACAGCAAACCCAAAATGGTCAGGAGAGTAGCCAAAGTGGTCGGGGTGGCGACGCTCGCGCTGCAGATAGCAAGGAGGGGTGCTAGGATCCACATTCGGTAGAGGAAGGTTGCTCGAAGTAGACGGCGTACCAGAGGAGTCACTATCAGTCGAAGATAGGACAGGCAATGGGGCAAGCTGACAACGACGAGAATACACCTGAGGAAAGGATGAAACAGGTGAAAGTGACGAAGGACCCAAGGGTGAGGAAGGAGACACAGGAGAGATATCATCTGAGATGGAAGGAGAATGAGGGGACTACTACTGTAATAGGAGGTAAGAGCTCAAGAGCAGTAGCAGGAGGAGAGGGTATCGTAGACGTAGCCTGTGGAGATATGGAGGAGAGAGCGGTAGGAATCTCAAGAAATGTGAGATCTTGAGGCGTAGCAGAGTAATAGGGAACATCCTCGATAAAGAAAACATATCAAGAGGTGCGAAGACGACGAGCCAAAGGGTCATAGCAATGATACCCTTTCTGCTCAGAACTGAGCCCCAAAAGCACACTTAGTAGACCTAGCCGAAAGCTTGTGATGCTCATTGTAAGGAAGTAGGACAAAGCACGTGCACCTGAAAGTACGCAGCATGCTATAGTTGGGAGGGGTGCCATAGAGACGCTCATGAGGAGAAACACCCGAGAGGACTGAGGAAGGGGTGATGATAATGAGGTTGACAGCGGTCAAAATGGCCTCTGCCTAGAAGGTATGAGGAACAAACGAGGAGAGAAGTTGGACATGAGCTGTCTCAAGGATGTGATGATGTTTCCGTTCCGCAACCCCGTTCTGCTCATGAGTGTGGGGACAAGATTGTTGGAAGAGAGTCCCATGGGATTAAAGGATAGAGCGCATGTAGATGAGAGGTACTCACCAGCACAATCAGACCGAAAGGTCTTGATACGGCATGGAACTAAGTATGAACCATAGCTGTGAAGGTCTGATAGACCTCAGGAAAGTCAGATCGCTGACGAAGAAAATAAATCCACGTGAAACGAGAATAGTCATTTGTTTTTGGTTGTTTTGTTGGGGTAGCATAGTAATGCTTTGGTACCTCACTTGTACAGTTTTTTATCAATATAATTTTCTTACCTTTCAAAAAACAAAAATGAGAATAGTCATCAATAAAACTAACATAATAAAGATAATCATTCATAGAAGATAAAGGTGCAAAACCCCAAATATTGGAGTGCACTAGATCAAAAGGACTACAAAACCTCAACAAACTAGAAAAAAAAACGGCTAGCTGAATGCTTAGCCAACTGACATCCCGTACAAAAAGAAAGAGTAGAAAATGAACCTCGGCCTAAAGTTCCAGATTGGAAGACTTTTAAGCCGAGATTCAGACACAGGCAGAATTATGGGTGTCTCTGACGACAGCGGGCAAAATGAATTGTGGCCCTTTTGTGCTATTCACGGATTCGGCTCTTGCTCGTGATGCTTTGGTAGTGGGCAAGGGTTGTATGGGTGATATTTGTCCCCTACTCACGAATTGTCTGATGGCATGGGGTTTGATGCCGGAGGCGACGATTCACTGGATTCCGCGGGTGGCTAATGGGGCATCCAATTGGCTTGCCAAAGAAGCCCAGAAGTATGGGTTTGAAGGTTTTTGGGAGGAAGAATTCTCAGTTGGTTTGTTGGCCCTTGTGAGGGAGGACATGCAGAGCATCTTGATGTGATCAATAATCCAATGTACCAAAAAAAAAGAGATTCGGACACATGACCTAATCTCCTGTGCCACAGTCGGCATCAGAAGAGACAGCACCACAGAAGACCAAAGGAGGGACAGCAAGTAGATGAAGATACTCCAGGTGGTATAGTCTGCCAGCCCTACGAGCAGCACCAATCCTCTGTCCCGAGCGTGGATCCTGTACAACACAAGGAGAGGAAGAAAAAGTGACTGTCAGGCCGGAATCACACATGCTGCTAATAGAAATTTGATTCATGCAAAGCTGAGGTGTGTGCAAGACAAAAGGAGGGCCGATAGCGGGATCGATCGCAATAGGGGAGCAGGGCTGACGGGCGTGAGACTCAAGGCAGAGGTGCTGCGGGCTACAAGCGTAGAGAGCCGGAGGGCTGCGGGCTGTGGGCGTGGATGGTGGGAAGATCGACCGCCAGGCTGCAGGCGCAAGCGCAGAGAGCCGGAGAGTCGGCCGGCGGGATGCAGGCGCGGACGCAGAGGGCTGGAGCGACGAACGGTGGGCACGATCTTAGGGCGCAGAGCTGATGAGCGTGAGACGAGCCAGAGGGTCAGCAGGCAGGCTGCAGGCGCGGGTGCAGAGGGCTGGCTCAAGGCGCAGAGCAGCGGTCGGCGTGCTCGGTCACAGGGTGCAAGGCTGACGGGTGCGGCGATACCATGTCACCAAAACCCTAGAAGGTGAGAGAGAGAGAGAGACGGCTAGGGTTTGGGAAAATGACACAATTCTCATTAGGGCAATAGCCACGAATATATAGGCATCATACATGTGTAGGGAATGAGTTTATACACCTAACTCATATGTATAATCTACAATATACATTAACACCTACATTCTAGAGGAGCATTGGAGGGTTGCTCCCTGTTGGATGAACTTAAGCTGCATAATCAATAAGGGCCTATTTCCCAACTATCCCTTTTGGTTCTTTCCAGGCCCCTCTCTTGCCAAAAATTGCTTTGGTCAGGTTTTTCACACCAATCTTTGAAGATGGGAACCATGATGATCCATGAGTAGAAAATTTGTTAGATCCTTTGTGGAACCTTCTTGATTAGAGTTGTGTCCTATGTAACTGTTAGTGATAGTGTATAGTGTTGAGATACACATACCCGTAGATAGCATGTATAGGATACCCTTTGTTCTTTTCTTGTATCTTTCATATATATTTGGCCCTTGGCCTAATGAGAGGGCTCAATCCATTCTCCCAAAACCCTAGCCTCTCTCTCTCTCCCTCTCCATCCTCTCCATGCTAGGGAACGCCTGTCACATGGTATCAGAGCTCATGATCCCGTGGTTCTCCGACGAGATCCGCAGATCCCCGGCTCAGATCCGGCCTCAACGCAGCGCAGCCCTTCCCGTTCCGGCGGCTCCTTTCCCGACCACAGCCCCAGATCCGGCACAGATCTGGTTGTCGGCTCCTTTCTCGGCCACAGCCTCTGATCCGGCGGCCAGTCCGGATCAGATCTGCCCCAGATCCGGTACATATCTGATCTCCCTCACCGGACTGCCTCGGATCCGTCTCCACCTCTCCCTCGCCGGACTGCCTTAGATCGCAGATCTGATCTCCCTCGCCGGACTGCCTCGGATCCGTCTCCAGCTCTCCCTCGCCGGACTGCCTCAAATCGCACCGACGAGCGCCAGATCGCAGATCTGATCCCCCTCTGCTCTCTTCCTCGCCGGACTGCCAATCCCCCTCTGAGCTCTCTTCCCGACGAGGTCCGACGACTCGTCAGATCCTTACCGACCTCCCTTCAGTCTCCGGAAGCCTCGACGAGCTCGGATCTGCAGTCATCCTTGCGGCCTCCTTCCAGATCGGATCTGCAGTCATCCGCGAGGCCTCCTTCCAGATCGAAGGGCTTCATCAGCTTACCCCTCCTCAGCTCCGTGCGATCTGCCCAGCTCTCTCCTTGTTGAGGATTTGTAACATAAGATCTGTCTCGAGCACTCCAATGATCTGCTCAAGTCACTAGATCCGGCCGGATCTAGTTCCTCTCCGGCGAGCAGTCTGAGATCCTCTTTGCCACATATCTACGGATCGCTGCCATGGCCGACTCCTCCTCTGTAGATGATCCTCCGCCCGTGCCACCGCACTCTGAGAGCCTCCCATTCGAGTATACTCGTGACTTCCTGCCGAGCTCGACAGATTTTCCTCTCGCCTCCTCCGCCGACTGGGAAGCATGGGCAGCCACCGTCCAGACCACGCTTCTCGGACGTGGCCTTCTTGGATTACTCGACGGCACCACCACGGCACCGAGTCAGGCTTTCCCTGCCGCTCTTCAAGCGTGGCGTCTTCGTGATGTACGGGTCGCCGCCTACCTTGTCGCTTCAGTCGATCGGACGATGCGTGTTGACCTCGCCGCCCTTGGAGCATCCGCAGCCATATGGCGCTCCTTAGTTGAGCGCTTCGTGGAGTCTAGTGGTGCCCGCGAGTATGCTCTTCTCTCCCAGGTCCAGTCCGAATAGCAGGGTGATCGTACGATCCAGCAATTCCATGCGCAGATTCGTGGTTTCTGGCGGGAGCTTCAGTCACTGGTGCCTCCTGTCTCTCCCGAGTGTCGTGCCGCCCACCAAGCCTTCTGGGAGTGTCGTCAGCTTTACTAGTTCCTGATGGCCCTTCGACCAGAGTTTGGCCCACTTGCTGGCGCCCTGATCCACTGAGACCCACTTCCACGCTTGGATGCTGCCATTGCTGAGTTCGTCGCCGAAGAGACCAGACTGCGCACCATCGCCACCAGGGCTCCTTCGTCCCCCTCCAGCCATACGGGCGTCCTTGCTGCAGCCCCAGCTGCCTCTCTTACTTCTGCTTCTGGTCGTGATCGGTTTGTGTGCACTCGCTGCCACAAACCAGGCCATGTCGTCGCCACATGTTGGAAGCTGCATCCCGAGAAGAGGCAGGGACCCCGAGGACGTGGTCGACCCGTTGGCTCTACTGCTGCTGCTACTTCCACGGAGTCTTCCTCCGTCCCCTCCTCTCCTCCGTCACCGATTTCTTCCGTAGGTCTTCCTCATACTCCCGACGTCCATGGTACTCCGCCTGCTACGCCCAATCAGACATCGCCGGTCGTGGATCCTCGCCCGCCACCCCGCTATCCTCAGCACGAACACCACCCACCTAATCGCTTCAGCTTTAGCTCTGGCCCACCTGACCGTTTTGGCTTTGCCACGGTCACCTCCTACTCGCCTCAGTTTACAGCCTTTCTTGCAGCCCTTCACACAAACCAGGAGCCTCGATCGTACCGGGAGGCCGTCCAGTCCCCTCTGTGGCGGCAAGATATGAGCGAGGAATTTCAGGCATTTGAGCAGACTCAGACTTGGGATATCGTTCCCCTTCCTGTTGGCGTTGAGCATATCAGTTGCCGGTGGGTCTACAAGGTCAAGCGGCAACCTGATGGTTCCATCAAGCGGCACAAGGCTCGGTTGGTGGCCCGTGGCTTCACTCAGGCATACGGAATCGACTACGAGGAGACTTTTGCACCCGTAGCTCAGATGACATCCGTTCATGCACTCCTAGCAATTACTGCAGTCCGCCGATGGCCTCTTCTCCAGATGGACGTGAAGAATGCCTTTCTCCATGGTGATCTTTCAGAGGTCGTCTACATGCAGCCACCCCCTGGTTTGCATACTCCTCCCCAGCATGTTTGTCGCCTCCGTCGAGCCATCTACGGGGTCAAGCAAGCCTCTCGAGCTTGGTTTGAGTGTTTCCGACGAGCCGTCACCGAGATCGGCTACATTGAGAGCTCGCAGGACCACTCGCTTTTTGTGCGGTCATCTCCTCAGGGCAGGGCAATTCTTCTATTATATGTCGACGACATGATCATCACAGGTGATGACTCCGCTGCCATCACTTCCCTTCAGCAGCATCTTCGACGCCAGTTCCAGATGAAAGATTTAGGTCCTCTTCGCTACTTCCTTGGGCTAGAGATCGCCCACAGTGAGCGAGGGATTCTGCTATCCCAGCAGAAGTATACAGCTGACATCCTTAGCCGAGCTGTCCTTTCCGATGATCGCTCTGCTGTCACCCCTCTCGAGCTTCACGTGAAGCTTCGTCCCACCGATGGTGAGCCTCTCTCAGATCATACTCGGTACCGACAGATCGTTGGTCAGTTGGTTTACCTCTGCATCATCAGGCCCGACATTGCTCACGCTGTCAGCATCATCAGTCAGTTTGTCAAAGCCCCTCGCTCTGCTCACTATGCTGCCCTTCTTCGGCCTCTCCGTTATCTCCGAGGCACTATCACCCGGTCGCTCTTCCTATCATCGACTTCTCCTCTGGTTCTACATGCCTACTCGGATGCTAACTGGGCTGGTGATCCGACCACTCGTTGATCGACTACCGGCTATTGCTTATTTATTGGAGATTCTCTTATCTCATGGCGCAGCAAGAAGCAGAGTGTTGTCTCTCTCTCCAGTACTGAAGCAGAGTTTCGAGCCATGGCCTCTACTACCAAAGAGATCGTTCACTTGCGACGACTTCTTGGAGATCTAGGAGTTGAGATCTCTGAACCTACAGCCCTTCACTGTGACAATCGGAGTGCAATACAGATTGTCACCAACCCGGTCTTCCACGAGAGGACGAAACACATCGAGCTCGATTGCTACTACTCTCGCCAGGAGTACGAGGCCGGGACCATCTCTCTCCCATTTGTTTCCTCTGGAGAACAGATTGCTGACTTCTTCACGAAGTCACACCCTGATCCACGTTTTCAGTTTCTGCTTAGCAAACTCATGGTGCATGATCCACCTTGAGTTTGAGGGGGGCTGTTAGTGATAGTGTATAGTGTTGAGATACACATACCCGTAGATAGTCTGTATAGGATACCCTTTGTTCTTTTCTTGTATCTTTCATATATATTTGGCCCTTGGCCTAATGAGAGGGCTCAATCCATTCTCCCAAAACCCTAGCCTCTCTCTCTCTCTCTCTCTCCCTCTCCATCCTCTCCATGCTAGGGAACGCCTGTCACAGTAACAATGTCCACATCCCTACTTGAGGTCATGCTCATGTCAACATGATTCCCAACTGGGTCTAATTTTACTGCAAAATAAATGAAAGTAGAAACAATGATAGAAAAATAGATTTAGATTAAGGGCTGATTAGGAGGGCAGGATACCCATTCATGTTCCTCCATATCATTATCTTTCCAGATTTTCATATTTCTTTCGTATCCACCCGTATCTCGATCATTTGATTCAATCTCTGAATGTCTATCCACATCGTCCTATGTCACTTTCAATATCTTTTCCATATCGTTAATTCATATCTTTTGGGCTATTTGTTTATTAAATTTCTGGCCTCTTCAGAGATGGTTTGGAGACCTACTTACGTGACGCTTTAATCTTGGATGACGGCTTTTTCTAGAAACTAAGAACAAGAAGCTGAGTTTTATCCTTAGTGAACTCTATTGACTTTCTTTCTTTAGGTCTTATGGCTATGTTATCTTCTTTTATTTATTTATATTAATGAACTGGTCCACCCCCCCACCCCCAATCTCTCTTTCAAAATAATAATTTATTAATTTGTGCATATATGCATGGATATATTGAATAATTAATGGATAAGTTGTTTTCGATGGGGGAACGTTTATAGAGCACAAAACTAACCATAACATGCCTTTATTCAACGACTCTAATTTTCTCTAGTCACATGCGCCGGTGATCTAGGTTTCTATTATTACTGCTCCATCTTTCCTCAAAAAATAAAAAAGTTTATGTGCTTGCACCATGAGAACTGATACATTCAGCGTCTCGTCCACTGTTTTTTTTCGCTTAAATGTCTATTGATGATGCAGATAGCACCTTATGATCAGCTACAAACAATAGAGCGCCTGGTCGATGTTCCTCGGCCGACAACTGCAACCGCCACTGCTTCTTAAACTGCCATCTCTGTGATTAATGATTATGTAGCGAAGCTCTGTAAGAGCTTCCATTAACTGTAAATTATCTGTACAATTGTTCAGTCATTGGCTTGGTATGGAAGTTATATTGAATTAGAGCTGATTCATTGCCATGGTTATTGTACCAAAAAAGGAAAGTCGTCATTGTTAAGTGCAACAGTTTTTTTTTTTTTCGGCGGAGTTGGTGAAAACTTTTTTTAAGGAGATATTTTAACCAAACAAATGCAGTGGATGAAATTGCCCCCCACTGCAAGTGGGCAATTCAAATTTTCATTTGAATTTCCACCGAACCACTGACACTGCTCGCCGCCGTCGCCGGACCTGCTTACCGCCACCGCTGGAACTGCTCGCCGCCGTCGCCGAATCTAAACCTAACCCAAACCCTAAGATCTACATGCCATGGGATGAACCATTGACCTAGGAACCTCAACCGAACCCTCAAACCACTGAATCACTGCTCGTGCTGCTGCCGAGGCTGCTTCAGCTCGCTCCGGCTCCGCCATGGGAGCTTGCGCTTGGCATGAAGATGGGAGAAGAGAGCCGGTGAGGGTATTTTGGGGTTTCTGATAAAAATCAGGGACCTTATCTTAAATGGAAAGGTTGTTTGTCCTACAGCTACCAGTAATCTGCTGCTGGGGACCTTAGCCACATCACTCCCTTTTTTTTGGTGAAGTGATGTTAATGAGCTTATTAGAGGATCATTAGTAAGTTATTTTTTTCCTGGTGCTGTGATGTAAGTGCCATTGCACCACAGAGACTACTGTTCGAAGCCTACCAACTGCAGGAGTGTAATTCTTTTTTTTCCTTCGCCAAAGACCGAGTTTTTGTTTTTGCTTGGCTTACTGATGTCGAGGCTCATGCGTCATATTCTGCCTCAATGGAACTTGTAAGACCCTATTATTTATAGGCCGTATGGCGTAAGACAAACCCAGGATTTGACCCTGTGGTCGTCTGGGAGGGAAACAGTGGGTTAACAACTGGGATACAACCGTAGTTGTATCACTAATTCCCTTCACTTCATTCTTCTCTCAAGTTTGTTATTGACATTACACTCGATTGAGGTCACACCATGGATGAGGGGATTAGATTGTAAAACAAAAAATATATATATAACAGTACCGAGGACTTTTTTGTAAAAAAAGAATCGGGCGTTGTTGTTATTAGGGGAGTGCAGGATTCAAACCAAACCGATCAAACTGACCAAACCAAACCAAGCCGACCAATTTTGATTGGTTTCAACACACTCAATAGATTGGATCGGATTGGGTCTTTAAAAAACCGACATGATTGATCGGTTGACGGATTTGTAAATTCAAAACCAACCTAAAACTGAACCGAACCGACATATGTATATACATATATTATTTTATTAAATATGCCATATGTCCTCATATACTCTTGCTACCAACAACCAATGCAATACTATAGGATGACTCAAAATCAGTTAAAATCTTATTTAGACCTAATGATTTGATAATAATAATTATTTTTTAAGTTTGAATTAGGTTCTAATAGAAAGAGGGGGGGGGGAGCCCAATAAGAACATGGTCCAAAGCCTAAACCGACCATCCAATCCAATTCAAACCGACTTTACTTGGATTGGATACCAATCTTAGTTCGGTTTGGATCAGATTGAAAATCCTCTAAAACGACCAAGGTTGGATTGGTTTGGGTTTTCCCTAAATAGGGCACACCCCTAGTTGTTATTAGAGATTGTTCTCGTGTTTTCTGACTGGGGTAATTTCCTATAACCCAATCAGGATATGCCACGTGTACTGTCGACTCCACCCATCCGGTCGGGGGTTTTTTTTCCAGTTGTTGGGCGGTGCAAGCGTTTGAGTTTCATGGGCAACACTGCTCGATAACGATGATGGAGCACAACCGATAGGATCAGGCATGAGGATTCCATAATACAAGATTGTTGTTGTTGGAGGGACAGGTCCTTCAATTGTGAACCTCCGATATCTATGTTTTCTTCGGTCATCATTTGTTGGATTCGAAAAGAGAAGTGGCGGATTCTAGCAGAGAATAGGTTCCAGTGAGCCTGACGAGGAGGAGACAGAGGGGGGGCGAGTCGGCTCACCGAAGGCGTCTCTCTCTCTCTCTCTCTCTCTCTCTCTCTCTCTCTCTCTCTCTCTCTCTCTCTCTCTCTCTCTCTCTCTCTCTCTCTCTCTCTCTCTCTCTCTCTCTCTCTCTGGCAGTCCGTCGGAGGCAGGGGTCGCTGCTACCAAAGGCGGTCGCTGATGTGCCGACAGGATGATGTATAGAGAGAGAGAGAGAGAGAGAGAGAGAGAGAGAGAGAGAGAGAGAGAGAGAGAGAGAGAGAGAGAGATTAATCGGGGGGAGTGTTGTCGAAGGCTGCCTTCGACGGGGACGGGCGGTGGCGATGGCAACCAAAAGAGAAGGGGGGGGGGGGTAACAACAACAATGGAGGAAGAAGAGATTTTAGGAAGAGAAGGTAAACTTTCTTTCTCCGTGTGTATTATTCACTATGATATTCCCCTCTATATATAGTCATTTTACATACCCATTTAGAGCAAAATTTAGAACAATTACATCCACGAGTCTGGGGTTCATTAAGGGAAGGATTTGGGCTAATTACATCCATGATTCTAGGCATTTATACATGCAAATTTAGGGATCTATACAAGGTAAATCACAGCTAGGTTATCACCCCCCCTCAAACTGATGAGGGTGATTAACCAACATCAGTTTGCCAACAAGGTATGAGTGACGGTTGAAGTCATCGTCTTATTCAAGATATCAGCAATCTACTCTCGAGAAGATACAAGAGGAAGAGATATCAGCCCCATTTTATATTTCTCCTAGGTAAAATAGCAGTCCACTTCTATATGTTTCGTTCATTCATGGAAAACAAGATTAGTAGCAATCTGGATTACACCTGTATTGTCGCAGTAAAGAGAAGTCGGACGCTATAAGCAGACCCCAAGAGTAGTGAGAAGACCATGCAACCAGACAATTTCACTATAGGCCTTAGACATGGCTCGATATTCAACCTTAGTATTGGATAGAGAGACCGTGGCTTGCTTCTTACATTTTCAAGATATTAAAGAAGTGCCAAGGAACATGCAAACATGTAGTGGAATGATGAGTGCGAACACATCCAGCCCAGTCCGCATCAGAGTATGCAGACAATTTCAGAGAGAGAAGGAGAAAAGGAAGAGTCTCCCGATTAGGCGTCCCTCGCAAATACCGAATGATGCGCAACACATCGGCTATGTGAAGTGTGCAAAGTGCAGACACAAATTGGCTGAAAACCTGAACAACATATGCAATATATAGTCGTGTCATGGTGAGATACACAAGACTGCCAACAAGACGTCTACATAGAGTGAGCTGCTCAAGGGGATGGCCATCATCTTTTCCATACTAAACATTGAATTCAAGAGACGTGTCTATTGTCTTCTCATCAGTAAGACAAGCCATACTGATCAAGTCGTGGGTATATTTGCGTTGATTAACAAGTATATATTTTACACTCCGAGAGACCTCAAGCCCAAAGTATGTAAGGTAACCAAGATCCTTCATGTAAAAGGAGGAACGAATGATACATTGCAACTCAGATATTCCAGCTGTATCACTGCCAGTTAAAAGAATGTCATCAACATATACTAATAAAACCACTGACCCGCAAGTGGAGTCGATCTTTAGTGAAAAGAGAAGAATCAGAGTTGTTCTACATAAACCCAGCTCATGTGACAACATCATAAAGCCACTGAAACCAAACCCGAGGGGCTTGTTTTAGCCCATATAATGCTTTCCGAAGATGACAAACAAGGCCAGGTTAATCACAAGGAACACCGGGAGCGGGCTTCATGTACACTGTCTCAAAGAGATCTCCATGGAGTAAAGCATTTTTTACATCCATTTGGAGGATCTCCTACTAATGAGCAGCTACTACCGCAATTAGAGTACGAACTGTCTTCATTTTTGCCACTGGGGCATATGTTTCTTCATAATCCACACCATGCTTTTGTTTGTAGCCTTAAGTAACTAATTAACCATGCTTTGTAGCGATCAAGTATACCATCGGCTTTGAGCTTTATAGAGTATACCCATTTGCTGCCTATGACATGTTGCCCAAAAGGAAGGGGAACAAGATCCCAAGTGTGGTTTTCAGCCAAAACTCGGAGTTCCTCATATATAGCAGTTTGCCAACATTGGTGCTCTAAAACCTTCTAAAATGAAAAGGAAACAGACAAGGAATCTATACAAGAGAATAATGACAGGTGGTCAAGAGCCAGGAGAAACATGAGTCCGAAAGGAACGATGAAGTGGTATTACTTCTGGTGGGGGAGTAGGATCCGCAACATGATGAGTGGCAACAGTAGCAGTAGGAACGGGCACTTTGTCTGTCTGGTGAGGACTAGAGGGCGAAATATGAGGGAAAGGAGCGAGACATTGATCAATTATAGGGAGAGAGGCCTTAGGACTAGAGGAAAAGAAGGGGACATGTTCCAAAATAGTCATATGGCGAGACGCACGAACTCTATTACTCTCAGGATCAAAGCAACGATAACATTTTTTGTGTTTCGCCAGACCCTAGATGCATACATTTAACGGCTTTAGGAGAGAATTTGTTACGATGCTGCGATGACAATAGGACATAGCAAACACAACCAAAGACCCGCAAGACTGCGTAGGATGGAACTGTCCCATGTAAGACAGAGTGCAACATTGCTTCAACCCAAAATGTTTTAGAAATGGAGAACTCAGTCATAATGGTGTTTGTTGTCTCAACGATTTGACGATTTTTCCGCTCTGCCACACCATTTTGTTGTGGTGTGAGAGGGTAAGTCTTCTGATGGATGATACCATGGGTGTTCAAGAATTTTGCAAAGTCATGAGATAGATACAACCCCCCAAAATCCGAGTGAAGAATTTTGATTTGTTTCCCAAACTGGGTGAATACCGTGGTTGAGAACTATTGAATGATAGAAAATACTTGGGATTTGCATGCAATAAATATATCAATGTATAACAAGAAAAATCGTCGATAAATGTGACATAGTAACGATTACCAGACATGGATAAAATCAGAGGGCCCCAAAGATTCGAGTAGATAACCTCAAAGATAGATTGAGCTCTACTAGCACTAATTACGAAATGTAACATCTTACTTTTAGATAACTACAGGAGGAACAAGACATTTCTAAAGTGGATTTATTTAGGGAGCCCTCAGTAGGCAAAATTCCAGAGGAAAACAAATGAAGCAAGCGATCTGAATGAGGGTGGTCTAATTGACAGTGTCATAGCCTCCATCTTTTATTTGAAAGTGAGATCTCCTCTAAAGTAGGAGAGAATAGATGACGAACAGTCGTTACTGAAAGATAAAAGTCCAAGAGAAAGAGACGTTCGTGCTTCCTACCCTTGCCAACCACCTTCCCCGTTGTCAAATCCTACATAAGACAACAATCAGGAAAGAAGATGACGAGACAATTATTTTCAATAAGTTGTCCAACTGAAATAAGATTAGCTGATAGTTTTGAGACATAGAAAACATTTTCGAGAGTAAAGCAAAGATCAACTGAAGGCGTAAAAGATAAGGTTCCACCAGTACTGATGAGCAAACGTGCGCCATTAGCTGTAAAGATCACTTGTGTCCCAGTGTATGGGCGAACATTTGTGAGGCCAGAAGAGGTACCAATCATATGATTGGAGGCACCCGAATCAATATACCAAGGTTTAGGAATACCTGATAGGCTTGCAGCGGAGAGGGCCTGAACAATTTGTTGGATTTGCTCAGCACTCAGAGAGGCTCCAGTAATGGGAGGCACATATGAGGAACTATCATTTGGCGATGGTGAATCTCCAGTAGTGATAAAAGCTCATCCTGTGGCACGCTTCTTCTTATGACAGTCTTGAATCGTATGACCCCGATTTTTGCAGTATGCACATGTTGGACTTTCTGGGCAAGCATTGGCAAGGTGTCCAAGCTTGTGACATCGAAAACATTGGACTTGAGCCATGTTACGAGGAGGCCTAGGCTTCGCCATAGAAGTCCATAGGACTGCATCAGAGGACCCAGGAAGCTGCGGAACAAAAGTAAGAGCCTTCAAATGCTGCTCCTCCGAGAGGAGGTCACACATGATTGAGCTCATGGTTGGTGTGGTATTTCGATTGAGAATAGTCGCTCAGCAATGCTCAAACTCGGGACGCAATTTCATAAGAAATTGTCGTACACGAGTATCCTCACACATTTTTTGAAATATAGGAATAGCGGCAACAGGGAATTCTGGATCCATCATTGTCATCTCCGTCCAAATGGCCACCATGGAGTTGTAAAACTTTTAAATAGTGCAGTCTCCTTGAGTCATTTGAACCAGATCTTGTTCAAGCCGATACAATCGAGCACCATTGCTTTATTGATAGATGACTTGTAAATGATCCCACATAGATTTTGCCGTATGTCCTATGTGGGGTGAGACCAACTGCAATGGTCTTGTCGACAGAGTCCAAGATCCAAGTGATTATCTTCCCATTGTTTGTCTTCCAGGTCGCTAAATCCTTCAGATCAGTGACCTGAGGTGTTGGGATCGAGCCTTCGATCGTTCCCCACAACCCAAGTCCCTCTAGAAAACTCTAGAAATCTATTGACCAGAGTCCATAGTTGCTTCCATCAAAGGTGCAACAGGGTGTATCACGTTCACGATCCATAGAATGCTACAATAAAGCAACACTTGGATGATGGGTTTCTTACAAATCCCGACTCTTCCCTAGATTGTGCTCGGCTACTGTGTTCACCGGAACCACAACCAGAAAAGAATCAAAAATTGAAAGACAATAGATCTCTGTATTTGATCAACAAAAGAAACAGAGGTCTTTTGTGAAGTCCTGTCACGGCACAAAAGGAACGATTGGGTTTTTTTTTTTTGAGTTGGGATAAAACAAAGAGAGAAGGCACGAACAACAGCGGCATGTGACCGAAGGATCTGCGAGGCCATAGTGCTCGGCGATGTGTGGGCTTTAGCATGATGGGATCACAGTGATGTGATCCTTCATGGCGATGAGATCTTCCACGGTGATCGGATCTGACGTCACAAGTAGATTCGACAAGAAGAGTAAGGGGAAGGATCTATTGGGAATTTGACCATGAGAGTTCGTGCCGACAATCCCTCTTTCGAGACGATTCAGAGATAATGAAGAACAATCACAAATCACAAAACGAACGAAATCAAAACACACGAGAGAACACACGGGATTTAAGTGGAAACCCTTATAGGAAAAACCACTGTTGAGCAATCGCTCCGGAAATGCTTCACTATCAAAGGGGTAAGTAAGAACAAAGTACAATCCGACTCCTCTTATTCCTTCTCCAATCAAGATCTACCACTCCCTTTAGGGTTTGACAAACAACACCCTAGAAAGCTTCAAGAGAGCACTCACCTCCGATGAAGTTTAGATCTGATCGATCTCCCGTCGATCAATCCCAAGAGTCTTCCTCTTCCAACATGGTAGAGAAGATCTCTTCTTCTTCCTTAAGTTCTATCATCGTCGTCTCAATCATTCGTTCTAGCCCTCAAAGTGAAAAATCCCTTTTATAGGGTCAAAAAATTGAGGGAAATAAAGCCGCCACGTGCAACCTTCACCCTGGGCGCCCAAGGCGCTGTCAACCTGGTGCCCGAGCCACCCGACTGCCTGGGGCTGGCACCTAGGGTGCTAAATACTAAGCCCTGGGCGCCAACCCGAGAAGGGGTCCCGATCCTAGCGCCAACCAGAGATCGAGTGCCGCTCTACCGGCGCCCAGAGTGTCGTTTGCCTAAAGACGCACCCTGGACCCGGTGTTGTGCTACTCCGAAACTGGGTCAAGCTCCACCACTTCCAACATGGGGATGGAACCTCAATAATCTCCCCCTCCAGACCCATGGAGAGAGAGGGATGCCACCATACTAGTCATGCCATGCCAACGAGCTCTCAACAGAGCTCATGTTTCTCCTTCGTGACTGTCTTCGTTAACATATCTGACGGGTTCTTGCTTCTGTGGATCTTCTCAACCTGTAGATCCCCACGCTCATTCGCCTCTTGTATCCAACGATACCGCACTTCAATATGCTTGGTCCGCCCGTGATGAGTTGAGTTCTTGTTCAAGTCAATGGCACTTTGACTGTCGCAAAACAAAGAAAACGTCTTCTGCTTCAAGCCCAGACCCTGAAACAGTAGCTTCAGTCACATTAGCTCCTTCCCTGCTTTTGACAAGGCGATGTACTCGGCTTCAGTTGTTGATAGAGCTACGCAAGTCTGAAGCTGTGACTTCCAAGACACTACTCCCCCTGCAAATGTGAAGACGTACCCCGACGTCGACCTCTTGTTATCGAGATCCCCTGCCATGTCTAAGTCTGTGAACCCTTCCAGCACTGACTCTCCTTCTCCAAAGCACAAGCGTACCTTCGATGTTCCCTTCAGATACCTCAAAATCTACTTGACATCTCCCCAGTGTTCTTTCCCTGGATTTATCAAGATTTTTCTCACCACACCAACTGCGTGAGAGATGTCCGGTCTTGTACATACCATCACATACATCAAACTCCCCACAGCTGATGAATAGAGGATGTTTGACATCTCCTTTCTTCCTTCTTCGGTGGTCGGCGACATCCTTGTACTCAGTTTGAAGTGACTGGCAAGCAAAGTGTTGATTGTCTTCGCTTCCTTCATAGTGAATCTATCAAGTACCTTGTCAATGTATGCCTCCTAAGACAGCCAGATTCTTCGAGCCTTCCTATCCCGCTCGATCTTCATCCCAATCATTTGTTGTGCCAGCTTTAAATCTTTCATATCAAAGGATTTGAACAAGTCCATCTTCAACTTCTTGATTAGAGCTACCTCTTTACCCACAATCAACATATCGTCAACATACAACAGTAGAATGATGAAGCTATACTCTGAGAAGTGCTTGACATACACACACAGTGGTCTGCATCGGTCCTCGTGTACTCGTGACTCACCATGAACGAATCAAATTTCTTGTATCATTGCCTCAGGATCTGCTTTAGCCCTTAGAGGCTCTTCTTCAACCTGCATACCTATTGTTCCTTGCCTTTCTCCTCAATACCTTCTGGCTGCGCCATTTATATCTCTTCGTTCTATTCACCCTGAAGAAAGGTTGTCTTCACATCTAGTTGTTCGATCTCCAGATCCAATCTGGTAGCTAGTCCTAGCATCACCCTAATTGATGTCATATTTACTACCAGAGAGAATATTTTATTAAAGTCTATACCTTCACGCTGCTCAAAGCCTTTCACCACGAGTCGGGCCTTATACTTCACATTTTTCCCAGAGTTGTCTTGCTTGCGTTTGTAAACCTATTTGTTCTTCAAAACTTTTTTTCCTCTTGGCATCTTCACTAACTCATAGGTGTCATTCTTATGCAAAGAAGTCATCTCTTCTTACATAGCTCGCATCTATTGAGCTTTATCCTTATGAGTCAGGGCCTCCTGTAGGCCTTCTGGCTCCCCCTCATTGGCAAGAAGGACGTACTCGTCACTGGAGTACCTTGTAGACGCCCGAGATTCCCTTGCAGACCTTCAGACTTGAGGTGCTACAACCTCTTGAGGGGAGAGAGGAAGGAGTGCTTCTTCTGCATGCTCAGTACCTCCTGCCTCTTCATTTCCAATTGGTTCAATTCCAAGTGGTCCTTCTTTTTGTGCCTCTCCCCCACCTTCAGGATGCGATAGTGGGATAGACACAGGAGTAAGATCAAGTTCAGCATATCCGGTCCGCTTCTTTGACTCCTCTGCTTTGTTCAAATTTACAATCGTCTGATCCTCGTAGAAGACAATATCTCTGCTTCTAACAAACCTTCTCTGTTTAGGATCAAACAATCTGTAGCCAAACTCCTCGTCACCATAGCCTATGAAGATACACAGATTGGCTCTCTCATCTAGCTTCAACCTCTGCTCCTTGGGTACATGGATGAGTGCCTTACACACACACACTCAAGTGAGTGTAGGACACCTCCTTCTTCGTCCAGACATTCTCTGGCACGTCACCTTCCAATGGGGCTGAGGGAGACTGGTTAAAGAGGTAGTAAGTTGTGTTAGCGTCTTCTCCCCAAAACACCTTCGGTAGCTTTGTCGTAGCCAACATGCAGCGCACCTTCTCCATGATAGTGCATTCATCCGCTCAGCCACCCCATTTTGTTATGGAGTGCAAAGAACGGTCTTCTCATGCCGAATACAGTGCTTCGTGCAGTACTCTTCAAATGTCTTTGAAGTGTACTCGCCTCCATTATTACTACAAAAGACACTTCAACAGCTTCCCTATTTCTCTTTCCACCTTCACATGAAAAGCTTTAAACAATTCATAGACTTGATCTTTGGATCTGAAAAACGAAATCCATACTTTCCTGGAGGCGTCGTCGATGAACATGAGAAAGTAGCGATTCCCACAATGCGTCTCCCCGTTGAGAAGACCACACACGTCGGTGTGCACACGATCAAGTAGCTCCATCTTCATCTCTGACCGCTTCCGAAACACCGTTCAATGATGTTTCCCAATCAAAAAATCATCACACAAGCTAAGGGATGCATCATCTGAAAATGTCACCTTCTTCTTCTTCGCGAGAAGCTCCAAGCCTTTTCCGCTCATGTGTACTAGCCGCTGATGCCACAGATCCGGTAAAGATCCATGATCGGTCACAAGTAGTCCGTCCTTGCACAGATGACTAGTCGTCTTGTATAGGGTGCAACAAACCTTCCCCTTTGCCACTATCAATGAGCCTCTGGTAAGCTTCCAGGCTTCATCTCCAAATTGGCTCACATAGCCTTGTCGATCTAAGGCAAGTCCAGACATCAAGTTCAATCGAAGATCCGGAACATGCTTGACATCCTTCAATACCAACGTGCATCCCATATTGGTTCTGATGCAGACATCACCAACACCTTGGATCTTGGAATAGCTAGTATTCCCCATCTTCACATTGCCGAAATCACCAGCCATGTATGTCGCAAAGAGATCCCTCCTCGGTGTAACGTGATAGGAGGCACCTGTGTCCACCACCCATTCGATCTCTGCATGTAGACAATGTTCCCATCACATAGGATCACTACTCCATCGTCACTCGCAGCAGTGGCAGTAGTTCCTTCCTTCTTCACATCTTCGATTTTTCCATCCTTCAGATCCTGTTTGAACTTTCAGTAGTTCCTCTTCATATGGCCTTCAAGACCACAATGGTAGCATGTGAACTTTCCCTTGGACTTAGATCTTGAGTGCAATCTCCCACGCCCTTGAGGTCTCCGACTCTTGCTTCTTCCTCTCGTATCATGGACAAGAGTATGTGGTTGATCTGTGCCTGCGGCCTTCCTCCTCGTTTCTTCATTGAAGAGGATACACGTCACCAAGCTCATTGATAGCTTTCCATCTGGTGCAGAGTTGCTCACTGACACTACCAATGTCTCCCACGAATCCGGTAAAGAACTCAGAAGTAGAAGGGCTTGAAGCACATCCTCTAGCACCATTTTCATGACTGTCAACTGGTTCACGATACTCTGTATCTCATTCAGGTGACCAGAGATAGAAAGTAGCCTCACGGTACTTTAGGTTCACAAGCTCATGAATCAAGTAAGCCTTATTACCGACGGTCTTCCGTTATCGCTCCCGAAGCTTGTCCCACAAGGCCTTTGTCGAAGTCTCCGTAGACACGTGATGGAAGATGTTGTCATCCAACCACGGTCTGATGGTACCGATTGTCTTTCGATTCATAACCGTCCACTACTCGGCTATCATGTCCTTTGGCTTGGCTGTGTCGCCTTCAATCAGCGCATAGAGATCCTTGCAGTATAATATGTCCTCCATCTTGGGCTTCCACAGCAACCAGTTGGAGGCGTTGAGACTAATCATCCTTGTATGTTGAATGCTCTCCATCTCAAATCTGGTCTCAAACTTCGCTCATGAAAGATAAGTTCTAAGAAGAATCTTGTCAAACACCTTGTGTGCACCTTGTTCGGATCTAACCTAGCTCTGATACCACAATTGGGAATTCGACCACGAGAGTTCGTGCCGACAACCCCTCTTTCGTGACGATTTAGAGATAATGAAGAACAATCACAAATCACAAAACGAACAAAATCAAAACACAAGAGAGAACACACGGGATTTAAGTGGAAACCCTTGCAGGAAAAACCATTGTCGAGCAATCGCTCCGGAAAGTCTTCACTATCAAAGGGGCAAGCAAGAACAAAGTACAACCCGACTCCTCTTCTTCCTCCTCCAATCAAGATCTACCTCTCCCTTTAGGGTTTGACAAACAACACCCTAGAAAGCTTCGAGCTAGAACTCACCTCCGATGAAGTTTAGATCCGATCGATCTCCCGTCGATCAATCCCAAGAGCCTTCCTCTTCCAATGTGGTAGAGAATATCTCTTCTTCTTCCTTGAGTTCTGCCGTCATCGTCTCAATCATTCGTTCTAACCCTAAAAGTGAACAATCCCTTATATAGGATCAAAAACCTGAGAGAAATAAAACTGTCCCGTGCAACCTTTGCCCTGGGTGCCCAGGGCACCATAGGCCTGGAGCCCGAGCCGCCTGACTGCCTGGGGCTGGCGCCCAAGGCGCCGAATACTGAGCGCCCTGGGCGCCAACCCGAGAGGGGGCCCCGATCCTGGTGCCCGCCATAGATTGGGCACCGCTCTACCGGCGCCCAGGACGCAGACTGCCTAAAGACGCGCCCTGGACCCGGTGTTGTGATCCTCCGAAACTGGGTCAAGCTCCACCACTTCCAACATGGGGATGAAACCTCAACAGGATCACCCACAAGCTCTTCGACAGAACACCGTGGCCACGAATCAGAAACAAGATCTTCGAGGCCCGGTCTCCTCCTTGAGAAGGATTCAACGATCGGTGAGGGCGGCGACTGAAATCACTGCAGGAGATCGTGACCAAAGATCCACGACCTGCTCTGATACCATAACAACAATGGAGGAAGAAGAGATTTTAGGAAGAGAAGGTAAACTTCCTTTCTCCGTATCATGGTATTCCATTGATTGTCCAACCCCCCACCAATCACATCCGTTCCTCTATAAAACCCAGAGAGAGAGAGAGAGAGACGGCTGCTGCACGGGTGAGATCATCGTCAGAGGAGGAGAGTGTTCCAGATACCGCTTCACTACCCCAGACACACCAGGGCCGACCACGAGATGATGCCCGAGTGGAAGGTCGACCGCCTGCTCGCCCAGTACGGCCTGGCCGTCACCGGCAACCTCGCGCGCAAGAGGAGCTTCGCCATCGGTGCCTTCCTTTGGCCTCCCACTAATTGAGACGCCCATGTAATTCGCGCAACGACTGAGAGCGAGAGAAACTGGGGTTCTCTTTCTTGGATGTGTGCGGTTTCTTTTCTTTTGTTTTTTTTTTTTTTGTTTCACCAAGTGGGGTCTCTTTTTGTTTTTTGTTTTCTCGCTCTTTTTTTTCCATCTTTAGATTTTGCTGCAACTCTGAGTTGATAATCTGCTCCATCAGATTTGACTGGTAAAAAGCAAACGCCTTACCAAGATTTTTTTTTTTTTTTTACCGAGGGTCAAATCTAACCAGGAACAGTCCTACATCGGATAAGAAGTGATCAATGTATGCTTGCCTTCATAAACTCATCGATTGGATAAGATTCGAACCTTGGTCTATCATGTGCCTAAGCACTTACATGTAAAGTGTCTCTTACCACAATTGTTTGATGGTTTGTGACTCTTTGGGTCAAGAATATGATCCAAGCATTCCTAGGAACAAGATTTATGGGAACTATAATGTGACTTGTTACACTCAAATTGGGTTCCCGTTGGATCAGGTTGCGTAGCCCCTTGGCTCGAGGCTCAACCCAAACTTAAGTCGGATTGATTTTTTCCAACCCAAACCCGACCTAGAGTCAGGTTGGGTCAAGTTCAACCTGCTCAAGCTGCAGTCCTAATAGATATAGCACTTAAGAGGAATGATCAGTAACTAAAGATTCACAAAAGGTATGGCTCCTAGTAGATAGAAAAATGCATGATGGTTACTGCTTAAATCATCGTCACCCAGTCATCCCATTAGGTGTGATGACATGGCCTGACACGACGATGACGATGGTACCAGCAGAGGACATAGACTAGCCACGAACGGCGACGGCTGCCCAGACCCTGCTGCAGTTTCACCCTAATTAAGAAAATTATTTTTAAAAAAAAGGTCTTCAGATGGATGCAGGCTGGCTATAACTTGGATGACAAAGCTAGGGCTACTACCATAGTGCATAAATTTTCATGGTAGAACCAACAAGAGGCCTTGTAAGGTATGATGAGTGCGAGTTTGTTGCCTTGTAAATTGTCATAGTATGCGTTACTTCCGAGAAATCCATTAGGCGGCTCGGAGAATAAGAGCCGAAGTTTGCTATTGTTTTACCTAAAAACCCAGCCGAGTTGACTCGACCCCTCTAGATTTCAAGTCAAGTTATTCGACCGAGTCTGACCTAGTTTTGATAAAACTAGGCCAAGTCATCTGCTGACTTCCGAGTCAACTCCGAGTTTCGAGTTTTTAACAATCGAGATTGCGCCGGTCGCAAGGGCACATCATGTCGGTCGACCATTTCACGCAGAGCAAGTAGAAATAACACGTAGCTGCCTTGGTCAAGGGTTCGAACAAACGCCATGACACCCTGTAGCTGCCTTGGTCAAGGATTCGAACAAATGCTATGGCATGTTTCCTCCGCTCTGTAGCGGCGAGCGAGCAGGCATCCCTCCCACCTCGGTCGCGTGAGTCTCCCAGCCTGCAGTGTTATGAAAAACTTGGGATTATTTTCATGATCTACAGTAAAATAAATTCCACCCAAATAGATACGTACGGTTATATTTATCCAGTTCATAAACAAACAGTGGAATATTTTCACATCAAAGGCTTAAAAAACACAAGCCTGCAGAACATCTTAGTCCTGACAAATTCATTAATTCTAAGAGTTCAGATCTCCTCCAGTCGGTCGGCCCCGGTCGGTGGGCCTAGAGCGCATCACAGCCGCACAATGGCTGGTGATCCAAAAGTGAATCGCACTCCAACGACCACGTGCTGCTGTGATTCGTCAGAAAATCAACAGTCTGCTACGATGATGGAATGAATGGCAAGGAGATGGTGTGGTCGAGAAACTCCTGGCGAACATAATGACAATCAACCTCAATATGTTTTGTCCGCTCGTGGAAGACCGGGTTGCTAGCAATTTGAATAGCACTCCGGTTGTCACAGAAGAGAGGCGTGGGCCCGGATATCACAACTCCCAGGTCGAGTAGAAGGCGGCGAAGCCAGACAATCTCTACGATAGTTGAAGCCATAGCCCTGTATTCGGCTTCGGTGCTGGAGCGAGCAACAGACTCATGTTTCTTGCTTCGCCAAGAAATGAGAGAATCACCAAGGAACACACAGTATCCGGTAGTAGAACGGCGAGTGACTACATCTCCTGCCCAATCTGTATCGAAGTAGGCACACAACACCAACGGAGAAGTGGAGGAAAAAAGTAGTGAGCGGGTGATGGTGCCTCGGAGGTAGCGGATAATCCGAAGGACTGCTGCATAGTGAACTGAACGAGGAACCTGAACGAACTGACTAACAATGCCAACAGCATGGGCAATGTCTGGCCGGGTCATAGTGAGGTAGACGAGCATCCCAACCAGCCACTGGTAGCGGGAGACATCCTGGAGTGGCTCATCATCTGTAGAAAGAATTTCAAATTGAGCTCCATGAGTGTGTCAGCAGTGCGAGAGTCAGTAAGAGCAGCATCAGCAAAGATATCGGAGATGTACTTTTGCTGGGAGGCCAACAGACCACGAGCTGAACGGGCAATCTCGAGGCCCAAAAAGTAGCGAAGAGGGCCCAGATCTTTCATCTCAAACTGACTCTGGAGGTGGCGCTGAAGGGACGCTATGGTGGCACCGTCATCCCCGATGATGATCATATCATCCACATAAAGAAGAAGAACTGCAATACCCTGACTGGAGGAGCGAGTGAACAGGGCATAGTCAGAGTGGCGCTCAACAAATCCGGCGACCAGGACTGCACTGCGGAATCGCTCAAACCAGGCACGAGGGACCTACTTGAGCCCATAGATGACTCGACGCAAACGACAGACGTGACCTGAACGGGGTCAATGGCTGATCAGTAAGGATCATGGCCTAGGTCAGCGGCCCCCATTGCACTCAGGGAGTGCTGTCTTAGCATCTACCCAAGTGGTAGAGTGCACGTCATAATTTGTTGTAGGGGGCTACGCGCACTACGCAGCCCCCGCTTTTTAAAAAATGTTAATGTATAGAGATGGGTCGGGTTATATGTACAGTCGGGTCGTCGCCGGAGGAGGGGACTGCCTGAGGGAGATGGCTGCCGGAGGGGGGCGTGTCGGAGGAGAAGGGGAGGCCGGTCGTCGTCGCCGTTGCGGAGGAAGATACCCTAAGTCTTGTGGAGCTCTGATACCATGTTAGAGGATGGAGACTAGGGTTTGGAGATAATGGAATGCATTTCATTGAGGGACTGAAGCCCAATATATATGTACATGTATACACACACAACCCGACCCGACTGTACATATAACCCGACCCATCTCTATACATTAACACTTAATATCCTAATTCTCAATTAAAGTTGGTTTAAATGTTTCATATAACTTCAATCTGATATAATATGAGTCATGCTCGGATCTGATCTGCTGCTCAACTAACCTATAAATCCTCTCAAGTCAAGTGCTGATCTAACCTATAAATCACCTCAACTCCATCACATAAGAACCCTCCAAACTCTAACAAAATATCCTTAATTGCTTTACAAACCTAAAAATACATTAAGTTTCATCTTAATTCTTTTATAGTAACTTAAAAGTCACAATCAGCTGCATGCAGATTTCCCGGACAGTAGCCACCAAAATCCATTTGATCTCAATGAGAGCCAAGACAATTCCAACTCCTTTTCAATTGTAATCCCAGACTTCCAGAATGACAAGAAAGTCCCACACTGGGTAGCAGAGACGTCATTGAATGGCAAGGCCGCTCTGTTGTCATGCTCTATCAATGTTTGCAGAGGGTGCTCAGAGGGTAACGACTACCACGGTCAATGGCAACGTCTGCACCAGTTGCATGCCATGTTCAGAAACAGAGAACGGAATCAAACAGAGCTCGGAGTCGGAGATGGTGAGAGGATCGGTCTAACAACGAACCGACATTATCAGATCACAAGAACCAAAGGGCAATCAACCTAGGCACATACAAACAGCGCCGAACTAAACTGAGAATTGCCCAACTGAACCGGACCAACTCAACGCAGCCCACGACTAAACATGGGTCAAAAGCCAATGATAGATGGCCCACTTTTCTAAGTTGCGGATCGACCCGCAATGAGGCGAACCTGAAACGATATCAACTCCAAATTGAGTTCAAGGGTGAGGATGAATTACAGCTAAACTACAATCGCAAAGGAGAGGAAATGAAAGATGGCTATGAATCGAGTCAAATAGTGATGGCAACTGATAGGTGGAGCACGATGACGTTGAAGGTCTTAAATCCAGCAAAACTAAGTGGCAATGTCAACAAAAAACTAATGGGATGGATCAAGATGGCAACCGTAATAGCATGATTAAACAGAAGTATTGGAACTGGTGAGCACTGGTAAAGGTACCTTCAAGCCAAAGGAACTCAGTGGAGAAGTCTAGATGCTCTCTGGGCAGATTGACCAATTAAACGGAAATTGAAAGAGGTTGCGATGTCATGGCATTTGCAAAAACAACAGAGGAGGAGAAACTCTAGCCAAGAAACCTGAGAAGGATGGGATGACTCCAAAGCAAAAAATTGTTGCCTCCTCCAACCAAGCCCCTGACCTTGAGTCAATGACCAAGCCAAGTCGTAGTTCAAAGCACCTCAAACCATGAAAACCTCATGCATAGATCAAGCCGCAGGAAACGCATCCAACTGTCAAACCACCTAGAAAATGGCTGCTCACACACAGTGACCTTTAAAGTACGACGAACGATGACGATGTGTGATGACCTATGGAGCATGGATACCTATACCGCATAAGGACATGGTATGGACATGATAAAGATACCGATACATCGATGTAGTAATTCTTGAAAACGTAGGATACAATATGTTGGGGATACATTAATAAATAAATAGTTTTTGTAATTTTTATCTAAATATCAATAAAATATCGACAAGTTCAAAAAATATGTAGAACCTATTAAGATGCAAGAATAGATAACCCTAAAACAGATCCGTAATCCACAAAACTACATCAAGATTGCAAATAAACCATCCACCATACTCACTATTCATAGAAAACCCTTAAATAATAGCAACATTGCAAATTAACCATTGACTATGTCTATCATTATTAAAACTAACATATTCAAAAATAACATAAAAAATCATCAATCAACTACGACTACATCAACATTGCAAGTTAACCATGTATTATATGTAACATTATTATATAAAAAATCTTCCAAAAATAACAAAACTGTTAATATTTAATTTGCCCAATTGCATCCTATTGTATCCCAATGTATCCATCTATAAAATATATTTTTTAATATTTGGGATACATGAAATATATATGATACGTATCCTCAAGTATCCGATGGGCATTGGTACCCGATACGGATATGATATGGATACATAGGGGGTCTAGAAGTATCCGTGGTTTAATAGGTGATGGCTATGATATTGTGATAACTTGAATGGAAATTTTGGAAAGCACTAGGGTTTAAGCCAACAAATGTAACTTGTACAACTGGTAAATAATGAAGAAGTTGCACCGGAAAATGAAGAGGTATATAGAACATACACCATGGCTCACTATAATAGTTTTGCATATAAACATAGGTACACACATATATGCACTACATAACAGTACTAACATGTCTATGTCATCATAAAAGTGAGCTCTATTACACGTGTGCAAGATAAATAAAGTAGCTTTTAAGATATTATTATTAAGTTATTATTTCCTTCAGCTTTTTATTATATATAAGTATATAACCTTATCAACCTTCATTCCCCCTTCACATGAGCAATGAGAAACAAATTAAACTTCAAAGCCTGCATTATATATATGCATTCTCACACATAGATGTCAATGGATACAACCAACTTACCCCTCCTATCTAAGACGACTCCAATAACTTCTTCTTTCCATGATCATAGTACCCATCTACTGTTGCAAAATCTCGAGAGTAATTGTTTTGTCAATTTTAAGAATCAAGGAATTTCTACACCAAAAAAAAAAGTTTCCAACCGCGCAGATTTTCGGTAAGTTCATAGTGTGTTGAATGCTTTAGCTACCTTTGGAGAAGATGATTGGGCACTTGGCTCCTCAAAAGAGCAAATGAATAGTTCTCAATGGACTAGTTGGAACATGCTAATAATATAAATTGGTAGAACCAAAAATTCAGATGCATGTCAAGTTGAATGCTTTCAACACCCTTGGAGAAGATGATGGGCCTCTTAGCTCCTCAAAAGAGTACATCAATAGTTTTAAAGGAGATGGGACTAGTTGAAACTTGGAAATGCCAATATTATAATTTGGGAGAACCAATTATTAAGATACATATGACATATAACTAATTAGGATACTTGAGGTTCAGTAAAAGACAAACAGCAAACATATTACTTTAGTGGCTGCAAAATAAAGGCAATTTAAGTGAAACTATCAACAGCTACCTGGTTTCTGCTGGAATATGAGTGCGTGTGCACTGAACAGTCTTATCACAAAATCACCTCAAAAACCAAAATCATATAGACAAGGAAAGGCTGTCTAACCACGGTCAAGCCTTTGAAAGTGGTGAAATAAATATTCAGATACTAAGCACGAGATGTAGAAATTACTCATATTTTCTGGGTATCGGATCCAGCTGATACACTAGTAGGATTATCCTTCCCTGAGGTAGAGAGCTTCGATGTATCCGCATGACCCTACATAAACACCATTGTTTCTCATCAAGTAAGCATGAAGAATCAAATAAGCATCAAGCATTAGTAAGACAGAAAATTTTCAGCACATAGAATAATTTGGCTAAATGCAATATCCTTGGTGAAAATTTGAACACAAAGAAAAGAGGTAAAACAAAGGAAAATTTTTCTATACAATATTATTAATCAAAAAACTAGTCTCCTGAATGGAGTAACATGACTCCACCATTTAATGGTGACTACTACAGCAGAAAGCCAAAATGCAGAAATCAGCAAGCTGACCAAAATGCTCAAAATCAACTTAGCTGTCTACATAAAACCCCAGTGTCCAATGTTCAGATTTGACGTTATCGTGCATGACAAAACAGCTCCTTTCAAGAGACAGATGTCTTCGTCAATCTATGTAGTCTTCAGTCACCAATTTGGCAAAATCACATGACTACTCTCGTGTGCATCACCTGTGCTTCTCTGATTCACTTCAAACTTAACCATCACCAATCCAGTCCTTCTGCGATGATTTTATTGCCTCTGCGGTCATAAGCGCAACTGTGGCTTTTTGAAGCGCAAGATCAGCCTTGTGCAACAACCACTGAGCTTTCTCCCTCTTGAGCTTAGCCATGTTTGATGCATGTTGAGCTGCACTTGATGCATCACGCAACTTGAACTCATTGATATCAGTTCGGGGCCTCTGAAACCCATCGAGCTGTGACTGCTTTGTCTTACTAGACCACTCACACATATCAGAACCCCAACAATGAACTCCATGTCTCTTTGATGTTTCATTATATGTAAATTTTGGCGACATTTGAGAATCCCTGGGAGACGAAAACATCCTGTTTTTCCTTGAATTATTCCGGTAGAGTTTTGCATATATATTTCTATCTGAACCATCACTGCTGGATGGAGATTGAAGCAGATGGGAAGATAATTCATGGTTTGAACCAGCAAATGGGGCTTTTTCCTCTCCAACTGAAAATCCATTAAATTTTCTGCCTAATACCACAAAAAAAGAGCCATGCAATAAAACAGTGAAAAGGAGTGATACAGATAAAACGAAAACTAAAGCAGAAAAACAAATGTGAGAAATACCATAGGCATGAAGACCATCATGTTCTCTTGTAAAAGAATTGTGGTGACCAGTGAACATTAACTTCCGATGAGACTTCTGTTTTGAACCTTTATTAAGTACTTCCAAGCCTCGGGGCCTCAAACAAAAAGCAAACATTGGAGGCTTCTCAAGCAAACATGCCTTTTCTTGGCACCCATCCGATGAGCTGGTCATCTTGCTCATTACCAATTCCCACTCTTTTAACTGCTGCAGGTAATGCTCCCACAATGCAGGCTGAACAAAGGAAGAAAAGAATGAAAGATCTTGCATGTCAAGAATATTAAATTTAAAGAGTTCAAGTTGTCACCCCCTGCCAAGTCCTTCACTAACAAGCATATGACGTGCAAATCTGCTAGATTACAACCAAAGCATGGGACTGGTCGCAGATTGCAACCAAAATATTACAACAAATAGATCCTAGCTACCAATCAAAATTTAAGCTGATATCAAGCATGGATAAACCGAGGGAATTTGAAGGTGAAAATTAATAGAGTGGGGCATAAAAGACAAAAGGAACATCAAAGAACAGACATAAAAGAGTAGCATAGCAACCAAAAATATGAGGGATATGGCATTCTTTCATTGGTGTATCAAGTTATATGAAACTTCTATTCCGGCTCCAGCAAAGTGAAACTTCTATTCCGGCTCCAGCAAAGCCATCAAATATGATGTGATTGATGGTCTTTCGTTAGGTTCTCAATTAGCCAAGACAAATGCTCTTTCAAGCTCATTCATATAACATATTCAGGAGGGAACATAGGGTGGGGCTCCAGTCTCGGGTTAGTGTTTACTTGCCCATTGATACTTTATGAGGCGAGCTGCATTTACTACTAGTACTAATTGAGGACAGCACAACTTATTCTGCCTGATTAAAATTGACTCCACTTGTCAAAATAATTTTCAAGGTAAAGTTAAATCCTTACATCCCACGGGTCTATAAATTCTAAGCAATCCTACCTTTTCGGCCCTAGCTTAATAACCATAAGTGACCCTAACGATCAAGCCTGGTCCCATTATTGAGTCTGCTTTATGAGTCCTTTGCCAGTCAATCGTAAGGGATACCTTATTATCATCACACTTCTTCAGGTCCATGATTAAAAAAAACATGCCAAACTAATCCTTACTCTACACAACTTTGACGGAACATCATCATTAACCACATCCCTTTCTTCTTGCTCCTCTCCTAAAATGAAGGAAACGAGTAAAAAATGGGGAGCATACGAAGCACTGCACAATTCAAATCCTAATTGCAAATGAACGGCTCAATGCTTATTCAAGCTCTAAGATCAGGATCAGGCCTTGCCTATACATATATCAGGAATGTTTATGTTTGCTAATTTGCATGAGGGTTGACTCCTACCTGCCGTTTCCAAATTTGAGATAAGCCTTCACGGACTGGCCCATTGACAACCTTTAATGCGGTGACGTTGCTGGATGACTGTAGTTCCACTTCCAAATCTAGATGGGCACTAAACACTCAACAGGTATTCCCAGATGATGATCTAGATATTTCTCCAGGTTCGCAAGGAGATGACAAAGTCAACTAGCTCACCAACAAACATCAAGCCTCGGGTTTAGAGTGCCTATTCAACTTGGTAAGAAATCAAGACAATGGTGTTTGACTATTGGATACTCTTATGGTCAACTTTAATAGAAGCTCTAATTCTCTAGCTGTAGTTGAAGACCACAACGAAAAATCTTATTACAAATTTCTCGAATGTGGGAGTGAAACGAATAATATAGTGAAGATGAAAGTCATCTTGAAACTTCGTGAAAGTTTGTGCCTCATTTCATGTGCATCTCTAAATGAAAAAGGATTCAAGCAACCCATTTCTCGAGCTAACAACTGAAGGCAGAGTTGGAGTTTACTTCTATTTTTTTGACATGTTAGGGAACATTGGTTCGTGTAGCTTTCATCACATGTTTCCTGGAGATAATAAGAAGACCCACTCCCTTGTAGGTGATGTTGTGGATAGGCTAGTACGAAAAACCTTGCCTCTTCAGGGACCTATCCCCTCGGTTTTCTTCTACTAACGTAGATTTAACTCATTTTCATCGATGATATTTAAGAATATTAGAGAAATAAAAAAATATAAGCAGAAAAGATTAGGGAAGGTTCTCCATCAAAAGGACAGCACTATATCGCATGTTGTATATATAGAACAAACTCGTGGAATAATGTTATCACAGTAACACAAAAGCAATGGAATAATGTTACCCCAGTTTATGCACACATAACACAAAATCTATGGTATAATGTTACCCAAGTTTCATATTGAAGCTTTTGGATTGCATATCCAAACTTCGCTTGGGAAAATGGTGCAACATCAGCTCAAGCAGATTGGAGAAGGGGAAAACTAGAAAAGAAAAGGGAAATGGTGAAACTACCTTTGTAAAATAGCATCTAATGACATTTGAATATAGCTATCTAAAGCGGTTTGCCGGTTTGGACCAAACAATTGAGCCCTTGCCTTTAATATACTTAGGCATGTCACATAGAAAGGCTGGCAATGGACCGTAACTTGGCCTAGGCCTGATTGAACTCAACCCACATAAAACAAGGTTTGAGTCTACATCGAAGCATCATATTCAGGTATGGGATTACATTTAGGCCCAAAATCCAAAACATATTCGGGCTGAACTAGTACAATCCGACCCCAAACTGGAGTCCGTTTCACACTTAGGAGTCGACTCGTACAAGACCTATACAGCAATGGACTCCCAAGTTTCCTATAGCTACACAAACGATTGGGGCTGTAGAGAGTTCACTCTAACCTAGTTTATAGTTTATACTGGAGTCTACTCGTAACAGACCTACACCTACATGTCAACGGACTCCTAATCTCCCACAGCTACACAATTACGATCAGGACTCAAAAGAGTTCAAGACTCTCGAAACGAATCTCAAAGTGGTAGTTACCTTTGGATAGAAAACATCGAACAGTCTCCAAAGGCCGTCTAGGAAAACATAAACTAACCCTTGGACCCAATTCCCAAATCCCAATCATAAATCAAACACTAGCTACATTTGAAGTTTTCATAACAAGGCAAGATCTAGTCCTGAATGATCATATGGGCCCAGACTTGGGCCCTGTTTGTAAAGCCCAATCCAAAAGCTGACCGGGTTTGGATTCAAGAAAATATTGGCCCAGAGTCGGGCTTACTTAAGCCCGCCCATTGCCAGCCATAGGCATAGTAGACAGAGTCAAATATGTTCCACAATACTTTATGGAACCATGCCACATTTTGTGGTCCAACAAACAATGATTAGCAAAACATAAAACAAGAAAGAAATGGTATCGGAAAAATTCAAGTTTAAAACAACTTGCCTTTTAAAACAAAGTCAAGAAGCTGGTAATACAAAAAGTCAAAACATTAAAAAAAAATTGAATCATTTGTGTCCACTGTTTAATATGATTTTGCTTTAAACAAAGCAAAAAAAAAGTACTCATAAAGTCAAGGATCAAAATACCGGCCGGTACGAACTGTACCGGTCGGTTCAAACCGGGAACCGGACTGAACCGTACCGGTATTTAGTCGATACCAGTTGCGAGGATCAAATCGCGTAAAAACCGGCCGGTTTGAACCAGTTCCGGGTATTAAGCATAGTTTTGGGAATTTTCTTCATTCCGATTTCATTTTTTTGGGCATCTTTTTTTATTCTCACATGAGGTGAAGCTCCATACTAGCTGGATTTGCAAGATTTTAAGCCAAAAACTCGGATTTGCAAAATCAAAATAACATTTTGAAGGTATGTTTTCATAATTTTTTTCATTTTTCTTTTGTTTTGTTGTATTTTTTTTGAAAAAAATTAAATAATTGTGGTGAAAATGTTGAAATGGGTTAGATCTATGCCATCAAAGCTTAAATCTATAAGCATCATCTCCAAATTTGTATCATCGGTTCATGCAAATTTGGGAGGTTTTCAATTTTCTTTTCTTTTTTTATATTTTTTTGAAAATAAATCAAATAATTGTGGTGAAAATGTTGATATGGGCCAGATCTATGCCATCAAAGCTTAGATCTATAGATATGGATATGCATTTTATTTGCTAAACATGTTTGTAGACACAAATTGTGTCTAATCCGGACCCGACTCGCATGCACCTATGCGGAGGCAAACCCGACATGCACTCGGACCCGGACCCGACTTGCATGCACCTATGCGGAGGCAAACCCGACACGCACTCGGACCCGGACCCGACTTGCATGCACCAATGCGGAAGCAAACCCGACACACACTCGGAACCGGACCCGACCCGCACCAAACAAGGACCGGGTGGGCCCATCCCCAAGTGGGGCCCACCCGACCCCCCTATAGAAATCTAGACCCCTTAGGAGGGTGGTCGGCCATGCAAGAAAAGAAAAAAAAAGAAAAGAAAAGAAAATGAAAGAAAAGACCAAAAAAAGAAACAAATACCGCCATGCGCGAGGGGAGGTTGCGTATGACGTAAGTGTGGATCTGCGCCGATTCCTCGATCCGACGGACAAGAAACGAAGCCGGGTCGCCATCGACTTTATGTGCAAGATTCAAAATAAATCCAAAAATAATTGAGCCATAATTACCCCGCCAGAAAAGGAAAGCAAATAAAGGTTTATTCCCCTCTTCAATTGAAGAATAAATCTTGGATAGTTATGGGAGAGATATTAAAGGGATCCAAATAAACTTCCCATATCTCTCCCCTCCCCCCTTCATCTATAAATAGAGGGGGAGAGGGAAGGCTCAAAAGGTCGGAAGCTGAAGACGAAACGAGGAAGTTCTGCAGAAGAGGAAAAGCGTTCTTCATCGACCCAAGGCTTCACGAGGCACGGGCAAGCCTATCCCTTCGGGACCGGCTTAGTCCATTGAAAGTCCTCATCAACGTGAAGACCCTTGCACAAGAAGATCAAGCCTTCGACTCCGTGCACGAAGAAGAAAGATCGGAGAAGAACCCTTCGACTCTGAAGACGCCAGAAGCAAAGGCCGGAGAAGAAGATCGGAGCGGCACCACCCCGTTGTCTCCAACAAGCCTTCGACTCCGATCAAGCCCAAAAGCCCGGAGAAGAATACCGAAGCGTCATCACCCGTAGCCTTCGACAAACGTCCGCTCCATCCACGAAGAGGAACACCCGAAGCGTTGCTACACCCGTCGTCTTCAAAGCAAAACCGACGCTACAACCGTCGCACGAAGATTGGTGCTACCCCCGCCGTCTTCAAAGGAACCCTTTGAATCCGATCACGCCAAAGAAACCCGGAGAAGAAGAAAAGTCAAGCCGACACCTGAACCGTCGAAGCAGCCAGAAGCATTGAAGAAGTAGCCACCGCCGTTCGAGAAGAAGATCGAGTCGACGCCGAAGTAAAAACCCACGCAAGAAGCCAAAGCAAAAGCCCCGGTAAAGCCCGCGCCAAAGCAACACAAGTGCTAAAGCCAAGCGACTACGCCGGTCACGAGCAAAAGCACCGCACGTTCTAGCCGATAGGACGCGAAGTCCGAAAGAACGAAAGCATCGCAAGTCTCCCCCCGTCTACGTCCAAGCGCAAGCGTCAAAGCAAAGCAAAAGCCAGAGCCACGCCAAAGCCAAAACCGACGCCAAAAGCACGATCGACGCCGCGAACCGACGATCAAGGACGCCAAGGTCTAGCAAGGATCGAGGAAGACACGAAGACCGAAGAGCGACGCCGAAAACCCCTAATCGAGAAAGCGCGAAGCACGGAAGGGACAAAAGCAACGGCGGATATTCCTTAGCCTCTCAAAGAACCCTCACCCTGTAAAGACCTCTGTCCTGGGCAACCCCTTGGAGCTCTCACACGAATACCACGTGGAGACGCGGATCAAAGGGACCCTCTAGAGGATCTCTCCCACAATCTTCTGATCAATATTCGCCGCACCCGGCTCACCACCCCCGAGTCCCCGGGTCCCGGTATTCTGTAATCTTCGTGTGTTTACAATAAAGACGACCCGGATCTTTTTCTGCGCATACAATGTTAGGAGTCTTAGAACTATGAATTTGTGTTTATTATGTGAAATTGTAAAATATGACTCATGTAGTCGTGTTAGTTGTGTAACTCATGTTTGTGCAATGGTCATGAATTGTGTTTTGTAATCCATAAGCATAATACTAGGCTAATCTAACACATATAATTTAATAACTATATCAAATTCCACAATTTAGAATCATACAGTGAATACAGTGACTTTATAACTTAAAAAGACCGATTCATACCTATAATTAATTTACTAATGAAAAAAAAACATCACAAACCAGTATTTTAAATTATTCTGGATTTTTTGGTTATTTTTTTAATTTTTTTTGAAACCAAAAATCAATTCACACCAGTATGGACCGGTTCAGACCGATACTGGTTCGTACCACCCGGTTCGAACCGTTTTTCCGACCGGACGATAATTTGTCCGCGACCGGTATTTTTATCCATGCATAAAGTACATATATATATATATATATATATATATATATATATATATATATATATATATATATATATGTATATGTGTGTGTGTGTATGTATGTGTGTGTGTGTGTACATTTGTTCGACAGAAATGAATGCAACATTTGTTCGACAAAAATGAATGCAATTCCTATACCAAGTATTCTCTAATCTAAGAGAACATCGGAGGGGTTGCTCCCTCACTGCATGAGCTTAAAATACATAGAGGTTTCCAAATATGCTTTTTTTTTGTGGAAATGATATCTATGTTGAGATGAACATCCTCACAAAAAATCAACAAGTTCTGAAACCTCTAAGCATTTCAAATAAACTCATCAAATTAACGGTTGAAATGGACAGATGATACAACTTCTATCATTTTGATACACCTAGAGGTTTCAAAATTAGCTGATTTTTGGTGAGAGTGATCATCTTGCAATAGATAGCATATCCATCAAAAATCAACAAATTCTGAAACATCTAGATCCATCAAAATGTTATAAGCTTTATCAGTCATCCATTTCAACCGTTAATTTGATGAGCTTATTTGAAATGCTTAGAGGTTTCAGAACTTGCTAATTTTTTTGTGAGGATGATCATCTCAACATAGATATCTCCACAAAAAATTAGCAAATTTGAAAACCTCTCTGTATGTTAATAGAGGAGCATACATTTAAGCCTTCAATGCATGGGCATACAAAGTCATGCTGACGCAGGACCAATTGGACTGCTGGAATCAACACCGGATTGAGAGCACAAGACGAGATCAGGACGACCTCGGGTGAGTATTGCAGGAGTAGGAGGAGGCCGAAGGGGCCTCAGGCAGCCGCACGGGGAGGGAAGACCTGGCGTGGGCTAGCGTCAAGGCGGTCGGAGGAGGCCAGCTGGTGCAGGCGGTGACCTGATGTGGACCGCGGGTTGCTGAAGGCAGCGGCCGAATGGACTACGGGCGGCGATAGACCAAGACGTGGGCGGCGAGCGACCAGGTTGCGGACAGCGGCCGGGCTGCACGCGTGAGCGATTTCGGGCTGGGCGGGTCACGCAGCACAGGAGGAAGAAAAAGGGGGGGGGGTCTAGTTTGGTGTCTCACAGAAAACAGGGGAGAGAAAAGAAAAGAGAAAGAGAGAGAGAGAGAGCTAGCTGTCAGGGGAGAGGAGAGATCTTGGAATCCACCGAAAAGATGGAGTTTTTAATTCATCACTCCACTCTCAATACAACTGTAAATAGGGCTTTAAAAGCCTTAAAACAACCCACTACTCATAACCAATCACAATCCACAACAACCCACTAACACATAACTACCCATAATTAACACAACTACCCACTAACAATACATGTGCAGAATTTAAATAAATAAAATCCGAAAATACTAAATTATTTATAGAAATTCCTGATGGGCCTCCAAATAGTAGCTGGGTATCGAAGTAGGACCCCCAAGTAGCAGTTGGGCCATGTGGGCTTGATGTCCCCATCACACGCTATATATATATATAGGGCCATGCTATAATGCGGCATGCGGCATGCGGTATGTGCGGCACTACACCATAGTCGTCTGATGCACGCGTTGTGTGCATGCAATGCACGCAGTGGTGCATCAGACGGCTACTATGCAGTGCCGCACTTACCGCATGCCGCATTATAGCATGCCCCTATATATATATATATATATATATATATATATATATATATATATATATATATATAATGTTTAAAAAGGCGTTCGAGGCTTACGCCTCGAGGAAAGGCGGTCCTGTACTGCCTCGAGGCACACGCCTCAGCAGCCACATATAAAAAGCCTACACCTCTGCATCAAGAGGCATACGCCTTTGTCCGAGGCGTGCCTCAAGGTGTTCGAGGCGTACACCTCTTGCACCAGGCGTGAAACATAGGGCGGGGAGGGGTTAAAACCAATGTTTGGTGTGGGGGGCACTAAGGGTTTGATATGTAAATCGTCCCCATGGACCATTTTTTCACCCATTAAACCTCCTAAACCCTTTTAAATCTCTATAGGTTTTGAAACCCCCTGTCTCCAAAAACCCAAAATCAAGATCTAATGCTCATTTCTTTTTCAATTTTGATTCCGAAGTCGTATGCTTCTTCTTTGTGGATTGTCTACCAACTACAAGTGAGAGATAAATATTTGTTTCAAGTTTAGAGGTATGGATCATGATTTATAAATCTTCTACTAGGTTTTTCTATGTTTTTTACTTTGTATTTTACCATTCTCATGTATTTGTATCATTTTTTAAAAAAAAAATCTTGACAATGTTAGTCCTATATTCGTATTGTATTGTTTGTTATTAGTTGTTAGTTGCTGCTTTAATTATTATCTTGAATATTAAAGAATTAAGCGTGTTTGAGCAATTTGACTTTCTATTTTGTTGTTAGATTGCTTGATGGAGTCATCAATCGTGTCATATAAGATATTTTCTAACACATTGTGATTTATAATACATAACTAGTTCAATTATTATTACACATTCAAATATTCAATAATAGTATTTATTCTGATTTTTTTTCTTTTTTTAACTTTTTTTACCAAAACGCCTCGAAAAAATTTGAGGCTTACGCCTCAGTACGCCTTAAGGCTTACGCCTCGCCTCTCCAGAGGAAAAACGTCTCGTTACGCCTTTCGCCTTTTTAAACATTGTATATATATATATATATATATATATATATATATATATATATATATATATATATATATATATGGGAATATAGGGAACACGGTCCTCCCGACCACCCAACACGCTAGTACCCCTTCAATTTGGGTGCCACATGGCACTTTTTAACTGATGTTAGGGGTTGGTCAAGGTGGGTACATCCCTCCTAACAATGATCATGAAAAAAAATTTGAAAAAAAAATATGCCAAGTGGCATTTTTAAATTAACCATAGCAAGGGCTATTTGCACGCTACAGTTTACCGTTAAATTTGTCAACCGTTGATCAGGTTGTTTTAAGTTTTTTTTTTTAGAATTTTTTTTTAAATCTTGATCTAAGTAGAGTGGATTGACCATCCATAAAAAGAAATATGGTTAAAAATTGTCATGTGGCACCCAAATTGAAGGGAGGACTAACGTGTTGGGTGGTCGGGAGGACCGTGTTCCTTATTCCCTATATATATATATATATATATATATATATATATATATATATATATATATATATATATATATATATATATATATATAGGGCTTCAAATATATGTATCCTAATAAAAACAGAAGTAGGGTACTACATAAACTATTTACAAAATGGCAAATACTACATGCGTGTGTGCACGCCTATATATTATATGAATCAACAGACAATATGCATCCATAATTCTATCAGGATCAGGACAAACAGTACAAAACAGTATGACAATTCAAAGGGAATGCAAGCCACTAATGGGCATAAAGGATGAGCTTACAATCATGAAAATGTCCAAATAATGTAAGAGAATTTAAGCATCTCATATATGGGGATATGGATGAAAAATTACCTGAAATTGTCGAATCAAAGGTAAGTCTTTCTTCTGCCTCTTTTGCCACCAGTGCTCATGAATAGCTTTTGTGACATCCAGCGGACCAAAATCGGTCATGAACTCCTCTATTTCATCACTAGTGAACCTGTCACACTGTTTAGCATATGCAACTTTCTCAAACATATCCATCACCCTCTCGAACATATCCTCTGTGACCTCAGCTATAATATCCACAGACTTTTTAAAATTTGAAATCCACTCCTCATCGCCACTATCCATGTCATATAATACATAAGATGGATCCAAGGCCATGTCAACCTCAGTTCCAACCTGCTGATAGTACTTTGATGAATTCCGAATGAAGGGTGCTTCAACAATGCTCTCATCACTATCATCAATAAGCCGAACACCTGGAATAGGAATGTTTTTAACAGAAGCAGACCTAACGTTTCTATTGAAGCATTCTTCATGCACCACCTTGAAAAGTGACCACTGACTCCGGTCAGTAAATTCTAAGGTCCAATCCTTTCCTCCTTTCCACATCATAGCATGAGTGTAGCGGTTGGTAGCACCTGGCTGCAGAAACTGGTGTGCCTTGTGCACATACTTGGTAGCCCCAGAAAGTTTTACTAATATCCTCCAATCCTTCTGGTCATCAGAGTCAAGTATAACCTGCGCCCCACATTCTCTCCAGCCTCTATCCCCTACAGTAACCAGAACATTTGCATAGCAAATTAATGATTCCAAATAGCTCTCTGGACGTTCCGAGCCACCAGATATGCTTTTTGCATTGTCTGTTTTCATTTTCTTATAAAACCGTCCTTTCTTGTGAAGGCTTCGGTATTTTGAATCAAGGTCACAATCGCCAGCAGGGAACGAATATGAAACCTGAGTCCGAGGCTTCCTAGAGGCTTGAAAAAATCCATTTCGAATAAAATCTTCTGGCCACAGTTCTGAACATTGTCCAAATGTAGGTGAAACTGACTTATGCCGATTACGATGCCATATGCTTCGGGGAGCAGTTGTGTTTGGGCTGCGACAAATACGCTCATTCATTTCCCAGACAAAATCAGTTGCATAGTTAGCACCTCGTCTTGCCCTATCAGATAATCGTTCCTCAAGTGGAGTAAAGAGCTGAGTCCGGATATCAGTGGTGTTCAAGGAATAGCTACACCCAGCTTCAATTTTTCCTGGATAAGAAGAATATTTGTGAAATGGAGAACATGACTTCTCAACACCTTGACGTGACTTCGTACGGCATGAAAACCTATTGAATCGCTCAAAAGTCTCATCACTTGAATTCCTCCCTGCATCATCGTGAGCTTCAGGAATTCCAGTCATGTCAACCTTGCCATTTAGGAAATTGTGAGAGGACCTCACCCAATCACCATCATTGCTCATGGAGAAAGCACCAGTCTTTACTTTTAAGTGACTATAACTTAACCATCCAGGACTAGCAGGAGCCTGGCTGAAAGAGGACTTAAACTTCTCATTTGTATTTTTAGATACTTGGTCAGGAAAATCTTCAACAAGAGAGCAGCCCTCTCCAGTAAATTTTTCATAGTTTTCTGGGCAGTCCAGTGAAGAGGTTGAATTGGACTTTTGAAAGCTGATAGCATCTGCATTGTTCTCCATCAGCAACTTGAGATGCATGCTGAGAGAAAATGGAGGTGCAGATGCAGAAGAATGAGCTCGCAGAGGATGCATCCCACACTTCTCATCAAAATAACAAGGTCCACGATCCATATTCAAACCCTGCATAAATAAGGAAAAAGAAAGTTGTCAACATGCGGATCAAAACTCAAAAAATTGCTACCCTGTGTGATGAATGGCATAGTTTTTTTCTAGTTGAGAAAAAAATAGATCCCACAACTTTAATAAGATAGAAGGATTCCAAAGATCTTTATACAAACGAACTGAAGGAGCTGTCAAATAAATACCACTTTTCAAAAGCCCTGCTCTGTTAGGGACCCCAAATAATGTTTAGCACCTCATGATATTGATATATGAAAGAAATTGGTTTCTCTAGAATATAAGAATAAAGATATGGTAAGAATAACAACTAAGTTTCTAAGAACTATAAACAAAACCATGCTAAAACTGATGTTTTGATGATTGTTATTCTAGACAAACTTGCTAAGAAGAAATAAAGCAGTAAGTTAAAAGTTAAAGTTAAAACACCGGTATGTCATACATTGTAATTCTATAATCCAACCCATTTTATTCCTGCCAAATCTAGTAAGTTGACACATTGAAAATTCTGAGTAAAAGAACCAGAGTGCAAAGTGTAGAGTGAAAATATGAACAAAATCAAATTAGAAAATGAAACATGCTGATATTTTCCAATAAATGAGGATTCATTTCAAAATTTGAGCCTTCACTTACGAATGGATGTCAAATTGTCATTAACCCTCCACCTTTTCCAAAGTTTGAAAATAAAATCACCCATCAACTGGCACGAGGCATCAGTACAACTCAATGCCAGGAAAGTAAAATATAAACAGCTATTTCTTGCTTACAATTCATAAACGAATATAAAGAAGATAAACGCAGTCATAAGCCCGGAAGAGAAAGGTTGAGGGTTGATGTTAGGTTGAAAGCCAGTCATAAAAAAACTAACGCAAACTACGAAATGACAAAAAAAAAAATTGAAGACATGGTTTTTATTGACTTGGAGCATACGATAAAGTAACATGAGCACAATTTCATGGGTGTTGAGAAAAAAAGACGTGGAAGAGTAATATCTTTGAGATCATTAAGGTCATGTATGGACCGATAACAAGTTAAACTTGGACTTTGTTGTGAATATAAAATGGAGTTGATGGTTGTGGCCCTTGTGGGGCCCACACTTAAGGCTGGACAACCTGGACTACAGCCCTTACGCTATTAAAACTGTCATTAATTACCTGATGGCAAATATTTTGCCAGGAAGCATCATTTCTAACCCTACATTTCCTTAATACAAAAATAGCGCCCACAATATTGAATCAATTGAAGGGTAAGGATATAAATAAGACCAATCCATGTAATATGAGTATCATAAGAAAAATTTGGGTAGAAATGTGGTAAAACCATGAAAGAGAAGGTAAGAACTTAGATGAGAATGTACAAGATAAGGGTGCAGTAATAATGCCCACTTAGAATGCAATGGTGGAGAACCAAATAAAATGGAATGGGCACCAGCAATGAAGACCTATCGAAGCCGATGTAAGGGGTTCACATTTGTGCTGAAAGGTGAGGAAGAAAGTTACCAAGTCGGAAGTCAGGAAAAAATTCGGCTAGGGTAGAAGTCGGAAAAAATTGGCAAAAATCAGGAAAGTCGGAAAAGAGTCGGGAAAAAAACGATAAATTACTTTAAATTTTTTCTATATATGTTCCGACATATTTTTAAGCAGTATATGTCATTTATATGCATAACTAATATAATGTATTACAAGTAAAATAAGCAAAATACAAAATATAAATAGGTAATGCACATTCATTATCAATAATCAACTAAGTTACTAAGCAAGTGCAATTGTACAAGTAAGGAATCTATTAACAAAGAACTAAGCAAGTAGAGAATCTAAAGATTGTATTATTAACAATAAGAATTCAGTAAGTAGTGAGTCTAAAGATCACATTAATAAGAACTAAGTAACAATTAATCAAGCAAGAGCACAACACATTCACAAAAGCAGCACAGTAGCAAGTACAAGTAAAGAATGCATTAACAATAAACATAAGACAAGTAAACAACATATTAACCATAAGAAAAGGAGAACAAGAAAGATTAAATTAACAAGCAAAGAAAGTTAATTAAACACCATATACCTTTTTTCCCTGATTTGTCTTTTTTCAAAATAAAATGTGTTGTATTCCCGTAGGAAGCGTTTACTTATTAAGTCACGTTTTTTTTGCAAAAAAATAGTCGATTTGGTAACACTGGTAAGGACAAGACATCAAGAAACCTAGAGGAAATCATCAAATGGAGTTTGAAATCTCTCTCTTAAGTGCACATATGACAACATGTAGAAAGTAAAATGAAATCTGGATAATACAGAGTTAAGATATAGGTATACTAGAAGTTAAGAAATAGGTATAGTAGGTCGGGCCTATACAAAAAAATTGGTTTTGCTTGGCCCGAGCATGGCCCATCTACAAAATTTGTTTCATGCTATACCATAACTTTTTTTTCAAATACCTAACAAGTTAGGGAAAGGTAAGTGTCCGGTTTTCATGATATTAGGAAAAAAAAGAAAGTAAAAACCAGAAAATATTAAAGTAGAAAGTACAAACAAGTTTCTTAATCTTGTAGTTGTTTTCAATGTGATAATACTTTCTTATGTTCTTGTTAAAGATTCCTAATATTATAGAAACTATTTGTTTTCCTAATATTTCTATTTTAAAGGATGTAAAAGAAAGAAGTTTCCCAAGATATGATGAGGTGAAGATCAGATAAATTTGTAATGCAATGAGTTATAATTTAACATTTTATGTAACCTTAAGCA
Source organism: Chamaelirium japonicum (assembly GCA_947650365.1). Lineage (NCBI taxonomy): Eukaryota > Viridiplantae > Streptophyta > Magnoliopsida > Liliales > Melanthiaceae > Chamaelirium > Chamaelirium japonicum. The sequence continues at coordinate 4,595,996 of OX393559.1, read as the reverse complement.
AGTACACAAGAATTTTATGTTTCCTAAGCGATAGGCCACAACGTCCACAACTTAAGGTTATATAATAAGATCGCATACTATTATTTATATCCTTTCTTACCTAATAGCATTTCCTTAAATTATCCATCGTGTCATACTAAAAACCTTAGAACTAAGCACTATAACAGATTACGCAGATGATTCAAAGGTTCGTCCAAACCTGAACCGAACACATAACCTTTTAGGATTTTGGCCAAAATAAACCAAAACATCCCCCAACCTGAAATATGGCATGATCCCAATGTTATTAAGGCGAAGGTGATGCCTAGGCGACCAACTCTATTGAGGCGACGCAAGGCAAAGTGTGGCCTAGGCAGTGCCTAGCCAAGGCTCACGACATAAATTTTCTAAACGTAAATTTATTTATTAAACATCACTTACATTTGGATGGAAAACATAATATCAACATAGGCCAATAAAAGAGTATTGAAAAGTGATGTGAATATAGTAAAGCTTTATCAATGAAATTGTCACCACTATTTGAATCATAATTTATATGCAATTGTTAAAACAAAACTAATATTATAAATATGAAGTATGGGACCATATATATTATAGTCTTAAGTTTGATTAAGTGGAAATAGATCAGAGCAAGAATGGAAAAAACTAGGAATTTGTCAATCTGAGAAACTAAAATAGGGATTTGTGAGTAGATAGAGATTGCGGGAGAGTGACTGGAGGGAGTAGAGAAAATGATCAAATGGAGAGAGGAACAATAGGGCGGAGGGGGTATAAAAAAAACATTGAGGCCACCCTTACTTCTTGCTCCTCCTCCTCCTCTGTTTTCATCTCTACAAAACAATAGCCAAGCTTGGGTTTTCTAGATACGGTAAAGTGGGGGAGGAGGTATTAAGCTATCGCTTGCATAGATCACTGCCTGGCTTGGGCCTTGACAACATTGTTTGATCCAGATTCGGTCGGACGTTTTAGCTATAATTTGGATCCGGCATACCCTCATACGGATCCGATTAGTCCAAATCAGCCTCGATTCAGGTAAATCAAGCCTAAGTTGGAGCTGAATAAGACCAGAAACTTCTAAATCACACCTAAATCGGCTGAAATAGACCCTTTTATATTTGGGACACCAAAGGCCTCTGCCCTCCCTCTCTATCTATCCAAAGGATGGAAGGGCAGAGCTTTGTTTTTTCATGTTGTCAAAGAGTTGAACAATCTATATAACATGCTACAACTGTTCACATGCTGACTAGGACAAAAAAAAACAGGATAGATCTAGCCCAGTGTTATTAAAGGCGCGCCTAGGCTCAGGATCAACTAGGCTCACCCCCTGCACCTCAAAAAACACAAGACTAGGCTCTATTAGAAAGATGCGCGCCTAGGTCTAAGGCACGAGCCTAGGCTCCAGGCGCAAAAAAAAGCACGCATAGTTGAACCATGTGCAATTATGTGCTTACAATTGATATTTTTGGCAATATGATTAAGTTATTAAGTAGATTTGATTCATGATTACAGTAGTCTGAATCTTGGCACATTGATTGAATATTATTTACATTCAAAATTATTTGTTATAGTTCTTAGGTAGGACCATATGAGCAATTGTGGGTTGGATTTGATGACTTTGATATTATTTCAACTATTACAAAATTCAATGAGTTTTCTTTTCTTTCTCAATTTGCACATTTCATACTGATTTAGAAGCATGTGCACAAGCACACGAATAAAATAACACATTCAATCATTCACTATTTATTTTTTGTTTGCTATAATATCACATTTGATATCTTATACTGGTTATTGAATTTGAACTATACATATTTGAAGATTTAATATATTTTAAATGGCTTATTTAGAGTCGTAATTCAAACCTACAAGGCTACAACATTTGTGTTGTTCCAACAACGATCTATCCAATTTATCTTTTGTCTTAAGATTCATTTTCTTAGTTTAGTTATACATGTTTTGAATATATATATATATATATATAAAGAGAGAGAAAGAGAGAGGAAACGGAAAATGAGCTGCCAGCCTATTTCGAAAAAATAGGCAACCACCCATTTGATGCCCTTAGGAGTCTTAGAATGTGCTGATTTTTTGTAAGCATAACTATCTTATTTTGGATAGAACACCCACAAAAAATCAGCACATTCTAAAACTCCTAGGGGCATCAAATGTAAGAAGTTTTATCGAGCGTTTGTTGTCACCGTTAATCTGAAATATTACATTTGATGCCCCTAAAAGTTTTAGAATTTGCTGATTTTTTGTGGGTGTTCTATCTAAGATAAGATGCTTGTGCTCACAAAAAATCAGCAAATTCTAAGACTCCTAGGGGCATCAAATGGGTGGCTGCCCATTTCGTCAAAATAGGCCGCCAGCCTATACCCTGTATCCTCATGTGTGTGTGTGTGTGTGTGTGCGTCTTACTTCAATCAGGCGCACGCCTGGAGTTGCGCCTTGCGCCTAGGCTCTAAGAGACCTTAGCGCCTCATGTGCGCCTTGAGCCTTTCAGAACACTGATCTAGCCGTTGATCAATATCTAAAGAGAAAGATGAAGAGAGAGAGAATTCAAACGGAGTCCTCTCTCCTGTGTGAATACGGCTCTCTTATAAACCCAATTAAAAACCTACTATTAAGATGATAAATACCTATTCAAAGGCATTTAATGGCAATTTGATGTTAATTAGTACTTTTCTTGGAAGGTTAATTAGTGCTCTATCTCTCTAACAAATGAATCACCCCCCAACCACGGTCGCTGAAGGCGAGACCGTCCGAGTGCCGATAGGCACGTCACATTTACTAGTGAAAATAGATGGCAAGTGCCTGATTGAATTGACCAAGTTGTGTAGAAACAACAAATTCTCAATATTTTAGAATGCTTCAGCTGCATATAACACTGCACTTTCACTTGACACCTATCGTAATGATAAATTGTTCATATCAACGTGATCTTATCTTGGATTCTAAATATTTCTGTCGAGAACACATGCTTTTCTAATATTTTGGCTGAATCAGGCCGAAAAATCGGATTGTTTATTGTCTAATCCAAAGCCAAATTCTCAAACCATAATTATGAATGTTCACACTCCCATATAAAGCCCTAGGTGAAGCACACGTGCATACAAAAAAAATTGCCAAACCAAAGTTCAAAATAAGTAGAGATGTGAAACTTATTAGAAAAAAAATGTTAACATAACAAAAAGATACCTCAAGTGTCATCCATCCCCGCGGGGCAGAGAACACATGGTTTTTTAATATTTTGGCTGAACCAGACAAAAAATCGGATCGTTTCTTGTCTAGTACAAACCCAAATTCTCAAACCATAATTACGAATGTTCACACTTCAATATAAAGCCCTGGGTGAAGCAGTTATTCAACTTGGGAATACATGTGGTTGAATCGAAAACTTGAGACTTAAAGCGCACACACACGTGCATACTAAAAAATTGCTAAACCAAAGTTCAAAATAAGTAGAGAATAGAGATATGAAACTTATAAGAGAAATAAAAATTTAACATAACAAAAAGATACCTCAAGTGAAACTGGACCCTCAAGAATTGAAGTGCAGAGTATTTGGTCTCTTCTACTTGAGATGTCCTTGATGTTGGCATAAGTGCAGTCTTCAACTAGAAGCTCCCTTCTTGAGATAGAATGTCGCTTGAGCTTATTTTCAAGGTATCTCCATTTAGCACTCTCCATCTTCATGAAATTATAGAGTGTGAAAAGAAACTGCCCTCGTTGGTCATGCAAGCCAGAAAGCTTAAACCCAATTGACGTATATGGTACTTGCCTCTTTTTCAAATAGTTGCAATTTTTATTTTGATAGAATGTTCTCATGATCAAACAAATAAGGGTTACTGCCCACCTTAAACACCCTTCAAAAGAGAAGAACCTTAACCCCAGAGAACTATCAACAAAAATTACTTCCATACGAACCATAGTCCGTAAATGCATCAGTTTTCCGTGACGAAGGAGAAGACTTCTAAACAACAAAAAGAGTTCACCTCCAAACCCATGCTGATGAATGCACTGATCTGGTAGGCTTACTTTCAATGTAATTTGTTTCAATTTTGGTGGTATCACATTAAAATACAATTCTTCCGGAATTGACTCTCTGTTAGCAACAGAAGCAAGAAAGCTTATGGGCCCAGCTGAACTTAAAGAAGCAGAATTTCCCTCTGGCTTATCGTTCAAACCCTCCCTACTGCTGCGAAAGCGCTTCCTAAAATAAACAAAAGACAACTTCCTACCATCAGAATCATAATTGGTCTGCATCATAGGCTCTCGAGGTATGCGTATTTCGATTAACTTCTCCTTCACATTACAACTAGAGGATAACTTTTCTGAAATCATTCGTGAGGGGCTCGTCAGCATGTTCCCCTTCGACGCCGACAAGATTGAGGGCTCAAACTCTTTAAGTAAATGATTTCTTCTCTGTTTCTGTATACTTACTGGTGATGATTTCAAAGGGTGATTCGACCGAGTCAACCATGAGATAATGGTCTCCGATTCTATAATGTTCCCTATACAATTCCCATCAGTGGTATTTTTATCCCCTTTTTCATTCTTCTTTATCACTTTCATTCCGGATCTTTCAGAATTAAATCTAACTTCGCTAGGAAAGAGTAACAACTTAAATCTCTCATTTTGGAGATTAACCCATTCTTCTTCGCGATCATCATATTTGATATGGTGCAACTTCGTTACAGGATCGTAATCCTTAACCAGGCCAAAATACCAATTCTGATCCAAAGGCCAAAAGACTCTAATCCTCTGCTTTATGACCCAATAGGGATCCATATCACTGTAGTGAACCTCATAGAAATGGCGACGCTTCCTGAAAAAACCTTTACCATAGTGCTTCCTCGGCCGCAGCGCTCTACTTTCAGCATGAACTGAAGACACGTCTAAGTTTGAACCCTTGAAACGCTCACGAAACAGTTGCGAAGATGATCTATTTGTTGGTTTTGGAGATGTCATTTTATTCCCTGAGATGCATCTGGGATCAAAACGAGATGAAAGCATTCTAGCAGCATTTTGTTCAAGGTTCTCCTCATCATCATCTAAAAAATCCTCACATGACTTCGGACCGGCCTCATCCAAACGAGCTTCATTCTCCCCATGGGTCTGCGTCACTATTGTAGAGACCTGCAGTTTTCTGCTTCGCATCTTTCTCCTGCTGGTCTTAACAGAAGTACCATTTGCATCCTTAGTGCTACGATCAGAGTTCACTCTACTGGAACCAATCTCCTTACCTACATCAACATTCTCATTCTGCGTAACAATCGATGCCCGAGAGGGGGCCACACAACTGACAAAAAACTTACTTGTCTCGTCATCACCACAGGTCTTGCCACTGCAAGCAGAGGTACTTCTAGCTCTCTTTAGGCTGATATCAGATCTTTTTCGCCTTGACATGCCCCGAGGCCGTCTTGGAATAGTGACAGTGACATCCAAACAATTTGAGATCTTCGAATTACCCACACACAGAGCTTGGTCACCATCTTTATTCACCAAGGGCAAAGCTAAGGCAGTGTCCGAATAATGTAAATTATCATCTAGACCACACAGATTATGTGGAGCACCACATGAGCTGCTCGGTTTCTTCTGCTTCCCAATGCCCGAAACAAATCCATTTGGGTTCAACCTTGACCGACCATTTCGGCGTCTTCTAATGACAGGATCGAAACTGCTCAAAGAAACCCTTCTGCTCCTTTTCCTCCTTGATTCCAACCCAGACCCTCCACTATCAATCAGTGGCCCAAGTTTGCGCTTCAAAGCCTTAGATTCCTGACTCGTACCTGAACCCCGACTATCAGCCTTGGACTTCCCAACAGAACCCCTTGATATCTCGCCATAGATGCTCTTCAGATCCAAAGATCTCGACTTTGTCGCGACATCGGGCACTTCAGACTTCCCAGTGCTACCTTCCATCTACAATCCCTCAATCAGAAGGAAGGAACCCAAAAGCCTCAAATCTCCACACCCCATCATACATGAGTTTTGGATCGAAACCCTAATTTCATATCTGAAAAACAGAATTCCAAACTATACGGTATGAAAATGCAAATTTTATGGTGCCAAAACGCTCCGACGATCGGATCCTATGAAAAACACAAATCTATGAGGACCCACCCCTCAATCGATCGCCCAAATACGACGAACTGATCAAAGGAGGACGCGTGAAAACACCTACCTCGATAGATGCAAACCATAGAAACCAAATCTCCCACCGATCAGCGCGAGATCTTGGGGGAAACGGGTTATCGCGTCGAATCTAAGCTTTTGCGCGCGGGATTCCTCCAATTTGACGATTTTCTTCTGGGTAATTTTTTAGCCCTAGGAAACGACGAACTAGGGTTTCATCGATTTCACGAGACCAACCGGAAAAAAAGGGGGGCAAATACGAAATAAAATTAAAAACACAGCTTTCATTCTCTATGCCGTCGACTGAGTTGAGGCGTCGGATCTAAATTGGACAGGTGGAGTGCATCTCGACGATTGAAATCCCCGCAGCACTGTGGGAAGCGATATTTTAGGCGCAGACGATTAGAAAACAAACGGTCAGATTGCAATAATTAGGATACGTGGACGGACAAGATGCAAAAGAACGTTAAGAAGATGTTAGCTCTTTATGGGACAACCAACTGGAATTTGTCTTAACTTTCCCGGTCAAGCTACACAAAATTAGTAACCCTGCTTTTTGGGAAATTTTACCAACTTCGCCCCCCAACTTTAATGATGATTTTGTGGGAATAAAGGGTTGGGACAGCTGTCCAGCGGACGTGATAATAACGGTGTTTCTCCTTGCACCCACAAAATTACTTAGACCCCCATGCTATGCATACCACCCAGCTGGTTTTTCTTAACTAATAACTACTATCCTCATTTTGATAGTGTACCTCATCGAGACATTCAAACACCGGAGGTGAATTCTCCAACATCAGCTGTTGGTATGTGATGCTCAAAGCTATAACTGTCAACCGAGGACTTGGAGACAGCCAACAATCGGGCACCCTCCGACATTATAGATCAACTAAGGATTCAACCGTCAGCCACTGTCAACCGCAAAGGTGCATGCTCGGTATCCCTTTGCTAGTTTGATCGCACAAGGTCTCCCCATGATTAACCAACATTCAAAGCTATAGTTAGTTCGGTTTGGGTTACGACATGGTCGACTAACCTGCAACAGTACAAAGCTACATGCCCCAGATATAGGTTCGATTGAAACAACGCTTCGCCTAAGTCCAACCGTTACAAAGACACTACGCTGAGTACTTCGAATCATTGGCGTCGCATATGCTCCCATTGTAACATAAGGACACGAGCACTAATGCCTCGCCACAGTTAGTTTGGGTCACGCTGCGACATGGCCGACTAACCTACAATGATACAAAGCTACGTGCCCCAAATATAAGTTCGACTGAAATGATGCTTCACCTAAGTCAAATTAATACAAAGGCACTACACTGAGTACTCCGAATCATTGGCATCGCATATGCTTCCGTTGTCACGTAAGGACATATGCACTAGTTCCTCGCTATAGTTAGTTCGGTTCGCATTGCGACATGGCCGACTAACATGTAACTGTATAAACCTACGTACCCCAGACGTAGGTTCGACTGAAACGGTGCTTCGTCTAAGTCCAACCAATACAAAAGAACTACACTGAGTACTCTGAATCATTAGCTTCGTACATACTCCCGTTGTTATGTAAGGATACATGCATTAGTGCCTCGTCACAGTTAGTTCGGTTTGCGTTGCGACACGACCAACTAACCTGTAACGGTACAAAGCTACGTGCCCTAGATATAGGTTCAACTGAAAACAGCGCTTCGCCTAAGTCCAATCGATACAAAAACACTACGTTGAGTACTCTGAATCATTGGTGTCACACATGCTCCCGTTGTCACGTTAGGACACATGCTCCCGTGCCTTGCCACAGTTAGTTCGGTTCGGGTTGCGACATGTCCAACTAACTTGCAACAGTATAAAAGCTATGTGACCTGACGTAGGTTCGACTGAAATGACATTTCACCTAAGTCCAGCCGATACAAAGGTAGTAAGCTGAGTACTCTGAATTCTCACTGTCATCGATCAACGAGCCCGAGGCTTCGTCGCCTCGGCACCTGCAACAAATCCCAAAATGTTGACATCATCTCGACCTAAGGAGACAGCATTGGCATTCAAAGACAAAGCCTGAGGCAAACTTCGCCGCCTAGGCACTTGCAACAAAGCCTGAGACATCGACATCGTCTCGGCCCAAGGAAACAACCTTGGCATTCGAAGATAAAGTCCAAGGCACCATTGCCATCTTGGCACCTGCCCGAGACGTTGACATCATCTCGGCCCAAGGAAACAGTCTTGGCATTCGAAGACAAAGTCCGAGGCACCATCGCCGCCTTGGTACCTATCGAAGCCCGAGACGTCGACATCATCCCAGCCCAAGGAGACAGCCTTGGCATTCGAAGACAAATTCTAAGACGCCATCGCCGCTTCAGCACCTGCCAAAGCCTGAGACGTCGACATCGTCTCTGCCCAAGGAGACAACCTTGGCATTCGAAGACAAATTCCGAGGTGTCATCGCCGCCTCGGCACCTGCCAAAGCCCGAGACGTCAATATCGTATCAGTCCAAGGAAATAGCCTTGGCATTCGAAGACAAAGTCCAAGGCACCATCACCACCTCGACACCTGCCAAAGCTCGAGACGTCAATATCGTCTCGGCTCAAGGAGACAGCCTTGGCATTCAAATTCAAATTCTGAGGCACCATCGCTTTTCTCAATACCTGCTAAAGCTTGAGATGTTGATACCATCTCGGCCCAAGGAGATATAGCTTTGGCGTTCGAAGATAAAAGTCCAAGGTAGTCTTTGCCGCCTCAGTACCTGCTAAAGCCTGAGACATTGACACAGTCTCGGTCCAAGGAGACAGCCTTGGAATTTGAAGACAAAGTTTGAGGCAGGCTTCGCCGCCTCAGCACCTCCCAAAGCCCGAGATGTCGACATCGTTTTGGCCCAAGGAGATAGCCTTAGCATTTGAAGATAAAGTCTGAGACAGGCTTCGCCACCTCGGCACCTTCCAAAGCCCGAGACGTTGATATCGTTTTGGCCCAAGGAGATAGCCTTAGCGTTTGAAGATAAAGTCCAAGACAGGCTTCGCCACCTCGGTACCTTCCAAAGCCCAAGACGTCAAAATTGTCTCGGTCCAAGGAAATGGCCTTGGCATTCAAAGGCAAAGTCTGAGATAGGCTTCGCCGGCTCGACAACTGCCAAAGCCCAAGACATTGACATTGTCTCGGTCCAAGGAGACAACCTTAGCAGTTAAAGATAAAGTCTGAGGCAAACTTCACCGCCTAGGCACCTACCAAAGTCCGATACATCGACATCGTCTTGACCCAAGGAGACAGTCTTAGCACTCGAATATAAAGTTTGAGGTACCGTCGCTGCCTCGACATGCAACAAAGTCCAAGGAGATAACATTGGCACTCGAATACAAAGTCTAAGGCACCCTCGCTGCCTCGGCATGCAACAAAACTCAAGGAGACAACCTTGACACTCGAATATAAAGTCTAAGGCACCCTCGCTGCCTCGACATGCAAAAAAGTCTAAGGAGACAACCTTGGCACTCGAATACAAAGTCTGAGGCACCTTGGCATGCAACAAAGTCCAAGGAGACAGCCTTGACACTCGAATACAAAGTCTGAGGTGCCTCGCACTGCCTCAGTGCTTGCAAACAAAGTTTGAGACGACCTCTACCTCGGCGCTCAACGAGTCCAGGGAGACAGCTCTGGCACTCGCGGACAAAGTCCGAGGTGTCTCGCACCGCCTCGGCGCTTGATAAATTTGTCTAAATAGTGATATGCTAAAGTATGATTGTTCAAAATAATCTTTTAGCATTAGAATTACTAATATATTCATTCTCGCTCAATTGATATAAGTTTATACTTAAAGCACATTCTATTGCCACTGGTAATTGAACTTCTTTTTTGAACACATTATATATATATATATATATATATATATATATATATATATATATATATGGAGATTTTGAGAACATGACCCAAGGAGCAATGTGCTCGGTATCCAAAGCCATCTAGCTTGGAGTTGCCGATCATTTTCTCATTACATGGGACTCTTCATACGGTTCCCCATACATTTTGGAACTCGCTTCACTAAAATAGTTGGTATCTTCAAGTCTAGCACCCTGGCCAATTAGCAAGGAGATGTCAACCTATATTATTTACATGAGATATGTTACATTAAGTAATCTAAGGAAAAATAAAAGAAAAATCTTGAAAAAGAGTCAAAAATTGGCCAAATGTGTTCTTTATCGAATTTTAACTAAATAAGAGTGTCCTTGTTTGGATTGTTGACACCGGGCTAAGTATAAATTTATGTTATTTTAAGTCAAAATGATATGAAATACAATTATATGCTTGTTCTTTATTGATTTGAGATCACACTTATGCATATTTACAATTTAGTCATTTTTAAATTATGCTTATTTGTGTCTTAGTCCAAATTGATATAATACTATTGATCTTAAGTGTTTGCTTGCTCTAATTACTACTCTTAGGTGTATTCTTTCATATTTAGATGACTTTAGGTAGTTTTCAATCTTAGACGTCAGTAATTTTCTATTTTGCCCATGTTTGTGTTTTTAAGATTTCTGCACGAACACCGCACACGGATCATTTGAATCGTCGGATTTGCGTGCCACCACTGCTCACACGATCCCCATTAGATTCTCGACGTGTGACAATTGGTTTGGAGTCGATCGGGGTTGCGATCGTGACAAGATCTTGCCCTGAAATCTTATATTTCACCAAGGTCGTGTGCACGAGATTAAAATGGCCTAAACTCGTGTGCACAACTGCGCACGGTTTCAGATCTTTAAAAGATCCTACCTGAGCTATTCGTGCATGCGAACCGCCACTCCTCTTGCTTCCTCTCCGAGCTGCCCTTCCTCTCCTCCAGGTTCCCCCTCATTCCCTCTTAGGAAATGGTCGTTTCCTCCCTTTGTTCATTAAAAATCTAAGTTTTCTTGTTTTTGATCTTCTCCAATTTGGGTTTTTACTGAAATTTGGGGTTTCTATTTTCTATGATTTTTGTTGGATTTTTGGTGGGATTCTCTCGATCATCATGTCAAGGTGGAAGAATCCTACTCGATGGCATATGAGGGAGTTGAGTGCACCTCCCATGCCATTTCCTACTTGGGATTTTTGATCCGAGGAGACATTTCAAAATTTCAATTCTCATTTTGCCACTCGCAATGTTCTTTGCGAGCGGCGAATTGATATTGCCTCCTACGATCCAATTCTTCGAGCCTCCCTCGATGATTATGCTCTTTCCTAGCCTGGCTGGAACCGCCTATTCCAAGATCTCCCCCCAACGTATCCACTGCTTACTCGATATTTTTATGCCAATCTTCACACTCCAGTGATGATATCTGGTCAGGGTCAGTCTTTTTTCTACTTATGTTCAGGGGGTATTGATGACCATCACCCCGAGCATCCTAGGGATTCAGCGTCAGACCCATCCTTTGTTCCTTCCTCCAGCCATGTTAACAAGTGAAATGCAGCACCTTTGGCTGCATGCAGTCGTTACTCTCGTTACATTGACGATGGTCAACACAGTAGGCACTACTTTAGCTTTTCTGTGACCATCCTTACTCCTCTATATGACGTTCTTCGCAAGTTTATTTAGTACAACTTGCATCCTGCCAAGAGGAGCAAGGATGTTGTCCTCTGGGAGACAGTCCAGATCCTATATGAGCTCGGTACGTGTGATACTTCATTTTATATCTGTGATTTTATTGCCTACAGTATGTACCTTACTCATAGTACTTATGCTGATCGTTAGAGCCTTGTTCTTCCTTTCCCTAGTCTTGTCACTAGGATCCTTCAGTTCTTTCGGGTCCATTTCCCTCCAAGTCTAGAGGTTGCCCGTCCCATGCAGCTCATAGGGGTGGAGTCTCTTCTACGGGTCTCTCTGGCCCAGCGAGTGAGTGTCAACATTATTTCTAATAAGGAGGATGAGGACGAGGTGGCTAAGGACAATAAGGACGAGGACGACGAGGAGGAGGAGCCTTAGTCAGGAGGTCTTTCTGCTCTTGAGGCTCTCTCTCTAAACAGATGGCCCAGATATGGGCCTACAAGTAGGAGTCACCAGTTCTACCAGACGAACCTCGAGCACTTCTACGATGAGCAGCTCGCCCAGCACAAGATTCTTGAGAGGCTGGAATGGAGGTTGAGGAGACAGGACTGGAGGTTAAGGGCACTCTTCACTGCTTTAGTGCTCAGACAGCAGGACGATGACTCAGACTTCGAGGAGTGAGCAGTGAACCATGAGCAACTAGCTCAGGTTGGTTTTGTAATTGGCAGCATGCTAAGAAGCTGCATCTGTAGTTTTTATTTCAGTTGTGTGCTTTGTGTGTTTTGTACATTTTTTCTAGTGGCAGTGATGCATATGTCTTGTACTGCCCTTCGAGGCTTATGTATGGGACTTAGTTTTTATATATATCAGTAGTACTTATCTTTTGTTACTTCTGAGTTGTGATTTATATATCTCTGAGATAGTTATAATTGCAGTTTGATTCTCTTAAAAGATATATACTTATTACTTAATAGTTCACTTAAATTGTTAATATTTAAGTCTCAAATCCACACTAGCATATGTTTTACCTGATGTATTTGTCTTGCATGTCTAGTATGTACTCTATAAGTCTGTCTTTGTGTGTTTCTAATTGTTTGGGTCACCGATGCTTTAAAATCCATATCTTTTGGTGAACCCGTATGTCGTATTATATATGCCACTAGTTGGTATATATATATATATATATATATATATATATATATATATATATATATATATATATATATATATATATATATATATATATATATATATATATGATGGTTGGGTGGTGATCTACCTTAAGCCTTGAGCTTAAGGGGGTGTTTTTTAGTAGTGCACTCCTCTTTAGGGTTGCATCCTCAAAGAAGGGTTGGGAGGTGTTCTACCTCAAGTTATGCTCTAGGGGGAGTTTTTACTAGCACCTTACTATGCACTTCACATATATCTGCTAGAGTTGCTAGAGTCCCTTCTGTGCTTCAACGGAATTATCTTGTATGGGACATTTTTTGTGCTCTCGTTTGAGATGCACGTTTCTTCTTCCTTTTGTCATATCTTTAGTGACAAAAAGGGGAGGAAATCCTCATCGATTTACTCCACAAGACTGGTGGATTCATTTCACAAATTCCTTATCTACTTCGATTCACAAGACTGTTCTTTATGGACTTCGGTTCATAAGACTATTTCTTGTGGATTCTTTCCACAAGACAATAGCTATCCCGTTAGGGGGAGTTTGCCTTTGACTAAACCTAATTAGAGATTTTGTTAGTCCATTTTTAGAATTAGACATATGATATTAGATATGCTATGCTTACTTTACTTACTGTTGCATAAATGATATCACTGATATCGGTTTTGCAAGAATAAAAGTGGATTTAATTTATGTGTTTGATCTCTTTCAGAATTTACATGTTTTTGTTTTTTATCTTTCTCTATATAGAGTCTAGGGTTTTACACCGAGGCACTCAGGGACCGAGCTTAATAGAATTGGATGTATAGGAAGCTCCCTTATAGTGGTTTGTGTAATGATGTATTTGTTTTGTCACTAAAAACTATGATAAAGGGGGAGATTGTTAGGTATCTTAATTATATTGCCATTAGTTTTTAGTGACTTAAACAAATATACTTTACCTGTGTAGTGAGTAGCTGCAAGCTCAAGTCAGGAGGGCAGAGTTAGGTTTGGCTCTGTTGCGATAAAGATGTATCGTTGTAGTCAAACCACTACTACTATACTTTTTCACCTGCTTAGGCATGAAAGGTATGTATCTAACTCTTTGAAATAAGACTTTTTGCTTTGGTCTTTAGGGTTTGGGTGCATGACTAGCTAACACACACATACACACACTACTTAGTTCCGTTCGATCTTGTTTATTGCTTTAGTACTTACATGCATGTTCATTTTTGGATTAATATTAAAGATGTATATGCATTTATTTTAGACAAGAAATGACCACATGGGCATATTAGACTTCAACGTTTCACATCGCTCGGAATAAAGGCCAATGCCCTATACTTAGTGTGTGATTAGTAGGCTAGTTGTGAGCACGACTGGAAAAACGTGCACACGAGTTTGCCTTAGTTGTTTTAGTGGAAATTAAGTGACTGCTTGACTAAACTCGTGTACACGACTTTCTCAAGTCATGCACACGATCCTAGTCGGCCACACACCATTTGATATCCACCTTAGCCCCACATCGGACGTCCTATGGCACGCCGACATGTGGTCGGTCATGCGCTCGACTTTAAAGTCATACACATGACTTTAAATTCATGCGCACGACTTAACTTAGAACATTCTGGAATGATTAAGTTGATCAACTTTACCAATCCACTTATGCCATGTGTTGGTCATGCGCACGATTGTAGGGTTGTGTAGACGACTTGGCTAAGACAGACCCTTATAGATAAGGGCTTTTTATTTGGTCTTAGCCATCCACCTAAGGGCTCTCTTGGGCTATAAATAGCCGACCTATACACCCTTCGGCTACTAATGAGTCTTTTGGTTTATGAGAGAATTGGAAGAGGGCTTTAAGGTTTTAGTGATTTCACCCTTGAACTCCATCTCCTCTCTTCTTCCCTTTCTCCTCCTCTCTTCAACCTTCTATCATAGTTCAAAACTATAGAGCTTAGACTTACTACTTGTATGGTCACTTGAGAGTCTTCTAACTCCTTGTGATCATACAAGTAAGAGAGGTCAAAGTTAGTGAAGGATCTAAGATTTCATCCAACATCTAGATCTTGATCTAGTCTTTAGGGTTCTTTTAAGCTTGAATCTTTGAAATATACTAGGCTTAGAAGCATGCATCTAAGGTCTTAAAAGAGATCTATGTCACCGTCTATCTTAGTTACTTTTTAGATCTAAGTATTTTTTTCTTTTCATTTTGTTTCTCCCCACTTAATTTTGCACACACCATGTGCTCCCACCGTCATGTGGAAGGCTCTTGTGAGAGCGCTCCGTGACGCCGTTTACATCGAGCACCCTTAGCGATGCCGCTCGCTTTGGGAGGCCTCTTTAGGGAGAAGAACAAGCAGAGAAGAGGAACGACGATGGAGGTACAAGAGTTAGCTCAGTTCAGTACCTATGAAGTAAGAGCGCCGCCTCTACTTCACCGAAGGCATGGGTCGCAGACCTAGGGGGATAAAGGGTAATCTTTGTGTAGTCACGTCGTAGTTTGCTTGTAACATTGTTTTGATCTTCTAAGGGAAGTTAGAACCCTCTGTATGAAAGGTCTAGGCCCGTTTTCGACCGGAGGGTGATTTTTATTCCTGTTAAGGGTTTCCATCTATAAATAACTTGTGTGCTCTTTAGCGTCATATCTCGTGATCACTGTTTTTAATTTCCATTATTCAATAGATTGTGTGATCTAACCCTTGTTTGCATATGCCCTTTGTGGAGCACACCAACTAGCTTCGACTAGTTGGTCTCTTTAATGCACGATGTTTAGCTAGTCAAGCTTAACTAGCTTTATAAAAATTTCAATTACTATGGGCAGCTGCCCATTGTCAAGGGCAGCCAGGTCCAAGGGCATCACACAACCTTCAATTCTCCTCTCCCTTCCTTCCCTATTCTTATGCTTGTCGCTGCTATCGCTAGCGCCAGACTTGTGCATGTCACCACTGCCTGTTGCCGTTATTGTCGGATTTATGCAAATCATCGTTCGCCTACCACCGCCCATCCATCATCGTCGATCCCATCATACCTAACGTCATCTCCACGTCCAAACATCATGCCCCCCCTCCTTCTCCCCCACCCTCCTTCTTTCTCCTCCTTCATTCCCTTCTCCTCCTCCTCGTCTAAACCCTAACCCAACTGGAGGTGTCAGTGAATATAGATCAACATTGCCATTGCAATGTCAGTGGATACATATCAACATCGTCATTGCAATGCCAATTGAAACACACCAATATTGACTTCAGGGAAGGGAATATCGGTGTTGGTGGCTACATACCGATATTGCAATGACAATGTCGGTGGGATCCAACTGGTATTGCAATGGAAATATCAGTATGTATCCATCGATACTTTTTCAGGTTGGGTTAGGGTTCAGACGTTGAAGAAGACGAGGAAAAGGAAGAAGGAGGAAGAGGAGGGAGGAGGAGAAGGGTGGCAGAGGTGATTGGCGGCGACTTTGGAAATGGGTGACGGGATGGTGATGTGGGGGAGTGGTGGTGGCGGAAGAGATTTGGACGACAACCAAGATGGGGCGCAATGGGGATGAAGGCAAAAGATTGGGGATGAAGGCAAAAGATAAGAAATAAATTTTTTTTCGGGTGCCAATCACTTATTCCATGGGTGCGAATAGGCGTACGGCGTATCCATCTGGGACGCCGACAGAAATGTAAGCTTGCTGGATATTCCTCTCAAAGTCCGACACAACCCCAAAATGCGAACCTTCCTCTCTCGCCTCCAATTTCTTAGACCCTCGTATTCTTGTTTGTCTACACCTCCAAGCTCAAGCCCCAAACATCTCTCCCGAAACCCTAATCTCCTCCATTTCAGCTCCTGCAAAGCCCGCAGTGCATCTCGCCTCTTCGCTGCCATGGCGGTCGCCACGGAGGATTTCGTCAAGGGTAGTGTCTTCCCTAACGGCGTCGCCGTCATCACGCTCGATCGTCCCAAAGCCCTCAATGCAATGAATCTAGGTCTCCTTCACAGCCTCTGTATTTCATCTTCCCTTCCTTCTATCCATGTCGATTTGTCTCGAATTTTGTTAATGGTGCTGATAATCGAAGATTACAAGTGAATGCAACAAGACAGGAATTGTGCTCATGAAACAGTTTGAGCATCAAGTTGCAGGTCGAATTTAGCTGGTTTTCAGTAAGACATGCAAGTTATCATGACTTGCAACTGCTAAAATTTCCTCATTTGGTAATTTTTATCTTTACAAAACTGAATTGATCAATTGAAGGGGGCTCAATGTAGTTTTTTAACCATAGGTGGGTTAAGTGTTTTTGAGCTAAACTTCAGGGGGGCAAAGGGTAATTTACCCAAAATTTTGTTGATATTTCAGATCTTCCTGAGTTATTCTCCGACCCCGATTAAAACTGTATAGTCTTTTGATGCATATATATGTGCATTTGGTTGGGGTATTCTCCGACTCTGATTAACTGATTGGGCACATCACACACAGTTGATTGTATTGCAAATGCACAATTGAGAAGACACTGCATATACTGGTGATTGCGATGAATCATCGCCTCATTATTTAGTGTGATAGACATGTGGCTTATTGGGTTTGGCACCTTAGAAAAAAGATCTGCTTTTCTAGAAAATTCCTGGAGGCTCCCGCAAATTTGGCATAATCTTAAAGAAACAACGGAAATGCTTACTGATCAAAGCTAAACCTCGGAGTTAGGATCTTAGAAAGTTGTGGTTGTGGAAACCACGACATCGTAAAGACTCAAATGTTAGCGGTATACATCAAATATCGATACCTATTACCTGGGGTATTTGCTCCTTAACAGCCATGGTAGATTCATGGTTTTATATTAGCATTGCCATCTTGATCGCTGATTACATGGGGAAGTTTGATTGGGCCAGAAATGGCAAGATTCAGCACGGTTGATGACGATTGATATGACTCTGCACTGTGTTTACAACAACATGCAGAAATTTTAGATCGACCATTAGAATTGCTATTATGGTCCCATTCCGGATTTAGAATCAAAACTTTACGACCTCTTGACTGCTTGTGGTCCACCATTGTTGCTTTACATACCTAAATTCCATTGATTTGTAGCCTACACGAGCCCAAAACTTAAAGATTGCTAGTTATTGAAATTCCCTTTTCTTTTTAGTTTAGTAGGAAAATATATTCTGATTGCTCCAAACTTTTGCCAGCAAATCTTCGATGAGTGGTATTTCTTTGTTTAGCATTATGGGCATATTCGTTGTATTTCCTATTATAAGTTAATTTGTTAGGTTTTATTTATAAAAGGGGACCGAAGGGCTGCAATAAGGCAGCCTTCAAATATGGAATCGAATGCAAAATTGTGGAGAAAATTTAACTTTATCTTTCTTTCTTGTTCCTTGTGCTTCTTATTCTCCTTTTGTCGATTTTGGGTTACATTATGTGTCAGTTGGTAGCTGAGCGTATGCTCCAATCCTTGGTGGCAGCCACTTTGCTTGAACCTAATAGATAATGGTCACATGAGAATGCGTAACGCCAGACATAGTTGCAAAGAACCAACTCATGGAGAACATGACATTTGAGAGATTGAAATATAATAATTCAAACGACAAATAGAGTTCTTGTTGAGGTTTCGATCCCAATTCGCCGTGATGATCATCACATCTTATCCAATTATAGGGCTCCACGGAGAAGGCACATGCAAGGGTGTTTCTTTTAGATTGGGAGAGCCGTTTGATCATTGGTGGGATACCAACAAGAAGGTAGATTTGTCTAAATATTCTAGTGGGTTACAAGTGGCTGAATTCATCGTCTGGTTGAACACTATCAAATGCATCTTTGAATCCAAGGATGGATGATAAGAAAGTGAAACTGGTTGTCCAAGAAGTTAAGTCGACTTTCAACTTTGTAGGAACAGTCTAAGAAGATTCGTGGGGAGAAGATAAAGAAGATTTCGAAGGAAGAGTTCCTACCGTTTAGATATACATTAAGCTTATACTATGTGTGAGTGTGACAATACCCAAGTGTTCCAAAAGGCCGATCTCTTGGAGAGAGGAGATCACAGTGGGTATACGAAGATAATGATCTCCGCTCCCATTACCGATGTCGAACTAACCGTTCAACACCCACCCGCCTGCATAGCACGTTTCAACGGGGGCCTACCCGCACACGAAGAGAGGTGTCAGCGGGTGAGATGGAGACACTCGGGAGACGCTCTCGGAGCTGACCCGTATCTGATAACATGTGACAACACCCTAGTGCTCCAAAAGTTCGATCTTTTGGAGAGAGAGGAGAGCACAATGGATATATGAAGGCATTGACCCCCACTCCCATTATCGATGTGGAACTAACCGCTCAACAATATGATATACAATTGCTTTTAGAATCTTCGCCAAGGTGATTGATCTGTAGATGATTACACCGAAGAATTTTATCAACACATTGCTGAAAGCAAGTGATGGAAACAAAGGAGCATCATGTTTCCATATATCTTAATGGTTTGCGTCAATCATTCCAAGACACAGTTTGTCCATTTTTGTTGTGTGGGCTATTCAAGAGTCTTGCAAATGTTTCCTTATTGTGGTTAAGCAACAAAATCGAAGGATGGCCCTATCGCAAGATCCAATATGAACCCTAGGATGGGCAAGCCTTATGAGAGCCGCATGACCGTTCGGAATCCTGCCTTTAAACCAGCAAGTTAATTTAACAAGTATGGCCAAACTAGTGACCTCGATCCGATAGCTCTAATATTTGATGTTTCAAGAAGGAAGAAGTATGTCATATGATAACGTACTCTCGGAAGGCTAATAACTATCCGGGAAAGCAACTTAGGATTGATGGTAGTGAGTTGTCTTACGAAGGGGGCATGGATCCAATCTACGATGAAGATGAAAATCTAGAGTATAAAGAGTTAATAGAAGTTGATGTGGATGAACCCCTTGTTAATAAAAATATTATTGTTTAAAATAGAGGACATTGGTTGGTTGCGAACAAACAATTCCGTGTTCACAATTTGAAAAAGAGGTATGTAAGGTAATCATGGACATTGATAGTTGTGAGAACGTCACATCTCAAGAAGCCACCGAAAAATTGACCTTTATATAAAAAGCGCTCTCGGGCCTACGAGGGATTGACGCAACTCTAATTAGTAGACTTTTGATTTCATTTTCAAGAAGGAAGAAGTATGCCATATGATAACGTACTCTCGGAAGGCCATAACTATTCGGGAAAGGAACTCAGGATTGATGGTAGTGAGTTGTCTTACGAAGGGGGCATGGATCCAATCTACAATGAAGATGAAAATTCAGAGGATGAAGAGTTGATAGAAGGTGATGTGGATGAATCCCTCGTCAATAAAAATATTATTGTTTAAAATAAAGGAAAATAGTTGGCTGCGAACCAACAATTCCGTGTTTACCATTTGGAAAAGCGGTAAGCAACGTGATCGTGAAGATTGATAGCTGTGAGAACGTTATATCTCAAGAAGCCACCAGGAAATTGACCTATCTACAAAAAGCACCCTCGGGCCTATGAGAATGACGTAACTCTAATTAGTAGACTTTTGGTTTCATTTCCAATTACCAAGAAGTATTTGATTAACATATTGTTCGTTGCAATTGCAATAAATGTTTTTCATTTGTTATTTGATAGTTCATGACTTCATGGCAATAAGGTCACAAGGTCATTCATGGTGGGAGGATAAAAACATATATCTCATGGAAGGATAACATAAAGATTGCATTTTCCCCACTGACGGAGAAATGTTTACCCAAATCTAAATTAGGAAATGGTATCAAGTTGCTCACCTTGAATGCTTTATTTTGGAAAGTTTGAGCATGGTTTAAAATATCTACGATAAATATGGATTTATACACGATATTTTTCCTTATCGTCAGGTGGCAATACAACTAGGAAGCATCGATACGGATATGGGGATACGGATACGATGATATATGGATTTTTGAAAAACTATGATATGCGGTACGACATGGATACATATGTAATTTATTATATATATATATAATTAAATATATATATATTTTTTGTGATAGAATATAAATAGTGAATAGTTTGAAAATTATATATGACCATGTTCATCATTTATTTCATGATTTACATCCAATACAACCAAAAAATACAAAGCTAGTGTCACATTCATTCATTACAAAAAAGTAACGCTAACAACATTACGCAAGTATCACATTCATCGTCCCTTACAAAACGCTAGCAAAAGAATTAACATTCATCATCCATTACAAAATACAAAGTTAGTGTCATATGCATCATGCAAAAAACAAAACATATAAATGATTTCATTAAGCAAATGGTTGTGTAATATCAGAAGTTTCGGTTAGATTCGGGTCGGGTTTTCGAATTTTGCACTACATAGCCATCTATACGTATCCCGGCGTATCGGTGTCGTATCCCTAGCGTATCGGTCCTGTATCCTCGGTGTATTGAATCTTTTTTTTATATTTTTTAAAATCCTGACACTTCCTAGCCGTATCTTGTCGTATCGAGCTGTATCGGGAAGTATCCAATACGGATACGATATCTGTTTCGAAGTACCAGTGTATCCCAGCAATACGATGTCCACATGGATTCTCCTTTTTACGTGATTTCAAGGAATTATCCTCGATATATCGTCAATATTTCCATTTTATCGCCTTTAACATCATTTTATCACCGATATCCCGGGTATTATTGTCAAGGCGTGCGCCTAGGCGCACAGAGCTAGCTAGGCCCCAGTGCGCCTAGGCGAGCAACACTAAGCGGCAGCCTAGGCGAACAACACTAAGCGGCAGCCTAGGCGCGCACCTAGTTTTAGGCATTGATTTTTATTTTTTGTTTTAAGTAAAACCCAACCTGCCCCCATCTTCTTTGTTTATTTTGTTGTTATATACTTGTTTATACTGTGTGTTCATTGTGTTGCATGCATTTGATTAGAATATGCTCAATTTCATGTTAGCAAGTGTTTGTATTTTATTTGTTCCTTTTGTTGTTTAGTTGTTTATACTATGTATGTGTCATTGTGTTGCATGCATTTGACTAGAATATGCTCAATTTTATGTTAGTAAGGTGTTATATTGCTGCTTATTACATATATACCTACAAGTATAGACTATACATATATACCCGTGCCTGGAGGATGCCTATGCACATAAGGCCACGCCTAGGCGCGCCTAGGCTCCCTCCGGGCGCCTTGGCAACTACTATATCCCCATTTTAACACCAAAATTGCCATCCATCTTATAGCTGTTAGCAGGGGGGGAAAGTCACCCAAATTCGCTTGGAGAAGGATTTTTCTGCATTTTCTTTCATTTTTCTTGTTAGATTTTGAGTTCTAAACCTAATCTAAGGCCTCCATAACTTGTTCTTGGTGGTTTTGGGACCTTTTTTTTGTTGATTTGGGGATTTTTTCAAAGCTTCAAAGTTGAGGTACTTTTCACAAAATAAAATTTTGATTTCTCTTAAAATCTTCAACAAAATTAGACAATAAATATGTTATGCATCAAGTTTCATATGATTCAACATATTTATCATGTTATCAACATGAAATTAATTGGGACTTTGTAATTATGGGTTTTCATCTAGATGTTTAACATGTTTTTTAATTTATTGTGATTATTTAATTCACAGATTGTGCTAGAAAGTGGGTGACAATTTTGAGAAAGTGTCAGATAGTTCACAGCCTCATATACAGAGCCTCATTTTAATAAATTATTGTTTTTTGTATGTTTTGGTCTTAATGGCGTATCTACACATCATAAAGGGATATATTCCCCCCACCCTCATCTTCATTATGCCTATGTTTTAACTTCTTTTTCATAATTTCCCAAATTTGCAGCGATAATGATGATAAATAAGCATAAATCCCTGATTTTTCCCATGGTCACTTGGCGATAACAACAGTTAAAACACTGGGTTTTAAGACGGGTAGCTCTTGTGTTGTTGAGAGGAATAGTCTGGTGTCCTTGACCTTCCAGAAGAGGTTTAACCCCTAAGTGAGTGATGTATTCTTGGATTAATTGTCCATAGGGTTACCGCTCAAGGGAGACATTGGGCATCACGTAGACCTCACTCCTGGAGCTAACCTTCCTAATAAATCAACATATTGCATGACCTAGTGATGGTAAAAAAAGCTAAGTAGACAAGTGTTGGAGTTGTTTGAAAAGGTGCATTTTTGACCTAATATAGGTACTTACGCTGGACCAGCCCAGCTGACACTGAAGATAGACAGGCCCTTGCTCATGTTTGTTGACATCCATGCGATTAATCGAATTGCTACTAATTATTGTTTCCTCAATCACAAGATTAAAGGAAATTATAGATCTTTTGTCCGATGTGTAGTTGTTTTACAAAATTGATTAAAAAGTGCTCGTTATCAGCTGTGCATCAGGATAGGAGATGAGTAAATATCGCATTCAAAACATGGATTGGTTGTGAGAATTGTTGATAATGGCCTTTAATATCTTTAAGGACCATAATACTTTTATGTGACATGGTGAATCATGTTTTGCAGCCTTTTATTGGCATGATTGTAGTATAATATCTTGATGACATTTTTGTGTATAGCCCTAGATAGGAAGCCCACTTGCAACATCGCAGAGAAATGCTTGACACTGAGGAAGTTGTGGCCAATCCAAAGAAGGCAGTCTTATTTTTTTTTAGTTGGATATTAGTATGATACTTTGGTCTCGTCCGAACCTGAAAGCTGGTCCCTCCAAAGTGGAACCTATCCAAAATCTGCATCGTCCTTGTAGAATTCATGATGTCCATGGCTTTTCGGGGCTTTAGCATCTTGATGACACCCATGATTGACTGTA
The DNA here is from genome assembly GCA_947650365.1 of Chamaelirium japonicum. NCBI lineage: Eukaryota > Viridiplantae > Streptophyta > Magnoliopsida > Liliales > Melanthiaceae > Chamaelirium > Chamaelirium japonicum. Next base: position 4,572,413 of record OX393559.1, on the reverse strand, counting down.
TAAAGGATTTGTTTTTTCAATAGACATCGAAGCACAAATGAGATTTCAGATTTGAGAAGATCAAGCAGAAAAATCTCAATATCACCGGTCCTAGATTTACCAGATTTCAAGAAGTTCTTCCAGGTGGACCATACCGTTTTATCGGTAGAGTTGGTGCAGTGCTTAGCCTAGAAGGTTGACCTAATGACCTGTTATTTCAGTGAGAAATTTATGGGGTTAAAGGCGAAGTGTTCACTGTTCAATATGTGATGTCTGATTTGTATGCTATGGTTTGATTTCTTAGGCGATAAAGTTATTATCTGGTTCATTAGGAGTTTATTTTGTTCCCTGATCATGATGCCCTGAAGTAGATTCATGTGAAGGATGAACTCAGCAACATGCATGTGAAGTGGGTGAATTTCCTGCAGGAGTATCGGGGGCCTTGAACCAAGTTGATGTCCTTCTTAGTAGGAAGGCGCACTTGCTGACTGACATGAAGGTTCATGTATCTGGTTTTGATGCTTCCAAATATCTCTATACTGAGGATCCTTATCTAGTATCATGGCTGAATACCTGGAAGGGATGGCGACTTGAGTGCAGAGTGTAAATTGACTTTCTGTTGAGAACTAGATCTGAATTTTAGTCTAATCTCTATGAGAGAGCAGAGAAGATTGTTAAAGAGCTTCATGTGGACTAACACTTAGCCAGGACAATACCCGAGCATTGACCTACTACTAATAATTAACGATATAGTGTGATGCTACCAGATTTGTGTAAATGTGCCATGGCTGCTAAATGGCCAAGGGAGGTGCTGCCACGGATGACCTTTATACTCCACTTAAGTGTGGATTTCCTTTTGCGTTTACCTAGGATGCTAAAGGGAGATGCACTCTTTGGTCAGGGTGTATTACTTCATGAACATGCTTATTTTGTGTATTGTAAGAAAACCATGGATGCCTCTAGTATCTCTATCCTGCATTTCAATGCTATACTTTATCTGCACCGAGTACCGAAGATTATCACGTTGTATCAAAATTCAGGACACAAAATTTATGAGCTACTTCTAGAAGTGTTTATAGAAGAAGATTGGAAACATGCGTTTAAGCAATAAACCAAAGTTTGGGAATTGTACTTCGCAACCTTGTTGGTGACTGGCCAAAACAATGGGATTTTGCTTTTCCACAAACCGAGTCCAAATTTAACTGGTCACAAAATCACACTACTGGAGAATTACGTTCCGGTGCTGCATGACTATAACCTGAGTAATATCCTGAACTTAACTAGTATTCAACTTGCAGGGGGTCTAATGGTAAGCTATGAAACACGGACACTTTTTAGAGGGCCCCGTGTCCGTGTCAGACACGGCCCGGACACGTGTCGGACACGGCTCCGAAGTGTCTTTTTTTTTTGTCAAGGACACTGCCGGACACGGCCAGGACACGGCTGGGACACGGCACATCCGTTGTTTGCATGCGATCGGGCATGAGTTGGATGATTTGTTTGGGGCTTGGTGTAATGGACGGTTGTGATTAAGATTAAGATTTGGCTTTAACAAATATTAAGATAATCTTTTAGCAATAATTCTAGAACTTTGTAGATTTTGTGGACTTTATTGGACGGTTGTCATTACCCTTATGACCTCTAGTGAGGATCCCATAGTACCAAATCCGATCCCATAGTAAATAAACTTCATTTTTCCCCCTTCAATTCAGATTTGATTAGATTGAATCATTGAAATTACCAAATGAGTAAATTTAGTAGTTGTCAAATTGGGGTATTGTGCTACCATTGAAATTTCTTAAACATAACCATAAAGTAATTTCCCATCTAGTTGGAGCAAGCTTTATGAATTATTCATCGAAGTCAAGCATCCCTATGCAGTATTCATGTAGTATATATTATTTTTATAAGATTATTAATATTAATTACCGTGTCCTAGCCGTGTCGTGTCCTTCATTTTTGAGGAAATGCCGTGTCGCCGTGTCCGTGTCATGTCGTGTCGCCGTACCCGTGTCTGTGCTTCATAGATGGTAAGGCTTCAGACATGGCAGAGAATCACATGTCCATCCACGAGTTTTTCAAGAAGCAGATCGAGGCCAATAATGCCAAGTGTAAGGTTACTACTAAGTACTGATCGGCACATAAGAAAGGTAACCTATGAAGTAGGAGATTGTACATGATCAATTTTGATATAGGACCGATATCCTGGCAGTGAACACAACAAGCTCAGTGAGAAATGTTAGGTCTCATGATATCTGATAGTACCTAGCAATTGAAAATCACATTCTGAGATGGATTTGTACCTTCAATTTGTAGGTTTTCTCATTGATCTTCTTTAGAATGTCGGATTTTTCAATGTTAAACACATGATTCCTTATAGTGGCGAATTGGCGATGCATCAGACATATAGGCTTCTAACTTGAGGGCAGGGTTATCCCGATTGGAGGAGGTTGACTTAGCTGTCTAAAAAGCGGCAAGGTCCAATAAGTGTGAGTGATTGGTGCGATTTTGCATAGCGTTTATTGAAACAAGCATAACTTGTAAAGTGCTTGTCAGAATCACTATCATGACCCCATTTCTTAATCGAAATTTAGAGCTCTATGACACGTTGACCCGCCTACGGCTTGTCAACGTCAATGTTGTTTTCCTAGACTAAATTATATCATTTCGAGGGCCTAGTTGAGCCTAGAAGTCAGAATTTGTAATTTATGATTTTTTTTATAAAAATTTAGCAGGAGAATGAATTCGGTGATATGGGCAAATTCAATGTATTTTCTTTTTAAAGTAAGTTTGCTAGAGTTTGGATGGGGTTTTCTTTGGATCAGGGGATTGTAACAAGGCAGACTTGGTATTGAACTGAATACAACCTTGTGGAGATTCTTTCCACCTTTATCTTTCATCTCTTGTCCTTTAGTTTCTTCCATTCCTTCCACAGATTGCAGGTTATAGCCTGCCTTATATTCAGACCAATGTTCTAAAAAGCGCTAGGCGCTAGTCGGGTGGTGGGGGACCTTCTAGCGCCTAGACGTTTTTGCTTTTTTTAATTATTTTGATATTATATATATATATATATATATATATATATATATATATATATATAACTTACTATAAATTCAGGATTATCCTAAATAGTATTTTAAACAACATGTATCATTTACATAATCATAAATTCAAGATTAACAAGAACAAAAGAAAGCATGATATTATCTCAGATAATATCATAATATCCATAATTTTAGTACATTCCAAATCATAAATTTATGATTATCAATAATAGAATAGCATCTATACACGTTCTAGTGCCTAGGCCCATCTAGGCGTCCGCCTAGCCCCGCCTAGGACCGCCAAGGCGGCCGTCAAGCCTCACCTAGAGGCCTGAGCCGCTTTTCTGCACCGCCTTGGACTAGGCTAGGCGGTGGGGGGCCTTCTAGCGCCTAGGCGGCGGCCGCTTTTTAGAACACTGATTTAGACCCGTTGTATAATTCTCGTCATACTATGGTTTTGTTTTAGCTATATCAATGTTAACTGTGATGGCCCATATTCATTTTTTTTGCAGAGATGGATGTAAGATACAAGAACTATCTTGACGAGTGGGAGAATAATCCTAGTGTCAAATGCATTCTGGTAGATAGCAGTTCATCGCGTGCCTTTTCAGCAGGTACCTTTCCTTCTATTACTGCATATACTCTGCTTAGGCTGCTCAAATATTTAAGCGTATCTCCAATCAATGGCAAAACCACCATTGCCTTTCCCAAGCTCGGATGAGAAAGGTTGAGGGTTGATGTTAGGTTGAAAGCCAGTCGTAAAAAATTAACACAAACTATGCAATGAATCTTGCCATACACAACGTAGAGTGGAGGTGGCCCCGATAAGGAAAGGGTCCCAGATTAGTGTGGAAGGTCCAAGGAGGAGGGGAAGATCTAGAATAACATTGATGGAAGTTATTAGAAAAGATATGGAAAAACTTTCATTAACTACAAATATAGCCCTAAATAGAAATGAATGGCGAAGAAGGATTCATAAAGCCAACCCCATGTAGATGGGACATGGCATGATGGTTATGGTTATACCTCCAATCATTACCATTTCAAGATTTGGTTCTGATTTCTTTTGATTTTTCTATTTTCTGGTGTCGGGTATCCTTTTACGGCGAAATTCATTGCTAATGCAGGAATGGATATAAAGGGCGTCGTAGCTGAAATTCAGAAGGACAGAAGTACACTACTTGTGCAAAAGGTCTTTCGTTTGAAGCACGTATCTCATACATGGATGCATACTTAACTATGTTTTTTTCTTCTTCTGGTAACACTGCTCAATATTTACTTTTATAATAAGATGTTTTAATAGTGTAATTATGCATGTAGTTATTTTAGACAGATTATTTTCATATGCAAAAGTATAATTGCTAATTGAGGTCTACTAGTACCTTTATATGCTATTTAATAGAAATTCAGAATACCTATTCTCTCTCTCTCTCTCTCTCTTTCTCTCTCGCTCTCTCTCTCTCTCTCTCACACACACACACACTAATAATGCCCGTGCCTGTTGGCACGCACATTCGGTGAAGGCGCCCACATTCGGTCGGACCCCGAGGTGATGGGGAGGGTCTCAAATTATAATTAGCTATCCAGCGAGTATGGAAGCATAAATGATGCTTGGAGATTTTTCTCTAGAAATTGTGGTTGGCGAGAGGGTAGAGGAGGAGACCCCAGTGATGGAAGTGATGTTGTCGGGTCGTGATCCGCCCATCTGGAAGTGGCTGCGAACACACAAAGGATGTTAAATGAGAAAGAATAGAGGAGGAAGAAGGAGAAGAAAAAGAGAGTCGGCCAGAGGCCACGATCTAGTAGTACGCTAGTCGGCATGATAGTGGAGCATATAGGTGAACTCGGGCAATGTAGCATTTGGAACTGATGTGGCATGCTGGTGAAGTGGCCTGTGCGACCACGAGTCCAAACTCTAATAGCTCTGGAGAAGTGCACGGTCTTCCGGTGCAAGGATGACCTCTGCAATAATAAAGTTGATTGTCTTGATTGACATAATATTGGGATTCATTGGGCATCAACTAGGCCAGTCTGCTTCGCATCTCATGTTCCTGTCAGCTCCTGAAGATCTAGTACTATAGTTACTTGACTCACGTCCACCTCTGGCACTGATGGGCCAGACCGGCCCTCAATTCCAAAAGCCTGCATGGATACCCGCTACAAACGGGGTCCAAACCCGGTTCAAAAGAAGGCCGGTCTGGCCCATGTACAAGTAGGGCCCACCGGCCCCTCCTAGCAAGCTCACGGCCCCCTTCCCTTGGGGAGGTGCAGCCAACAAAAAAAAAATAGAAAAAAGAAAAAGGAAAGAAAAGAAAAGAAAAGGAAAATGTGGTAGTGCGGACGTCCACTCACACGTGGATCCGTACCGATCCTAACGATCTAACGGCCAAAACGAAAGATTGGGTCGTCATTTTCCTCTTTTTTCTTTTGAACCGGGTTTGGACCCCGTTTGTAGCGGGTATCCATGCAGGCTTTTGGAATTGAGGGGGTCTTCTTATTAGTGGGCCGGGCCGCCTTATGCGGGCTTTGGACGATGACTTTTTCATTGTCTATAGACCTATGGCTATTAAATTAATATATATTTTTTTAAATGCTGTTTTGAAAAAAAGTCCTATTTCTACTTGCATAGTTCTTGCTTAATGATATCATGTTGTTTTATCCTGATTTGGGACCTTTCTTTTTCGAGTAAAAATATTTTTTTCTTATTAAAGGTATTGATAGTTCCGAGCATATCTCTCAATCAATCATCAAATCTATAACAGGCAACTAGCATGTTATATTAGCTTCTTGTTGTGGTATGTGGTGATGCTTCTTATTATTCCTTTATTATATTTTATTCCAATGATATATACTTACACCAAAACAAATTTGGTTCCACATAGTTGTTAACATGTGCTTCCTCTGCAATTAAACTGTTGTGTACTATTTGATTCAGTTATATAACTAAGTAAGCTTAAAGTAGTATTGGCTTGCAGGTTTTTGCTGCAGAATATTCTCTGATATGTAAGATATCTGATTACAAAAAGCCTTACATTTGCTTCATGGATGGTGTGACTATGGGGTTTGGAATAGGGCTATCCGGCCATGGTCGCTACAGGATTGTCACCGAGGTATAATTGTTTCGAGGGATAGGATTTGTTCACTGACATTGGTCAAGCGTATCACATATGTTCTGATATCGACGTTCATTTTAATGTGGTTCTTGATCTCATATTGGTTTATTCCAGAGAACTCTTCTGGCCATGCCAGAAAATGGAATTGGCTTGTTCCCAGATGTAGGTTTTTCTTATATAGCTGCACAGAGTCCAGGAGGAGGGGCAGTTGGTATGCCCTTTGAATTCTTATGCAGTTTATTACTCTCAGCTGATATTCAAACTGATGCTTCAATCCCTGCATCCAAAATCATGAATGTTTATAAATAGAAACATGCTGATTCATGCAAGTTGCAGTATTGCATCGGCTCACTGCTTTAGTGATTTGTCGAGGTTTTTAGACTTCACAATTATCAGCTTTGGCATGCTTAGATGGAGGGAAAACATGTAGCCTTATTTTTCATCCAACTATTGAATCCATCCAGTTGATTTATTTTTCTGAAGTACACGGTTCAACAGTACACATTATGTTGTCTGACTTAGTGAGCTCATATAAGCCTTTTGTATAGGAGTGTTGTTTTTAATAATTCTATTAAGTTTTCTTTTGTCTGTTATGTTTTCAGGGAATTACCTTGGAATGACAGGAAAAAGGATTTCATCTCCTGCGGATGCGTTATATGTAGGTCTTGGAACTCACTATATTCCATCTGGAAGTTTGGTGTCCCTTAAGGAGGCTCTCTTATCGTTGAACTTGTACATCTCCAATCATCTTCCGTCGTTTATTTTGTTCGTTTTAGTAGAAACGTTAAAACTATGATGTTGGAAAAAAAAGTGTTATTACTTTGAAATGAATGATTGGTTTGTTTACTGTTTTCCATAACAATCCCACATAAAAGATTGAATTACCCAGTGGACTGGTTATGTGGAGAAAGAATTTGCTCGCTGATATGTTATGTGAATCAATTTTTATAGTTGGAAGAAATCATGAGGCTACGACAATTGGTTACCATATTATTTTAAACAACATATCTCCTATACTATATTAAATAAAACTTGCTAAATATTATATACTTCTGCAATCCATGCAAGCGAGGTTGCATGCTTGCCTCATCTATATACCGGATTTTGCAACATTACAAACAGCATAAAATAGCCCAACATTACCAGATTTAGCAACATTACAAACAGCATAAAATAGTCCAGCATGCAGCCAAATTTTGGTTCCAATAAATTCATGGTTGGACTAGATTACTTTTTTATCTACATGTTTTGAAATGTTGTTTCATTTCAGTTCTTTGATCCTGTCATAGAGATGAGTGCAATTCCCTATATCAAATCTTGCCTTCTACTCTCTATGTTTAGACTTTGATATATGAGAGCCTTGGAGGGTCGCTCCATGGTTGCATGATCTTAAATTTGGTAATAAAAAAGGTATGTATCCCTACTACCAACTTATGTTCTACTTTTCTTGGCATGACCCTCTCTTTCCAATAGGCAATTGCCTTGATCAGGTTTCCAGCACCAGTCTTAGCCTGTTGGCGTTAGGTTGGCATTCCGTCATAAAATTCTTGTCAGTTTTCCTTAAAGCTGACCCATCATAATGAGATAAGACTTGGAATCTTGGATGATGATAATATAACTAGTAAAAGAGCATGTTCTGATGAAAGTAAGCCAGCAAAAAGTGTAATTATTTATTTATTATGTGTGGATGGGGCCACTCTATGTGAGCGAAAAAACATTTCAAAGAGAGACTCTAAAATTGTGGTACCTGGTCTACCGTCATCAACTATTGATGACCTGCCTGCAGTGTTCTTCCTTCATGTCATAGTCGCAGCGCCTATCTGCAACCTGTAGAGCGGCTCATCAAGAAAGCTCTCCCATGTCGGAAAACGAAACCATCTCTATCTGTGACTTTGTCCTGAATACATTGGTGGGTCTCATCTCCGCTCGAAATTAAGCGAGTGTATATGATTAGAGAAGTCTTGTTGATAAATTATATGTGAAATACGGTTCTATTGAAGATAATATGCATTCGTTTGTCTTTCCAATTTACTTTTCTCTCTACAATTCTGGTGCTTACAACTTCATTCTGATATGTTAAATCTGCTGTTTTTTTTTTTTGAGGAATTCCTCTCCGAGAAGGATGTTAAATCTGCTGTTGTATCTACTAATCTGAGTGTTTGTTGGAGCCGGTTCTTCTTTATTATTATTGGCTTGTCTAGCTCTTTGTTATTTGGCAAATTAGGTATAAGTCCTTAGCTATTTTGCAATATTAGTCGCAGGACACCATAATTTGATATATTAGCTAAGGTCCCCGCAAGTATACATTCGTCTCCAAAAAGAGTATATTCATCTTCAAAAAGAGTATACATTCGTTTTAGAAAGAGAATATATTCGTCGAGAGGGACTTGAGCTATATTTTGAAATTAACATGTCCTGCAACTAAAAGTCATCTCTCAAAAAGGACTTATGTCAAACTTTCCCTTGTTTATTTAATGAGCTTTTGTACTAATGTGGAAATCTCAATCAATGGATGTCTACTGAAATTTTAGCATGCCTTTTTCTTCTTCACATAATTGATTTAATTTCTTCTCATCACTGAGTCGTAGAATCTTCCCAAGATGAGCCTTAATACGGATATACTGATTTGTGTGGCATCTGAAATGTGGCATAATAGCAGTGATGGGAAAATGTGCACCAATGACTTGGTGGAATGAACTGTAAAGATATGTGTCATTCCAGGAACTTGAGTGAGAAAAGGGTTTATCAAAGAAAGTTTAAGCCCTTGCGCGGTCCCAGCACTCCTGACCCCTAAGAAGGACGGAACGTGGAGGATGTGTGTGGATAGCCGCGCCATCAACAGAATTACGGTTAAATACCGTTTTCCTATCCCCAGGCTAGATGACATGTTAGATATGATGGCTGGTGCTATAATCTTCTCCAAGATTGATTTGAAGAGTGGCTACCATCAGATCAGGATACGCCCGGGTGATGAGTGGAAGACCGCCTTTAAAACAAAGGATGGTCTCTTTGAATGGATGGTCATGCCTTTTGGCTTATCGAATGCTCCGAGCACATTCATGAGGATAATGACTCAGGTATTACGACCCTTTATGGGAAAATTCTTGGTCGTGTACTTTGATGACATACTCATCTACAGTAGGTCTAAGGAGCAACATCTCGACCATCTAAAGCAAGTATGCAGTACCCTGAGGAAAGAGAGCCTATTTGCAAATCTCAAAAAGTGTTCGTTCCTAACACGACAAGTCATATTTTTGGGATTCATAGTGTCCTCGGAGGGAGTGATAGCGGACCCTGCAAAAATTCAGGCAATTGTAGAGTGGCCAGTACCGAAGAACATTCATGATGTTCGCAGTTTCCATGGACTCGCCACATTCTACAGAAGGTTTATCAAAGGGTTTAGCACAATAATGGCCCCTATCACCGACTGCATGAAGAAAGGAGATTTTCACTGGGCAAACGCTGCTGCCAAAGCGTTTGAAGATATCAAGAAGAGAATGACCGAAGCTCCTGTTATGCGCTTACCAGACTTTATGAAAGTGTTTGAAGTAGCATGTGATGCATCTGGAGTAGGCATAGGAGGAGTACTGAGTCAAGAGGGACACCCCATAGCTTATTTCAGTGAAAAGTTAAATGAAGCTAAAATGAGGTATTCCACATATGATAAGGAGTTTTACGCGGTAGTCCAGGCATTAAGATACTGGCGTCATTACTTGCTACCGCAAGAGTTCGTCCTGTACTCAGACCACGAGGCTCTGAAGTACCTCAACTCTCAGAAGAACCTAAACTCAAGACATGGGCATTGGGTCGAATTCCTGCAGGCCTATACCTTTGTCCTAAAACATAAGGCGGGAGTTGACAACAAAGCCGCTGATGCGCTAAGTCGAAGAGTGATCCTACTATTTGCTATGAGCGCAAAGGTGGTCGGTTTTGAACGAATCAAGGACGATTATGAAGATTGCCCTGACTTTGGGGAAATAGTCAAAGCATTGCGAGGTAAGTTTGTCCGAGAGCCAGATGATTACTTCCTTCATGAGGAGTACTTATTCAAGGCCAAACAACTCTGTATCCCGCGAACATCGCTCCGGGATTTTCTGATTTGGGAGTTGCACGCCGGAGGCCTGGCAGGTCATTTCGGGCGTGACAAGACAATACAGGCAGTCGAAGACCAGTTTTACTGGCCAAGCTTAAAAAGAGATGTTGCAAGGTTAGTAAGCCAGTGTCGAACTTGCCAATTAGCTAAGCAACGTAAGCAAAATACGGGTCTCTATACCCCACTGCCAGTACCAGATCTCCCATGGCAAGACGTCAGCATGGACTTCGTGCTAGGGCTTCCTCGAACTTTTCGAAAGCACGATTCCATTTTCGTCGTAGTGGACCGTTTCTCAAAGCTGGCCCACTTCATCCCATGTTCCAAAACATCTGACGCTTCAAAGATCGCGAAGCTTTATTTCAATGAGGTAGTCAGATTGCGGGGATTACCCAAATCAATAGTGTCAGACAGAGATGTTAAATTCATGAGTTACTTTTGGAAAACTCTCTGGCATATGATGGGTACAAAGCTAAAATTCTCTACGGCCTACCATCCCCAAACTGACGGTCAGACAGAAGTAGTCAATAGAAGTTTGGGAAATCTTTTACGATGTCTGGTCGGAGAGCACGAGCGTGACTGGGATCTAATCTTGACGACCGCAGAGTTCGCCTACAATATTTCAGTCAATAGGTCCATTGGCATGAGTCCATTTGAAGTCGTCCATGGGTATAAACCTAAAAAGCCTATAGATCTCATTCCTATGGCACCTAATAATAAGATCTCGGAGTCAGCAGAGTCTTTTGCACAACATTTACATGATTTGCATAAGGAGATTAATAAACGTATTCATGATGCAAATAACAATTATAAGAACCTAGCTGATTCAAGAAGACGTTACAAGGAGTTCCAAGTGGGTGACTATGTGATGGTCCGTATACGACCAGAGCGGTTTCCTGCGGGAACTCTAAAAAAATTACAAGCACGTAGTGCCGGTCCGTTTAAAGTTCTAAGGAGAATTGGGTCCAATGCGTATGTCATTGATCTACCAGACGATTACGGAATCAGTGCGACTTTTAATATCGAAGACTTAGTCGCTTTTAAAGGTCTAGCAGTGATTCCCGATGACCCCTTTCTTGAGCCGTCCTTGGACACAGACACCCCTACTGCAGTAGATCCTAGGTCGCAATTTGAACCCCCGCCGCTACCACTGCAAATGCGAAATGAACAAATTGACAGTATTTTGGATGATCAGGTTGTGTCGACTCAGGACGGAGGCTATCAGCGCTACCTTGTTCGCTGGAAAGGGAGACCAGACTCGGACGATGCATGGATCACTCAGGAGGAACTTCAGCGGCTCGATCCGGATCTTTTAGAGCACTACCAGAGCCGCCAGGGGACTCACTCGACAGGGTCGAGTTCTTCCCACCCCAGGAGGGTTGGTGGGGACACCAGTGCTAGACCGCCGACGACGCGTGTTTACAGTCGACGCCGACAGAAGACCGCCCAGCAGCTGCAGATCTGGTTCGAGTAGTTACGGACTAGCCCACCATGAGATGGGCTCGTGGACCGACAGTAGTTTATTTTGCTGTTTTGTTATTTAATTTCGGATGGATAATTAGTAGCTGTTAAATCTGTTAGTTCAGATATGATTATGATTTCATTTGTTAGGGTAGTTGTTATCTGATGTAAGGCTATTTAAAGCCCAGTAAACATGATTCTAAGTAGTTGATGAATGAGATTTTCGGATTAATCCTGATTGCTTTTTCTGCGAAAGAAAAGAGGGTGCGAAGCCCGCCGGTGCGAAACCGGATCTCGTCGGTGCGAATCCGGCGAGCCCCACACCCTATTCCATCTTCCCCATCACCACATTCATCACCATCTCCATTACAGCCTACAATATCAACCAAGAAAAGAAAAGAAGAGAGAGAAGAGGAAGGAAAGACCGATCAGGGATCGGTCCGGTCTCCCGGCCCCGATCGGTGATCCCGACGCCGCTGGGTCCATTCCAGACGCCGCCAAAACCCCGCTCCGTCGCTTCCGAAGCCGGCGACCCGATCTCCGACGCTTCCGGTCCCGAATCCGACGCCGCCGACCCCGATCCGTCGCTCCCGAAGCCGGCGACCCGATCCCGACACCGGCGACCCGATCCCAACACTGCCGACCCGAACCCACCGCGCCCGGCCGCGTCGCCTGTTCGCCGTCGAGTTCCTGCCGCCCCCTGCTGGCCGCACCGCCCGTCGCTCGGTTTTCTGAACGGTAGTCCGAAGAGGAGGCCACGCCCTTTTGCTTTTCTGAAACACAGTAAAGAGGGATCAGCCTTTTACTGTGGTGACTTGTGAGAGGGTTGATCACGTGCTGATCTGCCACCAATCAAGTACAAGAGAAGTGGGTTACTGGTTGGAGTATAGAGGGCTGAAAGCACTTACCTCCTCCTACTTTAACAAATTTCAAAAAGATCCCTGAAGTTGGTTGCTGTCATCTCAAGGTTGTGGCGCGTGTGTCCTCTGGCCTGAACGCTGGCTTCATCATCCCTGTACTGCAAGATTGTTCAGCGCATCGCACCCGCGACCTGCCAACCCACATTAAACCCGGTTAGATCTTTTCAACTCAGCAATCCCTGTAAGAATTAGAATTCATTCTTTATTAAATACTGCTGGTTTTGTTTAGACTCATACCCACACTAAATTAGCCAATATCATCTTAAAACAATTTGAGCCTAAAGCCTTTTAATTTCAAATCCTTTAAACTGTTATTAAGTTTAGATATAAATCTTGACGCCTGTTTCCTAATATCTGGGATCATCTGACTCCCAGACGATCCAATACTTAGCCCTTTGCCGGACCCGGAAATTTGAATTAATTAAGTTCTATAAGTGCTATTGTCATCGAATATTGTTCCTTAATCTCCTGATAGGCAGTAGTAGTTCATTGTTCGGCATCATTGAGCTTCATGGGATAACGCTTGGTGGTTGTTAAATTAAGGGAACTTCGAGTATGAACCATCAAATGAGGATCTTGCAATGAAATTTTGAATGGAGTGTGGTGGTTTTCCAGCAAAACTAATTATATGCTTAACGAAGTAAGAAATTATTCATATTTGGTAGTTTTATGTGAGCATGGGTGCAACCAGGACCTTAAAGTTGAGATCGTGTAGTGGTTTTGTTCAAACGAATATCAAGACAGCATGTATCGATGGAAATTAATTTGTGAAAGTTGTTTCTCTATACTTTTATAGGTAGTATAGAAAGTTGTTTCTATGTATTCTTCTTGGGTATATGTTTATCTGAGATATTCATATGCTCATCATTAACTATAATTGTTGTTTTTGAGTTTGCGGGTTTCTTTACTGGTATGTTATGAGGTTCATGTTATATTGCTTTTATGTTCTGAAGTAAATATAGCTCGGGAACATGCTGAATGCTTCAAACACACCAATTTCACATTCCCAAGGTTTCATATTAACCAAACTACAGGGACATATCATCTACTCACGAAGACATATTATATGTTCCAAGTTTGACAAAGAAATCAGATGTCTTGACCTCATTAATTTTGTGCATACAGCTCTGACCCCCACAAGGATGTCCAGGAATTACTGGCAGCATACAGGAAGGAGCCAGAATCACAGGCTCAGTTGAAGTTTCTTTTACCTTTTATTATTTCAACTTTTGGAGCTAATAAATCAGTTTCTGAAACAATAGAAGAGTTGAAGAAACATCAGCTAAGTACTAATGTTGCAGGTATATTATTTTTCTATGCACTTGATGCGAATGGCACATATGATCATATTAAGTACTGATTACCTGACTTCTGTTAGTGGTGCTGATTTGCTATCTAAGTTTTGTGAAGTCTGATTAAAAGATGTACAACATATATCAGTTAACACAAATTCAAACTACATAAAAGATGTACAACATGTGTATTGAAGGACAAAATCATTTTCCGTCATATCACCAAATTTGTGAAGTTTCTCCGAGTTTGTTGATTGCTTCGATTCTGCATTCATCTTCTTTCTTTTCTATTATAAAAAATTGCATATGTTGAGCTATTGGAATTCTTTAGTTGAGAGGGTATATATATATTTTTTATTTGGGACATACCTGTCTGGTTAGAGTGGCCCCCGTTGGTGTCTACGCACAAGAGAGACCATGGTACGAAGCCTACAACAGCTACAAGAGCAAATATTTTGCCTAAGACCAGCCTTGAATTCGCCCACAAGAGCACCACATTATTGTACGCCATAGCGGCATAGTACTAGCTCGGGATTCGATCCTATGACATACCGAGAGGGAAACAGAAGTTTCACGAGAGGGTAACAGAGGCTATATTTTTTAAATCCAGATATATCAGGTTTCTTAGCCGTGAAGGATCTTCCTTACATGGCATATAGCTTCAGATCTCACACATTTCTTTACTCAACGGTGTGTCCACATTACCACTGCGTGACTTTGGTCCATACATATCTAATATGAGATAAACTATGTGAATACATACCTTTCAAAAAAAAAAACTATGTGAATACATTTATGGTTACACTTATTCGTTATTATGTATATTAAAACAGAAAGTAGCCCTATGAAGCACACACATCTTTACTGGTTTCTCAGACTTGAAATAATTAGAGTTGTTCTCAGTCAGTTAAAAATTAATCCATGATCTTCTTGACCAGTTGGGATATATTATTATCTTTGTGATTGTGTCTTACATCCAACTTTTCTTGCTAGTCTCATAACCTCCCTCAGGAACCTCCTGATTTGGATAATTCCCCAATTATTTTTTGCAATCCCTGTTTTGGTGAGAGCCAAGTTGTGTTTGGATCATTTTTGTTCCACTTATTTATTTATCCTTTTGTTTGAGAGCAGTGACGGAGTGGGCCAGTGATGCTCTTCTAGGAATTGAAAAAGGTGCACCCTTCTCCCTCTGCTTGACCCAGAAGCATTTCTCCGAAGTTGCATCTGCACATGGAAATAATGAGCATCATTTGTCAAAAGTAAGACCTCCGATGGCACCACTGATTCTTTTTATTTTTAGAATATTTTCTGAGCAGTTGGTCATTAAGGGTTGCTAGCTTATTTATAATACACATACAGCTACATGGTGTAATGAAGGCCGAATATCGCATTGCCTTGCGGTCCTCACTTCGGAATGATTTCGCTGAAGGGGTACGAGCAGTCTTGGTGGACAAGGACCAGGTATTCCTGACACAAAAAGAGAGGTTTTCCTCTCCCTCCCTTTTTGCATTAAAAAGATTATGTGAACATTTGCCTTTTCTAGAATAGGATGGGTATATAAGTGAAAGGTTTTTTTTAACCTTTTAAAAGAATTTAGATATTTAGTTATCATCAAACTTCTCGCTATTCTTTCTAAATAAAAAGTACGTATCTTTATTCCAACAATTTCCTCCTTTTCTATATTTAGTTGAAATGCCTTGATAATAACAAAATGGCATTAGGATTAATTTCACATCCGAAGCTTATTATTTTGTAACTGGCTGTTAAACTCACATTGAGCCTCCACTTTTTTTTTCCCATCTGGGCTTGTGACCGGCATATAGGTGGTGTTGTATGGTCCAAAATGTTAGGAGAAACACAATATCAGCATAAACAAATAAGAATATTGAGGTGGATGTGTGGTAAACTGGTAATACTAGGAATGAAACGGGTAAACTAGAGGAAGAGTAAGAGTTGCATTAATTGGAGTGTTAGGAGACGACGGCTAGGGTTTGGAGAGGAACGGAATGATTCCATTGAGGGACTCAAGCCCAATATATGTACAGTAAACCCGACCCGACTATACAGTAAACCCGACCCATTACATTTACATTAACACTCCCCCTCAAACTCACGGTGGATCATGAACCGAGAGTTTGCCTAGAAAATGTCGGAAGCGAGCAGTCGTCAGTGGCTTCGTCAGAAAATCAGCAGTCTGCTCCGATGAGGGAATGAAAGGCAGGGAGATGATGTGATCGATAAACGCCTGGCGAACATAATGACAGTCAACTTCAATATGCTTTGTTCGCTCATGGAAGACCGGATTGCTAGCAATCTGAATAGCACTCCGGTTGTCACAGAAGAGAGGGGTCGGCCCGGATATCACCACTCCCAAGTCAAGCAGAAGACGTCGAAGCCAGACAATCTCGGCGGTGGTGGAAGCCATAGCCCTGTATTCGGCTTCGGTGCTGGAGCGAGCAACAGACTCCTGCTTCTTGCTGCGCCATGAAATCAGTGAGTCACCCAGAAACACACAGTATCCTGTAGTAGATCGACGAGTGTCTGCATCTCCTGCCCAATCTGCATCTGAGTAGGCGCGCAGTACCAACGGAGAGGTGGAGGGAAACAGGAGTGAACGGGTGATGGTGCCCCGGAGATAGCGGATAATCCGAAGAACAGCTGCATAGTGTACTGACCGTGGAGCCTGAACAAACTGACTGACAATGCCAACAGCATGGGCAATGTCTGGCCGGGTCATGGTGAGATAGACAAGCATCCCAACCAACCTCTGGTAGCGGGAGACATCCTGGAGCGGCTCACCATCGGTAGCGAGAAGCTTCAAATTGAGCTCCATGGGTGTATCAGCAGTACGTGTGTCAGTGAGGGCAGCATCAGTAAGAATGTCGGAGATGTACTTCTGCTGGGAGACCAACAGACCACGAGCTGACCTGGCAATCTCAAGACCCAGAAAGTAGCGAAGAGAGCCCAGGTCTTTCATCTCAAACTGACTCTGGAGGTGCCGCTGGAGAGAGGCGATGGTGGCACTGTCATCCCCAGTGATGATCATATCATCCACGTAGAGGAGAAGGACTGCAATGCCCTGACTGGAGGAGCGAGTGAACAGGGCATAGTCGGAGTGACGCTCAACAAACCCGGCGGCCAGAACTGCACTGCGAAAGCGCTCAAACCAGGCACGAGGAGCCTGCTTGAGCCCATAGATGGCCCGGCGCAACCGACACACGTGTCCTGGAGGAACTGAAGTGCCCGGAGGAGGAGCCATGTAGACTTCCTCGGAGAGATCACCGTGAAGAAACGCATTGGTGACATCCATCTGATGGAGAGGCCACCCTCGAGCAGCTGCCACAGCTAAGAGGGTGCGCACAGTAGTCATCCGAGCAACTGGAGCAAACGTCTCCTCGTAGCCAATCCCATACTCCTGGGAGAAGCCACGAGCAACGAGGTGAGCCTTGTGCCGCTCAATGGATCCGTCAGGTCGAGTCTTGACCTTGAAGATCCACTTGCAGCTAACAGGCACCACCCCGGGGGGACAAGGCACCAACTCCCAGGTCTGGGTCCGCTGAAATGCCTCAAGCTCAACTGACATGGCCTGCCGCCACTCTGGATGTAATGCTGCCTCACGGTACGATTGGGGCTCCCGATGAGTGTGAAGAGCAGTAAGGAAGGCCTGAAAGGATGGTGAATAGTAGACACTGGCAGAGAAGCCAGAAGAGTCAGTGGGAAAAGCAGAGTAACCAAACCTGTCAGGAGAGTAGTCGTATCTGGCAGGAGGGTGATGTTCGCGCGCTGGGTAGCGCCGAACAGGAGCAGGATCCACGACCGGGGAGGAGGGAGCAGCAGCATCAGGCGAGGGAGTACCAGGGAGAACCGACTCTGGAGGGGGAGCTGCAGACCGACGTACATAGACACGAGTAATGGGTGGTGGAGGTGGTGGTGGTGGTGGCGTGGGGGACTGAGGAGGTGGTGGTGGTGGTGGCGATGGATACTGAGGAGGTGGTGGTGGTGGTGTAGTAGGCGTGGATGGGGCAACAGAAACCGGGGGTAGAACAGGGATGTGGAGATGTGAGGAGGGCGAGGAGGATGACGAAGTAGGCAAGGAAAGATCCCGAGACTCAGGAGCAAAATACGGGACATCCTCAACAAAGGAGACGTGACGGGAGACACGGATCCGACGAGCTAAGGGATCATAGCAGCGATACCCCTTATGCTCACGACTGAGCCCCAAGTGAACACACCTAACAGACCTTGCAGAAAGTTTGGTGCGCTCATGGGGAGGAAGAATAACGAAGCACGTGCAGCCAAACGTGCGAAGAAGAGAGTAGTCAGGTGGACTGGAGTGAAGGCGCTCGTGAGGGGTGGCACCGGACAGAGCAGATGACGGAGTGATATTGATGAGGTGGACAGCCGTCATGACAGCTTCAGCCCAGTAGGAGTGAGGGACAGACGCAGAGAGAAGCAAGGCTCGTTCAGTCTCAAGGACATGACGATGCTTGCGTTCGGCAACGCCGTTCTGCTCATGGGTGTGGGGACAGGACTGCTGGTGAAGAGTGCCGTGAGACTGAAGAAGCTCACGCATCTCAGAGGAGAGATACTCCTTGGCACAATCAGACCGAAAGGTCTTGATTCGCCGACCAAACTGGGTGTGTATCATAGTGGTGAATCGCCTAAAGATTTGGGGAATTTCAGACCGATGACGCATGAGATAGACCCAGGTGCACCTAGAATAGTCATCGATAAAACAAACATAATACATATAACCAGATAGAGATGCAACAGGAGCAGGACCCCAAATATCCGAATGAACTAAATCAAATAAAGCATTAGACTGGGAAGTACTAGCAGAAAAAGGAAGAGCTAGATGCTTTGCCAGTCGACAACCCGTACAGACAGAGAGGGGGGAGAAAGACGCTCGACCCAAAGCGCCCGAACGGAATACGCTTTTGAGTCGATCACTTGATATATGACCTAACCTTCTGTGCCACAGGTCGGCATCAGAGGTGACAGACATGACAGACGCAACTGAAGACACATGGAGATGGTCCAACTGGTAGAGTCCTCCTGCCCTACGGCCCAGCTCAATCCTCTGACCCGTCCGCGAATCCTGCACAACACAAACATAAGGGGTGAAGGTGACAGTCAGGCCAGAGTCGCAAAGAGAACTGATGGAAATCAAATTAATATTAAGACGGGGGGCATGATGGACATGGGATAGGGTCAGGCGACCAGAAGGGTCAGAGGTGGTGGTGATGGAGCCACATTGCGGAATAGGGACGAGAGTCCCATCCGCAGTGCGAACCTCCTGGTGGGTGGTAGTGGGAGAACAGTCCGTGAGGACAGTGGAGTCAAAAGTAAGGTGACAGGAGGCACCCGAATCGAAGATCCATGGAGCAGTAGTACCAGAGGTGGCAGACAAGCCGTGCGCAGTCGCGGAGCCGGTGGAGGCTATGTGGCGAAGAAGGAGCTCCTCGAGGCGCTGAAGACGGTCCGGTTCAGGCGGCGAAGGAGCTGTGGGAGCAGTGGGGAGCGGCGAGGCCTCTGCAGTAGCCGCTGCACCACCAAAGTGGCGAAAGGAAGACGAACCACGTCCTCGGCCCCGTCCACCTCGACCGCCGCGTCGATCGTCGCGAGAGGTCGAAGACCAGCGGGGGGATCTCTCATCCGGACCCCAGCGGGGGTTGCGTGGAGGACGTGTAGGGCACTCGCGCTTCATGTGGCCGGGCTCCTTGCAGTAGTGACAAAAAACAGCCTCATCGGAGAACCCGGCTGCCAGGACAGAGTCGGAGCTAGGAGCAAGTGGAGGAGCACGAGCGCCCTGAGTCTGAAGGCGGGTCTCCTCGTCGACCAAGGCGAGTAGGGCATCCTCGAGCCGAGGGAGGGGCTCACGGTGCAGGAGCTGGGCGGCTATGAGAGCAAAGTCTGGTCGAAGTGCTGCCAGGAACTGGTGCAGGTGGCCCTCGTCGAGGTAGCGCTGGAAGTCCCGGGAGCGGGGGCAGTCACACCGCTCCGGAATCAGTGAGTCCAGCTCATGCCAGTAGGCACTCATCTGACTGAAGAAGTCCTGAATGGTACGCTCCCCCTGACGGGCAGACTGCGAGTCGCAGATGAGCTGATGCCGGCGGGCGCCGCCGCGTGGGAGAAAACGGTCCCGGAGATAC
The DNA here is from genome assembly GCA_947650365.1 of Chamaelirium japonicum. NCBI lineage: Eukaryota > Viridiplantae > Streptophyta > Magnoliopsida > Liliales > Melanthiaceae > Chamaelirium > Chamaelirium japonicum. The sequence goes on along the minus strand of OX393559.1, from coordinate 4,552,362 downwards.
GCCCACATCGCGCGCGCAGTCGGAAGGCGGCCGATGGGAGCAAGGAGCGGACGAGCAACCGAGTCCAGGAGGTACGCCCGGATGGCCTGATCGTGGCGGCGCCACGTAAGAGCAGCAACGGTGACGGCCGTGGTAGCAGTCGCTGCAGAAGATACAGCACTGCTGGTGACAGAGGACGAGCCGGAGTAGTCAGTGGGAGGAGGATCCTCGCCGGTGATGTGACCCCACAGATCACGACTGGAGAGGGCGGCCTCGACGGTGAGGGACCAGTCAGGCCAGTCGCTGGCCGACGACAACTGAAACGCAACCGCCTTTAGCGGTGGAGAGATCGCAACGACAGACGGTACGGCTGGAGAGGCCATGGAGGAGGTTGTAGGGTGTCAGGGGGTGTCGGGGGGGCTGTAGGGGGGGTCGGGGGGGGTTTCGGGTGGTCGGAAGGGGCTGTAGGGGGGTTTCGGGTGGCCGGAAGGGGGGGCCGGTGGAGGAAGGGTGATGTAGGTGGTGGCGACGGCTGTAGGGGGGGTCGGGAGTGGAGGCGGGGGCTGCTGCAGGGGGTCGGGGGTGGAGGAGGGGCTGCAGGGGGTTTCGGTGGCCGGAAGGGGGGGTTGTGGGGGTTTTGGTTGGCCGGAAGGGGGGCTGTAGAGGGGGGTCGGTGGTGGAGGAGGGGGCTGCAGGGGGTCGGGGGTGGAGGAGGGGGCTGCAGGGGGTTTCGGGGGTCGGGTGGTGGAGGAGGGGGCTGCAGGTGGCCGGAGGGGGGGGGGGCGGTGGAGGAGAGGGGCCGGACGGAGTAGGTGCAGCCGGCGGAGGGATCAGCCGGAGGAGATGCAGCCGGCGGGAAGGAGGGAGACCGGAGAAGGTGCAGCCGTCGCCCTAGAGCTCTGAATGTACAGTAAACCCGACCCGACTATACAGTAAACCCGACCCATTACATTTACATTAACATGGAGAATAAGAGTTGCATTAATTGGAGGTGAAGTGATGGAGAGCCCATCGAGATGGTATGGCCATCTGGAGTGAGATCTGAGGAATGAGGAGTGATCCAGTAAGGAGCGGGCTCGGGTTTGTATTGAAGAGGGAGGAGGGATGGCCTAAAATAACATGGATGGAAGTTGTAAGTGAAGATGTGGAAATAACTTACAGGGATAACAGAGGTAGCCATATTAGGAATGATAACAGATGCCCTTTGGAAAAACATCGTTAATCAAAATGAAATTCGTCCTCGCTGGCAAGTTAATATGCGCTAGAATAATGTGTAAAGCATTGATTGCAATATCAATGGATAAGACCTAAGAATACCATGGAAAATTAGAATGAGAATTGATCGCGATTCTACAGGTCATTCTAAAAAACCCCAAATATTACCAAGAAGAGTAGGAAAAGATGGACTATACTTAGGGCACTAATTGCCCAATAGTGAAGTAGTGATTACTTCACGACTTCTTGGTAATAGTGTAGTAGTTTGCATGCTTTATAGGAACTATAAGTCACGTTTTAATCGCGACTAATTCAGGAAACGTTAACTACGCGACTCTTTCTCGAATATTTGAAGTAAAAAAAAAATCCAATTGCTGGGTTTTGATCCCGATTTAAGCGTTTTAATCCCGATTAATCATGTTATTCTCGTCATGTACTGCTCAAAATATGTATGGGGACATCTATATATACATGTGTTTTATAATTTCCCCCTTCCCCCCCCCCCCCCCCACACACACACACACACACACACACTTACACTCTTTCCTGACTTCTTGACTTCTGAACCGGTAACAATGATGTCAAGGGAAGTATGGGTACTAATATTTTTCTCTGCTTAAGTAAAAATAACATTTCCAACTCCATGTTCTTGCAGAAACCGAAGTGGGATCCCCCGACAGTGACGGACGTGGACAAGATTGAAGTCGAGTCAGTTTTTGAACCTTTAGCACCTGAAGCCGAGCTTAATGTATGATCGATCACTTGATAGATTTGTACTCATAAGGGAGTGTTGTATTTGACCGTAGCCCTAGTAGACAATGTCTCTCCCTGAATAAGGGGCAGGCAGGCAGGCAGGCTTCAGTTGGTGTTAAGAGGAATATATTTTCCAATGCAACCGAGAATTGCACTTCTTTTCAACCACCCCCTTGTATTAGACCATAAAAGAAAAAGACTCTTTAGTCCTTGGAATTCTTAGGAAAAGGGTCCATTCCCATACTCTTTCCATAAGGGGCCGTTCGTTCTTCTGACGAGTAAAACAAGTTGGACATTGATTTACCTGGGTAATCTTACTTTGTGCCATGTTTTTTTTGTCCAATGTCTGATAAATGAATGCCCAAGATTTTTTTTTTCTAGTTTGGTGGCACATTAGAGTTTCACCAGAATTGGTCGGGGCAATCGAGGCCGAGACATCATTTGCTCGATGAAAAAGAAAAGAAAAGAAACTTACTTGAAAGAAAATAGATTTTTAATCCATTTTAAGTCAGGAAATAAATGTCGGACTTGCACAATAGAAAAGAACTTGAGATATTGAATATTCTGAGATATCATTGTCCTTACCTTTGAATGTCTTAAAGCACACAAATTTTATATCCCATTTATTTCTTGCCAAAATAACCGATCCTAAAAGCACCTACTTTTCACACCATGCGGACGTTACTTCCAACCCCCCAGGTCCTGGCTACATGCTTCTGCCGTGAGGATGGGGGGAGGTTGAGAGGGATTCACAAATGATGGGTTTTGGTAGGACATGGGAATGGGCTCTATTCCTACCAAAACCTATGATTTGTGAATCCCCCTCATGTACCCAGACATGGGAAGATGAAAGCAATGTCTTGCGTGGTGTGGAAAGTAGGTGATTTTATGGAAGGAGCATGGGAATGAGCTAATTTCCTCGGAATGTCAATTTATAGGAGAGAAAAAAAAATGCAGCCTTAATTTAAAGCGTGGAATTATGGAATAGCAATTTAACTAAAAAATATTATGAGAGAGAGAGAGAGAGAGAGAGAGAGAGAGAGAGAGAGAGAGAGAGAGAGAGAGAGAGAGAGAGAAGCAAGGGTTTTTTTTTCTTTTGGTGACACTTGTCCTGAAAATTAAATATCTTATGCATTAAGGTTTCATACCCTCTTCTTTTATAAATTGTCACATACCTGCTGACTTTTTCATGAAATTGAGATTTTTAAATCTCACTAGAATTGGCTGGACATCAATGTCTCTGGTGGGTAACACAATTGGCCTCAATCCGACCCAACGACCACCACTACCACCACCCCCACCCCCCCAATGTCGACCACCATCACCACCACCGCTACCCGTACCGGCCATCACCACCACCACCACCACCAGAAATGCTAGCCACTGCCTCCACCACCGTAACCCCGGCAGGCCACCACCACCACCATCACTGACCACCTCCTGCCACCACTACAACGCCCAACAACCGCCGCCCAACTACTATTGTCGTCGCTGGTGCCCCGACTGGACACCACCACCGTCATATTCCGCCACTACGACCGGCTACTGTCTGCCACTGTGTTTAGCCACCACCCACACTACCACCTCCCCAACCGGCCACCACCGCCGCCCCAACTGACCACCGTCAGGACCATGATGTAGGTCTGACCCTTTTGAAGTTCAATGTTGAAAAAAAACAGGAAGAATTAAATGCCCAAAGAAACTTGAAGGCGTTTGCCCATGGAAAAAAAGGGGCCTTCGATGATGAGGCATTTAATTTCTTAGGAAAAAAATATAAATATAGGGCCAATTAGTCTATAGTCCTTCAAAAGATCGCATTTAATCATAAGGATAGATAAAGAGATGCATTAGCGTTAGGTCATGTCATTTGGAAAATGTCTATTTTACCCTACATGCAGTTATACATGAAAATCATATGAAGAGTAACATCTCATTAATATAGAGTTACATTTTTTTAAAAATCACATTTTACTTTAGTTACAGTGATTTCACCGTAGTATATACTGACTGTCACAATAAATTCACTGTAGCAAAGAGTAACAATATGCAAATGTTACTCTTTGCTACATTACTTTGCATATTGTTATTCTTAGCTATAATGAAATTACTATAGCGGTCACTATATACCACAATCAAATTACTGTAGCAAAAAGTAACACTCCGTAAAATATTGTAACTAAGAGCATCTCAACCGACTCCAATTATGCAAAATGGAGGTGGATATTCCTCCAACCGTACTCCATTTCCACCTCTTTTGCAGCCGAAACTTCTTGGCATGCATGCATATGTGGAGGTTTTGAGAAAATTTAAAGGAATCCTCTAAAACATTTTATTATCATTAATGTAAAATTTGCCCTTCGTCTTATTTCCCTTTATCCCATTTGACATTTGTGTACCAAACCATGTTTATAAATAGAGTTTTTTTAATATAAAATGGGAATATGAAATGGAGTTTTTTTACTATAAAATAAAGAAAAAAAAAAGATTATGGGGGTTTATGGTTGGAGTGCAGGTGTCTACAAATCAATCAATTATTGTTACTTTTCAATGTAATTTTAGGATTACGATCAGTTTTGTCATTTGAATGGAAGAAAGTCAACAAATGAAACTTGCTGTAAAACTGCAACTTTTTGGAAAGAACATGGTGCAAAACCATCTTATTGTCGGTCCTCTTCACCAAATGGATCTCTTTTCAGATACCTAACACTAGTCCCCAAAACTATAGCCCAAGACGTTTAATTGTCCATAACATCCAAGTTGTGGTAGCCAAAAATTAATAGCCAAGAAAATTATCTACCACTGTTCTATTGTTTCACCCGGTTTGCTCTGTCTGTGATCCAGGAGCTCATCAGTCCCCCTGGGACTCATATTCCATCTGCTGGTATGGTAAAGATGGTAGAACGAGAGAATCAATTGCTCCGCTAAACAGGACGTACCTGTGAATAAACAAAATTATAAGGGGCATTTCCATTACCATAATTCTTCCGCTGTGCCACACCCGGCTGAGATCAGATGAAAGCTTGACGGTCATCATGCACCAGAATTGGATTTTCATGTCCCTTTTAAATTTAATTCAATTTAATGAGTACAACAACATCAAGGCTGATAGGAAACTTTTTTAGAAAAGTTCATCTGATCTACGCTCGGGGATTGATCAGACTCGGGAATCAGAGAGCGGTACTAATGCGGCTTCCCATTGTTTATTTCACACTCAACAGATGGACCACAAGCATTACAAACAAGCTCATCGTCGCCCCAAGAGACAAAAGGCTTTATTTACCGCACCGGTTGCTGGTTGTAGTGGTTCTTCTCTTTCTTCTTTGCAGCAGCTAGCTTAGCACTCCTTGCGGCGGCCTCGATCGCCGCAGCTCTAGCAGCTGCATCCATCTCCTTGCTTGATTTCTTCTTCTTCATAGAAGCTACCTTCTTCAGCCGCTCTTTCACATCGACTGCAGAGGTGTCCTCTTCTGCGGCTTCGCCCCCACCAGCCACTTCCTCGGGGCCATCGACGGCGGGGACATTGGGATGCTCCTTCACCTCCTTTGAAGGCTTCTCCTTCTTTGCCTTCTTCTTCTTTGAAGTTTTGCTCTCCGAGGGAGTAGGGGCGCTGTCCTTTCTTTCGTCACTTCCGCTATGCTCCTCTGGTTTCTTCTCTTCTGCTGCACCTACACAAGGATATGATGGGCAAAACAACTAACTACTTGGAATGGAAAAAATCCTTTAGTGCTCAACGGTGATGTGTACTGAAAATCGAAATGTGTACAAACCCTCACCGGGAATTGGAACATCACCTTTTGGTTCATCTTGCTCAGCGTTGTGGCTATCCTTGCCAGATATTCCAAGCTCAGCCAGAACAGCTTCCAGCTCAGCAAGCTCCTTTTTCTTCAGCTCCTTCTTCGACAGTTGCCTCTCGGTATCTTTTGGCACCAGTGCAACAGTGGGAGGTTTTTGCACTTGTTCAGCTGGAACAGGAACCTCATGTTCAGGTTCTTCCTCAACATCATCATCGCCTTCGTCAAAGCCTTCATCCTCGCTTTCACTTTCCTGCAGTATACACATGTTTGTCTATCCAATTAGGATCCAGATATACTAGCTATAACTCCTTTTATAACTCCTCAAGGTTAAAATAAAAGAATTTACATGGGCACTGTTGGAGGGTTCGGTCTGCACCGCAATATGCCCCGACTCGGATCCTGTTTGGCCAAATTGGGTCTGGTTAGGCTGATTCGAATCCAACTCATCCGAATCGAGCTTGAATTAGATTGTTACGATTCCCGTGCCCCCTCAAAACCGATGATGAGAGGAAGGGGACAACAATATATAAAGACGTGGAAATCCCACACCTTTACCAATGTGGGACTATTCTCAACACTCGCCGGCCCGCAGAGCGCCTCTCGATTGAAGGGAGAAATGGGGTGCGACGAGACCACATAGAGAGGAGACAGGGTGAGACCTAATTCTGATACCATGTTACGATTCCCGTGCCCCCTCAAAACCGGTGATGAGAAGAAGGGGGCAACAATATATAAAGACGTGGAACTCCCACCCCTTTACCGATGTGGGACTATTATCAACATCCGCCCGCACGCAGAGCGCCTCTCGATTGGAGGGAGGTAGAAGATCTCGATCGGAGGGAGAAAGAGGGTGCGACGGGACCACATAGAGAGGAGACGGGGTGGGACCTAGCTCTGATACCATGTTATGATTCCCGTGCCCCCTCAAAACTGGAGATGAGAGGAAGGGGCAACAATATATAAAGACGTGAAACTCCCACCCCTTTATCGATGTGGGACTATTCTCAACATAAATAAATCGGATGAATTAGATCTGGATCACCGAATCAAACAAGAATTTTTTTCTTCTGATTTTTAATAATTTTAACAAAGAAAAACCGTTGAAACCGAAACCAACTCGCCGAACAGTTCAGACTTTGGGGGATCCTAATAGAAATACACCTTGAACAAAAATATGCTCCAATGCAAGACCTTAACCGACGGAATTTGACCTGAATTCCACATTTTCATTCTATTTTTTATAGTTTTGATTGGAAGCCCAATTGTATGCATAAGTTGAACCAGTTAGTCTTTTGCCCGGTTCGAACATGAAATCGTACCGAAATTCTCAAAGCTTGAAGGCCATACACTTGATAACATCATAAACATCAATGGATACAAGTAAACTGGTTTAAAGTTGGGACAATAATAAAGACAACTAATCATGCAACTTAAGTCAAACTCTAATTGTAGTCCTCACATCTAAACCCTATAGCGAAGCAGCACCCTCTAGAGGAACACTGTTTTGACCCTCTATTCCAATGCATTGAGCCCTACCATCCCATCCTACAACTTCTATAAAACATCTCTCTTGAGGCATGAGCTTTATACAATTTTTTCAATTGTCATCCCCTTCCCACCCAACCGGAATGTTAAGTAGCCCTCAGAAAGATAGAACCAGACATTACCAACACTCCTTAGTTATGCAAGCAAATCCAGCTAGGTCCAAGTTCAACTAGCCAAGGTTCTGTCACCTTCAAAATTTCCAACTTTGTTTGACATCCTTCTACATGACCACCCTCCCTTGTGCGAACCACCCCTAAATCCTCCTAAATCCTCCACAGTTTACCGAACCTTTTGCATTTGACAAAAATTGTAGTTGGAGATGAATGTGGCTGGAATTGTTGCATTTGGAATTTTATACAAATGTTTGCTTACATACAACCTCAGTCACAATATATAGAATTCTTTAGTTTGGTTACTTATAGCTGAAGTATGCAATTGAGGAGTTTGATTAGGGTTTGAATACCATTGAATTAGGTTTCACTCTTTTTTTGTTTACGTAGAACATCTATAAGACCAAATTTCAGATTTAACCACCATTTGTCATGTTTGACCAACATTTGACTGAGTTTGAATAGGCTTGATCGGACTTTAGGACAAGTTTGACTGGCTTTATCAACTTCTGACCATATTGAATAGATTGGACCAACTTTAGCCAAATTAGACCGAGTTGGGATACTATGACCTAGTTGCATGGGACCCTTAAATTGTTGCATATTGTCCTATTATCACTTTCACCATGGCCAAATTGTAACTAATAGGTCTGATGCACCTTGAGTTGCCGCAACATGACCCAGTTGCATGATAACAAACAAAAATAATTTTTTAGTTGTTGCTACTCCAGTTGAAGGGATGCAAATAACCGTTGATTGCAGTTGGTTGCTGCTACCAAATTCTAAAACAGTACAATGCCAATTTTCAGCACCTAGATGTGACATGTGGAATAACCTACAGAAATCTAATTATGGATCATATGCCATCAGCATATGATTACTTCAATTTTGTGACCTTCATATTGTGATAGAGATTAGAGCTTCACAAAAGATTTTGACCGTTAGACTCAAAGTAGAAAAGAAAAAACTTCGGTAAAATGACATTTGAGCAGACCACTTCCACTCCAAAACACGTAAAATCTCATCTATGTAAGGTTTGCTACAATGATCAAGGTATATCATCTCACTTTGAGAACTTTCTCAACTGTCTCTCAACTTGACGTCAATCCCAAGAACTTGATTTTTTGGATAAGAGGGGCATAACCAAAAAGACAATTTGTGTGCAAGTACACCAACATTATTGGTTACTAATTTGAAGCCCGTGCAATCACGGATCAAATGTTTCAAATTTAATTACTTGACCAAGACCAAGTTACGTAAGATCAATCATCTAAAGAGCTGAAGCCAATACAGAGCATCCGAGTCATGATGCAATTTGCAATAGAGCTAAATGCAACATAAAAAAGGTATGAAGAAAAAGGAGGTGACCTTTGAGTTTAAATTTCAAATAACATATTTCTCCGTAATCAAGACTTAGAGACAAAATATAATCAATTTAAGCAAAGTTGTTCACACGTACTATGCAGATTTTTATCAACAAAATGGAGATAATTATCTAATTTCTCTCTTTACTCAATTGTCAATGGAAGAACCAAAGATAAGGGCATCATAAAAATGATGCCCCACCAATCAAATCACTTCATAACTCAATCCTCTCTCTCTCTCTCTCTCTCTCTCTCTCTCTATATATATATATATATATATATATATATGCTATAGTGCATCATGCGGTAAGTGCGGCATCGCACTGCATTAGACGGCTGCGGTGCGGTGCCGCACTTACCGCATGCCGCAGCATAGCATGCCCCTATATATATATATATATATATATATATATATATATATATAGAGAGAGAGAGAGAGAGAGAGAGAGAGAGCGTGACTTTACCCATGCATTGAAGGCTTCAATGTATGCTCCTCTATTAACATACATAGAGGTTTCCAAATTTGCTAATTTTTTGTGGAGATGATATCTATGTTGAGATGATCATCCTTACAAAAAATTAGTAAGTTCTGAAACCTCAAGCATTTCAAATAAGCTCATCAAATTAACGGTTGAAATGGACGGCTGATAAAGCTTCTAACATTTTGATGGACCTAGATGTTTCAGAATTTGTTTATTTTTTGTGGATATGCTATCTATAGCAAGATGATCACCCTTACCAAAAATCAGCAACTTCTGAAACCTCTAGGTGTATCAAAATGATAGAAGTTGTATTATTTGTCCATTTCAACCGTTAATTTGATGAGCTTATTTGAAATATTTAGAGGTTTCAGAACTTGCTGATTTTTTATGAGGATGATCATCTCCACATAGATATCATCTCCACAAAAATTAGCAAATTTGGAAACCTCTATGTATGTTAATAGAGGAGCATACATTGAAGCCTTCAATGCATGGAAATACAAAGTCACGCTCCCCTATATATATATATATATATATATATATATATATATATATATATATATATATATATATATATATATATATATATATATAAAGCGCCACATAAACCCTAAGAAACCCAAAAATAATCTAAACAATTGGTTTAACAAATGAATCCTACCTAAAAAGTCTTGACTTCTAGAAAAAAAAAGCGTTTATATCCATTGTTGTCAAGGCGCGGGCCTAGGCGCACTAGGCGCACGGAGACAGCTAGGCCCCAGTGCGCCCAGGCGCACCTCACTAAGTGACGGCCTAGGGGCGCCTAAGCGCACTAGGCGCGCGCCTAGTTTTAGGTAATGATTTTTGCTTTTTTCTTTTAAGTAAAATCCAACCCGCCCTCATTTTCTTTGTTTATTTTGTTGTTGTATGCTTGTTTATACTATGTGTTCATTGTGTTGCATGCATTTGATTAGAATATGCTCAATTTTATGTTAGCAAGTGTTTGTATTCTATTTGTTCATTTTGTTGTTTACTTGTTTATACTATGTATGTGTCACTGTGTTGCATGCATTTGACTATAATATGTTCAATTTCATGTTAGTAAGGTGTTATATTGCTTCCTATTATATATATAGCTGCAAGTATAGACTATACATATATACCTATGCCTGGAGAATGCCTATGCACATAAGGCCATGCCTATGAACGTAAGACCACGCCTAGGCTCCCTCTGGGCGCCTAGCCTCGCCTTGACGCCTTGACAACTATGTTTATATCCTAATAGCATCAACACTTTTACCCATATTAACTTGGTCCAAATGGACACATTTAACATTTCTAATACACTAAGCAGTCAAAGTTGATAGTTGGCCCCTAGTCGGCCAAGACCCGGCTATGATTAGTTCGGGACTAGGTGGACAAATATTATTCTAACCTCTCCCCTCTCCCTAAACATATATGATATATGAACTAGCATAACTGTAAACAAGTAATGTCAATAACAATAAGTAACAACTACCAACTATAAAATATAAAAGTCATCAACTATCAAAGAAATTAAAAATAGTAACATACTAGCATAAATATAATCTCAAAAAAAATAACATCAAGTAACATAATGCCATAATCTCATAAAAAGAACATAATGCCATAATCCAGTCTATCTAGACAACTTCGACTAGCAACATAACATAAGTACATGATACATCCACCCCCAAAAAACACAAATAGTACTAGTTCTCTCCAATATCGATATCAAAATCATCATCCAATTTGTTTCCTTCACCATGCTCTTTACCTTCCTCCTCCCTTTGAGTTCCAATGTCCTCTACATCCACATGTTCATCCTCATCGTCATCAGGAAGCGAAAATGAGGGGTGAGTGTCTGATTGTTGCCTTAGACGACTCCTAGTACTTGGTCTGATGTCAGTAGCTTCATAGTCAACTTGTGCCCAAGTAAGATCATCGCCTTCACATACAAACTCTTGAAGATCACTATCAGTTGAAATGATCAAATCATCATTATCATCCATTTCCCTCAAACTAATGGGATCATTATATTTTTTGTTCTTGTTGTTGGGGACTAGTTGGGTTCCGCCCAGTCGCTAGTTGAGGCCCAGTCGGGGACTAGTCGGGTTCCGCCCAGCTCTATGGGCATTTGGTCTAGTTGGGTCGGCAAAGTGGCAACTAGGAACTAGTCGACGACAAGTCCTGATTTTGATAGCATAGGTTAACATCAAAATGGTCTGGCTCATTGAACTACCCTTTAAACATATGAATAAGACTAAAAGGTATACCCAGATCTTAATTTATGGGCCTTGAAAATTATAGATGTTACAGGATCCATAAATATGCTTTTACTCTAAAACATATCCCAACTTATTTAATAAATCAAACCCAATAATGACTCAAATAAGGCCTAATGGCTCAAACAAAATAAAAATACATTGAATGGACAAAATTAAAAGGAAAAAGGGCTCGATTAGCCTAATCTACCTATGTAAGACTTTCATTGTGTCAATGCCATCCTTGAGAACCTATAATTGTTTGTTATTGCATCTTCACCACTAGTGATCCACTAGTGATGATGAAGTCTGATGTTTGCAATTCTGAATGTCACCATCTTCTCTTGATGCATCCATGTATCTCTTGATACACCTGATATGATACAAAGCCTCACTCTTCCGACATTGCAAAGGTTTTGGACGTGATAATGCTCCTCCATGATGATACCAGTCACCATATGTCTACTCATGGCAAGGCAGGAAGGAACTGATATGATCAGAAAGACATGAGGACTCACATAGCCTCTGAAAGCTTTGAAAGAGTCCGTAACTTCAAATTTGGTAACTAAAGTGATGAATGTAAGTTGATAGATTTGAAAATTATCCCATACTTAAAGAAGTCTTATATTGCATGACATTTGTTTTCCCAGAAGGGCCAGAAGTCCCCGATCAAAGGACAAATCGTGCCCCTAAATGGCATAAAAAAGAACCTAGTACTATAGGATCTTCTTCGCTAACATTTTAAAATGTTTTTGCTATAGATATCATGTCCAAGAACTGGTCTAAGACTGGTGATAGTCTGATAGATCATAGATGCCATGATGACAAATTAAATCTATATGGAAACCTTCCAAACATTGTGTGACCAATATAATAACAAATTAAATCTATATGGAAACCTTCCAAACGTGATATTAGAGTAACATTTTGTCACTAGGACAAGCACCCCATAGCTTGTCTTGCATCACCTTTGCTTCTTCACCCACTCCTTTCTTAATTTTCCACTTCTTGTATCTCTTAATGGCACAAGATGCTGACCACCTAGTTATAACTTATAAGTTATAACAATGTCAATTGAGTGTAATTGGGTGAATATCATCCCTTTAGTATCAATGAATATGCAAGTTTATAAAAGATAGAAGTGGATTATCATTTGTCTATGTATAGTTGTATTCTTTTATTTGCGGATGGTTGATAAGTTCAAAATTATATATTTTCTACCAAAATAACAACTTCATGCATAAGGATATTGGAAGCTATATAGGCAATGAACGATTGTTCACATATCCCACCTTGAATATGCACAATTGTCTAGTCCCTTTAAAGAAAAAAGGAAAAACACGTTATTGAAAATCTAAAAAAATTACCTAAAACTTATTCCTAGCTTGCATGCATACAAACCTAATACATGACATAGAGCATTGGTTGTTCGAGGAAATAATGATATATGGGAAGTTCTTAAACACTGAACAAACCGCAAACAATGCAACAATAACTAGGTAGGAAAAAAAGAAACTAAATGATTAAGTGAAGTGATCACTAGGCTCATTTTACCATGCATGAATATTGAAAATTATTATCAGAACATCTATTAAACATCGTTTTATTTAGGTATGAATGTATGATGCATTTGTCATGGTCATAAACATGTGAAGATAATGTTTAGAGCAAGTTTTTCAGGATCAATATCAGTTTTGGTCCAAAACACGCGGGATAGGCTGTTTCAGACGAGAACAATGGTTTCAATGATTTTGTTTTTGGTTTATTTTGAAAATTTAAAAATCTAAAAAAAACCAAGAAAAAAAAATCAATATAAGCCAAAAAATAGAATTAGGACATTAATATAAGAAGTATAGAGATTTCATGTACACTTGTCTGATCAATACAAATTGCAAACATAAGTATTGCTAAAATAGACATACATAACTAATATTAGCACGGAAAGAGATAAAATATACAATAGCTAGTTCTAAGGAACTCGAAAGTTGACTACATCATGCCAAAACTCAACACCACATGTTGTGGCAAGGCGGATTGAATTGTGCATCACTGTTATCATCATCTCGCTCTCGTCGGTAGTACTGCTGAGGATAATAGTGTGGAGGTGCTCGTACCCCAAACATGATAACACCTTATATTTATAGAGATCATTTCAGTGACGAAACACCATAATAAAAACAATGGACAATCATACATTTTCAATTAATTGGACATAGGCTTAAATCTTCTCTCTTTGAGTTGTCCCACAAACCTTGGCAGATTTACAACCTTATATTGAACCAATGATGCATTTGATTACCTCTTGAGACTTTATCAGAACCGGTGTATATCACGACTTATGTACGAGAAGACAAATACAAGATTGATAGTGTATTGTGTATGATATTTGTTTGCAATAGGTAGAATTAGTATGATATGGTCACATTAGGTTACCCCCTTGCTACACCATTGCTTATAGCAAGGAACATCCAATTTTGTGGATTACCCAAATAGTTTCTTTCATTATAGTGATGAATAAATTATAACGATTAAATATGCTCCATGTCTCAATTCAAAAAAAGATACTCCTTGTCCAACCACCATGGGCCAGCTATGCAACACCCGGTACCCACTATATATTGGTCTTGTTTTCAAAAGAGTATGGTTTTTTGTTTTACCTTGACTTTTTGTCAAAAAGTTGAAAATTCATGATTCTGAATTTTGGCCAAGTCTGGAGGAAAAAGAAGTTTTTGTGAGAGTTTTTTTATAGATTTAAAGCGTTTTACCAGTCTATGGGCATTTAAGTTGATCTTATCCTCCCAAATTTTCTGAGATTTTTTACGATTTAAAATATTGAGGTTTTTGTTCTACTGAATTTCTTTTTTAGCAAAAAAAACTATAGAGTAATTTTGTTTAGGAATTGAAAAATTATATTTTGATTCCTATGGATTTTGATTTTTTTTGATGTTTTTACAGAATCCAAATTGGGGGGGGGGGGGGATTTGCTTATTTACATAAAATAACATAAACTAAATGAAGAAACGACATAAAATAATGATAAACAATATTTACTTAATTGTTCTTTTATCTAAATAAGGCTGATGTGCAAGTTGTCTGCTAAAATAATTTTTTGCCTTGAAAACCTATCTGAAATCCGAAACCTGGAGGGTTTTGAACCGGTTCGGGCCGAAACCGATCAAAATGGTTTCGGCTGAAACTCAAAACCCTAGTTTAAAGGCCATGAGATATAGGTAAAAAAACATCAAGGTTGTCATGTTATGAATCCACAATCATAGTCAGAAAAGCGGATGGGGGAGGAAACATAAAAAAAAAAAAAACGAATATGTAAAGTGTTTTTGAACACTATTAAAAGGTACATACATTTTGGGTGGCCAACCATGAATACACTCTTAAAGTGATAACATCGGCAGCAAGCAATCATTAGAATTGTTTGTGAAAGTATTTCTAAGAGAAATAATGCATATGACCTTGATTTGATATTTTCCTTACCACGTTTTAGAAACATGGAATCAAAATAATCCAGGCAACACATGCTCCTAAAGTGAATATGATATGTAATTCAAAGATGTTAAATGGGGTAATAATCAATATTGCCTTAATTCAAATAAATTCGAATGACTTCTAGAGAGATCATATTAATTCTATGGGCGATATCAAGATATAGCATAATGACCAATTAGGAAATCCTTGCATTTTATAAATCAAAATCATCAATACATCATGAAATCATCAATCAGGCCTGAATTTTATGAAAGACTGTCCTTGATATAGTGACCTCTTATACTGGCACCATACAAAAGAAAGAATGTGGAATAAGAGAACTAGTAAACGAACTGCAACAGACACGAGTTATATGATTTTGACAACTTTTTTTTTTTCACCGTCTTTACTTCATGTTAGATCTTTGGATAACTTCCCCTTCTTTAGAATCACGATGATGTCAGACTCGTATAGAAGATGAACCTGTCAAACTACCAGCCATGTATCTAATTTCTATAAAACAATGCTGTTGCACAAACAATTGATGTCACTCTTTTAATCAACAAAGTATTTCCAATTTGTCTTGTAATCAATTTTCATTTATCCAAATCAAATTATTGTATATGGAGGAAAAAATCAGGAGACTTAGTTAAGTAGATAACCTCCTCCAGTGGAGCTACCGTTTCCTTGCTCTGCTGCGGCTCCGGTGCACCCCACACAGACTGGAGAGGAGCAGTGGTCGCAAAGTAATCGTCATCATCATCGACGTCGGCCCAGGACTTCACGGTCAGCGGCGTCGGGGCCCAGAACACCTGGGGTTCTGGCTCCTTGTTGGCCTGGCTCTTGGATGATCCCTTGCTCTTAGAATCCTTGTCTGACTTCTTCTTCTTCTTCAGGATCTCGAGTGCAGCGAACCCATTATTGCTTCTTATCCCCAAGGCCCCATCGTCTCTCCTGTTCCCACTCCCGACCATCTCTAGCGCAGATCAATCTAGGCCACCAAGAACCAGCGTGATCGGATGAGGGATTCGAAAGATGAAGGCTGTGGAGGTGCGATTTGAAAGAAGAGTTAGGGCGGCAGCGGCAGCTGCGGCGGCGTAGATCGGCCGGGGAAGGAATCCCGAGGTGGTGGTGAAAGCTAAGGATTAGAGAGCTAGGGTTTCAGTTGTACGGAAGGCGAGCCCTGTGCGATCGATCTAGAATTTCGACAGAGGGAGACCCGGCGGGTGAGGGAGATCAGGGGATGCGATAACGTCACCAAGGTACACGATAAGCATCCCTAATAATAGTGCAAAATAGATCATGTCGCTTTTCACGCAAGGTGCCACTCATGAGACACGTGGAATGTGTAGGTAACGAGAAAGACTTTGGTGTAACGGATACACGTCAGCTCCTTTAACATAGGGGTGGAACATGGGCGGGTCTGACCCGAACCCGACCCGCCCAACCCGAATAATGGACAGACATGGGCAAAGCTTGTTAAAAACTTGGACGGGTTTGGACAAAAATAGATCAACCCGATTTCAATTTGGACGGGTTTGGGCACCGATCTCCCCAACCCGAGGAACCCAAGGAAGTGACACACTAAGGTGGAATGCTTTGATAGTTTTTTTTTTTTATGGAAATCAAAGACCGCCTATTTGATGTTGAATGATAAGAATTAGTTTGAAATATGTGAGGATATGGGTTGGACTTTATGTTTTTGTTATGCAAATGAAAGATTTTTTTTATCCAATTCAAAAATCTATTCGATTTTTTTTCCATCTATTTACGTGCACAAGCATTTCTAATTGGGCAACCAGCCCAACATGCTTATTATTTTGTAAATTGGGCAACCCGAGCAACCCGAAGAACCCGAGGGACTAGAATGGGCAAACACGGGTTGAAACTCCACGGGTTCCCCGGGTTCCACAGACAAAACGGGCAAAGGTTTGTGCAAGTCTGGTTGGGCATGGGCAGACCCTTCAACCCGCCCAAGTCCCACCTCTACTTTAACACCCTAGCCATTGCATCTTAGCCACACAATGGCAGCCTCAACCACAGGTGAATCACACTCGGTCCCAATTGCACCTCATAGGTTACTCTGATTTAAACAATGATTAGGAAAAGAAAATCGTACTGAGCACGAAGGTTTTTCCTATTCCGCTCAGCACGATTGATGTCACTACAAAAAAAACTATTTTTACTGACGGATAAATTTCGTCGGTAATGATTTATTGCCACAGACAAAATTTTCATCGCTGGACGTTATGAAAGATGACGTCGGGAAAGAAAACAACGACGATTTAATATTTTCGTTGGTAATAAATATTAATACCGACGGATAATTATGATTCGTCGGTAATATATGATTATTTAAAAAAATAATTATAGCTTATTCCCAACGGATGATAATAATTCGTCGGTATATATATATATATATATATATATATATATATATATATATATATATATATATATATATATATATATATATATATATATATATATATATATATATATATATATATATATATATATATATATATATATATATATAGGGGCATGCTTCAGTGCGGTCCTGCGGTCCGCATCAGCAGCCGTCCGATGCACGCGGTGCGGTGCAGTGCACCGCATCGGACGGCTGCGGATGCGGACCGCAGGACCACATATAAGCATTTCCCTATATATATATATATATATATATATATATATATATATATATATATATATATATATATATATATATATATATATATATATATATATATATATATATATAATACTGATAAGAAACAATATTACGTCGGTAAAGATCTATATATTGCCGACGGATATTGTATGCCGTCGGTTAAAGTTATTTATAAACTATTTAATAAAATTATTTTTACCGACGAAAAATATATCATCCGTCGATAATAAAACTTGATTTTTTAAAAAAAATTTGCTAAAATCTGGTAATTTAATTCCTGTTATTTACCATAATACACAAAATTACAACAGTACCAGACAATCACAGATAATTATAATACACTAAAATATATTACAATATTAATATTTTTTTAAAAAATTAAAAAATTATTTTTACACAATCAAAAAGTGAGGTAAGCTACGTGCCTTAGCTCAATCTTTCACACCGCCCGACACCAATGTTGGTGCTCTCATCCCCTAATGCAACACATCCTGCAATTAGCAACATATATTTGTTAAATAAATGGTTGATATCTATAATTAATATAAAGGGCAAATTTGACTTACCCCCACTCCCCCAAAATTATATGCTAATTAGTAAGTCACCCCTCTTTTAATTGATATTAGACTTACCCCCCTAAAAATTAGACTTATACCCCCATAACAATATGATATTTAGGCATAGGCCCCCATAATTAAATGATATTTAGGCATACCCTCCCATTCTGGCCAATTATCATATAGTAATTTGGGGGTGTAAGTCAAATTGGGGGGTAAGTCTAATAATGATTAAAAGGGTGGTGACTTACTAATTAGCGTATAATTTTGGGAGGGTAAGTCAAATTTATCCTAATATAAAAAGATGTTAAAAAAATAAACTTCGTTTGGATTCGATCGGATCGTTATCGGATCGAGCTAGGATCGTTATCGGATTTTGTAGATATTTTAAAACTTGATTTGGATTCGATCGGATCGTTATCGGTAGCATCTGATAATTTATACTTATATGGTTTTTCGTATTTCGAACTTATAAAGAGGTATTTAGAAGATATTTAAAGATTCTGCCCTCCGATTGACTAATTTAGAGTATAAGTGTTTGAACATCATAAGTTTTTGTATTTTGGCTTTTGAACTTGGTTTGGATTCGATCGGATCGTTATCGGATCGCATCTGATAATTCGTAATTGTATGGTTTTTCGTATTTTGGACTTACGCTATTTAGGTAATAGTAGATATTTTGAGATTTTGCCCTCCGATTGACTAATTTATAGTCTAAGTATTTAAAAATCATACGTTTTTATAATTCGGATTTTAAACTTGGTTTGTATTTGGTCGGATTGTTATCGGATCGCATCCGACAATTCATAATTGTATAGTTTTTCATATTTCGGACTTACGAGTAAGTATTTAATAGATATTTTGAGATTTTGCTCTTCGATTAACTAATCTAGAGTCTAAGTGTTCGAAAATCATAGGTTTTTATATTTTGGCTTTTGAACTTGGTTTGGATTCAATCGGATCATTATCGGATTGCATCCGATAATTCATAATTGTATGCTTTTTCGTATTTCGGACTTATGATATTTAGTTAATAGTAGATATTTTAAGATTTTTCTCTCTGATTGACTAATTTATAGTTTAAGTGTTTGAAAATCATAAGTTTTCATATTTCGGATTTTAAACTTGGTTTGGATTCGATCAGATCGTTATTGAATCGTATCCAAAAATTCATAATTATATGGTTTTTCGTATTTCGAACTTACGAGTAATTATTTAGTAGATATTTTAAGATTTTTATCATTCGATTGACTAATTTAGAGTCAAAGTATTTGAAAATCATAAGTTTTCATATTTCGGCTTTTGAACTTGGTTTGGATTAGATTGGATCGTTATCGAATCGCATCTGATAATTTATAATTGTATGGTTTTTTGTATTTCGAACTTATGAACAAGTATTTAGTAGATATTTTTAAATTTTACCCTCCAATTGATTAATTTAGAGTCTAAGTGATTGAAAATCATAAGTTTTCGTCTTTCGGAATAATGTATTTTGATTATAAGTGAATAATACATATTAATTTTAGTAAGATGCATGATTTATATTAATATTAGAAAGATTAGTAAGTACATGGTCATGGGCCACCGCTGTACCGACCCATGAACTCATCAAGTCGACGCTCCAATACGCTGTGAGCTTTTCTTTCCGTCTTAATCCGCTGCTTGAAGGCCTGCCTCTCCTCGTGCTCTGTCTCAACCCTGTGCTCAAGGGACTGCCTTTGCCCACACTCTACGTTTAGCGCAAACTGTAACTGTGAGATTACCTCGGTCTGGGTGTCTCGGGCCCTCGAGTGCATACCCTCTCATCCAAAGCAGAAGGAGGGCATGACTCCAAGATCCATACAGAGGACACGTTCGTGCGTGGCTGGTCTAAGCACAGTATCCATCGTCAAATTGATAGATACTGAGCTGGAGGGGGAGCCCTCGCTCTACGAGGTCACCATAAGTCTCATTTTCTCCTATATAAAAACAACTAATAATATTCAATAATATAATGGTATAAGTACATCATTATTAAACGTAACTTAATTACTTACGACTTACGAGGCAGCCCTGTTGTCTATAAATGCCCTTTCGGTACACCACCTCTTAGAGGCCTCAAAAAGGTCAATATGATTAGGCTCGTGGCCCAAGGACTTTGTCTGCTTTTTGGCATATAAAATAAATAGATGAGTGAACATAAGATTTATGAAGTTTTAAAGAATAAAATATTTATATTTTTACCATTTAGTGGGAAAGCTGGGGCATGGAGGTCCTCCCTCTCATTAGAGCAGGTGTAGTTGAGACACTTCTATTCTGCTTGCCTCTGGAAGAACTCGTATGTGTCAATCGATTAACTTTTCAAACATCAATACAAATTTTGAGTATAACATTAAAACAAGTATGAATTAACAAAATACACCTGAAACTGAGGGGTGGCCCAGTGAGTGACCAAAAACTGTAGAACGTATAGCGGAGGCGTGTCTCTCATCTCGGTCGCAACCTGTAATACCTCGACTGGCTCGTTGACCAAGTAACCGTAGAGATCATAACAGTAATCTCTGTATTGCTCATACCCTCCATGTCATCGCCATCGTCTATATTAATATCATCATCATCAACCCCTGTGTTCGCATTTTTACTGTGAGCTGCCATGGGGACTGCATCTAGCTCCTTACTGTGCGAGAACCAATGAGTATAGCTAATGTCAATATCACATATTACCAGATCAACCTCACATTGCTCTCGAACCTTCCTAGTCACCTTTCCGCAGTCTATACAGGGACACACAATTTTTCCATCAAGCGGTGCAAGACGATCAAATACAAAATCCAAGAATTTTTTAACTCCTTTTCTGTACTCTTAGTTCATCTGATTCGAATTATGCATCTAACTCTTATCGATCGAAGACATCTTTGCCTTTTTGACCAAACCTACACCTGCAGTAATTTTAAACCATGTCTATGAGACTCTGCCCCACCCACACCTATTATCTAAGTATTTGGATGCTTCATGTGGAGTATAGAGCATCACCCTAACTCCAAATGGTTCAAATGGACCCAAGTCCAGACTCATTTTGGAAATAGAAAAATAATGATAACACAAAATGGTTCAAATGAAACTAAAAAATATAGCAATAGCTTCTGCCCAATTTTAGTTAATAGGGTTAGGTCCCAAGCCCGAAGGTCAGTTATCGGTTGTGGCAAGCCACACCAGTCTTTAGAATCTACAAGGTCTTGAACGATATTAGAATTTCGTGGTAATTATCTTACTTACATACTCCAAATTGTTCAAATGGTCCCAAGACCCGACTCCTTTTGGAACTGAAAAACTAGCGATAGCTGTTGTAGCTCGTGTGTCTTGAGCGTGGATTTTCTGTATTAACATTAATAAAGATGACTTTGGTTATTGCTTTAATTAGAATACTACTTTGGTATATGTTAATACACATATAATAAAAGGACCATAGGGAACACAATAGGCCACTGAGGCGCATGGTGGATCCATGCTTGGGAGACCCAGTGGACCAGTTCTGTGTAGACCTAGAACTAGTTCACAGCTTTGGTGATGCCAGTCGCTTCACCGAGAATAAGCTGTTGGCATATAGAGGATGTGGTGAAGTCTCCACCACGGGAACGTGGGATTCCCATTCACCTGACCAAGCATGATGATCGTGTTGAACAGGAACCAAGACAGTGCATAGTTCAGTGATTCAGACACTGGTGCATAAACCGTCTTACTACTATAGATAATTCATCCTTAACCATGAGGGACCATGCGTACTGGGCCAACCAGTTGTGTGGCGCTTTGATGTGCCAACGTGTGCGGACCTTCCATAGTCCAATACCACGGTACGTTGGGTTACCCGGCTGGCGCTTGGGTGGCATGCAATCCCTACAGGTTATCCGATGTCCAGTGATGGATGGGTGCGTTTTGATGAGTCAATCTGTCCACACAATTAACCCAGGCCTGGTGGTTGTCAGTATGACTGACGACGTTCCGGATGCTAGGCATAGCACCGAAAGGTGTGTGGTGTTATAGATGACAAGTCATTAAACCCTAGTCAGATGATCGATCGGGATCTGACGGTGCTCCCCACCGCCCGAGTCGTATCATGGCACCAGTAATAGGAGGGACTGAGAATTATCGGAGTATAGTAGAGAACAGGGTTACGAGGGAGTAACATAAGTTTAGAATCACTAGAGTTCAACTCGCGTCGCACTCTGGGTGGCTACGCGAGTTAATCAGATTAGGGATTAACGGAACTTTCGGTGTGTCACCGGAACAGTTAATCAGGGATCCGGTTGGAGCTTGAGATCCCGAACCCTGAAGGTTTCACCCTGTCATTGCGTATAGGAATTGTTCCCCGACCTGGTTGGATATGTTGAATGCGAAGTAGCGCGATGGAACGCAAGCCCGGAGCCTAAGAACCTAATTCACATGTGTTAGGGGCCGTAGGGGTATTTTGGCAAATACTGAAATATGGCTCAGAACATATTGAATATGGATCTTAGAATGAGCAAAAGCACCTCACTCAATCTTTTTTTTTTCCAATTTTTCACTTTTCTTGAAGGGCGTTTTCGTCCAGGCTTCACGATAGACACTTGGAAACCCTGAAACCCCCCCCCCCCCCCTCATCCCTATCCATCTAGGGCAGGCCCTAACTTGCGTATGGCACTAGGAGACCGGCCCTATATGTAGAATGGAGGGGGAGGGGCCGGCCCTAGGTCCCCTCTCTTAATACCCGGCCCCTCTCCCTCTCTCCCTCTCTAAGGTTTCGGCCAAGGAAGAAAGAGGAAGAAGAAGGAAGAAGAAGGAGGAAGGAAGGAGAAGGAAGAAGAGAGAAAGAGAAGGAGGAGATCTACCAGCACACCATCGTCTTCGCAACGAATTCCTTTCTCGGCTCGTAGTCCTTGCACTCAGAGAAGGAACTTCGAGGATTCCTCAATTCGCAAAGGACAAGGTGCTATCCGACAGCTTTCCTTGTTTATTGTTCTAACCCTAATTGTATAACCTAAACCTAAACCTAAACAATAAACATAACCCTAACCCTAATTCTAAACTCTAAACCTAAACCCTAACCTAAACCTAAACTCTAAACCTAACCCTAATCCTAAACCCTAAACCTAACAATTAAGTTTTGTCGTCAGATTAATTAATTTTGTAAGAATAACTTACAAAACTAGCATAAACCTAATTTTTGAAAATGTAACATTCTGAAAAATTTTCATAATTCTGAATCGGAATTGGATTTTGAAATTCTGAAATTTCAGAATCAGAATCAGAATAACATTTGGGATTTTAAAAAAATTTGGCAACTTTCGAAACACCTCTATTCCAATCCAATCCATCCGAAAATCAGCCCTAAATATATTGATCAAATCAAAAATTAAGTAGTTAACAAAATGAGTATTGTGCTAAAATTTTAAACTTTAGGATACGATTTGGAACAAAATAGTTGACAAAAGGGGCATTGTGCTAACATTTCAAACTTTAGGGTTCGAATGGGAACAAATTAAAGAGAGAGGAGGAGGAGAAGAGGAGGAGAACTCACCAGAGGAGGAGGAGGAGGAGGAGGAGTTGGTGTCGAAGGTGCGCGGGAGGGGGGAGGTTGGAAGGGAGGGGAGGCCGGAGGTGCTCGGGAGGGGAGGGGAGGGCAGGGGTGGCCGGCCGGAGGGGAGGGCACATTGCAGGGGATCGGGAGGGCAGTGGAGGGGAGGGGATCGGGAGGGCAGTGGTTCGAAATAACAGAGAAAAAAGGGATGATCGGGTTATAATCGCAGGCATTTTATCGACGGATCTTATATTTTCGTCGGTAAATATCCATTTAATACCGATGGAAATTATATATCTGTCGGTAAAAATTCATTTAATGCCGACGAAAATTATATATCCGTCGGTAAAATGTATATCAAATATTATTATATATCATTCTTTTAATACCGACAGCTAAATTTAAAACCGTCGGTAATATTTAATATTTAATATTTTACTAATCAAATGAAGGGAGATTATTTCAATATCAATCATTCCCTTTCCGTTTCGACATTTAGTACTTGGGCATGAAAAGAGTTTCTGTCCATTACCATTCTTCACAACAAATTTCAGAAATTGAGCGACCCCACCCATGTACAACGAACTTAATCTATTTGGTGATTTCATCCACTCTTTGCTAATAGGCAATAACATCCTGCAAAATACCAAAAGAGATCACATAATTTATATTCCACCAATTAAATATAAATAATATATGCTTTATTGCTCTCTGATTCCAATATAAGTATTGATTGGAACTAATTGAAGATATGAGATATGCAACACATGCTACAAAAGTTTAAAGGCTTAACCATCAATGATGCTTGTTAATGAATGGAATTAAAATTCTTTGTTGAATGTTTGGTTAATTGAAAATACTAAACAATCTAGAAATTAGCAAATCCGCAATTCACAAATAAGTCAAGGAAGGGGGAAAATTGAACGATCCATAGCAAGTTTAATAAATGTTTTTTTTGTAAGAAGATAATTTCCTAAAAAACATAAATTGGAATTGCTGAACAAAAGTGCATAGCTTCGAAAAAATTTAATTAGGTAAAACTCAAGGCAATAAGCAAATAGACAAATAAGCAAAAGTGGACATAATGAATCTCTTATGTAACTTTCTAAAATTCTATATTTTTTTCCTTATGAACATTACATCCATCTGCTCAAGATCATTTACAAAAAAAATAGTCTAAATGAACTGAATTAGTCCATGAAAAAAAAAATCCTCAATTGGACCCTTGAAAGATCAGGAATTTTTTTTTTCACCCTAATGTTGACAAAATCTGGAAGGGATGGGATCCTTGAGGTCCCACTAAACAAAACCTGAAAAGGGTTGGGATCCTTGAGGTTATAACCTCCCCACTACACAAAAGGAACCACTATACAACGAGATCTTGAGGGTTTTTTCTTTTTTGCAAATAGGATCCCCACTACACAAAACCTGAAAGTAGGGGTGGCAATGGGTCGGGTTCGGGTTGGGTTGAGACATAGGTATATATAAGGGCAAAACACCCAACCCGAACCTGACCTGTTTAATAAACAGGTCAAAAACTTAAACCCAAACCCGACCCGCTAATAAACGGGTTGACCCGACCCGACCCGTTTAACCCGTTTACTAAACAGGTCGGGTCGTGTCAGGTCGGGTTGGGTCAACAGAATCAATGTAAACCTGTAGGGTTGGGTCGGGTCGGTTCGGGTTGGGTCGGGTCGGGTCGACACGACCCATTTGGTAAACGGGTCAAGTCAATCGGGTCAATCGGGTTATAAGTACAAACCCGAACCTGACCCATTAAATAAACAGGTCAATCGGGTCGACCCATTTATGACCCGAACCCGTTTAGGCCAAACCCAAACCCGCAAACTTCGGGTCGGGTTCGGGTTGGGTTGGCGGGTCGAGTCAAGGTTTGCCACCACTACCTGAAAGGCATGGGGTCCTCTAAGGTTATAGCCTCATAGGTTTTAGATGGGTTAAAGCCTCATAGGTTTAAGATGGGTTAAAGCCGAAACTAATCACAACCATCTGTTACACCCAGCTGATAGGTGAATTGCACTCAGCCCCAAATGTCAGGCAAAAGATTGGTTGTGCCTTCAACCTTTTGATCCTCCATGCTAAACCTCAAAATTACATCAAGTTCGTCCCATTATTGGGATCAATGAGTTGGCCAGGGTTGGGTATGTATTGCTGTGAATGATTGAGGTTAAGGTGATTCAACTAATGGAGAAGACAGTGGAAGGTAAGGAGTTGGGTGCAACATGCAGTTGTGATTGGTCGAAGCTTAGGGCGGTACTAATGGGGATTCCTAGCCAGACTAGTGAATTAATAGGAACAATACATCTTGTAGAAAATGGAATGGTTATGAGTGGTTCCAATTATGGAATGGCTCAGAACCGTTCCAATATCACTTGCAACAATTTTGGGCCGTACCTAATCTGGAAGGATTTACAACCGTTCCAACCACGAAAAATAATATTGTTCCAAATTCTCTAATTTGGTGTAGTGATATCTGTCGGTAAACCTATTATGTCGACGAAAATTGTTATACTGTCGGTAATTAAAATGAAAAAAATATTTAAAAATTTGAAGTGTTTTTGCCGACGGATATTACTATTACCGTCGGTAATAAGTATATTATTACCGACGAAATAAAATATTTCGTAGACAAAATATGTCTTTTTTGTAGTGAGCTAAGTGCATCTCCAACGAACTTCCAATGGAGATCCCATCCCATGCGGCACATATCAGTTTTGTTCTGTAGTGAAGAAAATCCACTCTAATCGGCTCCTACCTACCTTATGTGTGGGCGTTCGGAGTTGGAAACGGCTTGGTTCTGCTGAAAGCCAAAAAGCAATTCCCATATGGGGGCACATTCATGTAAAAACTTAAATAACCCAACACTCAAGATTGGGAACCAATAAAGTGGATGGGTGGATTGTAATTTATTAAAATGAGGGGGGTTGTGAATAGAAAAAAACTAGGAGATGTGGCAGGATTCGGTTGGAGACAATGTTTTTGTTCACCAACTCCCATCCCTCCCATGTGGCAGATGGGAGAGGGATGGCAGATGAGATAGAAGGAGCCGGCCGGTTGGAGATGCTATAAATATGGGTAGCTGCTCCATCTTTATTGCCAAATTTATTTTCATCTACCGGTAGGGGCCATGGCCGTCTCCTGCTCCTCCGCCATGCTTTTCAGCTCATCCTCTCTCACCAACCACCATTCACTCGCCGTCGCGTCTGCCGGAGCACCACCACCGGTTCCCCTCTCATGTACTCTTTCGATCCACCAACCATCTCGACGCTGGCGTATCATGAAGACCCGTGGATTCTCCACCCTCCACCGACCAAAGGTTCTCTCTCTCTCTCTCTCTCTCTCTCTCTCTCTCTCTCTCTCTCTCTTTTAATTGGTTCCTTATCAACACGCGCAGGTCCAAAACAAAGCGATCGATTATGTCAGCTTGCAGGAGGACATTGGGCAAGCTGAGGATGAACTGATTGACGCAATAAGTGAGGAACTTGTTTATTTTGAAGCAAGAGTGGAAACAGCAGGATCCGAATCTCTGCTCGAAGCTCTCATGTTGGTGGACTTGACACAACGACTGGGGATCCAAAGATACTTCGAACACCATCTCCAAAAGATTTTAAGCTCAACCTTCATGTAAAAGCTTCAGCTAGCCGGGTCCACGAACATGCAACCATCGATCTTAATTGTTTTCCAATTGATCTCATCACCTAATATTGCGCACTAATCGATCGACCTTTGGATGCATGAAATTGCCCGCAGGAAATGGGATGAGAAGCGTGGGTTGAATGATGTAGATGCCACAGTGCTAGCCTTTCGCTTACTCAGGCTTCATGGTTACCCAGTTTCAGCAGGTTTATATGTACTACTGATCTAGCTGCAAGGCGCTACAGACTTAATTTATATATATTTATTTATTTGGAAATTAAGATGGATATATCGGTCGGTGCTGCTGCAGATGTTATTGTGGCTCTCAAGGATGGAAACGACGACTTCTTCTCTTCTTTCCCTGCTACGACCCCAGCCCAAGTATCAGCCTTGTTGAATCTATACAGGTGCTCTCAGACGAGTTTCCCATATGAATCAAAGATCATGAAGGAGGCAAGGGAGTTTGCCAGGTCCCAGCTCCAGAGCCTTCTCTTGGAGGGAGACCCTACCCTTCTAATAACGAACGGTCTTAGAATGGAGGTAACAATCCAATCCAACCTTGTTAGTTCGATACGGTGGACACACAGAAATCCAGATCATCTCGGCATTTGTCGGGGTTCCCTTCTGCTCAGGATCAGCTAAATACAAAATTGAGGCTTAATAGGAGCTTGTGTTGAATGATATACGCAACCCGGCCACCTAGCTAGTTGTGTCATAGATAGGAGGGAACCCCTCACCCTCCTTTTTTTTAGCTAATCTAAGCAATAGTAGGCTGGGCCCAGAGTCATGCGCTGGACCGGCCCCAATAATCAAGAATGATTTTGTTCCGTGTTCCAACTACCTTAAAGAGCTAGGTTGGAGCATCACCCTCTCTCTCATTGGTCCATTTCAAGGGCATGTATGTCATTTCATACTATTTGTGGGTGCAAAATCTAGCTAACGCCTGATAGTGGGACTCGCCAGCCTTGCCTGGGGCCCACGGAGATGACAATGGGACCCGCCAGCTTTGCCTAGAACCCACGAAGATGACAGTGAGACTCATGCACAGCCCTGCCTAGGGCCCACGGAGACGACATTGGGACCCACCATGTGACGACCAAGATCTAATAGGCCAAGAGCCAAGACTCGTGAGGCTGTGATGCCAAGATGGATGAGGTGAGGTGAGGTGAGTGTACAAGGCCACGAGTTAGCCCCACATTGCCTGGAGAGAAGGAGATCCTGAACTACTTATATAGTTTTCCCTCCCAAATAAATAAAACGTGTTTTAAAACCGTGCGCCACTATGGATTTCGTAAGAACTCCGTAGTTAAGCATGCTCGGGCGAGAGCAGTACTAGGATGGGTGACCTCCCTGGGAAGTTCTTATGCTGGCACGGGCAAAGAGGACAATATCTTGTGTATTTGGGGCAGATGTTACAAATGGTATCAGAGCCGGTTCTCCTCGGGATGGGGAGGTCTAACCTTACACGAGGACGTGTAGCCCTTAAGGGGGGTGGATTGTGATGACCAAGATCCAATAGGCCAAAAGCCAAGACTCCTGAGACTGTGATGTCAAGATGGATGAAGTGAGGTGTAAAAGGCCATGAGTTAGCCCCACATCGCCTAGATTGAAGAAAATATTGAGCTACTTATATAATTTCCCCTCCCAAACACAGAAGACGCGTTTTAAAATCGTGCGCCGCTACGGATTTCGTAAGAACTCCGTAGTTAAGCGTGCTAGGGCGAGAGCAGTATTATGATGGGTGACCTCCCTGGGAAGTTCTTGTGCGGGCACGATCAAAGCGAACAATATCTTGTGTGTTTGGGGTGGATGTTACACACCAGTTTTCCAGAGCTCCCCGATCCTTCTGGTGATCAAACTCTATTCAAGTCCACTCTGCCCTCTATCTATTTGTATAAGCACTCCTTGGCCTATTGAGAGTAGCTCTACTTTTTGCAGAGTTAGTGGATTCAAAGGTTGTGTCTTATCGTATGGAGACGTAAGTTTCAGCCGAACTTCGTCACCATTTCACGTGTCAACTCTCTTTCTCTCTACTCAAAAATGTCTGTGTGACAGCTCAGCAGACGACAGCTCAACACTCTACAGTGCACCGCACTCAAAGTCAAGCATCAATCGACTGTTGGCGAGAAACCGTACGACGATCGTAATTTCCCCCCAAGGATAAACAAACTCGTCGATGCCAATGCTGGGCACAAGTTGCTATCTTTCATGGACAGGTACTTAGGCTACAATCTGATCTCGTTGCATCCAGACGATAGGGAGACGACATGCTTCATGATAGACAGAGGCCTCTACTGCTACAACATCATGTCCTTCGTTCTCAAAAATGCATAGTCAACTTATCAGAGGTTAGTCATGAAGATGTTCAATGAGTAGATCGGTTGCAACGTCAAAGTCTATGTCGACGACCTACTCACCAAAAGTCGAAACCAAGCGGATCACATCTCCGACCTTGCCGAAACCTTTCAAGTTCTGAGAAAGTATCGCATGAAGCTGAATCCAGTCAAGTGCGCATTCGAAGTGCAATCGAGTAAATTCCTGGGTCACCTAAAGTAAATCCAGATCAGATTCGAGCAATCCTCAAAATACTATCACTTTCTAATCTGAAAGAGGTTTAGCGCCTCACGGGAAGACTAGCATCTCTTAACCGATTCATCTCTATGTCCTCAGACAAATGCAACCCATTCTTCGATAAGCTTTGCAAAACCAATATTTTAGGATGTGATTCAGTCTATGAGCAAGCCTTCCAAAGTATAAAATTATATATCGCTTGAGCTCCTATTCTCACTGCGCCATCATAGGGAGAACCACTCTGGGTATACCTTTCCATCACGGATCAAGCCATCAGCGCAATCTTAGTCAGCAGAAGAGATACAGTTGAATGCCCTGACTACTACATTGGTCACACCATTCAGCCAGCCGAGACTCATTACTACATCGGAGATATTCGCCCCTACTTTGTCTCGCACTTGATCACTATAATCTCTGAACATCCTCTCAAAGACATCCTCGATAAGACAGATTGAGCCTGTCGGATGACCAAATGGATAATCGAGATGAGTTCACTCAGTATCCAGTTTGAGCCTCGAGTCTCCATAAAAGGGCAAGTCGTGACTGACTTCCTCGCCAACTTTCCTATCGAGGATCCAATCACTTTCGATGATGACCAAGAGATGCACGTACCTTAACGACAATGATAAACAATTTATCGATCCGAGCCCTAAGTCTCTCTCGACGGTAGCTGCGTGGTGGATGCTCTATACTGACAAAGCTTCAAGCACCACTGGCTCGGAAGTAGGGATAGTTCTAATCTCTCCCAAGCTCGATCACTTGGAGAAAGCTATCATTCTTGGGTTCAATGCTACTAACAACGAAGCCAAGTACGAGGCACTTGTTTCTGGATTGGAAATTAATTGCTCAAACACTGGGGGTAGATCACCTCACTGTCTATAGTGATTTTTAGTTGGTGATCAAGCAGATCAACAAGGATTACATAACACGAGGAGAGATGATACAACACTACCTGACCCTTGTGCAATATCTTAAGTAACAGTTCGCAGATGTCAAGTTCATCTATATACTGAGAGTGGAGAATCGCAAAGCTGATGCTCTCGCCAAAGCAGCCTCAGTACTGAGAGATTCTATCAATAAGCATTAGATCCAGATCGAATACCAAGAACTGCGTAAAGCTAGCCTCGAGCTGTACAAGCTAGTCATCGCGGTGAAAGGACACAAAGGTTTGAGACAACCAATCCTCGATTTTACCCTGGTTAACGATCAAACAGATTGGAGACAACCAATCTTCGACTTCTTCAGGCATAACAGAATGCCTGAATACCCAATTCGATCCAGATGACTATAGAAGAAACTTCCTCACTATTGCTTTTAAGGAGACGACCTCTACTTCCAATCTCACAGCGGAATGCATCTCAAACGTACATATTGGCCCCAAACAAGCAAAAGTGATCTTGACCAACATCCATGCCAGAGCCTGCGGCAATCACTCTGGCAGCAAATCTTTTGAGGGAAAGGCCAAACTTCAAGGCTAATACAGGCTTACTATGGCTAAAGACACATGCCAATTTGTTCAGAAGTGCGAGCTCTATCAACGGCACTTCCGAGCGATTCATCTCCTTGCAAATGAACTCCACCCTCTGACGAGTCCTTGATCATTCCATCAATGGGGGTTGGACATATGGGTCTATTCTCTTATTCTCCTAGCAAGAAGAAGTATCTATTGCTTGTGACCAACTACTTTACAAAGTGGGTAGAAGCCATGCATCTCTTCCTCGAGACAGACGACGAGGTCATCAAGGCAGAACATCTTCTCAAGGTTCGACACATCGCAAATGCTCATCCCAGACAACAGAGTTCAGTTCGACTCGGAAAAAATTCGGGAGTTCTATCAAAGCTATGGGATCAAGCTATTGAATTCAACTCTGAGATATACAACGGTCAAACCGAAGCTTACAACAGAGCCATCATTGCTACTCTCAAAAAGAAGTTAGACGATAAAAAGGGACTATAGGAGAAAGTCCTTCCTGAGTTTCTGTGGGGTTATCGGACCACGCCTCATCGATCGACTGGATTCTCACCCTTCCGTCTGACTTACGAGTCACAGACAGTTCTGCCAACAAAAGCTATCTTCCCGGCCCTCAAGACTCTAGCAGTAGAGCGAGGAATCAATAAGGAACTTCGTGTTCACGACCTAGACCAGGAAAACAAGCTTCGTGATCAAGCAGCCTTGTGTATTGCGAACTATCAATAGAAGATCAGGTTGTCTTACGATCGCAAGGTCAGTAGAAGACGGTTCAATATTAGGGACCTGATTCTTAGGATGGTCTTCCCAAATACAAGGGAGCACGGAAGTGACAAGTTCGTTTCGAACTGGGAAGGGTCGTACATCATTGAATCAACAAGTGGAAAATGTTCATACCGACTCATTTCACCGAAAGGACAGAGACTCCCAAGAGCGTGGAATGCATCGCATCTCAAAATATTCTATCAATAGATGTAACTATCCTCGAGTTGTCAATAAAATCGCTACAATTCCAAATTCTATTCAATAAGCACTTCGTGGCTAATCAAGTGTAATGGTACAAAGCTACGTGACTCGATATTGGTTCGACTGAAACGACGGTTCACCTAGGTTAACCAGCATACAAAGGCACTACGCTAAGTACTCTGAATCATTGGTGTCACACATGCTATTGTGTTTCGTAAGAATATATGCTCCGTTCCATGCTACAGTTAGTTCGGTTCGGGTTACGGCAGGACCGACTAACCTGTAACAGTACAAAGCTACGTGCCACGATATTGGTTTGAGTGAAATAAGGCTTCACCTAGGTCAACTAGCATACAAAGGCACTATGCTAAGTACTCCGAATTATTGGCGTCGCATATGCTCCCGTGTTTCGTAAGAACACATGCTCCGTGCCTCGTCACAGATAGTTCGATTCGGGTTGCAACATGACCGACTAACGTGCAACAGTACGAAGCTACATGCCCAGATATTGGATCGACTGAAATGGTGCTCTGCCTAGGTCAACCAACATACAATGACACTATGCTAAGTACTCTGAATCATTAGCGTCGCACATGCTCCCGTGTTTCGGAAGAACACATGCTTTGTACCTCTCCATAATTAGTTCGGTTCAGACTGCAACACAACCGACTAACCTGCAACAGTACGGAGTTATGTGCCCTGACATTAGTTTGATTGAAATGGTGTTTCACTTAGGTCAGCTACTGTACACAGGAACTGTACTAAGTACTCCAAATTCTAACCTTGACCAATCAACAAGCCCAAGGACATACCCGTAGCACTCAAAGACAAAGTCTAAGGCATCGTCACTGCCTCAACAATCAACAAGCCCAAGGACATACCCTTGGCACTCGAAGACAAAGTCTGAGGCACCACTGCTGCCTCGACAATTAACAAGCCGAAGGACACACCTTTGGCACTCGAAGACAAAGTCCGAGGAACTATCATTGCCTCTGGAATCAACAAGCCCAAGGATATATATACCCTTGGCACTCGACAACAAATTAATTCTGAGGCACCGCCACTGCCTCGGAAATCAACAAGCCCAAGGACATACCCTTAGCACTCGAAGACAAAGTCCGAGGCAATGACGCTGCCTCGGCAATCAACAAGTCCAAGGACCTACCCTTGGTACTCGAAGACATACCCGAGGCATCGTTACTATCTCGAACATTCAATAGACATTCAAGATATTCAAAACAAGAAAGGCATTTCAATTACAAGTCATCTGGGAGAAAGAGATACCCTTCACTATAAATCAAAAGGCAAGTACATGACGCAACTATAGACTCAAAAAATGAGAAGAAAATACAAGCATATCTAAGACTTATATCAATACCAGACTCCTTTGACGACTGAGCAGTGAAACACCTCCTCGCAAAGGCTACGATGTCAATTGCAGTCTTTGTCAAACTAGTGTTGCCCACCTCGAGCTGCTTTATCTTTTTCTACAATGCTACTTGGGAGGCGGCCTCGGCACTCTATAGCTTCTCGATCTCCTCATCACACTCCTTCAGTAGTGCATTTAGATCTTCAATGTAAGCCCGAGCCGCCCCCACTCTGGGCAGTGCGTGTCTAAGCACCCCCGAACCGAGTCTAGGAGAGCTCGTGCCTCCCCGGTCTCGGTTTTCAAAACTGAGAGCTCGCCTCGCGCTGCCAATAGCTCCCCTGTCCTTTCTGACAGTAGCTTCTCAACCTCCGTGGTTCTGGCCTCCTGCTTGATGTGAGCGCTCTTCGCAACAATTCGGATCAGTCTGAATGCCTATAACAAACAAAACAAGTCAAAGACGTTCG
Source organism: Chamaelirium japonicum (assembly GCA_947650365.1). NCBI lineage: Eukaryota > Viridiplantae > Streptophyta > Magnoliopsida > Liliales > Melanthiaceae > Chamaelirium > Chamaelirium japonicum. The sequence goes on along the minus strand of OX393559.1, from coordinate 4,518,123 downwards.
AGACTATCTAAGCACTGCAAGTTGGGAGCATACCCACCATATTTCGGACAGTATCGACTATGTCTATGGGGTCAACCTTGTAGGCCCTAACCAGGTGACGCAACACTTCCATATAGCGATCGGGGTTGAGTTGAGCGATTAGCTCCTCCTGTGCCGCCGTGGCCATTGTAGCTTTCACTTTCTCCGCCTTCGAAGCCTTGGGCTTCTTCAGAAGGGGGCGGATGACTTGCTTCCTCCCCTTCCTTCTGGGCAGCTCAGAGGAGGGGGCGCTGGGACCCTCGAGCACGATCGGTTGCATGACCTGCTCCCTCGTAGTCTTAGCTCCAGGTGCATCTACACAAGCAAGGCAAATCGTTCAGCAATGACAACAAAACAGATACAACAATGCTAAGTGCGATACTTACTAACTCCTGCCACTTTGATGGCAAGCTGGTTCAGCTTGTGGGGGGAATGGGTCGAGGAGGACGTCTCCACTGCTTTCTCCTCTTCACCCTTTCCCTCCATCAATGCTGCCAACGTGGCAGCCATCTCCGCCTCGAGACCGATCGATTTGATTACGACCGTCTTTTCTTTGCTGGTCTCCGGAGGGATGACACCAGCTCCTCCCCCAGCTTGGAAGATAGAGTCATTAAAGCAAAAAGGAGACTCCTCTGATGTCTCCTATTTCTCCTCCACAACCTCGATGCCCTTTTGGCTAGAGGGCCTCCGCCTCACGGCTTCGAAGCCGTAGGCCATCAACACCTGTTTCGTCCCTTCCTAGGACCCCGCCACCAGTGCCGTCTCCATCTAACAAGATCGGGGGTCCGCGTCGATGCTCTCTCTACGCTTACCACTCGAGGGAGGAGAAGTAACTAGATGCTCCACCCGGATGCTTCCTTCATCTCCTCCTCCTCCTCCTCTTTTGACTCCTCATCATTGGTGCTGCTTTTGTGAGTCTTAAGCTTCTCTATCTCCTTGTGGGATAGCAATGGTGGAGACTTTGGCTTCCTTGACTTGGGAGCTCGCTTCATGGTCCCGCTAGACCAGACAATGACTCTCTCTAGGATAGGAGATTGCCTCTCCCTCTTCAACACAAACTTCTGTTCGGTCCATGCCTTGTGGGGCCGCTCCTTAGCCATACAGCTCTGGGGGGTCGCTGGCCAACTACTTCGCCCACCATTGTACTCGTAATACGAGTACACAGTGTTGTTGTCCACATATCGGATGGGCAGGCGATGCAATAAGTTCCCCCCCCCCCCCACGAAGCGGATAGGGTAGAATTGAAATTGCTTCCACGACTGAGTTCTATATGTCAACTCAAGAAAGGTCTTATCGATTGCTGCATCCCTCTCCAAAGTCAATGCCCTATCGCTCCCGGTCCGATAGCAGGAGACTTCATCGGCCACCGCGAACTTCACAGCCTCGAGGATGCTAATGGGCGACCAGGCACCTGTGGCAGATAAAGGCTAGAAGGAAAATGCCCTGTCCAACTCCAGCATGTCTTCGATAGGATGTAGAGCAAAGGTTCCCTGAAAGTGCTAGAACCCGACGTCCTTCGACTTCAATTGCCACTTGTAGTGATAGAAGAAGTAGCCTAGTATTATGTGGGCCCATTCATCCTTCTTCAAGCTATATAGTAGTAGCTCCTCCTGGCAGTCAAACCCTACACGGTAGAATGCGTAGATTATCCTCCATGTGTTTCCTCCTACTTGCCCGGGACATATCCCAGAGGTACGTTCAGGAGGCGAGCCGCGAACGGAGGGAGAAACAGCCGCAATCCGCTATTCAGTTGGCCCACCAAAATGATGGTCCCTGAGACCTTTTCCTTGCTTGCCTCGGACCAATAAATTGACCTCATGTTGATGTTGAAGGCACTGTTGGATAGTTTTCGAGTATGTGTAGCCGTCTTTCTCCTTGAACATGCCGACTAGTGCGGCCCAATCATCAAGACGACTCATTACCGTGTAGTAGCCGGTGTCGTACCCAAAGAGGGTCTCCTCCTCTACCGGCAGCATGGGCGCTACCTCTATAGTCAGTTGTGGGACCTGAGTAGGTTTCATCACCGATGACTCCTTCTCAGGGCATCTCTTCAACACCTTCTTGCCTCCCTTCCACCTTGGAGTGCTGCTTGAGGGAATGGGCGAAACTGCTTCACGGAAAGAAGATCCACCGAAGGCACGAGCCGTTTCTCCCTCCTTTGTCTCTGTAGGGTGATATGAATCTTCTGCTTCCCCTGACCTTGCGACCCAACAACTCCAGCAGTGTCCATTAAGAAAATTACAGGGAAGAAGACTCGAAGAAAGAAAGAGAGGTCAAAGGAACTTAGACAAACTCTCAAAGCTCAAAGCAAAAATTCAAAAATTATTGTGCGTGAGATTTTTTAGCTTCCCATAGATCCATTTACATATTTGGGATCTCATTTTTTCACCAAAAACAAAAAGGCGGGAGATGAAAAGACCGAGCCAGATTCAATGAACAGGGCATGACCCTTCACCTTTAAAAAAAGGGCCACGTCTGGCTTGCAAAGAGCCACATCAACACCGGGCCACGTCAGTATAGAGCCATACAGCACTAGGCCACTTCTGGGCTAGTCCACCAATAGCTCGATGCCCGCCCGCCCGACTGATCGATCGATTGCCCATGCTCGACCGATCGGTCGATAGGTCATACATGATTTCCAAAGGGTTGGGTGCCAGAACCCCTCTGACACCCGGCCCCCTCGACCACGATCGGTCTCCCACGACCGACCTCCCAACGCTCGACCGATCGGTTTGTCGGTTGGGCATAGTTTTCAAAGGGTCGGGCGCCAGAACCTCTCTGGCACCTGACCTCGTCAACCACGGTCGGCCGCCAGCGACCGACTGCCCTATACTCGACTGACTGGTCTATCCGTCGGGCGTAGTTTTCAAAGGATCAAGAGTCAGAACCCCTCTGGCCCCTGACCCCCTCGAACACAATTGGTCGCTCGCGCCCTCCCGACCGGTTGGTCGCTTGAGCCCGACCGACCGGTCAATCGATCGGGCACAATTTTCAAACGGTCAGGCTCTAGAACTCCTCTAGCGCCCGACCCCCTTGACTACGGTCGGTCGCCTGCAATTGCCCGCCCTACGCCCTACTGACTGATCGGGCGTAGTTTTCAAAGAGTCGGGTGCCAAAACCCTTATGGCGCCTGATCTACTCGATCACGGTCGGTCACTCGCGACCGACCGCCTTATACCTGAACGACTGACCAACCATTTGCTCACTCGCTCGCGCCCGACCGACCGACTGGTCGATCGGTCAGGCGTAGTTTTCAACGGGTCGAGCGTCAGAACCCCTCTGGCGCCCGATCCCCTCGACCATGGTCGGTCGCCCGTGACCGACCACCCTACGCTCGCCCAACCGACCAGTCGATTGATTGGGCGCTGTTTTCAAAGGATCGGGTGCCAAACCCCCTCTGGCGCATGACCCCCTCAACCGCGGTCGATCACCCTCGCCCGACCGCCTGACTGACCGATTGGTCACCCATGTCCGACCGACCGATTGGTCGGTCACCAACGTCCGACTAACCATCCATAGTCGATGGGTTGCCCCTCCCAGCGGCCCTACGCCCCGTCGACGACCCCTCCAACGATGCCCCTCAACTGCCTTCCCCTCGTTGGTCCTTGGCAAGGAGTTAGCAGATACTACGGTTGGCAGACTTCTGAACGCCTTCTAGTCGGCCCTTAGCAGGGGATCGGCAAACACAACGGTTGACCCCGGACAACGGGTCAGCAAACAAAACTTTGATCGGCCTTTCGCAGGGGGTCAGTAGACACGATGACCAGCCACGAATAACGAGTTGGCCGGTAGGCATCTCTTGTCGACCCTTGGCATGGGGTTGACAGACGCAGTGGATGACCCCGGACAGCGGGTCAGTCGGCAACCCTCCCGGCCGCCAAAAATGCCAGATACAATTGGAAAAGCGTAGCAATCCGTAGCGGTATTCGGCAAGTCCACCCCTTAGTTTTGATCGCTCGGTCTCTCGGTAGGGGGTCGATAGATGCATTGGTCGACCCCGGACAGTGGGTCGGTAGACAAATCTCTGGTCGGCCCTTGGCAAGGGGTCGATAGATGCAATTGGAGGAGCTTATCAACCTGAAGTGAAACTTCTCTAAAAAATTCCCAACGTGCTCATCTGACATCCACAGTCAAGACGCAACCATCATTTTCTCAAAATTAGGGTTAAGGATCAGATTTACACAAAATCGAGGTCTCCCACAATCAACCATCTCCCGGGATTTAGCTCGGCGGATCATTGCAAAATAAAAAGTTAAACATCATATCAACATCCAAGCTTGAGAGTGATCGCTTTTAGCAACAACTTGAGAATAATCGTCTATAGTAACATTAACTTGAGCGCGATTGTCAACTCCAGAAATGATTAGTATTGACGAACCAGCATCATGCTACCTCTCTTCTGGTTGGCCTTTTGGTAGGGGGTTGGCTGATTCTTTCCAAAAGTTCGTCAAACCGCCTCGATATCGACCATGCGGCTTTTGCACCATCGAGTCCCAACCGCTAAGTTGACACCTACCTAGCTGGAATGGGATAACTGTGGGTACAAAATCTGACTAATGCCAGATAGTGGGACTCGCCAGTCCTATCTGATGCCCACGAAGACGATAATAGGACTCGCCAGCCCTGTCTGGGGCCCACGGAGATGATTGTAGGACTCGCCAGCTCTATTTGGGGCCCATAGAGACAACAATGGGACCTGCAAGCCATGCCTGGGGCCCACGGAGACAACAGTGGGACCCGCCAGTCCTACTTGGGGCTCATGGAGATGATAGTGGAACCCACCATCCTTGCCTGGGGCCCACAGAGACGATCCAAGACCTAGTAAATCTCTTTCGGATATTTTCCAAAGCCTCGGATATTCCCAAAGCTCTATAAATAGCAGACCCAATAAATAATCCAGACCATAATTTGTTATTCTCAATTCCATTTCTATTTTTCAAAGCTCCCTGAGCCTTCTGGTGATCAGACTCTATTCAAGTCCACTATGCCCTCTGTCTATTTGTATAAGCAATTCTCAGCCTGTAGAGAGTAGCTCTACTTTTTACAGAGCTAGTGGATTCAAAAGTTGTTTTACCACACGGAGACGTAGGCTTCAGTCGAACTTCGTCACCACATCCTGTGTCAACTCTTTTTCTCTTTCTCTTTCTCTCTCTCTCTCTACTCAACAGTGTCTGTGTGACAGCTCAGTAGACGACAGCTCAGGACTCTACAATGCACTGCACTCGAAGTCAAGCATCAACCGACTGTTAACCGAAAACTGTATGACGGCCGTAATTTGCCCCCACACTGTTCATCATGGTGAAGTGACCAAAAGCCATTGAAATGGACCAATGAATGAGAGAGAGAGAGAGAGAGAGAGAGAGAGAGAGAGAGAGAGAGAGAGAGAGAGAGAGAAAGGGTGAAGTTCCAACTATTTAAAGAGGTAGGAACAAAATCGTTCTCCCAATAATCTCAACCAAACATGCATGGCTCATTGCCTGAGTCCATACCGACCAACTTCTACAACTCTAATCAACTCCCTTGGGATCTTTTTCTTTTTCCTTTTTTGAAAAGTACGATAATATTAGAATTTCAAGGGGGGGGGGGGGGGGGGATTATATAACAAGGCTACACCTAGGGTGGATAAACAATTAAGACCCCGACTCTAGCTAGCACTTAGAGCACACACATCCTCCTGCTCCACCTAGTGAGCATCGTACAAGGCGCGCACACACACACACACACATCTCCATCTATGTCAAAAAAAGAAAAGAGCATTAACATCACAGTGTATAGGCATCTCATTAATGATCGGCTCCCCTCGTCTTTCCGCTCCTAGTTGTTCGATCGCTCTCTGACGTTTGCCATCGTTGTAGAGTCTTCTTCGGTGTGAGGTAAGCTAGAAGATCCGGATGTAGTCGGAAGTGATGCATGAGAACCTCCAGTGTTGCCAACTCTGATAATTGACTCTAGTTGCACCGAGAGATTTCGATTCCTCTGGGACTAACACATAGATACCGTCTTTGGAACCCTCATCACCGTAAGCACTCATTGTCTTTTTAATGATATCACAGATTATCCCTTGGGATCTGGATTTACCGAGCTCTTAACTATCCATCTTGGCTTTCGACTCCCCCACTACCTCCAGCTGCTCTATCTCTCTAGATCTAATGAACCTTCAGCTGCTCTACCTTCAGCACCGCGGCGCCGCCCTCTCTTATTCCATATACGTACCCACTCCTCTCTCTCTCTCTCTCTCTCTCTCTCTCTCTCTCTCTCTCTCTCTCTCTCTCTCTCTCTCTCTCTCTCTCTCTCTCTCTCTCTCTCTCTCTTAACTAGGGATGTCTTTGTCGTCGTCGTTCTCCTTATTGCCCTTATCAACCCATTAATTATGTTCCTTCCAACTTAACAATATTAATATATATCCGATAAAAAGTATGCATTTTTCTTCAATCTTAAGCTTGGTACGGTGTGGAAGTCATTTCATTTTTGTTTATTTCATGTTGGCTGTTCAGATTGAATTCGCTATGGAGTGCCCCCGTCACTGCCTTCTGCCAAGACTCGAGTCGAGAAGCATCATTCAACAACTGTGGCCTGGAGATGCTAGAACTCACAAATATTTGAAGCTTGCAAAATTGGATTTGAACATATTGCAGAAGCTGCATCGTCAAGAGCTGGAGGAGGTCGAGAGGTCAATCTTTTCAATCCTGTTTTAGGCCCCGCTTAATTAGTTCACAGAAATGAATGCAATTCCCCATAAATGGAATTGATTTTCAGTTTTAGAGCTATTTGGTAGTTACAAATGAGGGGTGGAAATCATGGCCGGAGGAAGATCAATTCAGGAGAGGGCGGCTTAGACAGGGACATGGATTCCTCCCGAGTTGAGGGGGGGGGGGGGGGGGGGGGGGGGGGGGGGGGGGGAATGAAGCATTTCCCTCAGAAGATGACCTTGCAGTTCGTTCTTTGTTGGTCGTAACCCTTGGCCTTTTGCGGATTCCCTACGACTCGTCATGTTGCCTGCTGGATTATGTGAATCCCAATCTCGTGTTTTTTTTATTCTTCGACGGCTCCTCTCCTTCAATGATCTAGGGCTTCGATCATCTGCTCCGGTCATGGGCTCTGGTCACTTGCTCCGGTCAAGGGCTTTGGTTACTTGATCGTGTCTCCTCCTTCAACGATATAGATATCTAGTTCCTTGCTCATGTCTCTTTCTCATTGACAATCAGGACTCCGGCCAACTGCTCTGGTCCCCTGCTCATGTATCCATCTTCGTCAACGATCTACGGCTCCAGTCATGACCTGCTTTTGTCATCTGCTCCTATCTTCATCGTCGTCGACAATCTAGGACTCCGATTACAATTGTCATTGTGCATGATTTCCATGTACCCTCATTTCTTGTACGAACTTAACAATTTTAGAAAATGAAAATGAATGCCCCCCTATTCTCCCCTCATTTCTTGTTTTTTGCTGGACCGGTCCGGCTGTTAGAGGACTGGGCGCTAGAGCAAGGGTTCAATGAGGTTTGGAAATCGAAACGAGGGGAGGCAACAACTAGCTGCTATTTATTATTTCCATAATCCCATGAACTTGACACCAAAACTTACGGTCTGGATTCACACGCGCAAAGAAGACACAATGGCCTTAAGGGAAGGTTCGCACCATGGTGTCCATATAGGGAGTCAAATAGGGAACCTCTCCATCATGGGAGAGAGGAAATACCAACAGGCTCGGAGCGCCTTCTTGTCGACGAAGATGGAGGATACTAACAACTATTTTTTTTTGTCAATGGTACAAGAAAAATCTAGTATCATTATAGGCTCGGAGTGTCTTCTCACTTTCACATAGCTTCCCCCCCCCCTGACCTACGGTTTCGTCGATCCCTTCTTGGCCTCCTCAAACGCCAGTGGCGGCTTCAGGGGGGCCAGGACCTTGGTCTGTTGCGCCTCAGGGTGGGATTTGGCCCCCTCCTTCCCCGCTTATAGATAGGGCCTACTCCTCGCAGCTGGTCAAGATCATGACATAAAATCAAAATAATGTACAAGTTGTCACGTAAAATAAAGATTATATATGGTCATGATCATTATAATATACTACCACAATGAAAAATATAATGGCAATATGATTTGATATTCGGATAATATAACAATAATAAACACTAAAATACAGACACCAAAATACTTAAGTATTTTTTATCAGATATATCTGTTTTAAGACAAATTTAAAACATATATGTCCAATGAAAATTTTAAAGAGATTTTTATTTTGGTGATGCAGATGGTGGCTACAACAAGGGTTTGGTGCAATAGAATGCGCTCGTAGAATGGAAGCAAAATCTTTCTTTGTAGCGGCGCCGGGCATGTTTGAACCCAAATTTTCAGCATATCGCTTCGCTTTCACTAAGGCTGTCTGCCTACTTTTCCTCATGGATGATCTTTTCGACGACAAAAGCTATAACCTAGAAGAAATTCGTCTCTTCGATGAGGCTTTAAAGAGGTTAGGGATCCTCCTTGCTACTGTCTTGTTTGCTTAATTTAGGCTCTAACAAATTCTTTTTTATGATTAATTAGATGGGATCCATCTCTGGTTGATGATCTTCCTCACTACAAGCTGCTGCTCACAAGCATATGCAAGTTTGTGCCAGAAATGGCAGATGAATACTACAGACTCCAGGGTTGTGATATTCTTCCCCTATTAAAGGATCTTGTAAGTGTATACGTACTCTTTGTTATGAATAGGGTTGGCAATGGGTTGTCTGATCTGTGTTCGAGTCATGTCCAGAACCCCTAAACCCAGACCCAACCCGTTTAACGAATCATGTCTAGACTCTAAATCCGTACCCGATCTGTTTATAAACGGGTAGACCCGCTAAAACCCATTTACGTATCGATTCTTTAGTTTTTCTTTTATTCTATATTTCGACACAACTCTTCATCTGTGGGTGTCCTGATCATAGCCGTCCATCGCCCCCAGCGTAGACCTGTGAATCACGTTGAACCCAGACCGTAGGCTAAGTGGCACTATGATCGGATGCCGGGTTGTCCCAACCCGACCCGACCCATGGAATTTTAAACGGGTCTTAAACAGGTCAAATGGGTCGGAGATGAAACCCAGACCTGACCCATTTACTAATCGGGTTAGCCGTATCGATATGTTTACGACCCGAACCTGTTTAACCCAGACCGAGAGCCACTAATTTTGTGTCGGGTCCAACAAAATTGCCAGCCCTAGTTATGAATCGATCTCTAGCTAAAACACTTCGATCGCCTAATGCATGCATTGCCATAATTCAGTGGGTGAGATATACAGCAACAACTCTAGCTGAAGCTGAGTGGACCCGCAACCACCACGTTCCCAGCTTAGAGGAATACTCCAAGGTCGCACATTTCTCTATCGGAGTCTGCCTGACAACGTGTGTGGCCATTTTCTCTTTGGGAGAGGTGATCACGCCTGAGATTTGGAGCCACATTGGCCTCGGCTCGACTTTGCAGTACCACGCTGGCCTCGTGGCTCGTCTTACTAATGACCTCGCCGGTTTCGAAAGGGAGGCTCGGGAGGGAAAGGTGGCCACCGCTGTCAGCTGCTACATACGGGACAACCCACAGTCTAGCCAGGAGGAAGCTATCGCATGCATCGAGGGTCTGGTCGAATCGAGCTGCATGGAGCTGGAGCTGGAGCTTTATCGATCTCGAGGGCTAGTGCCCGAGTGCTTCACGCGACCGGTGCTCAACTGTGCCAGGATTGCTTGTCTTGCCTATAAGAGCGAGGATGGATTTACATACTCTGTCCAACAGCACATGCAACTCATGAAGGAGTATCTCTTCGGTTCACTCCAATAATTTGCATGACAACCGTTCGTTAAATGTCTTTGCCCGTACGTGGTTTTCTCCAGTAGGAGCTAGCTTTTATGTAAAATTAATCTGTCACTTTTCTATGTGGCTTAATTTGTTGTTGTTATGTGTTTGAATTTTTTCTGCTTATGTTTGATCCTTCTACTACTTGAGATTGTACGTGCATGGTTGTGTTCCGTGATTGAATCATCGGGAATCGATTTGTAATTTGATCTTTGTGACCTATCGAGATCGCAATAAACTCGTATCAAAGCATAACATGCAAACTGATATCAGATAAATATTATTTGGAAATTGTGTAAGAACTAACGCTTGCTTTAAGTTATGCTAGGTCATGATTTTTTAATTTTGGCTCTTTCTTTATTATAGGAAATTGTGTACGAACGAGTGCGTACTCAGAGCATACTTACAAAGGGACAAACCTCAAACATAAGAACTAGCGTTTGCTCAAGTTCAAACCTAGATGAAAATTTAGGCTACGTGGTCCTAAAGAAGAATTAATGTCTTTAATTAATGTTTGAGAGTCCCATCAGATTCTATATATGGCCGGCAGTGGTATTTGAACATTTATATAACATGGCACGTCGGTTTTGTACTGACTAGACAAAATGGATGCTGACTAGGATAAGCTGACTGGACAAAAATGAACCGAATAGATCTAACCATTCGTTCAAAAATCAACGCATGATTTTTATTTCCCCGTCAACTAACTCTCTCCCCTTGGTTTCAAATCCCGACCCATTTAAACTGTACTAAACCCCTAAAATCTTGGCCCATTTAAACTGCACTAAACCTGACCGTTCATCCCGTGATCTTTATTCGCATCAACAGCTATAAACCCGCCTGCTGAACTTTTGGTTGTCCCAAACCATCAGGTCGATCTCGATGCATCTATTCGAATAGAAACAGCTGTGATTGATCGATTTTAGGAGATGGAGAGTTGGTCCACTACAACAGATCTGATCTTCAGCGGCGGCGGAATCGGCGGCCATCTCCTCTCCGCCACAGATGAAGGTGGAATCGGCGGTCATCTCGGCTCCGCCGCAGAGGAGGATGGAAATCCGGCGGCCACCTTCAAATCGCCTCAAATGGAGATGGAATTCGGCCCCAATCTTTGCTTCGCCACATGGAATTCGGCCCCAATCGTTGCTTTGCCGCAATTGGAGGATGAACTTGGCGGGTAGCTGTGCTCCGCCGCAAAAGAAGGGGGACTCGGCGGGCAGTTGCGCTCCGCCGCAAATCCAGGCCGCCAGATATGACAGTTTTGGCCGCCGATTTCTTCCACGAACAACCCGCGCAAAATTTTGCAAAAATGGTAAGATTTTTGCCGAGCCCTTGCGCGCGATCATCCACGAACTGCACACGATATCCATCATCTACATCGATCGATATACAGGTATGCCAAAACCCTAGCTAGCTACAAAATTCCTCTGCCATCCCTCATCCATAATCTGTCCTATAATCGTCATCCCTCATCGACAATCTGTCCCAGCCGCCGACAATCTGTACGGATCCGCGCGATCATCGACAATCTGTCCATAAGTAATTTTTCCTTTCTGTTATCTTTTCTCATTCTGAAATTGAATTAGAGTACTGATCTTTGCTTACCCATGCACTGATCTTTTCTCATTCCTCACAATCACCTATCTCTCATTGTCAATTCTCTCGTGCACTCTGTTTCAGTTTCAGTTTCAGTAGACTTTCTGCACTCTGTTTCAGTTTCTCATTCTTTTCTCATTTCTGAACTGCATCTTTGCATAGGTGACGATTACTATACCTCACCATCTCCCTCGGTAATTTGAAATAAACATTCACGCATGCTTATTAATTAATCGTTGTTATTTCAAGGTCGTCAATCTATTCACCAGTCTAGCGCTGTCCTTTGTTATCATGTACTTTTTTTTCCGTGTTTATTTTCATTACTCTTTTATGTACATAGTAAGGTGGGGCTGTCGATGTTAGTGCAGAATTCTTTTGCTTATTTTCAGATCAAGTGTTGCATTTATGATTGACCCAGCTGTTTAAGTTTGTTGCTACATAGTTGTGCTACTGTTCCACCTAAAATTACTGTTATGTTATTACTCTTATTCTGTCATCTTAAATGAATGTCTGAATAATTTTCCTTCAATGTTTAACCTTCTGAATAATTGTGCTTTGCGTTGAGTTGAAATTTATTCTCACAATTTTAAGAGCCATCTTAAAACTCCGAAAATAATAGGGAGGGCTGCTTTGAGTTGCTTAACAAATTACTTCTTTGTTCCTTATTTACTACGTGCACATGGCCTGTTTAGTTGAAATTTATTCTCACAATTTTAAGAGCCATGATTGAGTTTATGACATTAGATCAAGTACAGATTGCTTGCATACGTATTCTTCCTCAATTTGTGCCAGTTAGGAGGTTTTTGAATTGAATTGTACTATTTTTGCACGTGCTCATGACAGAAACTAAACTAGGTGTAAAGCCAATTTAAAAGGTGTTGATCAATACACATGTAGAAGTAGTACACTAGAATGATTTTGTTTTGATTGAATGGAAATAAATAAAAAAATTCCAAGTTAGGGGAGAAATTAAAAACTGAACACGAAATGAGTATAAATACTTGGAATAAGGAGTACAAGTGCTTGACATTATGTATTATATGGACAAAACTATATTTGAGTTCCCTACATTGGAAATTCAGAGATTTGTTTAGGTGTACGAAATGACACATATAAAGTCTTTCTTTGTCCCTCTTCTCTTTTGCCATAGGTTTATTCAATCATCCATCTCCTTTGAATATAAGTTTCGACATAATAATGGAGAACTCTTTTGTCATACTCTCTTACTTTCCATGAACCCTTGCAACCTTCCATTCTCAACAAAATCATTAGATCTGTTATGTTAATTGACCTACCGTCAGTTTGACACACATGCACGACCACGCACGCACACATGCATATTTAGCTATAGTGCAAAGGTGCTTGGTGCACACGTCAAGATAGTCATATATGATTTGCTTCTACTTGTGTCTAAATGCAAGCTGTACATATATTCTGCTTTAAAATCAACTACAGCCATCTAGTGCGTTGTGTAGCCTGTGATTCACATTTCGAACATTTCTTTGCAAGTTATCATCTTATACTAGCATTATCCTAACTCCCAAGTATTTATTTTTCGAAGACAGTCAAGGTAAATAACTCAATCCATTAGTCGTGTGATGTTCGCAACCATCCTTCCTATGTTTTCTACGAGCCAGATTTACATAGATGGAAAACCCAAGCAAGCTGCCAAGGTTACATGGATTATCAAACCAAATCGATATGAAATAAGCACATGTTAAGCAAGCAATAAGCCATAGCCACTTAGTTTATGGTTACAAATTCTCTAAGAATCACCAAACACAGGAAAAAAAAAATGACAAATCTACCAGAAAACCTTGCAAGAGTGGAATGATCTGACTAACAAAATGAAACAAAAGCTCAAGAAATTAGTTTTGATACACACGTGTCCAAAGTTTGGTCTACTCTTCCTTGGAAATAGATCACAGCTCGAAAATACAAAATATTTTTCATTAAGTTCCTTGGATGATTTCTATAGTTTAAAAAGATTCGATCGAAAACATTAACTTAAATAATAAAACTCAACAATGTTCACTTCATGTAACTATTTTTAATCCTCATCACGATGAATTCAATGAATGGAAGCAAATAAGTTTCTCGAACATGATATATAAAGCCAGTAAGAGAAGTGTAGAACATAACAACGCATAAGTTCACTCTTTACAATTCTTGCACAAGAAAAATCTAAGCAGGATATTTTAATTTAGAATATGGGATTAAAGATCACAATTATAACACTATCAGCATGGAAAAGACTGGAACAGTTATGAACGCTGAAGGTTGCTGGCACATGCCACAGGGGAGCAGAAAATATAAAACCGCATTTAACAGGAAAGTATTGTAGCATAAAAGATGGAATAAAATGCAGTTCATTTAGGCTCAGAAAATGCACTCACTGCATTTATCGTCTCATAAATAGGAACAATAATTTCCACAAGATATGATACTGAACCATCACTACTAGTACAGTTTTTAGAAGGAACAGCTTCAGGTTGGTCTAATATTGCATCTAACTCCTTTGCCATCTGCACAATACAGCCATAATACATTTCAAGATCACTAGGAAGAGGAAATCATGTGCTCTTTATCTGAATTAAGATAGAGGGTGGATATGTCAGTAAGCATAGGAGCAAATAATAAAAAAGTAGAAAACTCCAAACATTATACCTGACCTATGAAAAATATAATTTAAAGCAAGCATGAAGTTTGTGCAAGAAACAAATTTAACTCTTATCGATTTAAGATAAACTTTAATGTGCTTATAAAGAGCAACTGAAAAACAAAAACCAAAAGTAAAATTACACGGCATTGGGGGAAACAACAATAGATTAAGGTCAAGAAATGAAGAACTTAAGAAGATCTTGGTAAAAAAAAAACAATGCAGCATTCAGGTACACACTGATTAACACAATTTCAGAAGAACAGTGGGACCATTAATAAACCTCAACATATGAAAATAATGAAATTGATAAAGATGCATATTATAGAATGGATGAAAACAAACAAAAACTGAACAAGCACAAAGAGTTGAAATTAGAAAATGTTTTAGCATGAAGCAAAAAAAATGCTACGATAAATCTACACCTAAATGTATTAGAGCACTCACGTTGTGAAATATGTAACATATGCATTCAGGAAGAAAACGAACATTGGCAGCCTCACCCCAGATAAGAAAGTATAGACAAATCAAGATGAGCCTCCTATTTTTATTTATTGCTTCTATGCTGCAAAAAAGATCTTCACCATGTCAGTCTTGTAAATAACACAAGATATCTCAAAGAAGTTAATTTCTATGATTACCTATTCCATACAATACGCACGCCCAAGTATTTACACCATTTGATATAGTTGTCCAGTACCTTCAGAAATACTTCAGTTATAGCCTTCTTATCAATTTTCTGCATGTCAAAAACAATAAAAAGGAATTGTTAAGAGAGCTGAACATGCATCTATGATCCATGTATAGGTTATCCTTTGATGTGATCAAAAGGGTGAAATATAAACTTTTCAGATACGACAAAACAAGATATAAAAGGTATACGACAAATCCAGCTATAGTTGACATCTGAACCTATTCCTATACCTCTCTCTCTCTCTCATTCCAAACCTATTCCTACCCTCAAATAAAAGAATACGAAGTTTTTTGCAGTATACATCAATTTGTCTTTTGCTATTTTCCCTGTTTAAACTTCAGCTGATGTATCGCACATGGTTCTATCTCTAATTGTTAATAATCTTTACATTTTAATTGAAGGTACCTTACGCTATGGATATGAGTTGGGTTGACAGTAATAGAGCCAGTGCGGATTATAGGAATGGGGTCAATCATTTTGTCAACTATCTATTTAGCAGAGAAACACTTGGGGATATGATTCGTTGTCCTTGTAATCACAGAACTGTCCAATATCAATCACGGGATGATGTAATTGCTGATTTATTTCAATTTGGTATAGAACCAGGTTATAGAACATGGAAGATGCTAGAGGAAACTTATGTTCTACCTCAAAAATCTACTAAAACTGAAACAGAAATAGATGACATGCATGGGTTAATAGATGCTGCCTTAGGATTGCTAAGTATATTTGAAGATGACATGGACGATGAACCCGCTGTATATGGTGAAGATCGGATAGATGCGGATATAGATAGGTATACAAGAATTCTTAATAATGCATCTCAGAAGCTATACCCTGGTTGTAATAAATTCACGACATTGCCATTCATCGTTAAACTACTATATATAAAATGTCTAAATGGTTGGAGTATTAAATCCTTTAAGATGCTGCTTGAGCTGCTTACCGATGCTCTTCCTGATGGTCACACATTGCCTTCTGATTACAACCAGTGTCAGAAGATAATCCGTGACCTTGGCCTTGATTACATTAAAATAGATGCATGCAAAAATGATTGCATACTGTACTGGAAGGATAATGCCTCAAAGACACATTGTCCAACATGTGGTCAATACAGATGGAAAGAGAATAGTAAAAAAATCCCAGACAAATCCCTACGTTATTTTCCATTGAAGCCGAGACTGCAACGACTATTTATGTCAGAAAAGACAGCATAAGATATGCGATGGCATCAGGAACAACGTGTTGATGATGGTGTAATGAGGCATCCAGCAGACTCAGAGGCATGGAAGAATTTTGATCAACTTCATGAGCAGTTTGCTTCTGATTCATGAAACGTTAGACTTGGTCTAGCAAGTGACGGGATGAATCCATTTGGGAACATGAGTGTTTCTTACAGCACATGGCCGGTCGTCCTCATTCCATATAATTTACCATCGTGGGTGTGCATGAAGCAGACTAATTTTATATTGTCTATGATTATTCCTGATCCTCGTGCTCCTGGAAATGAAATTGATATATATATATGCAGCCTTTAGTTGAGGAGTTGAACGATATGTGGGAAATCAGTATTGAAACATATGATGCATACACTGGGAACAACTTTCGATTACGTGCCGCTTTGATGTGGACAATTAATGACTTCCCAGCATATGGTAATCTATCCGGATGGAGCACCAAGGGTAAGATGGCTTGCCCGGTATGTAACGAGGAAACTACGTCACGACAACTAAAAAGTAGTAGAAAACAATGTTACTTGGGTCATCATAGATTCCTACCAATTAATCATAGGTGGCGCTTGTTGAAAAAATCATTTGACGGCAATCCAGATAGAAGATCTCCACCGAAAAAGTTGTCTGGTGTCGATGTATTGCAGCAGTTACAGCACCTTCCGCATGTGACATTCGAAAAAATACCAGGGAAGAAAAGGAAAGGGACATCTAGAAAAAAATACTTAGGGTGGATGAAGAAAAGTATTTTTTTCGAATTGCCATATTGGAGCAGCAATTTGTTGCGGTACAACCTCGACGTTATGCATATAGAGAAGAATGTGTGTGAAATTATCCTCGGAACAATAATGAACATAGCAGAAAAAACAAAGGATAATTTAAACGCTCGTTTCGACCTGGAAGATATGGGCGTTAGGAAAAATCTGCATCCAATAAAATCTGAGAATGTGTATAAAGTGCCAGCTGCATGCTATACGATGAATGCAAAGGAGAAGCGTGCCTTTTGTCAGTTTGTCATGGACATAAGATTTCCGGACGGCTATTCATCGAACATATCCCGTTCTGTCAAGTTTGACGAACGGAAGGTTTCGGGTCTAAAGAGTCATGATTGTCATGTGCTATTACAACAACTCATGCCTATTGCAGTACTTGACCTCATGCCAGAAAACATATATGAAGCCATAATTGAACTTTGCATTTTCTTCAAGGAGTTATGCTCGAAAGCATTGCGGTTAGACATCCTCGAAAAACTTGAGAACCAAATAGCTCTGACTCTTTGCAAGCTCGAGAGAATATTTCCGCCAGCATTATTCGTTATTATGATGCACCTCCCTATTCATCTAGCAGCAGAGGCTAAGCTTGGTGGACCAGTTCAATACAGATGGATGTATTTTATTGAGAGGTGAGTCATTTAATAAATCTATATATTTACGTAATCATCGTTAGTTTATTTATGTTTTTTACCGTTATATATTGGACGTAACTTAAGTATTTATTTATCAGGTATTTACGTACACTCAAGTCATACGTATGGAATAAGGCTCATCCAGAAGGCTCTATTGCCAAAGGGTATATCGCGGAAGAATGTTTAACATTCTGTTCAAGGTATCTTAGTGGTATTGAGACCCGATTCAATCGGCCAGAAAGGAATTTTGATGGAGGGGTCAGATACACCCTGAAGCAACCTTGTCTATTTTTTTCTCCACCGGTCGTCCGATAGCAGGAGGCCGCACGTACTTCCTTACCAATGCTGAAATAAATCAGGCTCACTTCTATGTGCTACAGAATTGCATGGAACTCTTTCCATATATTGAGTAAGTTTTGTTTAAAAACTTAGCATACTGCATTAAATATTATTCTTAATTCATCTAAATGCCTGAGCACTATGTTTTATGTTTTTAGTCAGCACGTAGAGGAGATCACGAGATCTGGTATGAATAACATTGAGCGGGAGCACATGAACAAATTTGCTGAATGGTTTAAAGAGATGGTAAATATTCATATTAACTTCATTAAAACTATAATAAGCTTCCTAATACTTATAAGATATATATTAATTAATCATAATCTTAAACAGGTAGAGAAATCAGACGTAAGTGACGAAATCAAATTATTTGCAAAGGGCCCTCATCGTGAAGCGAAAATTTATGATACCTACAATGTTAATGGTTATATATTTTCAACAGAAGCATCTCAATTGTGTAGAAAAACGCAAAACTATGATGTTCAGGTTAAGGGAGATGATGCCACCAGCAATACAGAAACATTTTATGGTGTCCTTTAACAAATTTTGGAGGTGTGTTATTCTAGTATGCGGGTTGTGTTATTCAAGTGCAAATGGTTTGATGTCGAGAATCGTCGGAACGGATACAAGCAAAAAATGGGAATGGAAAGCGTAAATGTTACACAGACTGCATACGGTGACCAACCATATGTATTAGCATCGCAGGCTATGCAGGTATTCTATATAAAACAAATTAAAGATCCCAAATGGCATGTTGTAGTAAAGACGCAGCCACGGAACTATTACAACATGCCTGTCATCGATAGAGAGTCCCAACAAGATGATGAGCCTTATCAGCAGGATGATAATGGCGATATCCCTATTCAGTTTACTTCTTCTATGTTGGATCGTGATGATGATATAGACTGGGTAAGAAATGATATCCCACCTCTCATCGGTTAGATGATGGTTTCTAGGAGCCTTATAATTGCCTGTCAGGTAATTAACATCCATCCTAAATATTGTGGAATATTTGGATCATTGATTCTTATAGGTATATACTCTATCTAACTGCTTCTAGCATTTTTTTGGTCCTGATATCTCCATAGAACTTCATCTTATTGATTGCTCAATCTGACATACACTTACTTTTCAGGGTATTAGATGTGCTTGAAAATCAAAGGGCTACACTCAGGGTGTTATTGGGTTCTTGTTGGCATTATTGATCTGGTGTTTGTTTTGTTCAGTAAACTCAGTTTGAGTATTTGATACGTGTAGCGGGTATAATTAATGTTATAGTCTTGTTGTGGACTACAAGCCATACTCGACATGATTGGCATTATGACCCGGGATTGGATTTGTCTTTGAAGGTTTTGAATGTTCATAAATCTTCACTCTGCAGTAAGTAAATTGTCCTACTAGCCTCGTTTAAGCAAAGTTATTCTTGTTAACAATTTGTTTTCTAGATTGTTTTTAATGTTCTTGTTTTCCATTCATTGATACAGGTCTGTAGCTTATTTGATGTGAAACTGTGGATTATTGTCAATATAGACTAGTCCTTGTCGATGCACGAAAAATACTAGCTTACTGCTTTTGGTCTGCTTCATAGTGTTGCCTGGCAATCGAGAGATGACGAAAGGACATAATTTCTTAAATGCACCAATATTAGGAAGTTCCACTTTGCTTATTTAATGTAGTCAGCTGTGTTATTGATTATAAATACTTTAAACTCAAACTGTGTTTCAACTTGAATTAAGGTAGGCATGATAAGAAACTGCTTTTCAGTTATGCCTCAAGATTTGTGCTTATTTACTCAAGGACACATTTACAACTGGATCTTATTGGTGCCAAAACTAGAAGAATTTGGTCTAGCTCTATTAACAATCGACATTGGAAATTATCAGGCTCTCGAGCAAACAACATTACCCAGAAAATTGAAGCACATAATAAAGAGAGAAAGTAGAAGCGTTTTAGAAGCTCTTATAAAATTCAGCAAAGTAGAATTCTAAACATTATGGGATTAATAGATAATTATATTGAATGTTGGACCCATCTTTATGTGTAGCATGGCAAAATCCTGGTTAGACTAATTGAATGCAAAGGTAGCCCATAGACTAATCAAAGTTTCTAGGATTCACATGGAATGGATTCGAGTTGCAATTTGTTAATATTTGCTATTGTTTGTGATACAGATATGTGGTTTCAGGTTTTTGGCATTTGCAATTCGTTCTATTTCATCTTCAGCAGCTTTCAATTCTGATATATACTCATTAAACAAAACCTCCTTATCTTCATGCTTCACAGACTTGTACCTTGGGTCATTTCTCAAACTATCTTTTACCTAGTAAACAACAAAAATAATGCATAGCCATAAGGTACATTGAAAAGCTACTGGACTGTTTCACTGAACGTTCAATGACAGCAATAATTGCGAGCTCAATATGTTGGACACCTGACCTGACTGCAAAGCCGGTGGGTGGTTTTACTGAGTTGAAATACTTGAATGCATCAGACGCAATTCATCTTTTACCTGGTGGGCTTATTATTTACCTTATTTACACTTTGAATCAGAATTGTATGCAATCATTCATTGTCTAAGATTTTAAAAATACATTTTAGTATTTGCCTTCAAGAGATTTGTCACAGTCTATGTTACATCCTTTCTCACCTGTAATCCTATATTTTTACGGCAAGCTTTCCTATAAGAATGAATGCTTATCGCTCTTATATGTCATCGTCTATGTAACAGGTAGCAGTTTTATTCTATAAATGCTTCGTGGTAGGTGGCGTCGGCATGGGAGGGTGGGGGAAGTGGGGGGAACTCGTATTGCAGATTCTCCTATATTGGATCCTCCGACACGAGATCCTTCTATATTGGATCCTCCGACACGGGATCCTCTTATATTGGATCCTACTATACGAGATCTGCAGGACCATCCGAGTTTGGAAGACGCAGATACACAGGAGCCGTTTAATACAAATGTTCTGTCCAATACATCTGTTACAGTATCCTCTAGTAGAGGTAAATTAAAGTTTTATCATTTTTGGACAATGTGTTATTTTTATATTATATTACAAATGATCGTATATTAATTATATTGTTATTTTTCATATAGGATCATCTACTTCTAGCCTAAAAAGACCAAGGGGCAATGCAAAGGGTATCCCTAGACCAACTAATGAGGTAGACAAGCTTCCGATAAGAATTGTTGACGGAAGGCCTGTGGGTCCAAATAGGGATAAATTCATCACAAAGATTGGTGTGTGGGTGAAAGACCAAAATAACTTTCCATTTTGGCAACGGAATTTTGATAATTTCCAGCATTCAAAATGGGTTAATATGGCGCTAACTGCTAGGGTAAGTCAGAATTTACATAATTGCACATATAGTTTACAATGTATACTTATTGTTCTTTCTTAATATTATCAGGAGTATTTTGACATTGATTTTGCTGGGGATCTAGCTTCTATCTTGAAAGACAATTGTAGGAAGACTTGGAATGATACCAGGTCGAAGTTGTATCGAGATTTCTACGAGTCATATCCACATCAAGATGCGATCCTGCAAATACCCCGTGGTTTGGACCCCGTTACTTGGACCAGGATTTGTGAGGACATTTTCTCGCAGCCATGGTGGAGGGTAAGTTATTAATTAAGTTGTTTGGTAGTACATACTGACATGTTTTACCCATTATAATATAAAACATTCTATTTTTTTAGAATACCAGTGACAGAAACACGGGAAATCGCGTACATCAGCAGGTTACACATATATCTGGGCGGACGAGTTTCGCACAGAGGAGAGAGGACCTGGTATATATATATGAATTTAAAAATATGAGACAACTTTTACTGTATTATAATTTATTGCTCTTTTTTGCTATTTGCAGTGAACAGATTTAGGTCGGGTCCCAAACCGGAAGGAGCTGTGGGATCGCACCCATGTTAAGGAAGACGGGACTTCCGCGAACTTGCACACCCAGTCTATCACAGTAAGTTTTTCCAATAATACGTATCGATTTCTTCAATTTACATTGTTGGGATAGATCAAGTATACAAAACATTATTTCTTCATCTCATGCATTACAGAGTCGGATGAATGACCTGATGGAGCAATCTAGACATAACTCTGGGACTGTGGACGAGGACGCAATATTTCAGGAAGTCCTTGGTCCAGAGAGTCGAGGACATATACGGGGCCAGGGGATGGGTATCAGACGTAGGGAATACTTCAGCTATTAGCATCCGTCGCAACAAGAGATGCAAGAGCAGATAACCACTCTTCATTCAGAACATGAGCAACTTCAATCAGAGCACGAGCAGCTCCATTCAAAGTACGAGGAACTCAAGTCAGAGCATGAGCAGCTCCATTCAAAGTACGAGAAACTCAATACAGAGCACAAGAAGTTTAACTCGAATTATGAGCGCTTAGAAGATGAGAACCAACGGTTGAATGAAGTCGTTAATGGATTACAGGCAAACTTTCATGAGCTTAGCCAGATGTTGCGTCGGGTACGTTTAGTGAAATAAAAATGTTAATAATCTCTCTAAGAATCTTAATTTGATAAATATAAAATCGAATTCATATAATTATTTTAGTAAAAAAAATGTTTTGTAATTTGATCATGTAGGATACATTTGCATCTATGTCTTCACAAATGCCAAACTCTCAGCTGCCATACCAACAACAGACCTTCATACAGATGCTACAAGGTGGTTTTTGGCCTCCAGCACCACGTGCTCCATATCATACACATCCAGACATCTTTGAGCCCACACGACAAGAATGATTTAAGTAAATTTTTTAACCTAAATGGTTTTTTAGTTTGTTGTTTATCAGTAATATTTTTTAAATGTTTACTTAATTAGTTATGGATCTCCTTATATTTAGGCTATCAGAATTATTGATGGTAGTAATTATAGATCACTAACTACTCCCTCTCACTCTAGTAATTGCTCCATGAGGTTATGTTTCTAGTAGTTGGATGGATTTGGAGCCTCAAGCGTCAATCCATGAGGCTTGCAATCTAGTTTAAGGATGCCCTTGATTTTGATACTATAAAAACTTTTGTTTTAGTCATGTGTAGCATGGAGCTTGTTCTCCCTCTAAAAGAAACTTCAAAGGCTTGGCCCACTGTCAATTATTCATTGAATAACTGTCATTTGTTGGACGTTCAGTTGTATTCTGATAAATGATTCACATTCTCATAGCTGGCATCATATGTTGTTCATCCTTTGATTCAAAGTGGCATCATGCCATCATTGTTGTGATTTTAAATTGTTATACCGCAAGTGCACGGCGTCTATCTGATAGACAGTGGCAAATACGGGTCGATCCCACAGAGACTTGATTGAAAACTAATTAAAGAAAGATTAATAATTAAACTAGTACGGAAAGATCTCCAGAGGAGAGCGAGTGGATTTATGCTAATTAAAATAAACGCAAAGAGGAAAAATAAAATAAAATAAAGGTTATGGAGAATCAATGGATGAGAACTAGGGTTTCGGGGTTACGCTTGGACATTCACAAATAATATTGATTATTTATCTCAGTTGGGGTAGAATGGCGTGTTCATCCCAACCGGAAGATTTAACAATTAAAATCTGAGAATCTTTAATCTTATATCTAGACAGTTGACGATTAGCGTGAAAGAACTTGTTGCACGACACAGGGACTCTCCCTAGCATCTGGCGTAACCTGGGTCAACGCCGAATCTTAAAGAGTTTATAGAAGTGTCAACGTCTCTTTGAGAAGTTGAATCACAGAGCAGTCTATTTCTATAAATTAAAGATTTGAATTATAATAAAATAATAATAATCATACGATGGTTATTCAAAACGTTCAGAACGATACTACAGTGCTGTAGAAACTTCCCTACGCATCTACTATGACCGGAATCAATAATAGAAACAAGCGAATATGCAAGCATGCGGTATTTAATAAAAATTATGAAACAGCCAAAGATGAAATTACATTGAGGCATAAACAGAATCAATATTATTCATAAATAAACCAAGTTTCACCCCTAGCCCTAGCTAGGGGTTTAGCTACGCATATTCATACAATTCATAATAAAAATATAAATGCGAGCAAACTCCATCATGGATGACGAGCGTGTGTGTGAAGCTTCTGGCGAGGATGATGGCGCGTCTTCGACGATGGCGGCGTGCGGCTTCGTGATGATGGAGCGTCGCTCGGAGATGATGGATGATGGACGTGCCTTGGTGGTGATGAAGATGGAAGATGGAAGATGGTGGAAGGTTCTTAGTGGTAATACAAGGTCGGCACCCCCCCTCCCTTCGGTTCGTCCGTGCCCCCCTCTATATAGGATAGAGAGAGAAAAGAGAGAAGTTCGGTTTTTGGGTAGAAAAGGAAACAAAAGGGCCGGCTGGGTCGGGTTAAGGGAAGAGAGAGAAGTGCGATTTAGAGAGAGAAAGTAGGAAGAGAGAGAGTATCGGGCTCAGGCCGATCGGGTTTCAGTTTTAGAAAGACAGAAGAAAGAAAGAAAACGGAAGAGAGAGAGATACGTTCGGTGGGCGTGGTTAAGGAAAGAGAGAGAGATGGAAAGAGAATCCGAGAGAGAGGATCCCGGAGAGAGAGAGAGTAACGTTCGGTTGAGAGAGAGAGACGTCCGATTAAGAGAGAGAAAATCGGGCTCGCAGGAAAAATAGGAGAGGGAGAGAGGGACTCTGATGGGATCCGGTTTTAAAGGCTGCATGGCATCGGACGGCTGTGATCGGGTTGGAGGGAGAGGAGTGACGGGGATGCCATGCATGGCTCGATGCAAAGGAGGGCTGTGATTATCAGGTGCTCATGCATGGGACCTGGGTGTAATGGAGTGCGGGTAAAGCTTGGGGACAGCTGGGATTAAGTGATATGGAAATGGGCTGATTTGTATGCATGAGTGGGATGCACTGAACGGCTGCGATGCGATCGGACGGCCGTGACTGGATTGTGCCTCGAATGTAATAAATGGTGCATGCATGCATGGGTTGTTGGGTGCAATGAAGCACTGGCTGGGCTTGGGTTTCAAAGGGTGGTTGTGATGGCTTGATGCACTAAAGCTGTGATAGAATATGTTGAATATGCATGGGTATTGTATTGTAAGGGGTGGATGTGATCGGGTCGGACCGAGATGGATGGATGGTTGCGATGGGATCGTATGGGAAAGAGAAACTTGGGTTACTGGCCGGGTGAGATGGTGGGTTAAATTTAGTGTCATCTGGTTTTGATCGGGAAGAGTGAAAAACAAAAGAAAATAAAAG
The DNA here is from genome assembly GCA_947650365.1 of Chamaelirium japonicum. NCBI lineage: Eukaryota > Viridiplantae > Streptophyta > Magnoliopsida > Liliales > Melanthiaceae > Chamaelirium > Chamaelirium japonicum. Next base: position 4,493,108 of record OX393559.1, on the reverse strand, counting down.
AGAGAGAAAATGTGGCAGGAAAAGGACGACGGCCATCCAGACTTCAATTCCATTATCCATTTATTTGCGCGTGTGTAGCCTTCGTTCATGTGGCGAAACCATTTACAGAGTTTTGCTCCATTGTAGCCATGTGCGTTGAAAGCAAGCTCCAATTCCCTAAAAATACACATAAAATGACGTCCATAAGGTTCCGGGGCATTAATCGATAAAAGAATAATTTGGATTATCAGGCAGTATAACTATCATGCATGATGTGTATGAGAGTGAACCAATATGCCGTTGGGTTCGTATGAATGTCTACTATATCATGGTGCAAAGAAACTCGTGCAGTTTACGTGTAGTATGAAAGTTTTACGTAGCAAACTGATGATATATGCATAATACTAAAAGGATAATTCGCACAAATTGGCCGCTCAACAATCATCAGCCAAGTTAGCTATTTTACTGTATTCATTGGTTTTGAGTGGCTGACTGAATGACTGCAGATACTGTCATCCCAATTCTAATAGGATTCAATTTCTACAGTTTATACATATATGATATATCCATTAGTATTTACAATAGAACGAGCCACTCTTCAGATCCTTGCAACTCAGGCCTCATTTGGTAATAGGTGTCGCACACATGTCTCACACAATCAGCCTACTCCGACATGTGCGCACCAGAGTCTTGTATCATATAGCCATGTAGGTTATCTTTGATACTTCATTTAACCATACCAGACACTATGGGAGTGAACTTGGGCCTTAGAGTCAACGAAATCAGCCTATTATGTGATTTTGCATGTTTCTTGTATTTACAAGTTATGATTTCACAAGTGCTTGTTTGGGTGTGCTTTGAAAATCCACGAGATTCCTAAAACCATGAAATTCGAATATGCACTCTCATTTCAAGTTTGTTTTTGTAACCACCAAACACTTCCTTACAAATATGAACTTCCAATTTTAATTTTAGGAATATGAAATGTTATAATCCAAGTACAAAGGCTGTGAATGCAAATTTAATGTTTTTTTTTGCAGTTCCTTTGTAGAGTTGCAGATGTATTCTCAAACTATCTAGGAGGATTGAATGAAGACCTAATAAAGGATAATTTTGTTGTTGTTTATCAGGTATGTGCCTCAATCGTGATATTACATGATAGTTCACATCTTTCACTGTTTCCTATGTTAATCTGTAGTTATTCTCTGATGGATTAGTGTCCGTAATTCAATATAGGTAAAGTATAACTCATCTTAGGAAGAATATACCACATAATGCTAACTTGTTCCAAGATAGTTACTCAATAATATCACAAATGATATGTAGTTATTTAATCATATTGTCCTATAACTGTTGGATCTAGACAATATACAAATCTTGAGTCCAAATTTAAAACCGGCACGCATGTACTGCTTTTATACAACCATTAACTGCTTCCTTATGGTGTCAGATTAATTTTGTAACCATATCTTTGACATCTTTATGTTACTACAGGTAGAGGAGATGCAGAAGAAGCTTACTGAAGAGCGAGAAGTTTACTGATGAAGAGAGGGAAGGCCTCATCTAAGTTCTACAACGTGGTAATCGAGGAGCTGCCGTCCAATGTTGCTGACCTCATCTAAGTTCTTTGTTTCGGTGTCCAATATTTATGGTCTTGTAGGTTTTGCTAAATTATATGCAAGTCTCATGGAACATGACTGTTTTTTAGTGTTAAAAGTGTTGGTATTGTTTGCTCAGACTTGGAACAAATAATTGTTTTACCCCATTCTGAACATCTTTTTAGCATCTAAAAGAGAAGGCAGTGTTTCTTCATACATTGGTTAAGCTTGGTTTGATTATTTTCTTATTTTCTGTATGTTTTTTATTAGTAGATTTGTATATGCTGTTTTGATTCAGTTGTGGGAGAAAATATTCCTTGGGTCTGATGTGGTACAACACATCGCAAAGCCGTCCGATGCACTCATCAGACATGCATAGCTAGACAGATCAAGTACGGCGGCCTAGCCCCCATTCAACCTGTAGCAAAAGCAAAGAACTATGGCATTTGGCTCTCAGGTAGAGAGAGAGTTGCTAAATGCCATAGCAAAAGCAAAGAACTATGGCATTTGGCTCTCAGGTATGAGAACCATGTTTAGTATCATTCGAGCCAAATGCTATAGTCCGGCACTCTGATCGAATGCAATACAAATCCGGCGGCCTGGCCATTTTTAACCTGTAGCATATCCGGCGGCTTGTTTCCCGTTTAACCTGTACCAAATCCGACGGCCTGGCCATTTTTAACATGTAGCATATCCGGCGGCTTGTTTCCCGTTTTACCTGTAACAAATCCGGCGGCCTGTCCCCCATTTAAGGTAAACATTTCTGGCGGCTTAGGTATTTGCGACGGGGCTTTATGCGGCCATTAAAACCGGCGGCCAAGCCCCCGTTTAAACAATAATTCGGCCATTTTTAGCCGTCGGAAAAGGTGCCTTCTGCTGTAGTGGTCGCGCCGAATGCGCCCGCGTGCCAATCGGTACTGGCAAGGAAATGAGTGCCCCTATGAATGCCGGTGTTGTCGTCGAAAGTGTTTTGTTGTCGAAGGCGTTCAAACATGCTGCCCCCAAAGGTGGCCCGCTGCAGTGCCGACAGATATGTTGTTGTCGAAGATGGACCGCTACAGTGCCGACAACCACAAACTTACACTGGTATATATACAAGAGGACAAACCTTGAACATATGGCCATCGAATATGTACCCATGTATGTTCAAATGGCATTTAATTAATTTCCTTGTCAATGTGGATCGATCACCGGATATCATGGTCCATTAATCCCAAGGGTCTTAGCCTAATCTCTTTGATCGAAGCCACCGATCGATGAGGAAAAGAATCATATCCGGCCCTGTTAGAATTAGTTAATTACCTGCAGCGTTTTGTGCTCTCCTATGGATGGAATGTCAACGGTGCGATGCGAAGCTCCAAGCCTGACGGACGACAAATCCTTGGGCCCAAGTGGAGGCCGGACTTGCTAATTAAATGGAGATCGAGGATCGAGGAGCTTCTGACTTGAATTTTCTTTTTCTGATGGAATATTTTGGAAGTCAACGATCGATTATTTTAATGCCACGATTCTCGAGAGCTTATTTATCAAATGGGAGTACGATAGATAAGAAGGTTTAGCTTCGGTTGATACAGAAAGGATTCACAAAGGTTACCTGAAGTGCCCGGCCTGGTGATCTATCTATCCGCCTCCAAGGAGAGGAGACAGGTAATTTTCAGGGTGGTACGTACGTGGAGCCATGGCCGTCTGCTGCTTCACGGCCATGCTTTTCAGCTCATCCTCTCTCACCAACCACCATTCACTCGCCGTCGCGTCTGCCGGAGCACCACCACCCCTCACATGTCTTTCGATCCACCAACCATCTCGACGCTGGCGTATCATGAAGACCCGTGGATTCTCCACCCTCCACCGACCAAAGGTCCCTCCCCCCCGCCCCCTCTCTCTCTCTCTCTCTCTCTCTCTCTCTCTCTCTCTCTCTCTCTCTTAATTGGTTCCTTATCAACACGCGCAGGTCCAAAACAAAGCGATCGATTATGTCAGCTTGCAGGAGGACATTGGGCACGCTGAGGATGAACTGATTGACGCAATAAGTGAGGAACTTGTTTATTTTGAAGCAAGAGTGGAAACAGCAGGATCCGAATCTCTGCTCGAAGCTCTCATGTTGGTGGACTTGACACAACGACTGGGGATCCAAAGATACTTCGAACACCATCTCCAAAAGATTTTAAGCTCAACCTTCATGTAAAAGCTTCAGCTAGCCGGGTCCACGAACATGCAACCATCGATCTTAATTGTTTTCCAATTGATCTCATCACCTAATATTGCGCACTAATCGATCGATCTTTGGATGCATGAAATTGCCCGCAGGAAATGGGATGAGAAGCGTGGGTTGAATGATGTAGATGCCACAGTGCTAGCCTTTCGCTTACTCAGGCTTCATGGTTACCCAGTTTCAGCAGGTTTATATGTACTACTGATCTAGCTGCAAGGCGCTACAGACTGAATTTATATATATTTATTTATTTGGAAATTAAGATGGATATATCGGTCGGTGCTGCTGCAGATGTTATTGTGGCTCTCAAGGATGGAAACGACGACTTCTTCTCTTCTTTCCCTGCTACGACCCCAGCCCAAGTATCAGCCTTGTTGAATCTATACAGGTGCTCTCAGACGAGTTTCCCATATGAATCAAAGATCATGAAGGAGGCAAGGGAGTTTGCCAGGTCCCAGCTCCAGAGCCTTCTCTTGGAGGGAGACCCTACCC